>OY747710.1:5790000-6390000 GCA_963556495.2 Valencia hispanica
TCTATGGAGAGAAAAACACTGAGAGAAAACAAAGTTAACAGTCGAAATAACAGAATGTACTGCAATACAACTGGAGAGTCGTAGGAGAAAAGGAAGTAGCAAAGTGAAGAAAATTGGTAAGTCTGTCCTCCAGCAGTCTAAGCCTATAGCAGCATAACTACAGCGATAGCTCAGGATGACCTTAGCCACTCTAACTATAAGCTTTATCAAATAGGAAAGTTTTAAGCCTGGCCTTAAAAGTAAACAGAGGGTCTGCCTCACGGACTAAAGCTGGGAGCTGGTTCCACAGGAGAGGAGCCTGATAACTAAAAGATCTGCCTCCCATTCTACTTTTAGAAATCATAGGAACTACAAGTAAATCTGCAGTCTGAGAGCGAAGTGCTCTGTTAGGAACATATGGAACAATTAGATCTCTGATGTATGATGGAGCTTGATTATTAAGGGCTTTGTATGTAAGAAGAAGGATCTTAGATTCTATTCTGGATTTAACAGGGAGCCAATGAAGGGAAGCTAAAACAGGAGAAATGTGATCTCTCTTTTTAATACTTATCAGAACTCTTGCTGCCGCATTTTGGATCAACTGAAGGCTTTTAATGGCATTTTGTTGACTTCCTGATAGTAAAGAATTACAGTAGTCCAGCCTTGAGGTAACAAATGCATGGACTAGTTTCTCAGCATCACTCCTGGACAGGATGTTTCTAATTTTTGCAATATTCCGGAGGTGAAAGAAAGAAATCCTAGAAACCTGTTTAATATGGGATTTAAATGTCAAGTCTCGGTCAAAAATAACGGCGAGGTTCTTTACGTTATTACTGGGGGCCAATTTAATGCCATCCAGATGAAGTGATTGACTAATCAGTTTCTGTTTAAGAACTTCTGGTCCAAAGACAGCAACTTCTGTTTTGTCAGAATTTAAAAGCAAAAAGTTTAGGGTCATCCATGTTTTTATGTCTTCCAGACATGCCTGTAATCTACCTAACTGACTGGGTTCATCAGGATTTATGGATAAATTTGGTTGTATATCATCTGCATAGCTGTGGAAATTTATCCCATGCTGTCTAATGATTCTACCAATTGGGAGCATATATATGGTGAACAGAATTGGTCCAAGCACAGAACCCTGTGGAACTCCACAAGTAACCCTTGAGAGTGAAGAAGTTTGATCATTTAGATGAACAAACTGGAATCTATCAGACAAATATGATTTAAACCAGCCTAGTGCTGTTCCTTTGATCCCTGCAACATGTTCAAGCCTTTCTAAGAGAATATTATGATCGACTGTGTCAAAAGCAGCACTGAGATCTCATAAAACCAGAACAGACACAAGTCCATTATCTGAGGCCATGAGAATATCATTAGTAACCTTCACCAGTGCTGTTTCAGTGCTATGAGGAGCTCTAAAACCTGACTGAAACTCTTCAAACAGCTCGTTACTGTTTAGATGCTCACAGACTTGATTAGCAACCATTTTCTCAAGGACTTTGGATAAGAAAGGACGGTTAGATATAGGTCTGTAATTCACTAAGTCATCTTGATCAAGGGAAGGTTTCTTGAGTAAAGGTTTAATTACAGCTATTTTAAATTCCTGTGGTACGTATCCGTTTACTAAGGATAGATTAATCATATCCAAAATGGGGCCAGGAACCCAATGGAACACTTCTTTAAATAATTTGGTTGGAAATGGGTCCAACATACAAGTTGAAGGTTTAGATGACGCTAATATTTTTGATAATTCCGAAAGCTCGACTGAATCAAAACAGCCTAAGCACAACTGAGGTTCTACAGTTCTTTCCGATACTGCCTCATTTACTGAGGAAGAAGTAATCATGTTTGGGAGGATGCCAATGATTTTATTTTTAATAGAATTAATTTTATTTATAAACAATCCCATAAAATCATCACTGCTAAGAGCTGGGGGAATAGTTGGCTCAACAGAGCTATGACTCTGTGTAAGTTTGGCAACTGTACTAAAAAGAAACCTAGGATTGTTTTTATTCGCCTCTATTAATGATGAAAAATATGCTGTTCTAGCTTGTCGAAGGGTCTTTTTATACAGCAGTAGACTGTTATTCCAGGTTAAATAGGAATCCTCTAGGTGTGTAAAGCGCCATTTTCTCTCCAACTTCCTAGTATTCTGCTTTAAAGTACGCAACTCTGCGTTAAACCAAGGAGTCAGCCTCCTATGGCTAGCCACTTTCTTTTTTAAGGGGGCTACACTATCTAATGCCAAACGCAATGAGGACGTAACGCTGTGAACCAGACCATCAATTTCTGAAGGGTTAGAGATAGAATTGCTGCCATCCACTGTGTTACCCTGAGACACTAAGGAAAGTAAGAATGGAACAGATTCTTTAAAAATTGTTACAGCATTGTCTGATAAAGCTCTACTATAATGACATTTTCTTTCAGATTTAAGATGGTCAGTTAAAGTAAATTCAAAAGTTATTAAGAAGTGGTCAGACATGACCGGGTTATGTGGGTGGACTGTTATTTCCTCACACTCAATACCGTATGTCAGTACAAGTGTGTTTACCCGAGTGGGTTTATCCCTGTACTTTTTGAGTAAAGCCAATTGAGTCTAAAATAGCATTAAAGGCTGCATTTAGGCTATCACTTTCAGTATCCACATGAATATTGAAGTCCCCCACTATAATAACCCTATCAGTATTTAATACTAAATCAGATAAGAAATGTGAGATCTGATCCAAGAATTGAGAGTAAGGGCCTGGTGGACGATACAAAACCACAAACAAAAATGGTCTTAATGTTTTGCAACTTGGATGAGGACAATTAAGGGTTAGATGTTCAAAAGAACTGTAGCTATCAATTGGTCTGGGACTAATTAGTAAATCAGAACGGAAAATGGTTGCAACTCCTCCCCCTCGCCCAGTATTTCTAGGAATGTGAAAATTTAAATGACCTGAAGGAGTTGACTCATTTATACTGACATAATCCTCCTGCTGCAACCAGGTTTCTGTGAGACTAAGGAAATCAATGTTATTATCACAAATCAAGTCATTTACTAACAAAGTCTTTGAGGAGAGAGATCTTATGTTTAATAAACCACATTTAATAGATTTATTTTTCTGTTCAGTCAAAGTTGTATTTATTTTTATGAGATTTCCATAATTTGCTTTTGTTGACTTAACTTTTAATCCATTTAATTTTGGCCGTGGGCAAGACACTGTTTCTATAGGGTAATGGGTGGGTAACAGTACAGAAGCAGCAGAGAGGTGGGTTAAACTACGACTCTGCTTCCTGGTCTGGACCCTGGGTTGTTAGTGTTTTGGAGGACTAATAAATTCGGCCATATTCCTAGAAAGAAGAGCTGCTCTTTCCAAAGTGGGATGGATGCCGCCTCTCCGGATCAGACCAGGTTTTCCCCAAAATGTTCTCCAGTTATCAATGTAGCCCACATCGTTTGCAGGACACCACCCAGACAACCATTGATGGAATGACAGCATGCAGCTAAACATGTCGTCACTGGTCCGATCAGGCAGGGGACCAGAAAAGATTACAGAGTCGTCAATTGTTTTGGCAAACTTGCACACCGAAGCAACACTAATTTTAGTGACCTCCGATTGGCGTAACCGGGTGTCATTACCGCCAGCGTGAATAACAATCTTACTGTATTTACGCTCATCTTTAGCCAGCAGTTTCAGGTAGGATTTGATGTCGCCCGTTCTGGCCCCTGGCAGGCATTTGACTATGGTCAATGGTGTCTCTAATGCCATGTTTCTGACTATAGAGCTGCCAATTACCAGGGTCGGCTTCTCAGCGGGTGTGTCGCTGAGCGGGGAAAATCTGTTAGAAATGTGGATGGGTTGGTGGTGGCCCAGGGGCTGGGTCCTAGAACTATGCTTCCTACGTACAGTCACCCAGCCGGCCTGAGGTCCCGGCTGCTCGGGCTCTACCGGAGGACGGCTAGGGGGTTCAATCCTTGTTGGCTATCCTTGTTGGCTGGTTTTTCAACAGCGCGGAGCCGTGCTTCTAATTCTGATACCCTCGCCTCCAAAGCTACAAAAATATTACATTTATTACAGTTACCATTATCACTAAAGGAGGCAGGGAAGTAACTAAACATCTGACAGAGAGAGCAAGAGAGAAGAGAAGAGTTAGAGACAGGAGAGAGAAGAGTAGCCATAGCCGCAATGAAGCTAAGCTAACTGAGCTAGCGAGACCTTACCACCCCAAGAAAAGCTGTGTGAAGCACAAGGAGTTCCCAAAACGTAAAGTACACCACCACAAAACATGTGTTTTAGTGTGCTTGTGTGTTAAAATAACTTAGAAAGGCCTCAGCACAGAGAAAATAAGACCAATTCAAGAGTCTGAACACCAAACAGCTTACAGAGAGCACAACAGTGACAACAGGAAATGACGCAATACGGCTTACCCCCGTCGAACAACACAACTGGGTCACCCAGTTCTACCTGTGTTGAAGTCCCCCAGCAGAACAAGGGAGTCCCTGGGAGGAGCCCTCTCCAGCATCCCCTCCAAAGACTCCAAAAAGGGTGGGTAATCTGATCTGCCGTTTGGCGCGTAAGCACAAACTACAGTCAGGACCCGTCCCCCCCCACCCGTAGGCGAAAGGAGTCTACCCTCTCGTTCACCTTCAGCCACCACCCATCCTGCATTGCACCCAACCCCTATGGCCCCTCCCACAGGTGGTGAGCTCATGGGAAGGGGGACCCATGTTACCTCTTCGGGCTGAGCCCGACCAGGCCCCATCGGTAAAGGCCCGGCCAACAGGCACTTGCCAACGTGCCCCACCTCCAGCCCTGGCTCGAGTGGGGGGCCCCGGTGACCCGCGTCCGGGTGAGGGGAACACTAGATCCATTGGTCATATTCATCATACGGGTCTTTGGGCTGCACTTTGTCTGATCCCTCAACTAGGACCAAATTGCCATGGGTGACCCTACCAGGAGCAAAAAGCCCCCGACAACACAGCTCCTACGATCATTCAAAATTCAATTCAAATTAAAAAATACTTTATTGATCCCAGAGGGAAATTAAGTGTTGGTATAGCTCATATAATTAATTCTTTGAGGAATTGTTGTAGATGATGATGGCTGTGGGCAGGAAGGATTTCCTGTGGCGGTCTGTATTGCAGCGAAACTGAAGAAGCCTCTGACTGAAGACGCTCTGTTGTTGTATGACAGTCTCATGAAGAGGATGCTCAGGGTTGTCTATCATTTTTTTATTTTATGAAGAATCCTTCTTTGCATTATCATCTCCAGATGTTCCACAGTTGTCCCAAGAACAGAACCAGCCTTCTTTATCAGGTTGTTTAGTCTTTTTAAATCCCTGGCTCTGATGCTGCTACCCCAACAGATGACGGCTGAAGAGATTACACTCTCCACAACAGACTTGTAGAAGATCTGCAGCATCTTGCTGCATACCTTGAAGGACCTAAGCTTCCGCAAGAAGTACAGTCTGCTCTGTCCCTTCTTGTAGACGGCTTCACTGTTGCGCCTCCAGTCTAGTCTGTTGTCAAGGTGAACTCCAAGGTATTTATACTCCTCAACCACCTCCACTTCTTCTCCCATGATGGAAACAATGTTTGACTTATCCCTGTTTCTTCTGAAATCTACAATCATCTCCTTTGTTTTGTTCACATTCAAGGTGAGACGATTGTTTCCACACCATGTCACAAAGCGGTCGACCAGCTCTCTGTATTCAGTTTCTTGTCCATCTCTGATACACCCGACAATTGCAGAGTCATCTGAGTATTTCTGCAGATGACAGGTCTCCGATTTGTACTGGAAGTCTGAGGTGTACAGAGTGAAAAGGAATGGTGAGAGTACGGTCCCCTGTGGTGCTCCTGTGCTGCTGACCACCTGGTTTGACACACAATTCTTTAGTCTCACAAATTGTGGTCTGTTTGTCAGATAGTCATTGATCCAGGCTATTGTTGAGGGCTCCACCTTTGTCTTCAGGAGTTTCTGACAAAGTAAATCAGGCTGAATTGTGTTAAATGCACTGGAGAAATCAAAGAACATGATCCTCACAGTGCTGCCTGCTTTGTCCAGATGACAGTGGGTTGGTTGAAGCAGGTGGATGATGGCATCTTCAACTCCAACTCCACAACGATAAGCAAACCTGATACGTGTTTGTTTGCTTACTCGGGGGTGCCAACAGGAGTCTCTCCAGGACCTTCATGATGTGGGATGTCAGGGCAACAGGTCTATAGTCATTGATGACTGATGGGTGAGTTCTCTTTGGTACTGGAACAAGGCAGGATGTCTTCCACAACACTGGGACCTTCTCCTGAGTTAGGCTAAGGTTGAAGAGGTGCTGCAGAATCCCACAGAGCTGCCCTGCACAGGCCTTCAGGACTCTGGGGCTGACACCATCTGGAACGTCATACAATTGGGACATTCAAATAGATGTTACCGAAAGGTAATCATAAATTGACTTTTGCAACATGGTTAACATTTAAGTGTCATTTATTGGGGGAAATTTGCTCAATTATATAGTTTTAATAATGATATATAATTGATGCTACTCAAGGTTAAAATGTATTAAATTTCTCTTATCTTCATATTTGTATTTTATGCCTGCATGCAAGTATTTGTGTATCTGATACATATAGAATTCAACCCTAATGAAAACGTTTTATTTTCCTGAGTAAATCCATGGAATTGCAAAGAGACACAACGGGTCATTCAGTTCTATGGTAGTTAAGCACTCAAATGATCAAATCAAATATTGCAACAATAATATCAGGTAGCCTAATCATAATCAATAATCACATTGATAAATCTCTACATGAATAACTGCAAACATGAATTACAGCAGGCTTTGTACTCAAAACAAAAGTAAAACTGTTGATTTAATCAGTGTAGTAGACAAGTTTATTCTAGTGGTTTACTCTGACTTTTTCCCTCCCAGACAACCGTCAGTCAAAATGATAACTCACTCTGGCAAAAAAACAACAATAAAACAAAAAACATTCGACCTTGAAACAAAAAAAGCTAAAAATGTTAACAAAATTAGATAAACATTTTTAAATATATTTATGATGTAGACTGATTGCATTTGATTAAACATTCCTGTAATAAAAAGTAACTTCACTGTAGGAATTCAGATTACAGTAAGCGATTTATTTTTATGAAGAAGTATGTAATGTGCCATGTTTTGTTTTGTAAAGTATCTAGAGATAACTTATCCATGCTTTTATAAATTGGTTTAATATTCAATAGGAAAACTTAATGTTTGAACTCAAGAGGATAATTTCTGGATTTGTCACTTTTCATTGACATACAGCTTGGGGAGGGACATCTTCCCTGGTCAGACCTGGAAAAGATCCATTTCGTATACAAGTATGTGGAACTCAGTGACTGTACGTAAAAGATTAAAACAGTTCATTTACAGTAACTCACTCTAGCCAAAATAACAACAAAACAAAAAACGTGACCTTGAAACATAAAAAGCTAAGAAATGTTACAAAATTAGATTACTGTTGTTAAATATATTTATGATATAGTAAGTAAAATATTAGAAGTAATTCCTTCCTAGTGATTCAGTCTGGCAAAAAAAGATTGACATTTTGAGAATTAAACAGTTTAGATATATTTCTGCTATAGGGTCCACAAGATTACATGTGGTGTGCCCCAGGGTTCAATTTTAGGCCAATGCTTTTTAACCTTTATATGCTGCGCTTGGCAGTGTCATCAGAAGACATGGAGTTAACTTTCACAGTTATGCTGATGATACACAGTTGTACATCTACGTGTCTCCTGATGACACACGGCCAATGGATGCACTTTCTAACTGCATTTTAGACATTAAATCCTGGATGGCAGAAAACGTTCTCCAGCACAACCAGGACAAAACTGAAGTTTTAGTCATCTGTCCTGAGGCTCAGAGAGAGAAACTTTTACCAAAACTACAATCACTATCTTTTAATCCTTCTTTAAAAGAGAAGAACATGGGCTTCATTTTTGACTCTAAGCTGACTTTTATCCCTTAAATTAAAAACATTACCAAAATAGTTTTTTTATTATCTAAAGAACATTGCCAGTGTCTGCCCTATTCTCTCTCGGGCCAACACAGAGATACTGATGCATGTTTTTATCACCAGTAGAATTGATTATTGTAATTCCCTGCTTTCTGGTCTTCCCAGAAAGAATTTCCCGGGTTTACAACTTCTACGAAATTCAGCAGCACGTGTCCTGATGAAGACCAAGAGGTGGGAGCACATTACACCTGTCTTAAATTCAACGCATTGGCTACCCGTATGTTTTAGGATTGATTTTAAGGGTTTTTTAATGGTTTTTAAGTGTCTTAATGCTCTTTGGCCTTCTTATCTTTCAGAACAGCTTTTACCATATGAACCTTCGCGGTCTCTGCGCTCCTCTGGCAGCCGTCTCCTTGTCATTCCTTAAGGCAAGGCAAGGCAATTTTATTTGTATAGCACACTTTCAACAGCAGGGTAATTCAAGGTGCTTTACATGATTTGGTGATTTAAAAAACAAACAAACAATGGAAATTAAAAGTAAAAGAAACACACATTACACATGATACACAATAAAGTAAGAGAAAGATCAATAAAGCAAGAGAGCATGAACACATTTCATACATATGCCATCAATCATTTAATCGAAGGCAATTCTAAACAAATGGGTTTTTAGTCTCGATTTAAAGCAGTTCAGAGTTTCAGCAGCTCTACACTCGTCAGGAAGTCTGTTCCAGATATTCCTGAAAGCTGCTTCTCCATGTTTAGCTCTGAGTCTAGGGATGTTTAGTAGGCTAGAGTTGGGGGACCTGAGTGGTCTTGGGGGTTGGTACCGTGACAACAGGTCTTCAACATATTTTGGTGCTAAGCCATGTAATAATTTATAAAACAGTAGGAGTATTTTGAAGTCTGTTCTCTGAGCTACAGGGAGCCAGTGTAAGGAATTTAGAACTGGGGTGATGTGCTCTATTTTCCTGGTTCTAGTGAGGATGCGAGCAGCAGCGTTCTGGATCAGCTGCAGCTGTCTGATTGACTTTTTAGGCAGACCTGTGAAGATGCTGTTGCAGTAATCAATCCGACTAAAGATAAACGCAAGTCAGGACACGCTACACGGTGAGGCGTCTTTCCATTATTATAGCCCTCACCTCTGGAACAGGCTGCCGGAGGACCTCAGGGCCGCAGAGAACGTTCATGTATTTAAGAGCAGGCTCAAGGCTCACCTTTTTAGCCTAGCTTTTAATTGATTATTGATTGATTATACTTTCAGTATTTTACTTTAGTCTTATCATATATATCCCCTGTTATTTTTTTACTTTAATATGTTATTTTTATCTTCCTGTCAGTGTTTCCTCTGTGGGAGCCCTCTGCCTCTGGAGTGGTGGTCGGCTGTGGCTGCCTGGGTGCTCTCCAGGTAGCGCTTGGGTGGAGGTGGGGGTCTCGGCTTTGCCTCCTCTGGGCGCCTTGTGTTCCCCGGCTGCTGCGGTTGATCTGCGGCTGCCGGTGCAGATGGCTCCCTTGATGGCGTTTCCTTACCCCACTCATCTGCATTTGGCCCAATGTCCTTTTTATGTCCTTTTTATTGTTGTTCCTAAGTGTTTGTGTACATGGGAGTTGGGTTGGGGGGAGGGGGGTATAACTGTGATAATGCTTTTAAATATGTTGGTGATGGATGGGAATATGGTTTATGTGGGGTCATTTTAATCTGTAAAGCACTTTGAGTTGCAACTCTTGCATGAAAAGCGCTTTATAAATAAAGTTTAATTGATTGATTGATGAAAGGTACAGTAGACTTCACATGCTCCATAAATGGTTGAATGACGATCTATTGAAAAATCAATCCCATTTATTAATAACTTCAAAACATTTGATGTGCCAAACATTTGTTAAGGTAAACCAACGTTATCTTAACAGAGCTGGACTAAGACATTTGACCTAAAATATTTGCTGTTATCTGAATAAACCCTTGATAAAGCACCCGAGAGCTGACCTCGAAGCACGGCCCGTGGATACTATCAGAGAAAAAACATTTCCCCACACACACCAAGTGACATCACCAGCCCAGACAGCTGCGCGACCCTCAGAGACTGACAGAGAACAAACACTTCCTTCCGCACCAGCAGCGAGCAAAGATGTACATCGCTCAGCACAGCGTTCTTCAAGTATTTCAATGTAATCAGACTCATCGACACTAAATGACTCTCCGTTTAGAGATTTCTCAGACTGAAAGTGTAACCCAGTGTTACTTTGTCTGTTACCCATTGTTGTTATACTGTCAGCTTTAAGTGTGAAGTTATGTTATTTTGGTTCTAAGCCATCTCTGCTTTGCGACTGTTTTACGACAGTCGACTGACGTACACATTCACACAGGTGGGAGAGAGAGAGCGCGGGTTCAGTGCGCAGTAGCTGCAGCAGAGGAAACGTGTGTGTGTGAACCAGTTCTCCTTTCATCATCCTGTAGCCTTAAGCCGCCTGCTATTTTTCTGATATTCTCCTGCTAGGTGAGAACACGTAACTTTCTTGTGGTAATGTGTAACCATGACCAAATATTATGATGAATTGCACGTTTTAGTTACTTGCTAACCACTAGTGAGCTATCCGCTAATTAGCCATTATGCTAAGCGGACTTTGGATGAGTCTGTATTAATAGTGGTACATGTTTAGACCCATGGGGCTCATACTGTTTAAGAGAAATGTAAGAGTGAACGAGTTCTTCAAATTGTGTTGTTTTATTTCTTGTTCAGTAACTAATGTGAGTTCTGCATTACCAGATAGTAAGCCTTCAATGGTACACTTAAACTTTAAGCGCCACGCTGTTCATTAAGAGCCCGGGTTCAGTGCGCAGTAGCTGCAGCAGAGGAAACGTGTGTGTGAACCAGTTCTCCTTTGATCATCTTGTAGCCTTAAGCCACCTGCTACTTTTCTGATATTCTCCTGCTAGCCCCTGCTACTTTTCTGATGTTCTCCTGCGGGAAGCCGTGTGGACTGTGTGGAGAAGAATTACCATCTTGCCTGTGCCAGTGGTGGGGAAGCGACAGCGGCTGCTCCGTTCTCCTCTTCTGGATCACTTGAGTATTGGATCGAGATCCAAAAACCCCTCCCAGTTTTCATAGAGCTCTATGTGCACACACATTTTTTAAATTTTTTAATTTCATTTAATTTTTGCTGGCCAGCATTTACATTTTTTTCTTTCTGCTTGAGGAAACGGCTATTGGACATTCTGGGTTTGTTGTACTAGAGAGACTTCTTTCATATTAAGACTGTTTGGCGTGTATTAATTTTCATACGAACTGAGAAAAGATTGAAACATTATTATTATTCAAACAAGTTCAATTGATAACATAATACTGAACTAATTTGCTTGCATCTGGTTAGTATATGGTCTGGAGAGACTCTTTCTGTCCAGATCATTTCTATTTCATGTAAAAGACTATATGTTGATGAGCATGGTGTTTTGGGATATGGTAAATGATGATGTCCAGAGTTTGTTTTGTTTTTTTACCGTTGGACATACAGCTCCAGTCCAGTAATTCAAAAGTAACTGGATTAGATAGTAAACTGCTATCAGACCCTAAATAAATTTCCTCTGTTGTTTCAGAATATTGTTTCATCAGTTGTTCTTATACTGTGTAGTTAACATTCTGGGTACAACTAGTTTTGGAAAAAAATTGGCGCCCGAACAGGGACTTGAGCTCATCATTCCTTATCCCAAACATACGCATAAGCACCTAAGAATTGAACCATTTGGGGAAAAAAAAAAAATCATAATGGAGTTTTGTGAAATGTATGGATTAGACCCAGAGAGCTCTGTTGTGGTAAAAAGGGTCTACACTAAAGTTAAACTTGAACAAGTCCAAGATGCCTTTGCTTTACTGGATCATGTTGTTAAGATACAGCATATTGACAGTCTTCCTAACACCATTTTATGTCAGTTTACTGAGTCTATAACTCCAATGCTCTTGGATGGTGAGCATTTGAGTGATGGTGCATGTCAGGAGATAATTCAGATAGATGAGTATAATCCACAACAAAACAATACAGAAACTGCATCTACACCTACTGTAGTTCCCCTAGCTCAAGCAATCGATGATATCACTGTACATTTTAGAGAACAGGTGCAAGAGCTAGCACTGGCATATAATGTAAACCCTGTGACTGTGAAGCAAGCAGCTGTGAGTTATATTTATGGGAAAGGTGAGGTTTTCAAAGGCCTTGCAACGTCAACCCCTGCTACTAGTACTAAACCTCAGCATTCCAGACCCACTGCTACCAGTGATATTGATCATTTTTCTAATCCTGCTCAGACAACTCATGCAGATCAAGTGTTGGTCGACCCTGTTCCAGCAGATGTCCAGAGAGTCATTGTGCAGCACATCGTGAAACATGATTCACCAGTTTACACCCCTCCTGCCCGGGAACTCCGCCCTTTTCAGGGAACTCTCCAAAATCACGTGCAGAAGTGGAGTATAGCATATGGCGGCTGCGAGCTAAGCAAGTAACAAGCGACACTACACTGTCAGAGGGCCAGCAGCGTCGCTCGATACTTGACAGTCTGTCCTCACCGGCCTTAAATGTAGCCCTGTCTCTTGGCTCACAAGCATCACCAAGTGATTACCTCTACGAATTGGATAAAGCTTATGGTAATGTTACAGGAGGTGAGGAGTTGTATATTCAGTTCCTGGAGACCCATCAGAACAATGGAGAGAAGGCATCTGATTATTTGAGCCGGCTCCACACTCTGTTGCAGGAAGTCATTGACAGTAATGGTGTGGCTTAGAAAGACACTGATTCTCAATTGCTGAAACAGTTCTTAAGAGGCTGCTGGGATGACTCGTTGATAATTACATTACTTCTAAAAGAGCTTTTCAACAATCCCCTTCAGAACATTCCCACCTTCTCAGAGCTACTTTTTAAAATCAGAACTTATGAGAAGGAAAGTCTGCTAAAAGAAATGCGTAGAAAGCGGCACATGGGGGGAAGCATGACCAAAGTCCACACCAAAACGCTCTTGGCCACTAATGATTGTGAACCCTCAAGCAACCGTGCGCCTACTATGCTAGATCTACCCACCAGAGAACAACTTGAGGAAAAAATTAGACAGCTGGAGACAGAGTTAGTGAAGAACACAACTATTAAAACTGCTCACCCTCCCAGAAATGACAAGTCTAAGCAGAAGCTGTCACAGAAAAACGGGAGCACTACTTCAGTTTCATGTAGTCCCAGTATAAATCCCGGAGAACACAAAAAAGTTGGGAAATTTTGTTACAATTGCGGCGAGGACTCCCATATGCTCCCACAGTGCTTCAACCCAACTAATGCCGTTCTAGTGCAAAATTAATTGTACGAAAGACACCACACAAAACATAGCCAGTTTTCAACAAGTCAACAGCTCACAAGCCCACAACCACACATGTCTTTAAACAAATAAGAGCTCCTGCTGTGGAAAGTGCAGGGGCTGACATTCAAACAAGTTCCACCTCCTTGAGACAGTGTGTGTATGAACCCCCAAATAGTACAAAACCCACTCAGGTCACCCATGGTCTCATTGGAGAACCTTGTGTTAGTGTAGCATTACTAGATAATGTTCAGTGTCAGTGCTTAATAGACACAGGGTCCCAAGTGACAATAGTTTCTCAGTCGTTCTATTCACAGTATCTTTCTCATAGAGAGCTATTTTCTGTGCAGCAAGTGCTTCACATTGAAGATGCAGCGGGACAGAAAGTACCATATACAGGCTATGTGGAAGTAGATGTTCAGTTCCCAAAAGACTGTCGCGGCACAGACAGATGTTTTAGCATTCTGGCTTTAGTGAGCCCAGATCAGTCTTACAATGAGAAGTTCCCTCTTCTTGTAGGCACAAATGTCTTACGCCCAATGGTACAAGACTGCCAAGAAAGGGGTGGAAAAACATTCTTAGAGACTTTGCCCATTCAGACAAACTGGGCCTTATATGACCAGATGGTGGATGTAATACCTGCGTCACACTGCAAGTTTAAAGTCGCTGTCAAAAATGCTTCACAACACGATATCACTCTTTATCCAAAGACTGTCATTGCAGAATGCTCCCCGATTGACTGGGCCTTACCTATTGAACCTTCACCCTGGGGTGTTCAACCAGATGAAGCTTTACTGCAGGCACATTCTTTGTTAGTTTCCCACAATAAAGACCAAAGTTGTACTGTCAGTCCCATTGATCTGGACTTTGTTGACAGCCCAATATCTGAGCAGGTTAAAGCACACATGAGAGCAAGAATATCCAAAGACGCATGCAGTGCTTTTTCTAGACATGACCTAGATGTTGGCAACGTTCTAGGAGTCACTCATCGTATTGACCTAAAGCCCCATGTCCCTTTCAAGGAATGAACAAGGTGAGTCTCACCAGCTGATTTTGGTGATTTGAAAAGACATCTCCAAGATCTTTTGGCTGCAGGCATTATAGAGGAGTCCCACAGTCCCTACTCCTCTCCAATAGTGCTTGTCAGAAAAAAGAATGGAGAGTTGCGCATGGTGGTGGACTATAGACGACTTAACAACCTCACTAAAAAAGACGCATACCCATTACCCCGTATAGAGGAGACGTTCACATTGCTGTCAGGCTCAAAATGGTTCACTGTCCTCAATCTCAAGAGTGGATATTGTCAACTGGAGGTTGAACCGACTGATCGTCCTAAGACTGTGTTTACAACACCATTTGGGACATGGCAGTTTCGCAGGATGCCTCAGGGCCTAACCAACTCCCCTGCAACCTTCCAACGAACCATGGAGAGAGTAATGGAAGGAATTAATCTTCATGAAGTTGTTGCCTTTCTTGATGATCTCATCATATTCTCTGATTCTCTGGAGCCTCATGAGGAGAGATTGATGAAAGTTCTCGTGCACATTTCTGATTTTGGGCTGAAACTGTCCCCTTCAAAATGTAAGTTCTTTCAAACTTCTGTGAAGTACCTGGGACATGTGATCTCCGCTCAGGAAAGTTTCTGCTGTGAAAGGGTGGCCTCGTCCTCAAAGAGCCAAGGAACTTAAATCATTTCTTGGTTTCATTGGGTACTACAGGCGGTTTGTGAGAGATTATTCACATATCGTCAGGCCCCTTAATGATTTCTTAAAAGGAGAATTAGCCCCCACACACAAAAGGTCTAAACACACACCCCAAGCAAAATCTATCCCCTTTGGAGCAAAATGGACCACTGTTTGTCAAGCAGCATTTGATCTCATCATCGAAAAACTGACCTAAACACCAGTGCTTGCTTTTGTTAATTGGCAGCTCCCATATGTGCTTCATACCGATGCCAGCCTGACAGGTTTAGGTGCAGCCCTGTATCAGGTCCAAGATGGTCAAACTAGAGTAATAGCTTATGCAAGGCCTTTCAAAAAGTGAAAAGTATGAGTACCTTGTGCATGCTTCATGGTGTCAGTATCCATACTGTTACAGGTGAAAGTGCACCGGAAATGGACAGTGGTATTCCTGCAGTGGAAATTCTTTTATGCAGTGACAGTGCTGTCCCTGAAGATTTTGAAGATCCAGTTCCTTTACCAGGACAATCACCTTTGCCAGGAATGTCTGTTGAAGACTGGCACGATTTGCAAAGGGGGGATAACGCACTAGCCCGCATAATACACATTCTAGAAACAGAGAGTGAGACAGTAGATAGGAAGTTTGAGGAGCCAGAGGTGCTTTTACTTCTTCAAGAGAGACCTAAACTACTTTTAGTCAATGGGGTGCTCTGTCGTAAGGTCCAAAACCAAAGAGCCGAAGTCTTTCATCAGCATGTTATCCCAAAGAGTCTGAGGGAGAGAGCACTTAGAGGGGTTCATGATGAAACAGGTCACATGGGTTATGAGAGAACCTTAGAACTAGCCAGAGCTATTGGCCAAAGATGGCAAAAGACATAGAAACCAAGTGTAGGACTTGTGAAAGATGTGTTAAACGAAAAGCAAGGGTACAGAAGGCCTCCTAGTTAGTAAATATCAAAGTCAGTGGCCCCCTTGAACTAGTTTGCATAGATTTCTTGACAATAGAACCTGATTCAAAAGACACTAGGAACATTTTGGTAATAACTGATCATTTTATAAAATATGCTCAAGCACATCCAACCAGAGATCAGACAGCAAAAACTGTTGCGAATGTGTTATGGGAGAACTTTTTCAGCCACTATGGTTTTCCTCGTAGACTACAAAGTGATCAAGGAGCCTGTTTTGAGTCAGAAGTTGTGGCAGAACTTTGCAGACTTACTGGGATTTCAAAATCTCGCACAACACCTTATCACCCACAGGGCAATCCGGTGGAAAGATTCAACAGGACTCTGCTAGATCTTTTGGGAACTCTGGAGGAAAAGAAAAAGGAGGAATGGAGAAAGTATGTTCAGCCCCTTGTACATGCTTATAACTGTACGAGAAATGATTCAACTGGCGAATCACCATTTCTTCTTATGTTTGGCCAAGAGCCCCGCCTCCCAATTGATCTTTGTTTTGGAATCAGCCCACAAGGCCATAATTCCGATACACACTCACAGTATGTGCGAGAGCTGAAAAAGAGGCTAAGATATGCATACAGTCTATCTTCACAAAATGCTGAGAAGAGACAGTTACTTAATAAACGGCGCTGGGATGCTAAAGTCACTGCTCTGCCTTTGGAAGTGGGCGATAGAGTCCAGGTGAGGAATCTGAGTCTCAGAAAGAAACACAAAATCTCTGATAAATGAGAACCAAATGTACATGTTGTTGTGAATCAACCAGATGAGCGTATCGCAGTCTATGTTGTTAAACCTAAGGATGGAGACGGCAGAGAACCTGTTCTGCATCGTGACATGCTGCTTCCCTGTGGATTTCTCCCTCTAAACCCGGAGTACAATGACCAGGATGGCAGGCAAAGTGTTCCTGCTCAGGCCCCTCAGACAACGAAAGCAGCAGAAAATGCAGAGAAGAATCCATTTGCTGAGGAAGTGGAGGAAAATATGGATCCCCAGTCCACACATCTTCACCCTCTGGATAATGACACATCAGTAAATGAAAAAGTAAATGAAAAAGAGGATGATGGGTTTGCAGATCAAAATACATCTCAGTCACAATCTCTTCTGAATCCTGCAGCTCCAGAATTTGTCTCGGATCACGTGGAGATGTCAGAGACAGTAACTGAATCAAGTCCATCGCAAGCATCTAGTAGACCACAGAGGAAAACAGTGCCCCCAGCTTATGAGTGACTATCAAGTTGGTTACCAAATTACACTGTAAACAGCATAATCTGTCTCCCTAGACCGAATGCACTGCTTTATGGCTTCTTAATGTCATTGCAGCAGCAAATTACAGGGGCAGTTCAGTCTCTGTGTAGTGACGGGGACGTCACATTTTAAGAGGGGGAGGATGTAACCCAGTGTTACTTTGTCTGTTACCCATTGTTGTTATACTGTCAGCTTTAAGTGTGAAGTTATGTTATTTTGGTTCTAAGCCATCTCTGCTTTTGCGACTGTTTTACGACAGTCGACTGACGTAAACATTCACACAGGGGGGAGAGAGAGAGCGCAGGTTCAGTGCGCAGTAGCTGCAGCAGAGGAAACGTGTGTGTGAATCAGTTCTTCTTTGATCACCCTGTAGCCTTAAGCCACCTGCTACTTTTCTGATATTCTCCTGCTAGGTGAGAACATGTAACTCTGCAGTTTTGTCATTCTTGTGGTAATGTGTAACCATGACCAAATATTATGATGAATTGCACATTTATTATGAAGTTACTTGCTAACCACGAGTGAGCTATCCACTAATTAGCCATTATGCTAAGCAGACTTTGGATGAGTCTGTATTAATAGTGGTTCACGTTTACACCCATCAGGCTCATACTGTTTAAGAGAAATGTCACAAAAGCACAAATTAGAACTGGGTCACAAGTAACACCAAAACTTGGACTACATGAAAGCCTCTGGGACTAACATTGGATGTACTCTGCCCATGCCCCAACCGGTAATAATAGACATCTGATATAGAAGGGAACCAGACAAAACTGGATTTAAAATAGCTTTCTCTTGATTATTTGATTATTTATTATGTAATGTATTTTGTTTGCCAGTTGTAATCCTTTGACTTTGTTTTCTTTTCTTTTCTTTTTAAGCACCTTGTGATTTATATCTTGAAAGGTGCTCTATAATTAAAATTGTATTTATATATTTATTCATAGTAATTATACTCCCATCGTCTCCCAGAAGTTGTCTGGCGTCCCAGAGAGAATCATTCAAGTCATTATAAGCAGCCGAAAACAAAAAACTAAAGCCAAACCCGCTCATATTAAACCAAATCTCAAATTTATCACCTGTCAGAAGGTTCAGCTACCCATCATCAAACCACTAACTTTATTAAATATTATGTTTTATCAGGAAAGTCATTCCTAATCAATCATCACTGAACATAATATACACAGCAAAAACATTAGGTGACACTCTTCATAATTTCAGCCTGACCCAGCATGTCAAACAACCAACACACAATCTAGGACAGTCTCTGGATTTAATTATCAGCAAAGGTTTAAGTAAATCTGACATCTCGGTAATTGATATTGAATTATCTGACCATTTCTGTATTTTCTTTGAAAGTACAATCTCTGCTAAAATATCTAGCCACAGAGAGACAATTATAAAAACGTGTTTTCTCTGGGACAGTTCAATTGAAACATTTAAAAGTATTTACCCTTCCACGACATCCCCCTTATCTCCCAACTCCAACTCAGTAAATAAGCTGGTATGTAATTTCCTTGAGAAAATCTCAGACATCATTGATTCAATTGCTTCAACTAAAGTGAAAGTAGTCTCAGGTAGAAAGAAGTCTCTGTGGACAAACGATCCATTGGTACGTAGTGAAAAAGGGAAGTGTGGATGAGCCGAGAGAAAATGGAGGAAAACTCGACCAGTTTCACTGTTTCCAGTTTCCAGGTTCACTGTGAGATCTACAAAGAGAGACTGAACAGATATCAGTTAACTTTAAAAGATGCAAGGGAAACTTTCTTCTCTGAAATCTGAAATCATTAAGAGAAACATTAATAATGCACGGACTCTGTTTGCAACAGTGGAAAGACTAACTAATCCTCCAGTGACAGTAGCCCCTGAACTAAATTCAACCAGCGCCTGCAATGAATTTGCCAACTTTTTCACTGAAAAGATTCTAACAATTAGATCGTCGGTCTGTACCGCAGCACCGAACCGACTACCAATGTTATACCCATTTAACACATATGTAGAAAAAATGTCAGACTTCCTTGAATTAAACCCAAAAAAACTTGAAGAAATCATTAACCAATTAAGCCCCTCCTCTTGCTGTCTTGATATCTTACCCACAGCTTTCCTTAAGAAAGTTTTCCCTGTCATTGAGTCTGATCTGATTCAAATAGTGAACTCATAACTCCTGAGAGGTGTCTTCCCCCAGGCATTAAAAACAGCAGTATTAAACCACTGCTAAAAAAGAATAATCTGGACAACATGTTAATTCAGAACTACAGGCCAATTTCTAATCTTCCACTCATCAGTAAAATTATTAAAAAAGCTGTGTTTCAGCAGTTTAATAGCTTCCTAACAATTACCAACCATTTTGATGTTTTTCAGTCTGGTTTCCGTGCTCACCACAGCATTGAGACTGTCCTCATCAAAGTTTTCAATGACATCCGCATAAATACAGACTGTGGTAGAACCACAGTGCTGGTTCTGTTGGACCTCAGTGCAGCATTTGACACTGTTGATCATGATATACTATTGGAACGACTGGAGAGCTGGGTCGGACTCTCTGGTACAGTACTTGGCTGGTTCAAGTCTTACCTAAAGAAAAGGGACTTCTTTGTTTCAATAGAAAACATTTCATCAGAATGAAAAGAAATCACATATGCGGGGCCCCAGGGCTCCATCCTGGGGCCCCTCTTATTTAATATCTACATGCTCCCACTAGCCCAGATTAACTACCTTGACTATGCAGATGATACTAAGCTCTACATTACGATGTCACCAGGTGACTTTGAAACCATCCAAACCCTAAGTAAAGGCATTGAGCCAATCAGTGGATGGATGTTGCATAACTTTCTCCAGCTGAACAGAAACAAAACAGAAGTAATTACTTTTGGACCTAAAGAGGAACGATCAAGAGTCAGCACACAGCTTCAGTTAATACAGCCAGAAACTACTGATCAGGCCCAAAATCTAGGTGTAGTAATGGACTCAGACCTGAACCTCCAGGGTCACATAAAAGCATTACAAAGTCAGCCTTCTATCACCTGAAGAACATTTCTAGGATTAAATGACAAATGTCGCAACAGGACCTCAAAAAAGCCATCCATGTGTTTATCTTTAGTCGGATTGATTACTGCAACGACGTCCTCACAGGTCTCCCTAACAAGTCAATCAGACAGCTAGAGCTGATCCAGAACGCTGCTGCTCGTGTCCTCACTAGAATTGGAAAAGTACAGCATATCACCCCAGTTCTGAAGTCTTTACACTGGCTCCTTGTAGCTCAGAGAATAGACTTCAAAACACTTTTACTGGTTTATAAATCATTGAATGGCCTAGCACCAAAGTATGTTGAAGATCTACTGTCACTATACCAACCTCCCCAGACCACTCAGGTCCTCTAATTCCAGTCTACTCAACATCCCTAAAATTAGAACCAAACATGGAGAAGCAGCATTCAGTTTCTATGCTCCTCTTATCTGGAACAAACTTCCAGACAACTGAGTTCTTTTAAATCACAACTAAAAACTCATCTATTTAGAGCTGCCTTTGGGTAATGTTTTCATGTATCATATGTGTTGTGTGTGCTTCTTGCTTTATTGCTGTTTTTACTTTATACGCTTTGTCTGTGTTTCAATGCTATTTTTATTTTACCCCTCAATCATGTAAAGCACCTTGAATTACCTTGTTGTTGATAGTGTACTATACAAATAAAATTACCTTGCCTAAAGATAAAAGAAACTGCGAACCAAACAGACCTGACAGCACTCCGAGAGAAAATACATAGAAATGTTAAAGGTACAAAATGGAAGAACAAACTGGGAAACAAAGCAAAAGGAAATAAATCAAATATGGAAACACATTTTAGGCTATAACAAATAGATAACTAAATGGAAAATGGCAAGCCATATAGAAAATTAATAAACCAGAAAAGAAATGATCAAAACACAAACAAAAAAGGAAATCAAATCCTAATTTTGTTCCTGCATTCTCTGAAAGTTTACTGAGGTTAGTTCACAATTGTTTTTACAGAAAAAGAAAAAAGTCAAAATTATGAACATGTTTTTTAATTTCAGGCAATGTGACATTAAAAAAAAAAGTAAATTGAGAAACGTAAAACATCTGAACATAGTGATTGGGAGAGCATAAAGTTGCAACTCTCTGATGGTGTCTGTTTTGGTTTGTTTCACATAAGTCTTAATAGTTCCCATCGGTTTTCCATACAGTCAGTTTGGAAGACTGAACAAAAACTGAGAATCTATTTTGAAATATCACATCTCAGCATTTACCAGCTCCTATCAGCGAGACGGCTGTAGACTCACAAAGTGCCTTATTATTGAGAAAAGGTGTGACTCCAGAAGAGTGCTATATGCTTATATTGAATGTATAACTTTTCATGTGAATGACAAATGTTAGTCCAGTAATAGAAATGTCAGGATGGAGTTTTTTTCATTACTAACTCCCCTTTCCCTTGCTCATAAGGTGTAAAATTTCAAACAACTATTTTAAGGAAAACATATTTTTAGGGAAACAATAGATGCAGAAAATAAAACTGTTTACTTATTTTGCTCTATTTCAGAAGAAGTCTGATAAACAGTGCTGCTGCTTAAACATCTTGCCATTTTTTGTGAGCATTGATGTCATCTCCATTTATGCAATCCAAATAAGAGTTTTAATGTTTCGTTGGAACAATATGAAACAAACTGACTGAATCAATAGAAAACAATTTAAATAAAAAATAATTGTATTCTATCTTAATTCACTTCCATTTTAATTCAAAATTTTTGCTTCTGTATATTGTTGCCTGAACCAGTTTGTCTGATTTGCTTTTAAGTACCATAAAGGAAAAAAAGTTTATTTATATATTTTAGAAGCATTCTGTTTTAAAAGCATATATAATACTCAAGTACACAGTTACGTTATGGGCATGCTTTTTTTCTTTTAAAAGAAACCAAAAGAAAAGAGATCGGAGGATTTTATGGTGGAAACAGCTCAGACTAGTTCAGCAAGGTTGTTAAATATACCACCTAATGAATGAGGAAATGTTTTGAAAAAAAATACAAGACTCCATTGTTGTTTTTTTTCTTTCGTAACATTCGTCTGAAAGTATAGCTCTATACTTCACTCACAAAATATCTATGTAAGAGAATCTCTTTGATCAGATGGACAGGACCAAAACTTTCTCAGCTGGAGAGACTGACAAGGTACTTTATAGAAGTTCAAGGTTTAGCTTGTGAAAATATGAACACAGGAGCACGAAGAACTAACAACCACAGCTTTCAACACGTCACACAGAGCTGCTCTACCTGTTTAAAGGTACCTGTTTCAACCAGCAACCAAGGTGTTCCCTGTTACGAACTTTCTCTTACACTTTGTTTGGTTTAAAGTGATTCTCATGGAAACAGACAAAGTAAGTCCTTCATTTGTTTATTATACTAAACTGTTTTTAATGTGCTAATGCCTACTAAATCCCTAGGGTTTCCAGCCCCCTCCAACAAAAAAAAAACAACTAAAACAAAAATTTTAGCATTATGACTGGTTGTGATTAATTTTATAAGCCTGAATACAATTTACATTTTTACTGTGCAAGATACTGATATTTAAATTATATTTAAAAAGCAAACTTTTGATGACACTGTTAGCTATAAATATATAGTAGGCAATGCTAAGTATGATAGACATTGACAAACAAAGGTCGAACCTCAATGAATAAATGAAAATAACACAATTGTTTATGACAGAACATGGCTGACTGTATGAATAACTAACAGTAAGAGCATTTTGAAATGAAGAAAACTGTTTATCAACTTTCAGTTAATGAGTCAATCAACATGTGACTGATACTTGTCAGAAGGCTGCAGCCAAACAATTGAAATGTTTAAGCTTGTCCTCTGTCTGCTGCAGCTCAACATTTCGTCTGAACTTCTGACAACGAACTTACAATACATTAAATGTCATATTTTTTAACATAAAGTCCTGACTACTAAATATCAAGTTTACATGATATCCATAAATGATCAGTAACCCCGTTATCCAAAACCTTCAGTGCTACTAACCACACCACCCTGCAGCCCTTAGATAATGTCTTGATCATATTATGGTAACTGACTATTAAATATACGCGACCAAAAATGTCAATTTCTGAATTTCAAATAAGCAATATGGAATGCTGCAGAAATATATTGTACTTTTATTGATCTTCTGTAAATTAAATAGTTTATACTGTTTATACTATATTTTTAGAGTGGACCTTTGTTTGGCTTTGATTTGATTTTATATAGTGTTTTAAACAAGTGAAAATAGTGGTAAAAATAACTAATGAATCATGTAGAAATCTCTTCTCAAGGCTATACTGTAAATAAACAAGGCACACAAGGTATGCTGTATCTGTCAGAGTGAATAAACAAAGGTTTCCTATAATAATCTAAGTGATTCTAATTTTAGGATGAATGTTAGAGAAGATGATTCAAGCATGAGTTCCTCTAAGGAAAAAGGAGGGACACTGTTATCTTCAAACGTTGGTCTGCCCGAGGACTACAACAAGAAAAACACACTTGAGTGGTAAGATGAGTAATAGATACATATTTACCCTTGATACAAGATACAAGGCTGAGAAGTAATAAGGATTTTATAACTTAATACTTCAGTCTGTCAAGGGAAATATAAATGATCCTTCTCTTGTTAATGTCACAATCTCTCAGAATTAGTGATTTTCTCACTAGTTGGCGATATAGAGCCCTTCCCCACACCACTTCAGCATATCTTATTTGTTTTCAGATCTTCCCAGGGAAAATTGAATCTATCGCTCTCCAACCTGCGTCCATAAAATTTATAAATCCATAAATTACCCTGTTGAGTTTCCACTGGGGGTGTAATAGCACAGCCCTATCAGTTCCATATGTACTAGTACCAAATAAGTACAGTGTTGCTTTACCTGAACACATGCAGAATGTGGAACCAAGTGCAGAATGCAACACTCTGATGTGCAACTTTAAGGAAGTGACACTAAATCAAAACAGAAAGGACTCCCTGCATCAGCTGTCATTACAATCTGCTATGTAATTTCAGTCTGGTTTTAGGGTGAACCTCAGCACAGAGACAGCTCTTAAATTTTTTAAAAATGATTTTAGATTAAACTATGATGCTCAGAAGGTGACAGTGTTGGTTCTACTGGATCTAAGCGCTGCCTTCGATACAGTAGACCACACTATTTTTTTAACTCGTTTAAAACAGATTGGCCTCTCTGGTGCTGTCATAAATGGTTCACATCCTATCTCACAGACAGGACTTTTATGGTAAGTTTAGATACCTGCTCCTCTAAGGTCCACAGCATCACATGTGGTGTGCCCCAGGGTTCGATTTTAGGCCCAGTGCTTTTTAACCTTTATATGCTCCCTCTTGGCAGTGTCATCAGAAGACATGGAGTTTACTTTCACAGTTATGCTGATGATACACAGTTATACATCTCCATGTCTCCTGATGACACACGGCCAATGGACGCACTTTTTAACTGCATTTTAGACATTAAATCCTGGATGGCAGAAAACTTTCTCCAGCTCAACCAGGACAAAACTGAAGTTTTAGTCATCGGTCCTGAGGCTCGGAGAGAGAAACTTTTACCAAAACTACAATCACTGTCTTGGCGTGATTTTTGACTCTGAACTGACTTTTATTCCTCACATAAAAAATATTACTAAAATAGCTTTTTATCACTTAATGAACATCGCCAGAGTCGCCCTATTCTCTCTCTGGCCAATACGGAGACACTGATGCATGTTTTTATCTCCAGTAGGATTGATTACTGTAATGCCCTGCTTTCTGGTCTTCCCAAAAAGTATATCTCAGGTTTACAGCTTTTACAAAATTCAGCAGCACGTGTTCTGACTAAGACCAGGAGGCGGGAACACATTACACCTGTCTTAGAATCACTGCAACCAAAACGGGCTAAGTACAGATGAACCAGTAAACGTCATCATGGGAGCCATCTACATCGGCAGCAGCAGATCAACAGCAGCAGCCAAGGCACTGACCCAGGGAGCCCAGAGGAGGGAGGGCTGGTACCCCCATCTCCACCCAAGCACCACCTGGAGAGCACCAAGGCAGCCACAGCCAACCACCGCCCCCGAGGCAGAGGGCTCCCACAGAGGAAACACTAGAAGGAAAACTAAAATAAGTAAAAATATTAAAATGAAAACAATTATAAGATATGATTAAATAAAAATGGAAAGCAGATAAACAATAATTGATAAATAGCCAGCTAAAAGCTAAACTAAAAAGAATTCAATCAAATAAAACATGCAGAGCAATTAAACAGATTTAATAAATAATAAACAGTTAAAATCTATATTAAAAAGGTGTGTCTTGAGCCTGCTCTTAAAAACATGAACGTTCTCTGCGGCTCTGAGGTTCTCTGGCAGCCTGTTCCAGAGGTGAGGGCCATAATAACAGAAAGACGCCTCACCATGAGTGTGTGTCCTGACTTTAGGGATGATTAGGAGACGGCTGCCAGAGGAGCGCAGAGACCGCGAAGGTTCAAATGGTAAAAGCAGCTCTGAGAGATAAGGAGGCCCAAGACCATTAAGACACTTAAAAATTATTAAAAGAATCTTAAAATCGATCCTAAAACATACGGGGAGCCAATGCAGTGATTCTAAGACAGGTGTAATGTGTTCCCGCCTCCTGGTCTTAGTCAGGACGCGTGCTGCTCAATTCTGTAAAAGCTGTAAACTTGAGGTAGTCTTTTTGGGAAAGCAGGGCATTACAGTAATCTATCCTACTGGTGATAAAAACATGCATCAGCATCTCCGTATTGGCCCGAGAGAGATGGGGGGTTATAGTTGTGGTGATGTTTTTTACTTTTGGGTTTTGGGAAAGGGGGGGGGGTGTCAGGTTTTGCGGTTTAAAGAGGACCCAAAGGCAGAACTTAAATGAACTCAGATTTAATTAAATAATAAATTCCAAACTTACAAATAATAACGAGGTAACCAGGGAACATGGAGACCAGGAAACGCGGATAGACAGACCAGGAAGGGAGGAATGACAGGCAATAGGGAAGGCAGGAACCAGACGGGGAAAAATGACAACGAACCAGCGAGTAGTGACTGAGAGAGGACTGAATTTATACTGAGGAGGAGAGTGAAGAGTGAAGCAGAGAAGGAGCAGGACTAATTAAGGGAAGCGGTTGCAGCTGAGAGGGAGTGAGCAGGTGGAAGTGATTAGCAGCTGGGATGGAAGGTAGAATGGCTAGGAGACAGAAGACTCTAAAGAAACTAGAAAGGATTCTTAAGAAGCTATCTAAGGGAAACGTAAGGACACACTGGAGAACAGAAGGAGGAATTAAATAAAGGGATAAAGGAAACACAAATGGGAAGGTGGACATAGACAAAGGTGAAAAACATCTACAGAACCCAGGGAGTGCCAGAATACAAAAATATAATTACACTGAATAAGGAAAACTACTAACTCAAGATACAAACAGGAGGAGCAAAACAAGAGGGCACCTTGGGGTAAAAAGGGGAAGAAAACCAAGTGGAAGGAAAAACTCAAACTTGCCACACAAAAATCCAAAGACCATGACAGGGGGGGATTGTGGGTCATTTTAATCTGTAAAGCACTTTGAGAAACTTTGTTGTGGTTTGAAAAGCGCTTTATAAATAAAGTTTGATTTGATTTGATTTGATTTGATGTAAGAACACTTAGGTTTCTCATGCAGCTACAATGGACAAAGAAAGCCTGAGTGGAACAAAACTTTATGTCAGCAACTATTACTCAACGTTAAACTGAATGTAAACATCACTGGTACTAGAAAAAAACCTGGTGAAGTCCAAATTCAGCTAATCTTGCATTCAACATGTCTAAAATGCTGCACAGCATACAGTATGTGACAGGACAACACATTGGTACTGCAATGACCAGTCCCTCTGACCAGTCAGTTTCCCAGCTGCGCTTTTATGATACATTCAAATACACTTTTTAAACTAAATATTCTTAATATGAAAAAAATAAAATAAAAAGGGATTTAAACTGTTATATTTGAAACAAAATGGACAATTTCCAAATGATTTTACTGTTGTATAATCCATTCATGAGGCTATACCTGCTTATCAAATAAATAATTATCCAATCAAATCTCAAGTCAGTTTTATAGTGGCCTCTTGTTTTTTTTTTTTGATTGAAGCAAACCAAATTACGTACCAAACCACGATGTTTGTATACCGTTACAATGAAATAGTTTAATAATACATTTTTTTCTTCAGGTCCAACCCTATTAGTTTAACAAAAGTCCAGCCCTGTTCAATCTTACAGTGAACGCTGTTGCAATACCTTTGTCAAAAACTCAAATTTCAATTCAAATTGTCATGAAAAAAGTGTTTATCTTTCTTTATTTTAGCTTCAACCACTTTTACCTGACATCCTTTTATTTTTCCTTTTTTAATTTTCCAGGTCTTACCAGGGAAGATGTCCCTCCCCGAGCTGTGAGTCCATGAAAAGTGACAAATCTAAAGATTATCCTCTTGAGTTCAAACAGTAAGTTTATTCATTGAATTTTAACTTATCTAGTTTGTCTATGAAGCACTAATCTATAAATGGCGACATTTAGGGTAACGTAGAAGAAATTGACATATATCTATATAATCCAGCTCCACCTGAATTCTGACTCAAATTATATTTGTTGCTGTTAAGTTGTATTAAATGCACTTAGTCTACAGTAGAAATATATCTAAATTGTCTAATTCTCACAAGGTCGATCTTTTAAAAAAAAATTTTTTGCCAGACTAAATTACTGTCAAGGAATTATTTCTAATATTTAATTTGCAGATATTGAGCTCCTGATACTTTCCTCTAGATTTAGTCTTTCGACTTTTTTTGCAGGGGTGACCAGGGAAGATGTCCCTCTCCAAGCTGTATGTCTATGAAAAGTGACAAATCTATAGATGATCCTCTTGAGTTCAAACAGTAAGTTTTTCCAAATCAATATTAAACCAATTTATAAAAGCATGCATAAGTCATCTCTAGATACTTTACAAAAAAAGAAAACATGGCACATTTTAATACTTCTTCATACAAATAAATAGCCTAGTTTACTGTAATTTTAATTCCTACAGTTAAGTTACCTTTTCACAGGAAAATTTAATCAAATGCAATCAGTCTACATCATAAATATATTTAACAAAGGTCATCTAATTTTGTAAACATTTTTAGCTATTTATGTTTCAAGGTCGCATGTTTTTTGTTTTGTTGTTTTTTTGGCCAGAGTGAGTTATTGTAAATGAACCGTTTTAATCTTTTACTTACAGCCACTGAGCCTCACATACTTATATCTTTGTTATACTTTGTCTTTTCCAGGTCTGACCCGAGAAGATGTCCCTCTCCAAGCTGTATGTCTATGAAAAGTGACAAATCTAAAGATAATCCTCTTGAGTTCAAACAGTAGGTTTTTCAAAATCAATATTAAACCAATTTATAAAAGCATGCATAAGTCATCTCTAGATACTTTACAACAACAAAAAAGAAAACATGGCACATTATATACTTCTTCATACAAATAAATAGTTTACTGTAATCTTAATTCCTACAGTTAAATTACTTTTTTTTTACAGGAAAATTTAATTTAATCAAATGCAATCAGTCTACATCATAAATATATTTAACAAAGGTCATCTAATTTTGTAAACATTTTTAGCTATTTATGTTTCAAGGTCACATGTTTTTTGTGTTGTTGTTTTTTGGCCAGAGTGAGATATTGTAAATGAACCGTTTCAATCTTTAACTTACAGCCACTGAGCTCCATATACTTATATCTTTTTATAAAAGCATGCATAAGTCATCTCTAGATACTTTACAAAAATACATGGCACATTATATATTTTTACATAAAAATAAACAGTTTCATCTGAATTCCTACAGTTAAAGTAACTGTTTTTACAGGAAAGTTTAATCAAATGCATAATTGTTTTTTATCAGTTTTTTGTTTCAAGGTCAAATGTTCTTTTGGTTTTTTGTTGTTGTTTGGCCAGACTGAGTTACTGTAAAAGAGCTATTTTAATTTTTTACTTACAGCCACTGAGCTCCACATACTTTTATCTGAATTTTGTTATTTCCAGGTCTTTCCAGGAAAGATGTCCCTCCCCGAGCTGTGAGTCCATGAACAGTGACAAATCTAAGGATTATCCACTTGAGTTCAAACAGTAAGTTTATATTTAATATTTACCTGATTTATAAAGCACCAATTCAAAACAGGAAACCTTTTGAGGTACTTACCAAGACGGCATGTTGAATGTTATATCTACAGAAAACAAAGTTTGACAGGAATTTCTACAACCTAATGTAGTGTAAATTTAAAGTTAAAAAAGCAAGGGCAAAACTTATTAGACATGTGAAATAGACTGTTTGAAAAGGAGTAAGTACAAGTATTTTTTTAGGACTATCTCCTTTTGATTATATCACTTTCCAAAACCATTTACACCCCAAGTAAAACACCAACACTGTCATCCTAAATTTCCAATTATTATATAATACACATGTAAAGATTTCCATCTCTGTAACAACTATTTTTTATATTATCTGGAAGAAAATCTTGTCTTACCCTCAACATAATTATTGCTGTTTTAAATGTGATCAAATCAGCCAGTTTCAATGCTATTGACTCAAAAACATGGAGTTTGTGTGGTCTCTCTCTTTTCCTCATTATTTACAATCTTGGTTGCTATTTTTTTGTAATATGTATAATGGTTAGATTAGTTTAGTAGATGATATTCCTTCTGCATAGAAAGAAATATATAGTAGTACATCTGAATTATGCAGAATATTCATCGACCATGAATCAGCAAATGGTTTGATTTCCCCAAAAGCTGCAATACTTTTAGCTATTTTAATTTTTATGTTTAGATTTTTTAAATGTTCTGATATCATAAATGTGTTGAATTTAATAAGAATTTATTATTTTTTATTATTTATTTAATTCTTTGAATATATATCATTGCGACACAAAAACAGTGACAGAGACCTAACACTGATTCCTGTGGAACACCACTTGTAATGTCTAAAATGTCTAATCCAAATTCCCCCATTCAAAATCAGCTTTAAATGCCACCAGGAATTTTACTTCAGTAATTCTTAGAAAGATGCAGTTAATTCATAAAGTAGCTTTTCACCCATTTCAACACCACATCTCTTATGCCATACCTTTCTAAGTCCCTAAATAATGCCATGATTATTTGTGTCAAATATTTTCTTTAAACCTATAAATATTCCTAATCTCTTTGTCTGCCTCCATTATTAGAACTAGATATTAATCTATATGGTTTTTATTTCAAGGTTTAGCAATTACTTTCCCTGACTGATCTGCTGCGTATAGAAAGTCATTTAATCTTTTCCTTACAACCATTGAGCTCCACTTTCACTTTTCTTTTCACTTTTTGATCTAGCTCTGACCAGGGAAGATGTCCGTCCTTAAGCTGTATGTCCGTACAAAGTGACAAATCAAGGGATTATCCTCTTGAGTTCAAACAGTAAGTTTATCTACTGAAGATGAAACCAATGTAAAAAGAATATATTGTTGTGCTTAGGCTTTTGTAGGACTTAAATTATAGCAGAACTAGAGGCAACAGGTGAAGTAAAAAGCATTTAATAGTGAGAAAAACCAAAAGATTGTCAAAACTCAGGGAAACGTAAAGGAACCGTGCTGACAACAGTTAACAGACAGTGTAACAGAAGGATCTGGATATGAACAATGAGAACTGATGAACTTATATGCTGAGCCAGGGTGAGAATGACAAAACAACCAGAAGAACTAATCGGAGGCAAATGGGGAACAGCTGAGGCAAAATGCCTGCAGAGGGAAATTAGGTGATAGAAAACAGCTGTGGAGAGGAGCAAATTGGCAGACTGAGGGAAGGTAAGTAATAAACACCGGAGTAGAACTGAGACAAATGGAAGCTAGAAATCAAGGGAAAAAATATAACACTAATCTAAGAGAACAAAATCCAACGCACAAAGAACAAAACACAAGCAAAACATAAGAAAAAATGAAATACAAAAGAATGAGCTGATATGGTAAAACATTTAAAACAGACTGTTGGACGGCTGAAAGCCATTTTTCCTAGATGGACTGAGCAGACCACATTTCCCAGCAATCCTAGCGGTGACCCCCAACACACTCCTATTGGTTCGTGGCCACCAATGGTGACATCAACGATAACATCACGGCCAAAAGGCCTATAAGAGTCGTAGTGGCAGCCATTTTCAAACTGTTCTCAGCAGAGGTTCTTAGCAGAAACTCCTGCTATACAGTGGACATCTCACCTGTGAAGATTCTCTTTTGTTCTGACCCACTGGACCGGGAAGAACTCTCATTTCAATGCTTCGAAGTGCTCAACCCGTTGGTGTATCCAGTTTTAGCTATATCAGGACTGTTCCAAGACAGTTCGTTACGACGTCAACCTGCAAGCACATCTGGCCTGCAATTGTGACACAGTCCTAAAAATCCTGCATAGGTTTTCTAACTCTTCCTTTTCTTGCTCAACTACAGACACATTTTGCTCTCCTCTTCGTGGACCGGACTTCCCTCAACACAAAGTGGACTGAACCGGTTCATTTTTGCTAATCTGTTGTCTGGGCAGATAAATAGAGAAAATAGAGCTCTTAACGAGTTAGATCTCGTTCATTGTTGATTTAAAGTGTTTTTAAGCGTTGGACCTGTTGGCTCATTTAACGTCGCCACACGCATAAGTTTGAGCTGTATTTGCTGTGTTTGAAACTGTTTTTATCCTGAGCGGATCCCACTTACTTACTTACTTACTTACTTACTTACTTACTTACTTACTTACTTACTTACTTACTTACTTACTTACTTACTTACTTACTTACTTTCTTTCTTTCTTTCTTTCTTTCTTTCTTTCTTTCTTTCTTTCTTTCTTTCTTTCTTTCTTTCTTTCTTTCTTTCTTTCTTTCTTTCTTTCTTTCTTTCCTCGTTCTTCTCTCGCTTGCTCTCTGTCACCTGGTCAGCAGAGTCATACTCGGTACAACCTGTTATAGCTGGTGTTAGCTGAAAGGTTAACTCCATTCTTTCCTCGTTCCTTAGTCTGTTAGCTAAAGCAGAGGCCTTCCACATGGACGCTTCACCCAATGTGCTCTGTCCACTATAGCCAGAGCTAAGTTTTATGGCCCTTTGTCTCCTTACATGTGCTGCTCTCCACTAGGGCTGGGCGATATAGAAAAAGAGCATATCGATAAAGGGAATAGTCATATTGATTGATATCGATAATTGTCAATAAATATCACAAAACGGAAAAAATATATTTTAAGTGCCTCCCCGGTCATTTTGTTATTCTTCAATGAACTAATTTTAACTAAGAATTAAATTAATTCATTTTTCAAACACCTCTTTTTATCATGAATAAGTTTGTAAGACACAGAAACAAATAAAGAGACCTGAGTAACATCAGTAAATACAAAGAAAAGTCATATTATTAACCATTATATTATACATTTTTTAATTGTTAGTAATTGAAATTAAAGGCTTATCTTGATGCATTTTAATCTTTTAAACATTTTATGACACGTTATAATATTAATGACTGAAACCTTTGGTTTAGTTTGTCAATAAAGCTTAGGCTATGTGCACACGTAGCCGGGTTTTTTTTTTAAACGAATATCCTCGCCACCTCGTTAAAAAAAAATCTCAGTCCACACCTAACCGCATAAGTATGTTGTTAAGCACATTCATAGACATGCCAAACCTGTAGGGGGCAGTAGTTCCCCCAAATCCTATCCACTCAGAGTAACTTTCTATGTTCTAACCTCTAACTTCTACAAGCAAAAAGCGCTTGGACAATCGATGATGCCACATCTCTGAGGGCATAAATGCTGTTTCTTAGTGATGGTGAGATGAAGCCGCATGAGGCATTGAACCACTTGAGCCAGTTGGTTCAAGAAAGGGTTCTGCTCACGGGGCTTCATGTGAACACAAACCCCCCTACTGGCCAGGTACATAATCACAGGCAGCTGTAGCTCTTAGCCACTTAATGTGTGATGCATTAAAATTGAAAATTAAAATCTGCCATGGTTCTTGGGAATGACTATGAGTTCCATAAAAATTAATTTCTCTAAATAAAATATTACAAATGTGAATAATAAAAATATGTTTTGAATGTATTCTGTTTGTAAATTATCTCAAAACGGTGGTATCACATGTTATGGCAGGTTGTGTAATGTTTTTCTGTCACTTGAGGCAAAAGGCATGGGCTTAAGCAGGCAGAGGAAAGTGAAAATGCTTGTGGAGCTAGGTAGAGGGCACTGAAAATGATTGTGTAAATCATAACAAAACAGGGGAAATACATTTTTATTAAAAAATAGCCGTGTCTCAACAGTTTTTAAGCGATTGTTTTTTTCTTGACACCACCTCACCAGCCTTCGAAAACACGTTCACAAGGCACAGAAGATGCCGACGTACACAAAAACACAAGTGCTAGATATATAAATTGGGGTACAGTCATTTTTGCTTTTCCCACTACTTCAGGGGGGTCTCCAGCCTGCTAATATTTGGCTCCCACACAGGGGAAATCCTCCTCTTCCCAGCTGGCTCCATCCTCTCACTTATCTTTCTCTCATCATTCTCCTAAATTATGACCATATTTTGATTTCTAAAAAAAGAGGACACTTGGCACAGTCCTGAAACACTGTCATGACTGTGACCAAACTTTTGATTTTAACATATTTAAAGCATGCATTCTCCATGTGGTTAGAATGAACGGTTAAATAACAAACTTCAGATAGTTTTGCACTTGTGAAAGTCTGACTTTAAAATCTCTAGAAATTAATTAATAATAGAAATAATTACTCTTCCGAATTACAAAATGTACCAGAAAAAGTAATAGTTTGCTTTACTTTAAACAGAAAAATCTGAAATAACATTCTGAGAAAACAGGTAGGCTATTATTTTCTTTTCAATGTAATAATAAAATTAAAAAGCAGCAGTCTTAAAAAACAATAATGCCTGCTCCATTTTTTAAAGATTTTATCTTCATTCTCCTCAGTCAGTTTATAGATGAATTATCATTAGAGATTTTGTTTCCATGTGGACCTACTAGATCTTTGCCACTTTTGTCACACATAGAAACACATATACCAGCTATGCCAGCTGTTTGTCTGTAAAGCTACACTTATGCTTTAATATCTTGTAAACAGTTGCAACGCCGTGCACGCAGCACAGTGAAGGGCAAAGTGGTCCAGCACATCGAAGCTCGCTGTCTGTTACGTCTATGAAACGGTTCAGAACCATCCATGAAAGCATCTAAACGATAGATGAGAGGAAATGTGTCGTATTGCATGCATCGCACCAGTCAATCTAAGTATGCTTATTAGTCCCCTTAAAAACGATTAAAATCCGGACATTTTCATCAATCTAAGAAATCCCCCCGGACGGCACGTGAAAAGTGGACGTGTCCGGGGAAACCAGGACGGTTGGTCACCTTACCTACATTTTATCTTTCTCTCCTCACTCTCCAAAATCTTCAAACTATCTGTCTCTATACTCTCCAAACTATATAAACGCTAACCAAACTCTCCTATCCAAACTCCAAACTGACTGCAACTCTCCAACACAAACCCACATTTTGAATGGAGCCTGAGGGGATTTATTTTGCTGTCAAACCACTCCGCAAACTCTGAACCACTTCCTGAAGCGGTCACGTGGTACAACCGGGCAGCGGGGCTTCAGACGTCATCGTTTTCGGCTCCTCCCCTAAATGAAGCAGGCCTCGATACGCGCTTTGTGGAAATGCCCCCTCCACTGCTCGACACACGCTTCGTAGCCTCGGCACAAATTGTAACATCACTACTGTTTCTGAGTGTAAACACAGATAGCACAAGTGATGTCGGAGCATTTTTGTCCCGGAAAGTGACGTTGCGGAGTTGAAAACTCTGGTTATTTCTGTCCACACGCAAACACTTAAGACAAAGAAAACGCAAATCTCCGCTTTGGCCGGAGTTTTTAGAAATAATCGTTTTCTGTGATAAAAACTGGGATTTCATGTAAATGAGAAGCCAAACCGCAGGGATATATCTGCGTTTTTCCTTCGCGTAAACGGGGCCTTATTCTAATTCATTTCAGCCGGCTGGCCTATCCAACCCAGTTGTGTTTTTTAATGCGTTTGAGGACCGGGGGCAGAACCGAGGGGGACATTTTAAGGTGTTGTTAGCAGCGCGACCTGGGTAAATTTCCTGTGTCCCTCTGTAACGGATTCGCAGCGAGCCGGGAGTCCTGCTAAGACAACTGATCGTAGTATTTTATTTGGTTTATTATTGCTACGTTTAGTGTTTTAGTGCTTCGAGGATCGGTTCAAAACGGGTTGCAACCTTTACCTGAGTCACTGAAACATTTATCCGGAACAACTTCCTCCGCTGCTCCCTTGCTGTGACATCTGACCGACGTGAAGTTACGGCGATGGTTTGCTTAGGGACTATCAAAAAATTATGTTTCAGCTTAAATAATTTCATCCTTTTTGTGGTTTGAAAGGAGAGAGGGGTGGCTGACAGAGCTGCCTATCAGTGGTAATGATTTCTTTGGAGTAAGTAAAGATTGTTGTATTAAGCTACCTGATAAGCTATAATGAAAAAATGAGGGAAAACTTTTTTTTAATATCGAACTTTTTTATCGACCCCTTTTTTTTCTATTGCACCAAACATCTATCAATCGATATATATTGCTATCGAATTATCGCCCAGCCTTACTCTCCACCTTAGCCCAGAGCTAAGTTTAATGGTCCTTTGTCCCACAGGCTATCTTAGTTGAGCCCCCTGGAGTGAGGGCCACCTCCCTTTCTGAACCAAACCTCTGCTGTTCATCCCTGATCCACTTTGTGTTAATTGTGTTTAATCTTCATATATTGTTTTCTAAGATCTGTAGTAGTTAGTTGCATGCTTTCGAATAGATGGGAATTATTGACGAAATGTTTTGGCTGTAAGGTTGATCTATTTTCTTAATAAATTCCCCTTAGCTTAAAGAGAAGTTGTCTGTGTTTACATGATGTATTATTGTCCACAACGTGTGAATTTACACCTTCAAGAAGAGACTGGATGTCTGGTCTTCCAAAGTGAAGTGGTGCCCCAAATATTAATTGATAAAACTTGAACCTCATCAATAATTATATTAATATTAAATTATTGATCATAATTATTGATGGTTATTTAAGCCAGACAACACTCGTTCACTCTGTGTCACAACAAAACAATGATGATAAATTCAAGCAAGAATCCTAACATACATGCTATCTGTAAGTACTTTACAAGAAAAGTATGGTACATTTTTAAACAAATATAAAATTAAAGTATATCTTGTACATTGTCTCTCTGTGTTAGTGGGGTTCATTCATCTATAGTCATTAATTGTTTTCTCTCCACAGACGTTACCAGCACACATCAGAGTATTTTACCATTCCTCAAAAAAACCTGGATTCAATATTTAAGGTTTGTAATAACATTGAGGTACAATGATAACTAAGCTGTTATGTTGAGAGAGTCTGTCTGTCTAGTATTTCTTGACAGATGCTTAATGAAAGAGAAGATTGAGAAATGCAGCTGAGTTTCTAATTTTCCTGATTTAAAAATTTCCTTCCACATATTTCTGTTACAGATCCTTGAGGAGAAAAGTGTTGCTTTTATAAAGAATGAGCTGAAGAACTTCCATAAGCAACAAGATTACCAAGAAACCTGTCCGAGCGAAGAGGAGGATGCAGATGTGAAGAGGAGCACCAAAGATGCCTTTCTAACCATTACTCTGCAGTTTCTAAAGAGGATAAAGCATGGGGAGGTGGTCTCCTCTCTGTTTAACAGTAAGAATGTTTTAATGCTTTGACGTCTTTGGTGTCTTTAAAAATACACACACCATGAAATTTCTTATAAAACAGAAATATGCTCGTCAAATCACCACACTGATTGGCTGTAGTTTATGTATCCCAAAATAGAGCAATGGTCAATCACCTAAACTAAATTAATGATAACAGGCTTTAAACAGAAGCTATGTTCTTCTGCACCGTTCTCGACATTGTATTAGCTGCATCAAATTCTGCTGAAGAACACTTGTTCCACAAGCTTGGCGTTCAGCACGTAGTGTTGTTTTAAAATCCCCACAACTCTCAGTGCTCAGGAGCAATATAGGCCGAGCCACTTTGATTGCGGGAGGTTGCAGGACCCCCATTCATACCCATTGGAAAGACATATGGTTGAATCAGAGGGAAGCCTAAGCCATGGCAAACGATCATCAAGTGTCCCCCAATGCAGGCCAAGCCCAAAGTCAGGTCACCCCATTGCCTTGGTCTCCAGACAAGCACCGCTAAGCAAGCGTCCAGCAATGAGAAGGGAGGAACACCAATGAGACTACTACCATCCAGCCCCACCCATAATTATGAGTGGAGGATAGTCTTATACAATCACACCTGGCCAGTCAGGAAAGATCAGGAGATAGTGGCCCCCACATGTCCTAAGGCTCATAATAAGTCCAACACATCCTGGGGCCCATTTGTCAGGAAGCCACGGCACAACAAACAAACCTAAGCCCCCACTCAGACTACAAGATACTGATGCAGAGTCCCCCCCAACCCCTTCCCCACAAACCAGTGCAGGGACCTCAGAGGGCCACACTACATGCCACAGCATCACTCTCCAGCTTCTGGTGTGAGTGTATGAATATGGTAATGTAAAGGGTTAAAATTGTTCTTTAATGTTTGTGTTGTGGTTTCAACTAAAGTCCCATGATAAGAGGACTGAACCTGTCAGACCTGATTGCTTTTAACAACTGCGGAGGGTTTGATTTATACCTTTATGTAAACTAACAAGGTACAAAGACAATGCAACATAAATATAGTTGCATATTGTTTTTGACGCTTATCATTATTAATAGCCGTTAGATGTCTGTCAAATAAAACATGAAACATGTTGAAACAAATAAAGCTTTGAACTACATCTAATGAAACCTCTGGTAGAACAATGAAGAATATAGATTTTTGCAGGTTAAAATGAAAAATTATTCCTGATATTTCCTAGAAATCTTTTTTTTTCAATTTGTTCAACATTTTTGCAATTAAAGAGTGTTGAAGTGTTGAACCATCCTTTGATGGTTTCTGGAAAATTCTATGGAGCGTTGTAATTTTTATACCAGCTAATCTAGTACGCTGGATGTGTTTTTGTTAAGGTGCCTTCATGAGTCAGTGTGAGGGGAAGGAACAAGCCAACCTCGCCAGAAATGATGGACTTTCTGTGGAACACGACAACCAGGCAAGACCTGAGAGGTAGGATGATAACTTAAAAACTAACAGCTCATAAATATATTCCATCTTTATTTTTTTCTTGTTTTTTAGATTTTATAACAGCATTTTGTCTGAATCTTGGACTAAATACATGTGGAGCACTGTCAGCGTGCTCCCATGGCTGTGAGGTGTAAATCAGTGGATCAGAAGTCTCCTTAATTCATGCTTTGTGGGTTTGAGTTATTTATAAAGTCTAACAGCTAAGCAATGAACTTCCATCCCATTTAATGTGTATTCACCTATCGAGGGCCTGTTGCCCCTTATTACTGTTTCTAGCGGAAACAAAAAAGAAATCTGTTTTAAGACGGCTAATATAATCATAAAACCAAAAGTGGATTTTGTAATCAAAATAATTAAAACCTCTCCTTTTCAGTTTCCCCTCCCCTCCTTTAGATCCTTACAGAGCAGACAGACAGGGTCGTCTCTTTCCTGCTTGAATTTTATAGACTTAGAAGACAAATGGTGCCATCTGGATTCCATCACCATCAGTCACGTCTCCTGTCAGTGTGACACAGAGCAGGCCCTAGCGTTGTTGGTGCCCTAGGAGAGATTGTTTGCTTTGTCTTTGTATCACACAAAAGTCTACTATCCTTCTTCTTAAATGGCATATAAGGAAACCCAAATGTCTGTTTGTATTCTGAACCTACAAAGAATTTATTTTCTCTTTCTATGTTAAATCTGTAATAAATTACAAACTTACAAACTAACTAGCTTTAGGGACAAATGTCAATTTGCCTTTACCTGAATACTGCGTATACTGTACCTTATTTCTTGTAGTTCTAACCAGGTAAACATAAACTACTATTTTCTAAGCTGTTTATAGAGGAAAGTGAAAAATCTATAGATTATCCAACTGTGTTCAAGCATGATGTTTCTTGTAAATCTGCATGTGTTAAAATAAAGAAATAACAGTACAAATCGTTTGAAGGGTTTCTCTACTGCTGCTTCCTACTTTGGGTTGACTAACTTTAATTAAACCTAACAACAAATCTCTCCATAGAGTTCACCAGAACCCATCAGAGGACTTCCAGACTCGTCAAACAAACCTCAGCTCAGTATTCAAGGTTAGTAGGATTATAACTGCACTCACAACTGGATAGGGGGACATTCAAAATTCAATTCAAAAATACTTTATTGATCCCAGAGGGAAATTAAGTGTTGGTATAGCTCATATAATCAATTCTTTAAGGAATTGTTGTAGATAATGATGGCTGTGGGCAGGAAGGATTTCCTGTAGCGGTCTGTATTGCAGCGAAACTGAAGAAGCCTCCGACTGAAGATGCTCTGTTGTTGTGTGACTGTCTCATGAAGAGGATGCTCAGGGTTGTCCATAATTTTTTTGATTTTATGAAGAATCCTTCTTTGCATTATCATCTCCAGATTTTCCACAGTTGTCCCAAGAACAGAACCAGCCTTCTTTATCAGGTTGTTTAGCCTTTTTAAGTCCCTGGCTCTGATGCTGCTACCCCAACAGATGACGGCTGAAGAGATTACACTCTCCACAACAGACTTGTAGAAGATCTGCAGCATCTTGCTGCAAACCTTGAAGGACCTAAGCTTCCTCAAGAAGTACAGTCTGCTCTGTCCCTTCTTGTAGACGGCTTCACTGTTGCGCCTCCAGTCCAGTCTGTTGTCGAGGTGAACTCCGAGGTATTTATACTCCTCAACCACCTCCACTTCTTCTCCCATGATGGAAACAGTGTTTGACTTATCCCTGTTTCTTCTGAAATCTACAATCATCTCCTTTGTTTTGTTCACATTCAAGGTGAGACGATTGTTTCCACACCATGTCACAAAGCGGTCCACCAACTCTCTGTATTCAGCATCTTGTCCATCTCTGATACACCCGACAATTGCAGAGTCATCTGAGTATTTCTGCAGATGACAGGTCTCTGATTTGTACTGGAAGTCTGAGGTGTACAGAGTAAAAAGGAATGGTGAGAGTACGGTCCCCTGTGGTGCTCCTGTGCTGCTGACCACCTGGTTTGACACACAATTCTTCAGTCTCACAAATTGTGGTCTGTTGGTCAGGTAGTCATTGATCCAGGCGATTGTTGAGGGCTCCACCTGTGTCTTCAGGAGTTTCTGACAAAGCAAATCAGGCTGAATTGTGTTGAATGCACTAGAGAAATCAAAGAACATGATCCTCACAGTGCTGCCTGCTTTGTCCAGATGACAGTGGGTTGGTTGAAGTAGGTGGATGATGGCATCTTCAACTCCAACTCCACAGCGATAAGCAAACTGCAGTGGGTCATGATACGTTCTTGTTTGCTTACTCAGGGGTGCCAACAGGAGTCTCTCCAGGACCTTCATGATGTGGGATGTCAGGGCAACGGGTCTATAGTCATTGATGACTGATGGGTGAGTTCTTTTGGGTACTGGAACAAGGCAGGATGTCTTCCACAACACTGGAACCTTCTCCTGAGTTAAGCTAAGGTTGAAGAGGTGCTGCAGAATCCCACAGAGCTGCTCTGCACAGGCCTTCAGGACTCTGGGGCTGACACCATCTGGACCTGCAGCCTTGTTCCGGTTCAGTTTCTCCAGCTGCCTCTTCACCTGACTTTTGGAGACAGACAAGTGGGAGGGGGAGGCAAAGGGGGTAGCAGCATTTCCTGACTTGGTTGAAGTCAAACTTGTGGAATTAGAAGAGTCCATGGCTGAGGTGAAGGATAAAACATCCGAGGTGTAACAGGAAAGCTGTTGATCAGAGGAGAGTGGGATGTCTGTTTGGCTGGGAACAGGAGAGGAGGATCCTGAGCTAGTTCCTGAACTGAACCTGTTGAAGAATGTGTTCAGTTCATTGGCTCTGTCCAGACTTCCATCTATCCAATCTTTCCTGTCCTTAAAACCTGTGATCTTTCTCATTCCTGACCAGACATCTCTGATATTGTTCCTCTGTAGTTTGTTCTCCAGCTTCTTCCTGTATGCCTCCTTGCTTTCTCTGATCTTGACCTTAAGTTGCTTCTGTATACTCCTCAGTAATTCCCTGTCTCCCTCCCTGAAGGCTCTTTTTTTCTTGTTTAGCAGTTCCTTCAGGTCACTGGTGATCCAGGGTTTGTTATTAGGGAAGCATCTCACTGTTCTGGTGGGGATGATGTTGTCCACACAGAAGTTTATATAGTCAGTCACACACTCAGTCATGGCATTGATGTCCTCTCCATGTGCTTGGCAAAGAGTCATCCAGTCTGTGGTTGCAAAACAATCCTGCAGGGCTTCTTCAGCTTCCTGTGACCATTTTCTCACAGTTCGTTTTGTCACAGGTTGCCTCTGAACAAGTGGTTTATATTCTGAACAGAGAAAAACAAGATTGTGATCTGATTGTCCCAGAGAAGGTCTTGCTTTGGACGTGTATGAATCCTTTACATTTGCATAAAACAAATCCAAGGTCCTGTTTTCTCTTGTAGAGCAGCTGACAAATTGTTGAAATGTTGGAAGTGTAGTAGAGAGCGAGGCATGATTAAAATCACCAGATATTGCCACAAATGCATTGGGGTGCTGTGTCTGTAGCTTAGCAACAATGGAACTGATGACATCACATGCATTGTCGGCAACGGCTGAAGGTGGAATGTAAACAACTGCCAAAATTACACTGGTGAACTCTCTTGGTAAATAATATGGACGAAAACTCACTGCCAAGAGTTCGAGATCTGGGCTGCAGAGACGACACTTCATAGTAACATGTCCTGGATGACACCATCTGTTGTTGACAAGCACTGCTACTCCACCACCTTTCCTTTTTCTGCTCGTCTTCAGATCTCTGTCTGCTCGTATAGTCAGGAAGCCTGGCAGACAGACGTTGGAGTCGGGGATATGATCCAGCAGCCACGTCTCCGTAAAACACATAACACTGCATTCACGGTACTCTGGCTGAGTCCTTGTAAGGGCTTGGAGTTCATCCATCTTGTTAGCCAGTGATCTTACGTTGCCCATTATGATCGATGGAAGAGATGGCTTGAACTTCCTTTTTCTCTGTCTCCTTTTCGCTCCTGCTCTGCATCCACGTCTCCTCCTTATCAACTCATCGGGGATTTGTGGTTTCAGTTGAGGTATTATTTCAGCTTTTGCGATGTTAATCAGCTGCTCCCGGCTGTAAACCACATTGTTGCCATGGTTACGCATCATAACAAATTGTCAAAAAGGGAAAATTTACAGCAAAAATCCTTCCAGCTTCACAGCACCAAAAACTAGAAAGTATACAGGTAAAAAAAATGCAATCTTCTTTAAGAAAAAAGAGGAACCAATGTACAAAAAAACAAAACTTAATATGTAGCCAACAGAGCCACTCCAACATGCAGCCACCCAGAGCAGCGCAATTCTAGAATGAGATTACATGTGTGGATTACATTTATGAATAATTAGGGTACTGTTTTGAAAAGTCAGAATAAGAAGCCAGAAATGTTGTTATAGAGAGGAAGATAAATAACCATGAACATTATCAGATCCTGAGACCTATATGTAAAACAACAACTATCTCAAGCACATCGTGACTTCAGTAGTGAACACTGGTCATTTACATGCAAGATGAGTTGTTCTTAGAACATAAACTTTTTCTTTGCAGCTGCCCACAACACTTATCACTTTACTTGTCATATCTTTGCTTAACTCCTTTTTTTTCTTACAGCGGATGTTATGACTAAAATTATTACATAGTTGTTTCTTTAAGTGCTGCAAGTACAGTTATTAAAATACAGATTTATTGTTTAAACTTTAACATTTTGTTCCTACAGATGCTTGAAGAGAATATTTTAAACTTTGCAATGAATGAGCTGAAAACTTTCCATAAGATTTTAAGCCAAGATTACCCAGAATCTGTTGAGAGCCAGGAGTTGGAAGTAGTTACCTATGAGGAGGAAAATGAAAAGAGAGTCATCAAAAAGGCTTTTTTGAAAATTGCTCTGGAATTTATGAGGAACATGAAGCAAGAGGAGCTCGCTCACGTTCTGCTGAACAGTAAGACGATTTAATTCATACATTTACCTGGTTGTGTGTTCTTCACATAAACTAAATCTTTCATTTTTTGTATTGGGATTCTATGGGATTTATGTGATTTGCCTTTGTAATTAGTCCTCTTCAAACTGATACCCCTAAATAAAATCCTTTACATCCAATTGCCTTTAGGGAGACAGAAACTGGCTCCCGCTAGCTTGAATGTATTTACAATAAATACAGCTGTAATGTAAATGGCTAAAAAATGTTTTAGGAGAACAAAAGGGAACAAACAATAGCATGAGCACCAGGAAACACAACAGGCAGGTTCACACTAGGATTTTGGAGAGGGGTAATACGGGGTTAGGTTATGAAACCCAATCCCAAGTTTGTTGACCTATCATTGGCAAATGGGAAGACTCAGGCTCAACTGTAAATCTATCCAGAAAATGTCAATTACTAAAGCCGACAGACCAGGCAAGAAGCCATTTATCAGAGAAGCAGCTAAGATGCAATCGAAAGACTCAAGGAGATGCAGATATCCACAGCTTCCTTACAGCTGAATAATTTGGACCAAAACATTATGATGTGTTAGAATGGCTCAAAGTCCACACCTAAATCTATTTTTTCACAAGACTTGAATATTGATGTTCAAATATGCTCTCTAATAAATCAGCCAATTTGAACAGAAGAATGGGTGAAAAAAATATGCCTGTTGATGAGCAGAGTTGGTAGAAACGTATCCCAAAGGCTCTGAAGTGACATTTGCAGCAATCGGTGGTTCTATGAAGTAACTAGCCAGGTGGATTGAATGTTAATGCACGTTAAAAATCTTTTTATTTTATTCTTTTCACATTATGTTTTAGGCTAGGAAATCTCCATAAATTACTTTGAAAGGCATGGTAGCAATACATTTTAATTTTTTTATTGTTTAACTGTAATAAAGTTTCATACATTTAGATGCTTCTACATTACATGTGTTGTTTTTTGTTTTTCAGAGAGTGCCATAACCATGTGTCAGCATACACTCAAATCTAACCTGAGGAACAGGTTTGCCTACGTGTTTGAAGGAATGAACAAGGCAGGAAACCCAACATTTCTGAACCAGATCTACACGGAGCTTTATATCACTGAGGGAACCCCTGCAGAGGTCAACTGTAAACATGAAGTGAAGCTGATCGAAAAAGCAATCTTGAGACCGAATAAACCAGAAATAACAATTCGACCTGAAGACATCTTCAAACCCTCCACATGCAGAGATAAACCAATCAGAACAGTGATGACAGAGGGAGTGGCTGGCATTGGGAAAACTGTCTTGACAAAAAAGTTTGCTCTGGACTGGGCAGAAGGCAAAATTTATCAGCGTGTCCAGTTCATATTTCCATTATCCTTCAGAGAACTAAACATGTTAATGAGAAAAAAGTTCAGTTTGGTTGACCTTATCCATCTCTTCTTTCCTGAAATCAAAGAAGCGGGAATCCACAACTTTGAAAATTTTGGAGTTTTGTTCATCTTTGATGGTTTGGATGAGTGTCAACTTCCTCTGAACCTGAAAACCGAAGAGGTCCTGACCGATGTTACAGAGCCCACATCATTAGATGTGATGCTGACAAACCTCATCAAAGGGCGGTTACTTCCCTCAGCTCTCATCTGGATCACAACTCGACCTGCAGCTGCCCATCAGATCCCGCCTGAGTTTGTTGACCTGGTGACAGAAGTCAGAGGATTCAATGACTCTCAGAAGGAAGAGTACTTCAGAAAGAGATTCACAGAAGAAGAGGAAAGCAGAAGGATCATTTCTCACATCGTAACATCAAGAAGCATCTTCATAATGTGTCACATCCCTGTCTTCTGCTGGATCACTGCTACTGTTCTAGAAGATGCCATTAAAACCCAGGAGAAAAGAGACTTGCCCAAGTCTTTGACAGAGATGTACGTCTACTTCCTGGTGGTTCTGTCTAAAGTAAAGAATCTCAAATATGATGGAAGAACTGGCGTAGATTCCTTCTGGACTCCAGAGACCAGGGACATGATTCAGTCATTGGGGAAATTGGCTTTTGAGCAGCTAATGAAAGGCAACCTGTTCTTCTATGAATCAGACCTGACAAAGAGTGGCATTGACATCAGAGCAGCCTCAGTGTATTCAGGAGTGTTCACAGAGATCTTTCAGGAGGAGAGAGGACTGTTCCATGAGAACATGTTCTGCTTCGTCCACCTGAGCGTTCAGGAGTTCCTGGCTGCTCTTCATGTCCATCTGACCTTCACCAACACTGGGGTCAATCTGCTGTCAGGAGAGGAATCAGCTTCGACCACCTTTGACGATTTCTATCACTGTGCTGTAGACAAAGCTGTACAGAGTCCGAATGGACACCTGGACCTGTTCCTGCGGTTCCTCCTGGGTCTCTCACTGAATACCAATCAAACTTTCCTCCAAGGCCTCATCAGAGCAAAGGGAACTTTAAGCAGCTCCAGTGAGAGCACTGTCCAGTACATCAAGAAGACGATTGGCAAGAATGTCTGTATTTTGAAGAACAACAACTTGTTTCACTGCCTGAATGAGCTGAAGGACTGTTCGCTAATAGAAGAGATCCAAGCAATTCTAACAGCAGGGAGGTTGCCAGTGGACAAACTGTCCCCTGCTAAGTGGGCAGCGCTGGTCAACATTATATTGTCTTCAAAGGAAAAGCTGGATAAGTTTTACCTGAGTAATTATTTTGAATCAGACAAGGCTTTACAGGGCTTGCTAACAGTGGTCATAAACTCTACTAAGGCTGTGTAAGTTAATAGACAGCAACACATTCAATACAAGCCTTATTATGCATAATAATTGTATAAATATTACAATTATGTTAACTGTCTGTGTGAAATATTGTCATTTTAGGTTGAGTTGCTGTAATCTGACAGAGATGAGTGGTGAGAGTTTAGCTTCTGCTCTCCAGTCCAAATGCTCGCTTCTGAAGGAATTAGACCTCAGTAACAACGATCTGAAAGATTCAGGAGTGAAGTTTCTCTGTGAGGGCCTGCGTAGTCCACACTGCACACTGGAAACTCTCAGGTCAGTCTTTACCCGTTTGGTTTTCCAGATAACTTTGTTAAACCAAAAATTTTACTTTAATCTTTCAAATTTGAACGTCTTGTTTAGCCTTCACGTTTAGCTCTCTGGAATTTATCATAACAGTGCGTCTGTGAGAGGTCTTATATCAATTGTTTTGCTAATCTATGTTTTTGTCTGACTCATAAAACATTGCTTGTTTGAAAAATAAGCTCTTGAGTTTTGCCGCAGTTAAACAGTAAATACTGACACCAATAACACCACAAACTTTGTTAAATAGCACAAGGACACTCTTGCAAAACCAATAAAAAAAATATCCTATTGAAAATGAACGGCTCTTTTTGTGTAAAGTCTGTCAGGCTGTCTGATCACAAAGAAAGGCTGCGCTGAGCTGGGTTCATCTTTGAGGTCCAATCCTTTTTTGAAAGAGTTGGATCTGAGCTACAACCATCCAGAAGAGTCTGGAGTGAAGCATCTTTCTGCAGGACAGGAGGACTCACAGTTGGCATTGCAGACCCTTAGGTATGAACAAGCTTTTTTTTTCTTTTCTTTCTTTTTTTACATCCTTTTAGTATTAAAACTTAAAGGTATCTGAATGTAGCTCATGAATTACTGCTATGATTTGTTTCAGGATTGAGCCAAGTGGATCGCAGTTCTTAAAACCTGGTCTGAGGAAGTGTGAGTAATAAAGAAAAGTCTTTACAGAAAATCTTTATGCATGTGTAAGAAAAGTGCTAATAGAGCTTAGCATTTCATTTAAAGCTTCCCTTTCATTACAGCTTAAAAATACACATAGCAGTACTCTTTTTGAATTCTTTTTGAATACTTAATAACCAAAAATACTCATTTTAATTAAATGTAATAGACAAACAATTTTTGAGTATTTCATTCAAATAGATAAATATTAATTTTGTTAAATCTATTTTATGTTTTCCCAAATTTACTTTATATTATGTAATTTTCAAAAAATTTGTACATGATTTATATGTTTGAGCCAAATTTCTCATAAGAACAAATTTACAGTAAAATATTCAACTATTGATCAGGAATTGTTACACAATTGAACAGATAATGGAGTGCTTTTTGTTTTTCCATCAGATGCCTGTGAACTCATGCTGGATCCCAACAGTGCTCATGACAATCTATTACTATCGGATAACAACAGAAAAGTGACAATTGTAGAAGAGAAGCAGCCATATATTGATCATCCTGAGAGGTTTGATGTCTTAGAACAGCTGCTGTGTACAGATGGTCTTACTGGTCGCTGTTACTGGGAGGTTGAGTGGAGAGGAAGAGTTCACATCGCAGCGACTTACAAAAGAATCAAAAGGAAAGGAGAAAGCGATGACTGCAGTTTTGGAAAGAATGACGAGTCCTGGAGCTTGCTGTGCTCTGATGATGGTCACTCTGGCCTGCACAAAAACAAAATGACTTCCATCCGTGGAGCTCCTTCAAACAGAGTAGGAGTTTACCTGGACTGGCCTGGTGGCATTTTGTCCTTCTACGGAGTGTTGTCTGGAAGAGTGACCCACCTTCAGACGTTCCACGCCAACTTCACAGAGCCGGTGTACCCAGCTTTCAGGATTAGCGCTGAGTCACTGAATTCATCTTTGTTTTTCAGCTACATTTAGTAACAATATATAGCGCCACATTCAATTTCTTTCCCCAACTATATAAAAGTGTTGTAAAAAACATTTTTTTCTTGGGTTTCTTTGTCTTTTGTTTATACTTCAGGACTTTTATACCAGAACATTGTTGTTGTGTTTACTTTCTGTTTGTTTTTATGTATTAGAAAAATTCAGTTGAGTTGCTGAATGAAATGTATTTTGCTTAAAATTAGTAATAATGGTTTGCTTTATTGTTCTTATTGCATGTCAGTCATAATATCTCTAACTTGCAACCCTTATAGGACATAGCTATGATAGTGAGAGTATACTTTTTTTAACAAGACTGTAAATATTTAGATGGCATTTGTCTTTGTCTTTGTATCTGTTTTTCTTTTGGCAGGCTGTATGTCAGAAAGTCACACAAAAACACAAAAATGATCATGTACAGGACAAAAGAATTATCTTTCTAAATGTACCTCTTACAGACAGAATATTTTGTTTGCTTAAATAGGAAAACTTAATGTTAAAATGCTTATGAATTTCAGATTTATAACAATGACTTGATTTTCAACATGCAGAGAGAAAATCAGGTGATTAAAGATAATCCCAAGATTTACTGCACTTTCCTAGAAATGTAAAGACTTTTCATTAAAGAAATAAACACTTCCAAAAATCAATGTAATGCTTTCTCTTTTGATTAGAAATTATTCCACAAAGTTTGCAACCATATATAATTGAGATAATTGTTATTTTTTAACTAGGTTAATTTGAAGCTGGCACACTTAAACAGAAAGTTTGCTACAATCAGATGCCTTATTTTGCTAATTCAAAAATCAAAAAGTCAGAGAACATAGCCTGTATTTATGGAGACTTCTCCCTCAGATTATTGTCCCAGAATCAATAGGATTTTGCCTTTTTTAGAAGCTAAGAGACTGTACCAGATTAAATTATTCTATTGCTTTAGACCATGTACAATATTTAGTACATTCTGACTATAGAAACACAAATGACTCTTTAGCTGACTTCAGGAACTACAATTCAATATTTTATAGGTTTTATTTCAATTGTACTGAGGTACTATGAAGTTCGAAGAGTTCTGCTGATTCTCAGATTATGGCTGATTTCATGAACTGGAAGAGAAACAAAACAAAAGCATAATTAATGTCAAACTTAATGAAACAAAATATGTACAGTTTCTGGAATATGACTTTGAAGGCTAAAGACAAGTCTATTAAATTCCCTCTTCAGTATGTTGTTATATACAGGTGAAAAAAGAAAAATTTGATTACCGTGCAAAAGTTCACTTATTTCAGTAATTCGATTTAAAAGGTGAAACTAATGTATGATACAGATTCATTACATGCAAAGCGAGATATTTCAAACCTTTATCAGTTATGATTTTGATGATTATGGCTTAGAAACACCTACAAAGGGTTCCTGAGCCTTTAAATGGTCTCTTAGTCTGGTTCAGTAGGAATCACAGTCATGAGGAAGACTGCTGACCTGACAGTTGTGCAGAAGACCATCATTGACTCCCTCCAGAAGGAGGGAAACCCTCAAAAGGTAATTGCAAGAGTAAATGGATGTTCCCAATGTGCTCTATCAAAGCACATTAATGTTATTGTTAATGTTATTTTTTGTTTGTCGAAAAAAAAATCATTCACACACATTCTGACCTGATAGTAATTAAAACTCTAATGGCCATAAACCTGATTTTTCCCCTTTTTTCCAAAGACGCTTAACAACTTACGCATTAATTTTATTAATGATATGGTGACCCTGTTTTAATTTCCAGAAAAAGAGGAAACTTGCCAAGACTTCATTTTAAAATATTTAAAGCGTGCGTTCTCCATGTGGTTAGAATGAATAGATAAATGACAAACTTCAGATGCTTTCACAAGGAGAAAAATTACTTTAAAATATCTGGAAATTAATTAATTAATTATAGAAAATGGTACTCCTTCGAATTAGAAAATTTACCAGTAACAATAATATTTCACTTTTCAGCTCATACTGGAAAAGGATTAAAGAAAAATAATCAGACATAATATTCTTAAAAATATATTTTTTTTCTTTTCTATGTAAAAATGTAAGTAAAAAGCAGCAGTCTCAAAAAGACAATTAAAAAGGGGATACTCTACTCTTTAGTATTCATCTTCATCCATCTCAGTCAATTTATAGATGGACTCTCACTTTGCACATCATTATTATATTTATTGAGTTCATGTGGCTCTGTTCGTCTGTAAAGCTACATTTGCGCTGTGATATCTTGTAAACAGTCGCAACAAGAAACAGGGCATCGCGGTGCAGCACAGCCTCTGTTAATCAATATTGAAGGACCGGAACCACTAGGCAGCAGCTCAGGGAAGACGCCAGGTGAGAGAAAGGGTGTCCTATTGCATGCATCGCACCAGTCAATTTAAGAATGCTTATTGGTCCTCTGAAAAACCGAACATTTTCATCCACCTATTAAATCCCCCTGGACGCATTAGACAGCATGTGAAACGTGGATATGTCAGGGAGAAACAGGACAGTTGGTCACCCTAATTAATGACAAACAAAAAAGAACATTCATAGACATTCTAGTCTAATAGTTATTATCTCACAAACAGCCATGGACTTGACAGGTAAGTGTTTCTTCCAACCCTTTTGTTTTTGTTTCCAAACACGCATCATTAATCCACTAATCCTCTTCTCTCTGGATGTGATGCAATGCATGGGGCAGAAAGGCTGTCGCAGACAGCAGTGGAAGCAAAGTCCTCATTTGGATACTGCTGTTTGCGCCTGTTGTGATTTGCGCATACAATCTTAGTAGATCAACCGCGAATCAGAAACACGCCCTTGACGCAAAATTTCAGCTCACCTGATTGAACGAGAAGCTTGCAACCCTGCAGTCACATGACAGATTCAGCAGATGAGCCTGGAAGCGATCTGAGACAAGAAGAAGATCCTGAATATTTGCTCAACATCTTCAATGTGTCCTACCATTGTTTAGAAAATATTGAAGACAAAAATCCCAAAAAAATGTGATGCGTACTAAAAAGCCTAAACATAAATAATGTCAAGTGGTGCAACAATGTAGAGGGTTTTTGTAAAATTACCTTTAAGGATTTTAAGTTTTGTCAGGGCTGCAACATAACCGTCATACTCTATTCCACCATTGGAGCTGTATTCAAACCAAAGTGCTTTGAAGGTTTCCTCATCTAAATTGATATCTGCAAGATAGAGAGCAGAAATTAGTAAAAAATGAAACAAAAACAACTGTATATTTTGAAATTATGCAAGACATGTCAATACTTCTTCAAAGAAAATTGGCCAAATAATACCAATGCCAGTGGTTTTACATTAAAGTGTTATGTTTAAATAATGTGTTTGAAACAGTAGGTGTAACAGCGCAGTCTAAAATATATTTTCATTCCTGATATCTGGGCTGCACCAATATCAGGAATAAAAACTTATTTTTGCTGCAAATATTCCATATGTTAATAATAACACAAAATATACCATGAGAAGCAACAGCCTTTTTCATTTGGGTCCGTGTGACAGCAGATGGAGACCTGCTCTCGTAGATTTCCACGTATTCTCTCCTGATTACAGCCACATAGTGCTCCAGTTTGAATAGCTCCACCACATCCAGGTCTCCGGTCTTATCTGCCTAAAATGCCGTTTAAAGAATAGAAAACGTCATGTACAAGGCTCATTCTTGTTTTCTCGTTTAGCTCGGTGAGCATTGTAGTTGCATTTTGTGCAAATTATATCTCCGTGGCTTGTCTCTTCAGTCCAGAAACACAAAATGCTGTAACGCAAAAGAGGTGTGCTGTTGTTTTATAGAAATTAGGTTAGACTACAAGGGGTTTTGAATACAGCAGCATAAAATACTCATACAGTAAGTCTCTGCCTTTAATTTCATAGAGGAATCAATCATGGGTACCTAAATATTGCAATATAATGGCAAACCCCATTGAAACAAGAATTAAAATAAATTACATTTCAAACATACATCTGTTAGTGTCAGAAAACACAATCCTATTTCAGTTCAATCTGTAAACCTTTTAATAAACCTAGAATTATATAACATTTAAATTTTTAATGCTAGACAACTGAATTCACTCAATGATATTACCCACCTATCCTAATACGATTTATCCAAGATTAGTTAATATAATTAAGGAGTCCAAGAGAGAAACCCTGACATCCCTTTCCCTAGCATCACTACCTAGCACATTGTGGAACATCCTAAATCACCAGCACCAGAAGCAAAATATAGTCCCTCGAGTGAATTCTAGATCTGCCCTGAGGTCTCCTCTTAGTGGGATATGTCCCACAAACCATCCAAAGGGAGGCACCCAGCAGGCCTCTAATCAGATATCCAAACCACTTTAGCTGAATCCTTTCGATCCAGAGGAGTAGCAGCTCTACTTTAAGCTCCCCCAGACGATGGAGCTCCTCATCTTATTTATGTGGTGAAACACCGCCCCCTCAATCTTGCTACACATCTTCCACCAGTGACGTATGACTCCAGTATTACCAAAACAAAGTTGAAATTAATGCAAAAAAAAGGAAAAAGAAAATCCCGAATATTCATTTAAAAAGGATACATCCATCAGTACCAACAGCAGGTGTGCAGTCTTGAGAGTAAGAGCTATGTTTTAAAAAATAAGGGACAAAGTATAAGTAAACGTATTCCTATTATCTTAATGAAGTGTTGTTGAATTGTGAATATAAACTGACATTTGCCATGGACAGTGTAGCCACCAGCATTCAGTTTAGTAAGAACATCTTGGACTCTCAGCGCCTAAGAGAAAAAGAGAATAATCTAATAATTACATTCATACTTACGTTCATGTTTTTAGTAGCTAGCTACATTTTTTAACTATGACTTCAGAACCACATTTATGTTATTTGTGTAGCGGATTCCTAGCTTTTAGTTAAACCAAAGCAGCTTTCTATCACTTATAAACCTATGCTTGAGTTGGTAAGTACTTGATTTACTTTTGAGTGAAAACACAAACACATACAGTGAAATGTGCTTGTAAAAATGTGTTTCCTTGTTAAAAAAATATTCCCAAATCCTTCTGGGGAAAATCTAGATCTACTAGTGTTGCCAGATACAGGCTTAGTTAATTTGTATTGATTCAAAAACTTCACAAATTATATTCTTAACTTCAAGCTTTCAGGTAAGAAATGAACAATTTACAGATGCTGTGTTTTTGTTGGTTCATACAAATAATGTTCAAATTGCCTTTTCAGGGACATTGATTTAAAAAAACAAAACAAAAACACATTATCTCTTAGGAAACTAATGTCCAAATAGCAAACGGTGACAACTGTGTTCCTAATCCACATTTCTAAAGGCATTTATTTAACAATTTACTTTCAAGAAAGAAACGAGGATTTAAAAAAATTGTTCAGACAACCTTACCTCCCTCCTGTTGTCTTCCTGTGAGAGAAAAAAAAAGGTTTAAACATGCAAAATATAAAAATCCACCATTTAGGACAATAGTCTTAATATTCTAGTATTTATTTCTTACAGATACACATGATTCCTCTGGGAATGCCTCACACTGTAACTCATTTGGCCAGGAGACGCCGAAATTTCTCATTAAACCCTCACAGTTCCTTCTGGCTTTTTCACAGAATGACCTGCAGGGGCGCTGCACCTGGTCCTCCACACACTCCGGGGCGTATACCCTGCACAGAAACAGCTGTATGTCCGCCGAGCACACTGTCTGCACTATAGAGCTGAAGAAGGACATCTTCATGACGGCCTCCCGTTGACTTCTGTGGCCCAGAAGATTCGGGACCATGGTCTGGTTGTAGGAGAGGCCCTGGCACATCGGTATGGTGATGGGCTCGCATATCCCGCCACTGCTGTTTATTCCGTACTGCAGACACAAATACATACGGATTTATTTTTGGTGTACACACATTTCTTTAAAGGTTTTTACTCCTTTAGCTGAAACCACTCCTATTAATAGAGAGAAAAAGGAAACATGTCAACAAACTGCATCATATTTTTATTCATATTACAAAAAGAAATCCTTGTCGTTCACTCCTGGCTCTCCCCTCAAAAATACCGATATGTGTTTAGATTCATATTAAAGAGAGGAACAGTAGTTTTGTTCTTGGACAGTGGATTTTGCAGAGAATCAGAAGACGTACCTGTTCACATGACTCTGAGGTAAATGCTTCACATTTCAGGTTTTCAGGCCATTTTAAGCTAAACCTGTTCATCAGCGGCTCACAGCCAGAACGAGCCCTCTCACAGAGTGTTCTGCAGGGGGTCAATCCCTTCCCGGACACACATTTAGGAAGGTGAACGGAGCACAGGAAAGGCTTCAAATGAGCAGAGCATCCAAGCTGCACAAGAGGAAGAAAGTGATCTAGTGCCAGGTTTGCCTCGTTCTGTGTTTTGTGGCCAAGAACGTTGGGTAGAAATGCCTCCGTATAAGACACTTCTTTGCAAAAAGGAGACTTTATGGTTTGACATGTTCCAGGAATGTTGATAAGGGAAGGCTGGAAAAGTAGAACAAAATATATCAACATCAGGATCAATGTTAATATTTAACTATAAACAAGGCTTTATTGCTGATTCAGTAACTTGGTTGTATCAGTGTTGTGGGAATCTATTTAACGACTATACTCGCCTACATTGAAAATAAAAGAATGAATTTTCCCTTTTATGTCATCATTCCCATAAGAACAAAGGGGTCCTAGAATTCAAAACCGCATTTACCTAGTGGTTGTTTAATTTAGGCAGTGGGGGTATCAAATGTACCATACTAAAAACTCTGTGCCGTCTCCGACTTGCTTTCCTATGCAAATTCGTAATTTTGTAATTGCCGTGGAGAAACGGGCCAGTCTGGGGAAAGCTCTGATAATAGGCCATAGACACACACCCTTAAATTTACATGTCCCCGCCCACTTCAACATTGATAGTGATAGAGCTATTAACCCTACCATCATGGAGCCATCGGGGTAAAGTCGTCAGTCAGCACGCAGCTCATTAAATATTAATGACTGGGTGGGGAAAACCAGTCTTTCAATTGTAGGACTTTATTATGGAGTTAAATTAGACCATTTATCAGGGGTCCTGGACCATTTCCAGCCCCAACAAAGTTTCACATCCTATATAGCAGCTCAAAGAACAGTTTCCAATTGTCAAAAATGTTGCTCTAGAACCCCTTAAAGAAGATATCTCACAATCTAACAATGTCTCTAAATCCCAATGACACAATGAAGAAGGGAAACCTTACCTCTTCACAGGACTCTGTGGTGAAGGATTCACACTTTAAGGCTTCAGGCCATGGGAAGCCAAAACTGCTCATCAGCCCACCACAACCCGATCGTGCCTGTTCACAGAGGGTTCTGCAGGGAGGCTGGGGTCTTCCAGACACACATTTAGGTGTATAGACTGAGCACAAGAAAGGCTTAAGGTGGGGAGAGCATTCAACCTTCACAAGTGGAGCAAACTGATGTATTTCCAAGCCTGCCTCTTGCTGGGATTTGTGACCTAGAATATTGGGCAGGACAGTGTTTGTGTAAGCAATATCTTCGCAAAGGGAAACTGATATTGGCTGACATGTTCCTGTTGGAGCTTGTGTAACAGGAGCAGGTGGACCCTGGAAGCAAAACATGAATGGAAACATAAGTCATCTATCCATCCATTTCTTTTCAATTTAGTTTATTTATATAGCACCAATTCACAACACATGTCATCTCAAGGCACTTTGCAAGAAAAGTTATGTCAGTTAAATCATACTTACATCCCAATTAATACTTCAGTTTATTATTCCAAACAGTTTAGAAGTTTTCCATCCATCCATCCATCCATCCATCTATGGTGCTTATTTCTAGAGTCTCATCTTTAAATTGTTTCTTACTTTTTGCTTTTCCTCATTTTCATTGCAGAAAACAGGTTCGGGGTGGCAAAAGTGTTTATGCTGTTTAACTTTTTGTTCAACCAGGGACATGAGGGCAAATTAAAGACTAGGCTAAAAAAAGTACGTCTTTAAGTGAGTTTTAAAAATATTTAAAGATGGAGACTGCTTGACAGAGAGAGGGGGGGTCGTTCCAGAGTTTAGGAGCATTCACTGAGAAATCTTGTTTGCCTCAGGTTTTGCCCCTCCTTTCCACCAGGCACGTTACAGGAGCAGCATGTTTCACTTGCGTATTCTGCTGCTTGGCCCTTTTCACCGGGCGCGTATGAGGCGCATAGCAGCAGAGAATGCAGCTGTCATGAGAGACCACGAAATCACACGAGATTAGCAAAATCACTCATGGTTTCGTCAGTAAACACAACAACAAGCAGTAAAAGACAACAACATGGCTCCAAAAGGTCTGTGTTTTATGTTACGCCGTTTTATATTCACCAATAAGTTTATGTTATGTCAGGGAATATCCAAAATCGCTCATTTGTGTGATGACACACAAATGAGACCCTCCCGCGAGGTATTGACTTCTCACTGGGCCGCACAGGTAGTGACCTTTTTTTTAAGTAAACCAACCGCAAAGCAACATGTTTCTTTTATCATGTTTTTAAGAGCAGGCTCAAGACACACCTTTTTAACATAGCTTTTAACTGATTATTATTTATTAAATCTGTTTCATTGCTCTGCATGTTTTATTTGATTTATTTATTTGGCTATTTATCAATTATTGTTTATCTGCTTTCCATTTTTATTTGATCATATCTTATAATTGTTTTAATTTTAATATTTTAACTTATTTTAGTTTTCCTTCCAGTGTTTCCTCTGTGGGAGCCCTCTGCCTCGGGGGTGGTGGTCGGCTGTGGCTGCCTTGGTGCTCTCCAGGTGGTGCTTGGGTGGAGGTGGGTGTTCCAGCCCTCCCTCCTCAGGGCTCCCTGGGTCAGTGCCTTGGCTGCTGCTGTTGATTTGCTGCTGCCGATGTAGATGGCTCCCATGATTACGTTTCCTGGTTCATCTGTACTCAGCCCGTTCTGCTTTTGTGCTGTTGTTTATTGTTGCTTTTATGCATGGGGGGGGGTATAGCTGTGGTGATGTTTTTTACTTTTGGGTTTTGGGAAGGGGGGGTTGTGGGTTATTTTTAATCTGTAAAGCACTTTGAGAAGCTTTGTTTTGGTTTGAAAAGCGCTTTATAAATAAAGTTTGATTTGATTTGATTTTGAAAATTTCCGAATACCGAGCCGTTTGATTTCCTGTATTCCCCTATCCAAAATGTCGAAATGTACGTGTTTCAGAGGCGTACCGCGTAGAAAATAGGACTGCCCCGTATATTTAGAAAAGTGCAGCGACATGTCGCTCCTGAGACGCAGCAGACTCGTGGTGCTTTCGCCTCCGTTAGAAAGGGTTCTATTGACTACAGCGGTGGCTATCAGCTGCGTATGACTTGCTGCTCCTGTAAGTGTTGCTTACGCGTCCGGTGGAAAAGAGGGGTTAGAGCGCGACTTCGGGACACTCAAGAGGGGGTGTCTGCAAACCTGAGTGCACGGGAGATTTGGTACAGACAGAGCTACTCCGACAGGTAAGAAGGGGCAAGGCCATTTAAAGACTTAAAAACAAATGAAAGGACTTTGAACTGAATCCTAAATTAGAGTGGCAACCAATGCAGTGAACTCAGAATGGGAATGATATGCTGTCTCCTGGCAGCACCGGTCAGAAACCAAAAAGCTGGATTTTGGACCAACTGAAGAAGGGAGAGGGAGGCTTTATTAATGCCAACTAGGGAAGAGTTAGAATAGTCCAATCCAGATGTAATAAAGGGATGGATAACAGATTCCAGATGTTTTTTACTCAGGATGGGTTTCAATTTGGAGATCCCTCTCAATAACAAAAAAACAGGACCTCACTATGCAATCCATTTTGAGGGCAGAGTCCAGTTTGATTTCAATGTTGGTGACAGAGCGGCTAAGCTACATGAGGGAATGGAAGGCAGATCTATTGGGTGAATAGCACCATTCAAATTAGGAGCAAAAAGGACAGCCTCAGTTTTTAAGTCGTTTAAGTTCAGAAAGTTCGCTGTCATTCACTCCTTGACATCTTTATAGCAGTCAAACAGTGACTGAAGAGAAACATGAGGTTTAAATGGCACATAGACCTGGCAGTCATCTGCATAAAGATGGTAGTGGACCCCATGCTTCCTAAAAATATCAAATAATTGTGATTTGTGAGGAATTTTTTTTAACCTAGTTATTTCATTTTTACAAGGAAACTAGTCCCCCTGAGTCAGTGCTTTGTGGAAACCTCTTTTACTGTAATTACAACTCCTATTGTCGGGGGTATGTCTCTACAAGCTTTGTACATCTAAGCACTGAAATGTTTGCCTAGTCCTATTTGCAATATAGTTGAAGTGTTAGTGAAAAGTTGCTGCCACTTTTAAATTAGATTCAGGTCAGGACATTGACTTTGAAGAGAGGAGACAACAGAAGGAAGCAGAAGTTTAAACACTAGAAAGAGATTCAAATAAGAAAACAGTCCTAATAAGAAAAAGAAAGTTAAACAGAACTAACAAAGGAAAATGAGATAAGGGAAAAACTAATAATGATCGAGACGATAAAATAAAAGTAGAAGCATCTATAGAACCTAACCTAGATGAGGAAGACTAATGCAGGAGTAACTGAGATAAAATCTAAGAAAATAAATAAGGAATGACCAGAAAACAAGAGAAACTCAAAGTACAGCCACCAGAGGGAAATACAGGAAAAGAGGAAAAAAGTAGTGGACGGAAAAAAACATATAAACACTAATTAGAAGGTACCTCAAATCACAAAGAACTAAAGATCCTAGCACCAAAATGAAAACATAAACTGACTAGGGAAATCAAACAACTGAAACTCAAAATACAAACACCTAAGGACCATCACAGGGACAACTTGCACAATACCCTTTCGCCCCACTCTATGTGATTGTGGGAGTTGTGTTTTCTGGGTAATTTGCAGTGTTTTTATCAAAGATAGTGTTTGGAATGTATTTAAGAAAGTTCAATTTTGGTTATTCTGACCTCAGCACCTTCTTCTACATGGTTGCAAACTGAAGGGAAGGGAAGGTGGTTTTATGTGGGGTCATTTTAATCTGTAAAGCAGTTTGTGATGAAACTTCTTGTATGAAAAGCGCTTTATAAATAAAGTTTGATTTGATTTGAATAGTGCAGCTCATGGGTTAAATACATTTGCAAGAAAATGTATACAAAAGAGGTTTGAAAAAATGGGGGGACTGTGGGAGACTTGCTATGTGGATTCTGTACGCATGCACCCTCAGAGGTTTGTTACAGAAGATCAGTGTAAGTTAAGCTACAAAATAATATCCCACAACTTGAACATCTCACAAAACTGAAAGAGCTTTGCGAAAAATGGAAACTCAACAGTAACTGGCCATCCTCCTAAAAAATAGGAAAGGATTAATAAGAGAAGCAGCCAAGATGTCCATTGAAACTCTGGAGGAGCTCCAGAGATCGGCAGCTCAGCTTGGAGAGTCTATGAACAGGACAGCAATTAGTTGTGCACAGCCTTTGTAGAAAGAAGAAAGGACCCTGTTGTTAAGAGATAAAGAATTCCTATTTGCGGTATGGAAAAGTTGGGGAAGAATGAGCTCTGAGCTCTGACACATAACATCATGCGGTGTGGATGCTTTTTCATCAGATGGGACAGAGAATTCTGTCAGAGTGAATAGGATGGTGGAAGGAACTAAATACCAGGGAAATCTGTACATGAAGGCAGCAAAAGATTTGGGACTGGGGTGGAGCCTCACATCCTAGCAGGACAACAACACAGTTTGTACACACAGAAAAGACTACAGAGTAATGGTTTTCAGACCCTATTCATGTGTAACAATGGCCCAGTCAAAGTCCAGACCTAAAGCTAATAAAGAATCAGAGGCAAAGCTTTGAAATCTATTTAGAGATTTTGGAGAGGAAAAAAGAACAAGAATTATGATGTCCAAAGATTAAACAGACCTACCTCAAAAGGGTAGAACGTGGTTCTACACAGCAGTGACTCAGGGAACCAAAAATATATGTATACCACACTTTTCTAATTTTCTAATTGTAAAAAAAAAATGTGTTCCTTCCCCTCCTCAGTTATGTGCTTCTTTGTGTTAGTCTATCATATCAAACCCCCAATAAAATACAATGAGGTTTGTGTAAGTTTAAGGTGTATGGATACCTTCAACCTTGGTACTATAATTACTAATTTATAAAATATAAAGGTGCAGGTATTTCTGTGGTTTACTACAGCCAGGATTTTACCAGATTTTAACTTCTGATATTAGACCACATTCATAATTAAAGGATATGTGCTTCTAAATTTTATTCACAGACTAAAACAAAATCCCCTAATTTATTGAACTAACTCATGAAAGAAATTAAAGAAGTATGTAATAGAAGAAAATCCTCCACAGAGACATAAGATTTAGAAATGTTTGATACTTACCTGAACACAGTCAGTCTGTGGGAGATTTTCACACCGAAGCGTCGTTGGCCAGGTGAGTCGTTTTGCTCTTAATGTGGACTCACAATCCTTCTTGACCTTTTCACAGAGAGCCCGGCATGGTTTCACCTGACTTTGATCCCCTGAGCCACATTCAGGCACGGCAACACGACACATGAGAATATTGACATGTGGGGAACAGGCCGTCTGCACAATCTGGCCAATCTGCAGCAGGTTGAAGCCCTGGACTCCACTTGGAAAACGGGTAGTTTGGTATCCCACACCTTGACAAAAACTGGTTGTTATCGGCTTGCAGCTTGTACTGTCATCTCTCCCAGGTTGCACCTGTTGAAAAACGAGCATGCACAGAACCACTAAGAAGAAATGCGTCATGATTCTCGACAACAGTCTGTATCCCAAAGTTTCAACTTAGTGTGCTGCTTTTATCAGGAGGTGGAGAAGGATTCTACCAATGGAGTTTTTACAAACAAGGTGCTTGTTTAAGACCACAGGTCACGAAACAATATGATATGCAACATGCAATAAAAACAAAGCTTTCTCACAGCAGGCGCTCTGTTCTGGGAAATTGCAGCTCGACTGACCAAAATCCTTGAAGCAGGCTCAACATCTGGTTGTGATTGAGATCTTTCTGAGTCACCAGTCTGCAGAAAAAAAGGGTGGTTGGAGTCTGGCAACTTAAAGTTGGCACAAGAAACCTTGAGATGTTTATTGTTGATTTTTCACATTGTTTACAGAGAATCAATAACCTCATCTCTTCGTCTATTCAACAAAATTTCAAGTAGAAGTACAATTAAAGCAACAAGCTTACCTCTTCACAAAACTCAGTAGTGAAGGACTCACACTTTATGGACTCGGGCCACTGGATGCCAAATCTGGTCATCAGTGAAGCGCATCCAGACTGTGCTTGCTCACAAAGGGTTCTGCAGGGAGGCTGGGGCTTTGCTGAGACACATTTAGGTGTGTAGACCGAGCAGAGGAAAGACGTCAGGTGAGGAGAGCATTGCATTTTCACAAGTAGAGCAAACTGGTCGATCTCCAGGTTTGCTTCATCTTGGGTTCTGTGACCTAAACTATTTGGTATGATGGTCTCTGTGTAAGGCAGGTCAATGCATAGAGGGACAGTGATTGCCTGACATGACGCTGGTGGAGCTTCAGTAACAGACATTTCTTGACCCTGGTAAAGTAGAAAAAATACAATAAAAATATTTTAAAAAAAATATAAAAATTATATGCTTTTGGACTGTATGCCTAAAAAAACCCTCATTTGTACAGAAAACAGAGAAGTGGGGGGTTGGGAGCCAGTGGAAGAGCAAGGTATGGGTCTTGGTGTGTGGGAAGATGGGTCTTGCTGAGTGGGGTGAGGGGGGTGGGGGGTGTTCTTCCCCTGCTTTTCTTGGCCCCATCCTGCACTAACGTTTAATTTTTATTAGAGACACATAAGGCCTTGAGGTTGGGGTGAGGGAGAGTCCATCAGCAGGCTGTAGGGTCTCCAACACTTTCTTATCACACCAATAGTTTTATTTAACTTTAGTCATGCACACGTCCATTCATAGCAACATTTTATAAATGTACACGCAAGCACCATGGATAAAGATGGGGGTGGCTGGGTACTGGACATGTGGAATGGCCCTGTTTGCCCCTGCCTCTTCACCGGGGGGGGTCGATGTTATGTCGATTATGCAGGGGCCTGGGTGCTGTCAGACTGTGATGGGTCCCTGGCTGCCGCCCTGTGGTTCTCATGGATTTGTTGGCCCACCGGTGGGATGCAGAGACTTTGCAACCAGGTGGGAGGGTACTGTGTCCTCCTTCCGTTGGTTCCTCTGAGTTCCAGACATGCTTGGCGCTGATACCTGACCAACAGGTTGGTAACTCTGTTAAGGTTTCTTCTCCTCAGTTGTGGGTAGTCATGCTGTGAGGGACTGGGTTAGTATCCAGCCGCTGGAGTGACCAGGCTCTGGGCTTAGCCTCCACTGGGGGTGTGGCCTTGGTGCCGAATTGAGGGGGTTAAGTGCCCCACATTACAACCATTTTGTCAAGGGGCCACCCTGTGGAATTCCCTGGTGTTGGTCAGTCTGCGGCTGCTGCGACCTTCGAGATCAGAGGTTACCTGTTCTTTGCTGCTCTTGGGCAATGAACGCTGCAGGGTTTCTACCCGTAATTACTTCACCATTCTAATAACTTTGCACATCCAGATGATAAATTCTAATAAATTTAACTCAGGAATCATGCAATAACGACACCAACTAGGACATGTCACTACCTAAACCATGGTTTACCTTGTTATCATTGTGGTTATAAAGACTTTTACAAAAATATGTTTAATGATGCTTCTGTTCTCCTTTTTTAAACTGCTGGATGACGCAAAACTCTCATAACTTTTAGATGCATCCCTGCTTCAACACATCTGAATCAAATGCCTGAATCATCATGTCATCTTCTGCAGATACCTGGCAATGTTCTATCTATTTAATCTAGGTGTTGGAACAATGATGCATCTCAAGGTTGTACGACAGCAACTCGGCAACCCTGGCACAAAGTGATCTCTTACATTCAATGATCCCCAACGTTTAAAAAAAAAGGAAAATAAGTTCTTGACATTGAAAAACCCACTTGCGCCTCCAATAAAGCTAAAGTGAAAACTTCATCATGTTATACTAACCTGCACGCAGTTAGACACTGGTAATGAGTCACACCGGAGCCTCATTGGCCAGAACAACCACTTTGCTCTTAGAGTGGGCTCACAATCCCTCTTGACCTTCTCACACAGTGCTCGGCATGGCTTCTTCTGGTTTTCATTTTCTGAACCGCATTCAGGTACAACAACACGACACATGACAGTGGCGATATGTGGTGAGCAAGCGGTCTCCACTATCTGCCTAATTTGGTGCAGGCTGTAGCCTTGAACCCCATTTGGGTAAGGAGTAGAAGTATATCCCAAACCTTGACAGAAGCTGGCTGTTATTGGCTTGCAGCTTGTCCTGTCATCTCTCCTGGATTGTGCCTGCTGCAGAAACAGCAGCAGACAGGTAATCACCAAAAAGGAATGCCTCATGGTTCTCAAACAAAGTCCTGGACTGTTTTAAAGCTTTACTGCGTTTTGTACTAGCAGGTCCTTGCTTCTTAGGAGGTGGAGTACAAATTCACAAATGTTTTCTTTTTATACAATAAGAGCAGTGATTTAGGCACACTAGTATAGTCATACATCAAAAGGATCCTCAAAAATAAAATGGAAGCCATGCTGGCCTCTGAGCTGGGGCTCTCTCTCTGAGATATTTAACCCAAATGCTCAAGAGAGTTGTGGCATGTAGCACATCTGGTTGTAATAATATGCTTTGTGGATAAAGAAAGGGAGGGAAATATGTTCCATACATCACTAACAAAAGTATTTCAGCAGAATAAAAGATATGTTTTGCCATCAAAAAACTTTAGTGTTATGAAAATTAACTTATTATACAGGGTTAGGGTGGATACCAAATTATTCAAAAATACCTTATTGATCCCAGAGGGAAATTAAGTGTTGGTATAGCTCATATAATTAATTCTTTAAGGAGTTGTTGTAGATGATGATGGCTGTGGGCAGGAAGGATTTCCTGTAGCGGTCTGTATTGCAGCGAAACTGAAGAAGCCTCCGACTGAAGACGCTCTGTTGTTGTATGACTGTCTCATGAAGAGGATGCTCAGGGTTGTCCATATTTTTTTTGATTTTATGAAGAATCCTTCTTTGCATTATCATCTCCAGATTTTCCGCAGCTGTCCCAAGAACAGAACCAGCCTTCTTTATCAGGTTGTTTAGCCTTTTTAAATCCCTGGCTCTGATGCTGCTACCCCAACAGATGACGGCTGAAGAGATTACACTCTCCACAACAGACTTGTAGAAGATCTCCTGCATCTTGCTGCAAACCTTGAAGGACCTAAGCTTCCTCAAGAAGTACAGTCTGCTCTGTCCCTTCTTATAGACGGCTTCACTGTTCAGTCTCCAGTCTAGTCTGTTGTCAAGGTGAACTCCGAGGTATTTATACTCCTCAACAACCTCCACTTCTTCTCCCATGATGGAAACAGTGTTTGACTTATCCCCGTTTCTTCTGAAATCTACAATCATCTCCTTTGTTTTGTTCACATTCAAGGTGAGACGATTGTTTCCATACCATGTCACAAAGCGGTCCACCAGCTCTCTGTGTTCAGCTTCTTGTCCATCTCTGATACACCCGACAATTGCAGAGTCATCTGAGTATTTCTGCAGATGACAGGTCTCTGATTTGTACTGGAAGTCTGAGGTGTACAGAGTGAAAAGGAATGGTGAGAGTATATAGTCTACCTCATATATATATATATATATATATATAAATATATATATATATAGTATATATGGTATATAGTATATAGTCTACATAGTCTACCTTCTCCCAAAGACCCTTTAATTATCATTATTTTTATTAAAATCAGAGTGTAGTAATTTAGGATGGCAATGATAAAAACACAATGTGTGGACAGAGATGTTTTTAAGGTAACCATATCTTTTTCATATGGTAAGACTTGAGAAGTAAGCATTGCAGATGTGGAAATGGAAGTCTTGTTGTCTACACACAAAGTCCCCTGAACCCTTTTAGAGCCCCAAGATTTCTCGATTCTCAGGGAACATCAAACATGTACACACCCATGTTAAAATGCCATATTTTTGTAATGTAAAAAAAAATAGGCCTATTTCTACCATTGATGTGACATATGTCTTATTCCATTAAAAAATACCAGTCTGTACAATTTTCCATATTGGAGTGAGAAGTTAGGCGGAAAGACCTGGCTAAATTCTCTAAAAACCCTGTGAATCAATGAGTTATGGTCTGATGAAACCAAACTCAAATTTTGGGGCAAAGAAGAGTTTGGCACAAGAACAGTACAGCAGTACCACCAGAAGAACACCATATACCCACAGTAACATACGGTGGTGAATGCATCATGCTCTGGGGTTACATTTCGTCAGAAGGAAGTAGACTTTTTGTAAAGTAGGATGATGTCATGAACATTTCTAAATACCAACATTTAGAAATAAAATGTTTAAGTACCAAAAGAAGGTTCAACAAAGTATTAGTTGAGGGGGATGAACTACTGGCAGCAGTGCACATCTCAGAACAGGTTGCAAGTAGTGTTGAGAGAGGTAAACAATACCCTACTTTCATCATGTAAATTTCAATTCAATTCAGTTTATTTATATAGCGCCGATTCAAAACAGATGTCATCTCAAGGCACTTAACAAGAAGTCATTTCAATACATTTATACAAACATTCCAATCAGTTAAAAAGTTTCCTATTTAAGGAATCCCAGCAGATTGCGTCAGTCATTGGCGTGAGGTTGGGCCCCGTTGATGAAGACTTTCCAAACACAGCAATCCTTCAACAATCCCTCATACTGATCAAGCATGTAGCGACGGTGGAGAGGAAAAACTCCCCTTTAACAGGAAGAAACCTCCAACAGAACCAGGCTCAGAAGGAGCGGCCATCTGCCACGACCGTCTGGGGGTTTGAGAAGACAGAGCAGAAACACAGAAGGAACAGAAGATCTGATATAAGAGAACTTTCTATGTTACAGAAAGTAAAAAGTTGATAACAGACACAGTGGATGTTCAGTTACTGGGAGCATCATCCCAGTCGATGCCTCCCGTGCAACAGGGCATTGCAGCCAAGCAGGATACCAGACCAGGTATATCTTCTATGGGGAGAAAAACACTGAGAGAAAACAAAGTTAAGAGTCGAAATAATAGAATGTACTGTAATACAACTGGAGAGTAGTAGGAGAAAAGGAAGTAGCAGAGTGAAGAAAATTGGTAAATCTGTCCTCCAGCAGTCTGAGCCTATAGCAGCATAACTACAGAAAGTAAAGAATCCACAAGCCATCTGGGGTTGTTTCAGTAAAGATCGGTCATATCAAAAACCTGCAGAAACCGCCAAAGAACAATCTTGCCAAAAATGCTAGGGCCGCCTCTGTCTACAACATTTGTTTTTTTAGATAAATTGTAAAGGACATATTTTACATTAAAGACAGAACGTTTTGAACTTATTTATCCTGGTCTCTTTTTTTCAGGTTATAACAGCATTTTAACAAGCATGTGTAGATTTTTTATACCCATTGCATGTCTGTATCAGTAAAAAAACACAGTTGCCCTTTCCTTATTTTTATGGAAGCCATAGTTTTTGTTTTACTGGAATTACCGTTATGAGTGGGATGAGATCTTTCAGTTTGCAAGGAATAAAATGCAGCTGAGGTTTGGTGAGCTCCAGTTATAGCTGCTTACCAGTTTTGCAACAGGGAGGGTTATTGGACTTTTGTCCATTTCCTTCAAACTGTAAAACTGAAACCAAAGACTCCCTGCAGCTAAAGGTGTTTCTAACTAAACTAATATGTGTGCGTCTTTTCTTGTTGTAAGTATGAGGTTTTAAATTATATCGAAATCTTTTCTGTGTGTGTTAATTTAGCTCAGGGGCTTGTTTCTGTGTGCTTTTAGCTTTCACTTTAGCACATCCAGATGTCAGTGGGCAACAGTTGGTTGTGATTAAATCTTTTTGTGTGTGTGTGAGCTGTTGGGTAAAAATGGGTTGCAGAAAGCTGGCACAATAAATCAAACTTCTGGGTGGAACAAAAACAAAGCAGCAAAGAGAATACCAACTGTTTGATTTCTAAATAAATAAGCCATGTCATTTTTTTATTTTTTTATCCACCCAACATGTGGACTTGTGCTGTTTTATCATAAATTACGTTTTTTCTTAAACAAGATGACCCATGAGAACAGAATGGTGGAGTTCCTGGCTGAAAGAAGGCAGATTTCCAGATTGCAAAATATCCCTGACTGTTTACTGGTGAATGAATGTATAAAACAATTATAGCAAACTTACTGGAAATTATGTTTGATGACTCTGGGAAAATACACCAACATGCACCGCTAAATATTTTAGTGCAGCCAAGGAACAAATACCTAAAGAAGGATGTCCAAAATGCTGTCTGAAAGCCATTTGCGGCTCTCTTGATGATTTTGTTTGGCCTCCCCCCACAATCCAAGAAGGGAGCAACTCTGGCGTCCAAGTACGGAAGTAGATTAACACTTTGAGATACTAACAAATAAAATCTTCCAAAAAATGCAATGGCACAACACTAAGTATTTCTCTTTTCTTAACCATTTTTCTGCTCCTGGCCCAGACGGTGTGTCTCCTGCCACTCTCAGACACTGTGCAAATGAGCTGGCCCCAGTTTTCTCTGGCATTTTCAGCTCCTCACTGCAGGCATGTCATGTGCCTGCCTGCTTCAAGACCTCCACCATAGTCCCTGTCCCCAAGAAGCCAAGGATCACTGGACTTAATGACCACAGACCTGTGGCTCTGACATCTGTGGTCATGAAGTAATTTGAGCGCCTGGTTCTGTCCTATCTCAAGACCCTCACGGCCCCCATCCTGGACCCTCTGCAGTTTGCCTACAGAGCCAACAGGTCTGTAGATGATGCCATCAACATAGCTCTTCACTTCATCCTGCAGCATCTGGACTTCCCGGGAACCTACGCCAGGATCCTGTTTGTGGACTTCAGCTCTGCCTTCAACACCATCCTCCCAGACCTTCTCCGAGGCAAGCTATCCCAGATGAACGTGCCTGATCCCATCTGCAGGTGGATCACTGACTTCCTGACGGACAGGAAGCAGCATGTGAGGCTGGGGAAGAATGTCTCGGACTCTCGGACCATCAGCACCGGCTCCCCTCAGGGCTGTGTTCTTTCTCCTCTGCTCTTCTCCCTGTACACCAACTGCTGCACCTCCAATCACCAGTCTGTCAAACTAATTAAGTTTGCAGATGACACCACCGTTATTGGACTCATCTCGGACGAGGATGAGTCTGCCTACAGGATGGAGGCTGAACATCTGGTGTCCTGGTGCAGCCGCAACAACCTGGTGCTGAACGCCCAGAAGACAGTGGAGATTATTGTGGACTTTAGGAAGCACACAGCCCCACTCCCCCCCATTGTCCTGACTGACACCCCCATCACCACTGTGGACTCATTCCGCTTCCTGGGTACCACCATCACCCAGGAGCTCAAGTGGGAGCCCACCATCACCTAGGTCATAAAGAAGGCCCAGCACAGGATGTACTTCCTGAGGCAGCTGAAGAAATTCAACCTGCCAACACGGATGATGACGCAGTTCTACACTTCAATCATGGAGTCCATCCTAACCTCCTCCATCACCGTGTGGTATGCTGGAGCCACCATCAGAGACAAACAGAGACTGCAGCGTGTTGTGCGCTCTGCTGAGAAGGTGATTGGCTGCAGACTCCCATCTCTGCAGGACCTGTACACCTCCAGGACACTTGGGCGTGGAGGTCGGATCACAGCAGACCCTTCTCTCCCTGGACACAGACTGTGTGACCTGCTCCCCTCAGGCAGGAGGCTCCGGTCCATTCGGACCAGAACCTCTCGCCATAGGAACAGTTTCTTCCCCTCTGCTGTTGGACTCATGAACAACAACCCTAAGACTGTTCCCACCACCTGCTCAGTTACATGACCCATATTGTGGTTTTTTGCACCTGTCTGATTTGCACCGATTGTTACCTGCACTCATGTATATAACAATCTGTTTAGCATATTATATTTTTATTTAAGTGTTTGTCTGTTTGTTCTTGTATGTTTGCACAAAGTACCGCAGCAATTTCCTAATGTTGTAAACCTACCTAACATTTGGCAATAAAACCCTTTCTGATTCTGATTCTGATTTGGATTAATACTGCAAGTACCGGTACTGGTCCATGTCCTGTTCTTGTTGCTAAGTGTAGACAAAATAACACTTCTCCAAAAAATGTGGAAATTAGCTGCTGGTCTTTTAATAACGATATTGCACAAATCAGGTTTAATTTTTTGGAACAACAATGATTTACACATCTCTTAACAAAAACTACTCTTAGTTTCATTAAAATCATACATGTTTAAAATGTTCAGTAAATTGAAATAAAAACTGTCACTGTCCATCATTTTTTTATATGTATTTTTGTGGTTCACGAGTGCCTCATAGTTGATTACTTTATCCCTTTTGTACCTTTTGAAGATGCTATTATTTAGTATTTCTATATACATTTTTTTGCTGCTCTGCATCCATAACAAGTCTGTGATACAATTGCCTAATTTCCCCCAGTATTTTGATGAGTCGCACTTCGGAAAGTAGATGAAAAATATACATTTAAGGATTTGACTCTCTTTCCTAAATTCACTCTAATCAACCTCAGTAGTTTTCAAGGGTTTTGTTTCAAACCTGGCAATTTCAAATTATTAGCCAGCTACTATTTTTCTCTTACATTTCACACAACCCAAAAATCCTTTTATCACGTGATTGAAAAATAAATATCTTTGTATTTGGTTACAGGAAATGAGTTTACATGGAATGAGTCTATTTTAATCTGATACTGGCAGTAGGATATTTCCACATATGTTTGTAGCAGTGAAGATGAACAAAAATCTTTTTTCTTTTCATGACATGTGACTATAAGCTGGGAAACAGTTGAGGTATATAACATACTGTAGTTTCTAGGGGTGTGTCGGAACATATATTTGGACTTTGCGGTACATCCCTGTCGTACTGAACTAATACAGCCGTTTTCTACCTGAACAAATGCAGAATGTTTGTGTGCGGAACTCGTACCGCAGTGAAACTTTCCGTAGCGCAACTTAAAAAAAATTACACCAAAACAAAACCGAAAGGACTCCCTATCACTAAACTCTGCTATTTGGGAACATTAATGGTTTATCATTCAGCTACACTAGAAAAAGAAAGATGGACTGAACCAGAACTTCTTTCGGCGTATGCATCTTTCAACAGCAATAAGGTCCATAACACGCTCTGCACTGAACTGATTGACTCACCTGAAACAATGTCAAGCTGAATGTAAACATCAGTGATACTAGAGAAAAACCAGCTGACGTCCAACATGGCCACCAGTAGCCTCCAATCAGCCCAAACTCCTTATTTGGTATAAAGCGCAAGTCGGCGGAATCCCTGTTGATGAGAAGGGATTTTCCAACAGCTGCCAATGCTGCATTCAAGTACAGCTGGGACTAGGTTGTTGAAATATCAAAACAACTCCGAAGTGATTTAAGCATGTTTTATAATCAAATATGGGCAAAGTGTTATTTAAACATTTCTAAACATTGACACTGACTGTTTTCAAGTAATTAAATTGTTTTCTACTTTGGCTATGTCTGCTTGTACTATTTTATCTATTTAAAAAATCCAATCCAATCTCCAGTCAGTTCTATACGTTCAACTTAGTAATAAAAGATAATAAATCTAATTAATTTCAGGAATTGAAACGAAGGAATTCAGGGAAAAAAAGGTTTTTTGTTTAATGCTGATTTAAAAAAAAACACTAAAAAAACGCATGCACATTTGTATTTATTTTTCTACATTAAAGTGTACCAAAAACGTACCAAATAGTGATTTTTGTGTGCCGTTACACCCCTAGCCGCTTCTAAGTCACCAAAAGTGTTATAACGCTTGGCTAAAAACATAAGGCGTTTAGATATTATGCTTTTATTCTACAACCCAAAATGCAAAGAAAATTACGTTAAATGTTTTTAACAACTACAACAGGTCTTCTCCATAAGTTCCCTATTTTGCCATGCTCTTTATCAGTTGGGTTTCCCTTTGTGTTGTATTGTTTTACATCATTTTGTGTGTATTTAAGGGGGACTTTTTTCAGATGTCTGTCTCATCTATGTATTTTATCATCAACCCGCCGAGGGACTAGCAGGTGAAAATCAGCCTTGAGATACACAGTAATGTGTATTTGTTCATTAATAAAATAAATAACTCTGAAGAAAAAAAAATATCTGAATCTTAATGACAAAATGTAGAAATCTAACAATCTCATTTAGATTTTCCAGGGTCAGGGTGGTAGGATGCTATGTTCCCTCAAGTTTTATTTACCAGAATGAATCTTGAGAGAGCCAGGGGAAATACTTTTTCTCATCACTATAGATCAGTCTGCAGCTGCTCTTAGTCAACATGAGCACCTCCATCTGAGTTTCACTCACTTTGCTGAATCATCTTTAAAAAACTGACAAAAATCCACAAAATAAATCACTCGTAGATTATTGAAATCCATAAAAATCCATACAAATCTCTTCTCAACAGATTTTTAGAGTTTTCCTTTTCCTTTGTTACTTCAAGTGCTTTAAATACAACAGCACACTTGCTTGGCATTTTAACAAACAGCTCCACACAGCTCTACTGGCATAAAACTGTGAAATTTACATTCTGTAAAAAGGGTTAATGAGACAAATAAAACAAGACTAATCGGAAACCACTTAAAGCAAACTTTTATTTTCTGCTCACAGGTTAAGACACAGTCCAGAAGCAGAGATGACTGACCCCTAAAACTTCATTAAAAAAAAGATCAAATAAATTACAGTTAAAAAAAACAAGCTAAGTTAAAAAAACAAGGTACGTTACAACAATCATTCCTGTAAACAGAAACCAAACCATGAGCAGAGCTTTAAAGTCATGATTTAGAGGTGCAAATATGGTGGAAGACAAACTGTCAAAAAGTGCAGGACACACATCTTTCACTAAATGGTAAAAAGACCTAATCTAAACAATATAGTGCTATTCCGGACTAGTTTCTCTCTTAGATCCCTGTACACAACAATTTATATCAATTTATTAATCTGATATTCATGCAGCACATACACACACACACACTTCTAGGACATTCACTTCATCTCCTGAAACAAAGCCTTATCTTCCTGATTTAATTCTTGCTAGAAACAACAAATTAACAACTGGATAGGTTCTGTTTTGTTGACATTATCTGGATGGCTTCACAGCAACCAGCACAAAGTTTCTTGGTGAAAAGTTGGGATCGAAGAGAGGAATGAGCTGACTATCCACACCTGTAGAGACATTGAATGCTTTAGTCAGAGGAGCGGGAGGTTCAGTTACACAAAATTGTATAATATTCCTTCCAGACTATCTAACAGCTCACCGTTTTCCTCCAGATAGATCATCCTGTCAAGCAGCACCAAGGTCTCCACCACAGGCGCTAGCAGCAGAGTCAGAGTGAAGTACACCACCACCTTGTTCTGCTGTTTCAACATGGCCTCCACCCGCTCCTGGTCAAGGGGTAAGTCAGAAGGCAGGCCGACCCGAGGCAGGCCCAGACGGGCGTATCTAACAGAAACGATGTCAATAAACATTTCATAAACTAGGATAATTCTTTTATAAAACAGAATCAGAAGACTCAACTTAGCACATTATTAAAGGCTCAAATAGAAACTTAAAATTCATCGTCTTTTTATTCTATAGAAATGAGGAGGTCTTTTTTAGAGATGCAACAACTTTTGACCTCTTGAAATCCAATTTTGGCCCCTTTCTGGTCTTTCTGCCAATGAGCAGACATTAATTATTTATATAAGGAGCAGAGGCAGAGACCTATGCTCGGTTACATTTGGTGTGTTTACTGATTGAGAAAACATTGGATTTTCCAATCTCAAACCAACAGTCGGGGACGATCAGTTGAAATACCATAATCTTGCTGTCACTTTTACATATTGTACTGTATAATAAATACTTTGCATACATACAACCTGAAGCATAACTGTTAGATTTTCTTTTTTAAATTTAAACGCCTTAATAATGCTCTTCTGGCTGTAAAACGACAGTGTTGTATTTATAGTCAAATAAGATGTTTGAGGAAATTTGTTCTACTGCATCATAACAAGATAACAACAATTCTGCAACAACTGAAAACCTTTATGAATGCCAGGAGGCTGCAGCGTTGACTCACTCAGTAAAAGGTAACAGGTGGGCTTTCTTTATGGTCTGGACTCCTGCCCTGCGGAGATCTGGTCTCGTATCCCTGATGAACGTCTCCAGTATTGCTCTGTAACAGTGCGTCCTGAGCAGCTCGCTCTCGTCCCCGAGCCGCCGCACATAGTCCTCCACAGCATGACACGCCCCCTCTCGTGCTTTATAGGAGAGCTGATGTCCAGGTAATCCTCTCACCCAGGAGCTCATCGGGTAGCCAAACTCCAAGGGGAAGGACTCAGTGCTAGGTGTGAGTGGAGTAGGAGGTGAGATCAGCCCTGGAGGGGTGGGGTTTTCTTTGGTTGTGATCTTCATGTAGCAACACGCCACAGAGGTGATGCCCCGAACTTGAGGACAGCTGACAAAGTGGCGGAGGAGAGTGGCGCTGAGGTCTCCACAGGCATGGAGACCGGTCAAGACAAAGTCCCGATAGTCCTGCAGACGGCTTTCCTCTGGGTGTCCACCCTCTTCAGATTCAGCCTGGACATCTGAACAACAGCTTCCCACAGACAGCATCTGTTCACTTTCACTTCCGCTTGAATTTAGTGAAAGACCATCAGGATGGGAAGGCTGAGTTAGATCTGAACGTCTCTTTTTGCTGGGTCCAGATGAAGTTTGGGATCCTTCAATGACATGATTTGCATCTTTCAGCTGTTTGATAAAAGCTTCCCATGATCCCTTGGGGTTCACCCAACCAGCAATGTGCCGTGGAATGGAGTGTGCTTCGGGAAGTTGAAAGGAGCAGCTCTAGGACAAAGATTTTTACTAGTCTGATTAATGGTATAAATCTGATTAGATATATTCAATGCAATGACAAACTAGCGTAGAAATGTATGTTTTCAAAATGGAGGCAACAAAAAAACATGATTTATTCAATATTCAAAGATTGAACATTTTTTCAGAACTTTTAAAAAGTCATAGATACTTTGCTCATAATTGCAGTTCCAAAAACAAATATCGTCACCTTCCTAAAATAATGGCCTATGTCACAAAGGCATGTTAAAAAATGTGCCTAAGTCATTTATTCCTCTCATGTTGCATAACCGAAAGACAATGTTTTTAATATGTATAGATAGTCATCTATTGTCACAACCTTTTTGAATGAAATTGTTAATGAATGTTATATATTCAATATTTTGTTCCATTTTTTGTGTTTTGTTAAAAACCTGAAAAAAGGACTTAGGCTGTTATTTTAAGAGGGTAACGATATGTTTATTAGGCAATGTGTCTGGAAACTGACAGTATAGTGCAGTAAATATGAAGCGTGCTTCCCCCAAGTGGCCAAAAACAGCAACTGTGATTTCAGTAGTTTAAAACGATTGGGCTTTTAAACTCTGTCACCACCTTAAATAGCTCTGTTAGGATTACCATCTTGGATATAAAAGTCTGTGATTAAATGAGAATAAAAACCAGAAACTAAGAGGCCATGTATGCAAAAACAATTACAAATACAATCAGTCATATTCAGAGGTGGGTAGAGTAGCCAAAAATTGTACTCAAGTAAGAATAGCAATGTTTCAGCATATTTTTTTAAAATATAGCTATCCAAGGAATTACTCAAGTAAGAGTAAAAAAGTGTTTGGTTAAAAAAAAGTTACTTAAGTACTTAAGTAAGAATTTAATCATAACATTTGATGTAATATTAAACAATGATATCATCAGACTGACAAAAATTTTATGTGCAAATTCCGGTAATTTCAGAACTAAATTAGTACCAATACGCAGCATATTTACAAAATAACAAATTCAAGAATTAAAAACATGCAAATAACTAAATTATGTCCTATAAAAAACTTCTAAAACTTATTCAGTAGGTAATGTATGTCACACTGTATATTAGAACTAGAGGCTCAGCAGATACAAAATAATGTTAGAACAAAGCTTGTGTGCAAACAAAAGGTCTCACTTTGGCATAAACTGTATAAAGTTCAGTGTAGTAGCGCTATTTCTAAAAGTTTTTTTTTTTTCCGAAAGGTTAGTCCAGTTAATGTAACAAAGAAAAATGTAACTAGTTACTACCCCCCGTTGGTCGTATTCAATAAATTAGAATATTATTGAAAAGCTAGTTTATTTTAGTAACTCACTTAACTAAGTAAAACATATATGTATATGTTAATTACACACAGACTTATGTCTGTTTTCAAGTCTTTATTTCTGTTAATTATGATGATTTTCTGCTTACAGCTAATAAAAACTATTAGGATTAGAATTTCAATCAAACCAATAAGAAAAACACTGTAATGCAGAAATGTGGGCTTTATGAAGAGTTTGTTTAATAACTGCTTAAAGGTTTTATATTCAATCTGGCGAGCGAGCCTCATTGGAGCGAATATTCAAACTTCTTGAATATGACTATTGTCATAAAACATATCAATGTTAAGTACGTGTGGCAAGATACCAACCTTTTTCTGTTTTTCTTTCTCCAGTGTCCACAATAACTCACCATCGTACCTGGAGGCCATAGCAGCCAGGGTGTGATCACCCTCAATAGCAGTCACAGACAGTCCCAGCCCAAAGGACAGGAAACGGGTGAGGTGACCCTTTCCAAAGTAAAATGTTGGAAAAGATGCCATGTTGAGTTTGTGATTATTTGTATTCTAACTAGAAACCGTCTAGGTTTCATAACAGTGAAAAAGTCAGCAGCTGCAGGTTGGATTGTCCAGTATTGGTGGAAAATGAGAATTTACAGAAAACATTAAAACGCAGCCAAAAGCTAGTTAAAACACGCTAATCATACCTGGCCAGATCCCACGTCCACCACTCTCCTGCAGCCTGTCTGGTCACACAGTTGTTTAACGAGCTGTGAAGAAAGAAGGAGAAACCTACAGCATCGAACAGAGACACAACAACATGTCGTAAACCTACTTATCGAAGCCACAATAGCCAACAAAAATCCCTGTACCACGCCAAGCTTTCGGATCTCATGCTGTTTCTTGGGCTTGACGTGCTTCCTGAATATGTGGCCCAGTAAAGAACTCTGACTCTGGTTTTCCTGGAACTCATCAGGCTTCACTGAACCGGCCACCCTGCCTCGGTCAGGCCGGCACGCTCTGGGAAATGCCAGGGCATGAGCCGTGGCACGGAAAGCCAGGAGGGACAGGGGCCACACCGAAGGATACCTGGAATCACAAAGTCTTTTCTGATCATTTAAATAGTTGCTCTAAACAAATTTACTGTAATTATATTATGCGGCATATTGCATGTAGTTTGTCATTAAAATGATTCTTCTAATTTAAAGATACATAATACATACATAAATGTTTTACACATAAAAACATTAATACGTATGACTCTTTATTTTTTTTTTACAATGTATCACGACGTAGACTGAGGATCACCCACTTCACAACTACTGAGGGATCACAGACTACAAGATTTATCAAACTAATAAAAGGCGAACTCTTGCAAAGGCAACAGTTTAAAGTAACAACTTACCAGCAGGTGGCGAAAATAGAAGATATTCATACAATTCAGATGGTTATATTTCTATGCCACTCCTCAATAAAAGAAATAAATTAGATGACTTAGATGAGTTAAGTTTAACTCACAAGAACAATATTATTATTAGATGTTGATAGTGTTGACAGTATTTTCTGTTTTACTCACATTTAGAGGTTAGAACATGTATGTAAGGTTGTTTGTGGATTTTTCTAAAAAAAAATATTACTTCTATCTACCGTAAATAGACAACTTTTCTATGTTTAGGCTAGACTACACATTAAACAATTAAAATTTATGATAAATATATTTGTTCTATTTGGAAAATATTTTGTTATCCCATATCCCATGGTGTATTTCAATAATGTCCTTCATTGTAAGTAAAGCTCAAATTAGAATATCGAGAAAAAGTTCAATATTTTTTCTCACTTATTTCAGAATGTGAAACTCATATGATATAGATTCAACAGGCATAGAGTGAAATATTGCAAGCCTTCTTTTCTTTTAATTTGGATAATTATGGCACATAGAGAAAGAACACCCAAAATTGTGTCATAGGAAATTAGAATTTATATACGGCCAATAAAACGGATATTTCAACCAGTAATGTCAGGCTTCTGAAAAGTATGTTCATTTCTATGGACTCACAACTTTGTTGTGGCTCCTTCTGCATGATCTACTGCATTAATGCGGCATGGCATGGAGGTGATCAGCATGTGGTTCTGCCGAAGGGTAATAGAAGGTCAGGTTGCTTTGATAGCGACTTTCAAGACATCTGCATTGTTGGTTCTGGTGTCTCTAATCTTCCTCTTGAAAATACTCCAAAGCGTCTCAGTGGGGTTCAGACCCGTTTGCTGGTCAATCAAGCTGAGTAACACCATGGGTATTAGACTACCTTTAGGTACCTTTCGCTGTGTGAGCCAAGTCCTGCCGGAAAATGAAATCAGCATCTCCATAAAGCTTGTCACCAAGAGAAAGCATGAAGTCCTGTCAAGGCTGCTGGTCTCCCTGTTGCTGGTTCATGATTTCTTACGGGACTTTTTTGTCCGACTCAACACGTAACTTTGAGTTATTGGTAAGCCAAAATCATCAAAATTATACTCTATGTTTAACAAATCTATGTAATATATACGTTTAATTTTCTGAAGTGTGAGTATTATATAGAATATTTACTCTCTTGCCTGTTTTTCTGACAAAGGATGAAATAAATTAAGAAAAAAATCAGAATTACAGGAAACATTAAAAGGCAGACATCTGAGATAGATAAACCAATAAAAATCAACCACTAAAATAATATTTGACCTTTTATTTGAAAGTTACAGTAAACAATAATGTTTCCAGTCCTGATTGAGAAGAGTCTATGCAACGTTATGATCCAGCAGTACCTCCTGTCATCATGAGAAGCATCCAGCAGTAGTTCAGCTGCTTGTGGATATGAAAGGTCCTGCAGCACAGCCTGCCAGGTGCTGGGTAACGTCTGCCACAGGTTTTCAGTGAAGAACTCCTGGGAATCAACCAGTTAACAACTAAGCTCCATTCTCCGTTGAAAAACTGCTGAATGTGCATGATTTTATCTATATGTTTAATTGCGTGTATACCCACAATAATAAAAGAGTCGGTCAGATGGGTGTACTGAGACAGAAAAGTAGTGAGTCTTTTCGCCAAGTCTCTTTGCTGTTGTGCAGTAAAACCGCCTGGAAATTCCTCCACATCTTGTGCTGCTGACACCGACAGCTGTTCTGACATGGGACTTCTCGCTAAGCTAATGCTAACATGCGTTAGCGTCTCAAAGCAGCGTTCCTGTTTCAAATTTAAAAGTGGATTAAATACCAGGAAGGTTAGCAGTTCGTCATCAATTCAGGCTATAAAAACGGAAAAAAGATCGATTTTAATATAAGAAACACCGACTGGTTTAAGAAACAAGCTTCATACGTTAGCTAAACTTTCCAGTGTATAGTGGCGATGCGTTCATAACTCCCAGTAATTTCGAGGTTCGTTGATATGTATTCGATTAAACATTCTAGTCCGATTACTTTACTGTTATGCAACTTACACAGTTAATATAATAATAATATTTAATAATAATAATAAAGTACAGTTACCTTTTTTAAATGAAAACGAGGTTTACAGCATAACCAAGACAACAAAAGGCATAAACTATTAAAAAAACAAAAACATTTTGCTTTTACAGCAAGAAACACGTATCTTTAACCTTTTGAAGGAACTGCACTAAGCAATCTATAGCATTTGATGAAAAAATTCTTAATTAAATAGGCCTACTACCAGTTTATTTTTTAATTTTATTTAATTCATTAGAAGGAGGACATTTCATATTTATGAACCGCAGAATAACTGTAAATATGCCAGATTATAGCGTTAGGCTATTTTCCATCTGCAGTCCTCTGGCAGGTTGATGTTGCTAAAACAAATAAAACACTCAACAATATACATATAAGTATAAAACAAACAATACAAATGTAATAAACATTACATGTTTATTACATTACGACACATATCCTTAGTGTGTTATAAATACTTTTATCTTCACAGTAACGCGGACATTGACGGACAAATGTTATACGGATGTTGTTTTACCTGACGCTGCACGCGGAACCTGAAGGCAGCACGCCCCGGATGTTGATCAGTTGTCAGGCAGAAGGAGCCCTCGTGGGTTTTATACAGGCTGCAGACGTTTTAACCTGTTTTTATCGCTATGTTTCGAGATTTCCTTTCAGGGTATGTATTGTTCAACTCATTGAAAATCAGAAACAGACTAAAACAAGTTTTTTTTCCCATTCGGTTATTTTCATTTGCTACTATTACCTGCCCTAGCGAGCTAACGTTAGCCGTGGTAAAAACGTTATTACCGGCGTGTAGACAGAAACTAAGGTTTAACAGCAGAAAGGGAAGAGTTCCACCGCGGTGAGGTTAGTTTTAAGTTGGATATTCGACGGACATTCGCTTCATGAAAGCGGAGACTCCCTCCGACGTCTCACCGATAACTGCTCTCATGGAGCGGATACATCGCAGCTGAAGACTCGCTCCTGGAGGCGGTGGTTTCGGTTAGGGACCATCAATAAATTTCCAGACATCCCAGAAAATAAGACAATACCTGTGAGATCTCCTGACAAAGTAACGTAAATTTGAATGCAAATAATATTTTATATTAATATTTTACTGTAATATTTCAGGTTTTCTTTCAATAGCTTCCAGTTCATGTGACTGAGTGACACCAAATAAATCTTAAAATGTCTTACTACATCTAAATAACCAGACACAACAATTTATTTCAAATTTGAATGCAAATAATATTTTATATTAATATTTTACTGTAATATTTCAGGTTTTCTTTCAATAGCTTCCAAGTCATGTGACTGAGTGACACCAAATAAATCTTAAAATGTCTTAATACATCTAAAGAACAAGACACACCAATTTATTTTCAATTTAAATGCATATCATTTTATATTAATATTTTACAGTAATATTTCATGTTTTTATTCAATAGCTTCCAGGTCATGTGACCAAGTGACACCAAATCAATGTTAGAATTTCCTATTACATCTAGAGAAAAGGACACAACAATTTATAATTGTTTTTGTATGCATCCTTCATTCATTCCACTGTTGTGGTTTGTTCATTTTAAACATTAACTCTAAACTGTATCTTTACTGTGTACAATTTCTCACATTTTCACTCAGTTTGTACACTGCACTTCATTTGCATAATGGGCAATTCCAAATTCCACTTTCATATACTGTCTTTTCCATACTAAGACACTGTGCATGGAACCATCTTTCACAGCTATCACATTGGATCTGTTAAAAGTAAAGATTAGGCATGGGCCGGTATGAGATTCTGACGGTATGATAACCGTGGGCAAAAATATCACGGTTTCATGATTACAGCTCTAAAATGTGTATTTTGAATGTCTGTATTTTTTTTTTAAGGAAAAAACTTTTTACTGATGCAGATATGGTAACTAACTAGCATGCTAAGATAAATCATCATTAGCATGCTAGTTACCATTATCTGCCTCAGTTTAAAAAACAGTTACCAATAGAGATGAAGAAAAGATAAGATAAGGTAGTTACCATATCTGCCAAGGTAACAAGCTCACTTCAATAATGTCAGACCCTAATACACTCGTTCATTCCAAGACAGCATTAACTTTACTTTGAATTTTAATACAACGATGGGTGCTGCTCCCGAACATGCGCAATCATATTCCATGTATTGCCTCCTCGGGCTGCCACTGTTCTCAAGCACGTTTTGCACGTCGGGCGACCTTCTTCTTCCAAGCCGTGAACGTCGGGCTTTTTACGGTAGCCGAAGTATTCCCAAACATCCGCTTAGAGACGGTAGAAAAAGTTCTGGGGGCTCGCCTCCTTCAGTCATCACACAGCCTGCAGAGCAGCGCAGCCCGTTTGTCACTCACATCAAACGCAGGTGTGCGCGGGGGGAGTGGCGCTTTACGCTGCAGCTGCACAGCATGAGGGAGAGGGACCTTTACTTTCTCCCTGGCGAGACGTCACATAAAAAAAAACAAAAAAATGCATACACCGCAGGGACCGTAAGACGGAAAATTTTAGTGGTTTTGAAACCTTTACTTTTTCATACCGCGGTATACCTTGAAACCGGTAACCGGCCCATGCCTAATAAAGATAAATAACAAAAATGATCAAAAAACTGTATTCATGATGTTTAATTACTTCTTACCTGGGCTCACAATTAGCTTTAGACCTTCTCAGATATATTAGTGTAAAATTGAAATCCATCAACAAGACCTCACCCGTTCTGTTATCAGATGCCCAGATGCAGGAGGTCTAAAGGCAGCACACATTGCACAACAGTTATCCTCATCAAACACTTAAAAACAAACTGAAAACAGGATGTTTGGGTGGCGCAACAAAGGTGTAAAATATAAGAGATTGATAAATAGTTTAGATGGATAGGAGATGCACTGATGGCAGTATTGTGTGTTTTTGGTAAGCTGTAAAGGTACCTGATCCCTCAAGGATTTCAAGGGCCAACTCTCTTCTCACTGTTTTCAGAGCCTTTTTTGAAGTCTCGAATTTAGCCTTTGGCATTAATGGAAAGGCCTCCATCAAGACTTTTGCCATCTAAACAAAAATTACAGTGACTTTTTTGTTTTTCGCTGCAGAGTATGGCAACATGTACTATCATATAAAACATGGAAACAATTTGCAAGATAAAGATGCAGCTCAACGCAATCAATGATTGAAAGAATTTGTATTATTTTTAGATAGAGCATATATAAACTTTATAAAAATCTATTTTTTAAAGTACATCTTACATATAAATCGGACTAAAATGAAGAACTGGTGAAACTCCACATTGGTACTGAAAAAAATGACAATGTTATTTCACATTTTATAAATTGTAAATTATTTCAAGTTACAGATTTTCTTTTCTGCGTTATATTTATTGGCTTCCTTAAATATTGTTAGGGTATTCATCCATCCGTCTCACTAGTCTAATATACTGGGACAACTGGGAAGAAATTTTGAGTCATTTGGTTACATAACCTGGAAGTTATTGAAGAAAAATCCATAATATTCCATAAAAATATTCATATAAAATATGAGATTGTAAAAACTGTGTTAAAAACTCTTGTGTCTCACTGGTCTAATATCCTAGGACAACTGGAAATAGATTTTGAGTCATTTGGTTACATAACCTGGAAGCTATTGAATAAAAACATGAAATATTACAGTAAAGTATTAATATAAAATATGTGCATTAAAATAAATTGGTGTGTCTGGTTATTTTGATGTAGTAAGACATTTTATGATTGATTTGGTGTCACTCAGTCACATGACCTGGAAGCTATTGAAGAAGACCCCTCACTATTACAGTAAAAAATTAATAAGAAATATTACATATGATTGTTTTATCAATAAATCGGTGTGTCGTGTATCTCAGGTGTCGAGCAACAACGTACCAATATTTGGGCGTTACTTTGTCAGGAGATCTCACAGGTATTGTGTTATTTTCTGGGATGTCTGGAAATTTATTGATGGTCCCTAACAGAAACCACCGCCTCCAGGAGCGAGTCTTCAGCTGCGATGTATCCGCTCCATGAGAGCAGTTATCGGTGAGACGTCGGAGGGAGTCTCCGCTTTAATGAAGCGAATGTCCGTCTAATATCCAACTTAAAACTAACTTCACCGCGGTAAGGGTTCCAATATTTTTTTCCACTTGTTTGACATTTCTTTGTGTCAAAATTCACTTGCTTCCAGATTGTCATTTTGTTTGTTCGTTAGTGATCAGTGAAGAAGTTTAACATTTCAGTTCCACTCCTATAGAATCTAAATAAAACAACAACTCTGGATTATAACAATGCATTTAGAGCTGCTGGTTTGTTTTTGTTAATGCTGTGCTGTTACTGATATTAAACCCTGGACTGAGTATACCATGGCTTTGTTAGGTTAGATGTGCGGTCTTTTTAAAAAAGGTTCTATGTGCATCTACACTTAGAACCTTTTTTAAAAAGACTGTATAGTATGGTTACATTGCTTTTATTTCAAAATTTGAAAAGTAACTTATTATTTGGTAATAATATACGTATAGATCATTGTAGAAACTTTAACGTTTTCCATAACATTTCTATGTTTCTGTTTCTACACATATTCTCAAATACAGAAAATAAACAATTACTAAAATTGTTTGAGCAGTATACCCATGACTCTGTGCTTTAAAATGAAGAAAGCTAATATTATCTAGTAGATTACCTCGCAGCTAATTTTAAAACTGCAGTTTTGAAAAGGTATTAGCTGACTAAGAGTGATCGATGACACTCCTTTCGTTTCTACAACATGATCATCTGAGTTTTACATAAAAAATAATCCCAAACAATCTAATTTGTCGTGCTGGTAACCAAAGTAGACAAAGGGAAATGTCAAAGAATATCCTTAAAACCAGCTGTCCGGCAGTGTGCAGCAACATATATGGGAGGGTCTGTAGCCATTAATTAAACTGATTGTAGTTAGTTTTTCCTGTTTTGGTTCTCATTTAAAGATGCAAGTCACTGTAATTTTAATGTCTGCTTTTTGGAAACCCCCGTTAAACCTGTTTTCTGGTATTTTCAGGTGACTAACTTAAAACCAGTTTCTTAAAAATGTGTTCCAGTAAACAAGATATTGTTTGATAATGTTTTTTGTTTTTGTTTTTGTGTTGCAGGGTGGTGCTTTTAAACTGGTGTCACCTGATGCAAATTGGACTTCAAAGAAAAGAGACTTGTTGAGGCTGTGAGCATTAGCAGATTCTTGGATCCATTCACTGTATGAAGAATAGAGAATATAAGGTTTTAACATGTCTGATATTATGATCCATGTTTCCTCCTCTGTTGATACCCCACAGGGAGTTAGTCACACAGAGCAGCAGAAAAGGGAGAGGAAGCAGTTTTTTAAAAGAATGAAAAACCTGAAGGGGAAGGTGTGCCTTAAAGATAACTCTCATCGAAGGATCAGCCATAAACATAACCAAACTTCCAACCAGAATGGACCCTTCCCCAGATATCCGCCACCTCCCACTGCCACAAAAAGCAACTCTTCCCCTCATTTTAACAGTTCTTCCAGTGGTTCTGACAGTAGCTCCGGGCCTTCGACCTCCTCTACTAACCCTTCATCTGTGATTTTCACTGTGACAAATGAAAGTAGCCAAAAGAAGCCAAAACAACCAGTCAACACCAAAACAGCAGCAGCAGCGGGTTCCAGCCTCTCAACATCCAGCAGCCATAAACTCTCCGCCTCCGCAGGGAACCCCACCAAGTATCTCGCCATTGACTGTGAGATGGTGGGTGCAGGACCCAAAGGCAGCATCAGTCAGCTGGCTCGCTGCAGTATCGTCTCGTATGACGGGGATGTGGTCTACGACAAGTTCATCAAGCCCTCCATGCCAGTTACAGACTACCGCACACGATGGAGCGGTATTCGTCCCAGAGACCTCTTCAAAGCCACACCGTACGCAGAGGCCAGGAAAGAGGTTATGTTAAATACATTCTTTTTTTATTAGTCACACAAGAAGCCCTATAAAAACATGTACATCTGTTAGTAGTTCTTTTTTTCTGTTCCCAGTAGGACTTTGACTTTTATACTTAAGAGTCATTTTATGGAGAAGTTCCTTCATTTGGAAGTAAGAACTTAGAAGTAGACCAGAGGGGTAGGGGAGCTCTGCAGGGGCCAGGCTCTCAGCTGAGTACGTAAGCTCGGAGGAGGAGATGGGTGGAAAAGGCGGGGATAGGTGGGAGCAGGCGTTTCAGCAACCCTGAGAATTACCAGCAGAGACTCAAAGATTACTCTAACATGAGTGAATGGGTCAGAGCAACACTTCATGCATGTTTTTAATGAGGGAAAGACAGGTTCTCAGGATATTAAGCTTCAGAAAGTCAATTTTGCATAATACCCCCCCTTTAAAGAGAAAACTACATGTAAACAACGAAATTAACAACTTAACAATTCACAAGTTCCTCCTGCCTCACATGGAACTGAAATGATTACCTATTTTTGCGTGATCAAATAGTGGGATTGCTGCACAGATTATTGTCAAAGTTTTTAATTTTTGCCTCAGACAGATGACTTCTCATGGGGTTTTAGATGTTCTAGTGCAGGGGTAATCAAATGAAATTTAAAGAGGTCCAGTCCGAGAAAATTTATTGAGGCCAAGGTCCCGAAGATTATATTGTCCTACAATTTAGTGTGATACTATATATTTATGTATCTTAGCACTTATATCAACATCTGCATTCTTGATTAGCCTATCAAATGAAATTCATTCAGTGTTATTGAAATATTTTTTTACATTTATTGTCACAAAGTACTGAACATGTATGTATGATTTCTCAAATGTGTAATGTTCTCTCATTTACTAAATAAAAGTAGGATAACATGTAAATAAAAAAATAAGACATGGCAACAGTGTATGTTCACAAACTAACTTCAGAAAACAATAAATGTAGGAAAAGCTTAATTTTAATATTTTTATTTTTCAAATGTGGACTAAACTGTCTGAAACATAAGATTGATTTTTCAAAACTTTTGTTTTGTTTCATAATGGCGTTTCACGTTGCCACTTTTAATAAGTGCCACAGTTTCTGAACATATGAGACAAACAGGTTTTGTGCCACCAGTGGGAAAGAGAAATGACCACTTTGCGTTTTTTAGAGGCTGCCATTTGATATTTTTCTACTTGTACCGTTTCCCTTGCCTGTTTCTCTCCCCTTCTCCGTATCAACTATCAGTTTTTTCCTTTCCTCTGTCTCACATAGGGTTCCCAACTCCCAGCACAAAAAAAAAGGAACCACCCCCCCATCCTCCGCCTCATGATGCTTAATCGACGTACTCAACTTTAATTTAATGCAAGTGTAAAACAAATTCACATAAATCAATTAATTTTCTTCAATAATTAAATAGATTCAACATCTTTCTTTGACAGAATTCCAGACTGCACAGACGGTACCATCCCAAAGGAAAAAAGCTTACTAGAGTATATATTAGACTTAATATTTACAATTCAATTCAATTCAAAATTACTTTATTAATCCCAAAGGGAAATTAAATGTTGTTGTAACTCATTTTGCAAGTTCCTTCAAAGATTTGTTGTAGGGGGTAGGGATGATCTCCTGTAGCAGTCTGCAGATCTGAAGAAGCCTCTGACTGAAGACGCTCTGTAGTTGTCTGACAGTCTGATGTAGAGGATGCTCTGGATCTATGGCGTCTTCTTTTCAACTCATCAGGGTTTTGTGGCTGTAGTTGAGGTATTATTTGAGCTTTTGTGATGTTAATCAGCTGCTGCCAGTTGTAAACCACCTTGTTGCCGTGGTTATGCATCATAACAAATGTCCAAAAATAAAAAGTATCAGCAAAAATCCTTCCAGCTGCACAGCATTCAAAACCAGAGAGAACAGTTGTCCACAAAAACAATGTTTCTACCAGAAATGGAAGAATTAAAGTTTTTAAAAAAGAAAAAAATATGAACCAAAGTAACAGAGCTACTCCAACATGCTGCCACCTTGAGCGGCGCAATTCCGGAATTCACTATATACGATAATGGATTTTTATACATTTAGCATTTATTCAGATAATTATTTATTAAAAGCTAGACATTTTAAATGAGAATAAGAAAGAAAAGTATGTATTTGTGCCCCCCTTTCCCTGTTAATGCCCTAACTGGCCCCTTCGCACAACTATGCTAGACCCGCCCCTGCACAGAGCTAGGTAGAAAAAGGATCCTGATGTTATTTGTATCTCAGAAACAGTTCATAACTTCCCTTCAACTCATTCATGTCACCTAAAACGTTCACCTGTTTCTCCATCACCTGTTTAGTTCTGATGAACAGGAACGTTTCAGCAGGTTATCAAGCTAAAACATGTTGCTGTTGTTTAGCGCGACATCCATTGGTTTCCTCTTTCTACGCTACGTGGGCGATAAAGAAACAAGAGACTTGCGACAGAAAAGCCGATCAGCTGATCATTGATCAGTTTCATGATTTAAGGAGCAACGGGAGAGGAGAGGGGAGAGAATGAGAAAGAAGTAGCAGCTGCAGCGTATAGACAGAATAATTCCACCTTTGTGTCTTTTTTCATTCTAGCTGAAATACGGGACAAATCGCGTTACTTTTTACCTCAATACGGAACGCGTAAAATTTTCTCTCAATACGGGACGATTCCGTTTTTTACGGGACGGTTGGCAACCCTAGTCTCACCCCTCTGTTTCTCCTTTTCTCTGCCTGTATCACTCATCTCTGCCGGTATTTCTCCTTCTGGCCGCCTGTTTCTCCATCTCTCCGCCTGTCACTATAGTTTTTTTTCTAAAGTTTCCCGGATGGAATGCAAAGTGCTTATTGGCTTTGGTGGTATCACGTGGTATGGCAAAACTCGCATACTATTGGCCTGCCGGTTTCCATGGACGCTACAACACTACCGTAAAGAACGCAAAAGCTGTGCCAGCCAGAAGCGCTCATTAAGGTTATAAATGATCATTTCTGTTTTGGCATTCGGCTCGGGTCCGCATGAGACAGCATTTCGGTCCGGACTGCGGTCTGCCTATTAGTGACCTTGGTGCAAGTGTCTGAATCTGCGCTCCGCTGCCACACTGGAGACTCGAATTAAAGCACCACTTCAGCCAAAGTTTTGAAATCAGGGAACGTTTCTCCAATTGAAGTGATCAGAAGTTGGGAAGTCTCTGGACCAGCCGTTTCCTGACCCGCAAGCTATTGCTTCAGCGGGAGAAAATCCCACAGCATGCACCAGTGGTTGTTGGCATGGCACCGGGCTCTAGGGAGCGACGTGCTTCAAAGCCTCAGTATCTCTCCAACGCGCCGTCAGCTCCCGGTTGACGAGATGCATTAAGTACGGTGTCCAGGTCTGAGATGATGCTTAGATTACCTGTACTGCGTGCGTAAAGTTGAAAATGTCTGCAAATTTGCACTAAGTGGTCAGAGGTGTGAATACTAATCTGACGACCTTCAGATTTTTCCGTCACCATTTAAAAAAAAACTGTCAAATATGGAAAATATTCGGTTAACGCGACACCTGAGTCCTACAGCAAAATGACTTTATAATTTGTAATAGAGAATGTTCCCCAATTTCAACACATTTAAAACTGAATTATTAGTATACAAATCTCGGATGTATATTTCTTTTTTTCTAACTCGGTTACATTAATTTTCATTATGACTTTCCCAAATCAGAATGATTAAAACCTGTTTTGGTTCTGTAGATCCTGAGGCTGCTCATGGGGAAGATTGTTATTGGCCATGCCATACATAACGACTTCAAGGCCCTCGGTTACACTCATCCCTCCGCCCTGACGAGGGACACGTCCAGAATCCCTCTACTGAACCGGAAGGCTGGCTTCGCTGAGAAAGAGTGCGCTTCACTGAAGAGACTCACCAAAGCCATCTTCAGCCGTGAGATCCAGGTATGCAAAGTGATGCTCATTCGTATCGATGATAGAATGTGCAAAGGTTTCATTCTGTTTCTAAACCAGTTATTTTGGCTGGTAGCTCACATCACCCATTTTAGCTATAAAAAATTGCTGTGCCTAACAGTTGGTGTGGGCAGTTTTTGTATTGTTTTATCATTATTCAGACTAATTGTCATTTATCTTACAGTAAACATCAATTAAATATGTGGGATTGTTATTTTTGCTGTTTAAGCTATATTTTTTCTACTGCTGATTTAATGACTGTCAATAAATATCAGTATATTGAATTGAATTGTTTGCTGTTTAACAGTAGAATAGCACTACTTAATGTCACTTGTGTACTAAAATCAGTCTCATCGTGGCTTAGCCTTATTTCTCACCTAATATTTGTGTTTTTTGGGCTATGATGTTATCCATTTTATATATTTTACTGTCACTTTTATAATTGTCAAAAAAAAAATCTTAAGTTCATGTCACCCATCTGTCCAAACTACAGAGATTAACTTGTAAGAAAGATCAGGTTTGTGATAGTCTGTTACAGGCTTTTGAATCCATGGTTACTAGTAGTGGAGGGCGATATAAAAGGTATAAGGTAGAAATTATATAAACTTATCTAAAGGTAGAGATTTTTGACTATACCACGATTGCACATTTTGATGATTTCATCAAGGAGGATAAATAGTGATGTTCAGTGTTAATCTTTACACTACATATTGGAAGTTTAAAATTTGTTGTGTTCCACTAAACGGGGGGGAAAACGGTTGAACTTGAAGCATTTTTAATTCAAACATGTCCAGGTTTATTTTTGTGCAATATTAAATTTATAAATAGGTAACCAGGAAAGGGGACAATTTTGAACTTTGTGTGTCTTTTATAACATTTAGCTTTTAATTTATTAAAAATATCTTCATCTTTATGTTGTGAGAATTTTTGTGTTGCATTTTTTGGAAAAAAGATTTGAATATTATTTAAAGGCTTTTGGCAAAATACATGTTCATTAAATGGCTTTCTAAACTTTTTTGAAGTTGTTGTTCTGTTACAATATATCTAAAAAGTGATACTGTTCATAAACTGTAATTTTGACATATATAAAGAAAAGAATATATTGCAATAGATATCGTTACCTCACACGCTTTAAATTATATCGCAATATAGATTTGAGGTCATATCGCCCAGCCCTAGTTACTAGGTGATGAAAGCTTTCTCCAACATGTTACATGGGGGAATTGCCTAAAAGTGGATGTTTTAGCAGTCAGTGGGCATCAGTGAGAATTGGGTAAAGATGCACACACTTCATGTTCCTGGACTGTTTATTGTGTCTTTGATGCTGCTGTTTCCTTCACTAAATATTTTCAACTTTATACAATTTGGTTTTGATTTTTGATTCAGAAACCTGCATATTGAGGTGTGTGGTCCATAAAACAGCCTATATCCTTGGCATATCTATGCCATGATTTAATCAAACCCTCTGTTTGTTCAGAGTTGTTAATGTACAGCTTTTATTTTGCACGATCTCTAAAACACACATTAACTCGTCAGATGAAGTTCCTGCTTACATCCATTATAATCTTTGAAACCCTGAGTTAAAAGCTGCTAGATTCAAGCTGTCCTCTGATGTTTTCCATTAAAGTAATTGTAAATAAAATTTCATCCACATGAAGCTGAGCCGTCTTCTCTTATATCCTCAGACTGGAAGGAATGGCCACTCTTCTGTGGAGGATGCTAGAGCCACGATGGAGCTTTACAAAGTGATAGAAGAGGAATGGGAGAGGACCCTTGTCTCCACATCTCGGCCTAGTTAGTTCTGCGTTTTAAGAGAAAACTGAGAAATAAACTCAGCTCAACTGCCTTTAAATCTGAAGACGTCCTTCAATGAAAACCACTTTTATTCTGCTAAGGTTTCTATTTGGGTTTAAGGAATTGTTGGGGTGATGAAGCCTTTCACACTATCACTGACTGTTTTTATTCCTACTTGGTGCTACGGTGTACCACTAACAGTAACATTTATACATGAAAAAAAGACTAAGATACTTGTCTTGTTGGTTTGCTTTCTTACTTAATTGTTGATGTTGTGGAACTGAAGGTTAAAGCATGTTTTAGTAGCTGCTGTTATACAGATGTTTAAAAATCTGAGCCAGTATTTATACTGGGTACAGTAACATCCAAACAAGCACAGTGAGATATTTTTGTAACATATTTTTCCCACATGTAATTTAAAAAAACATCATGTGCATGTGTATATGTTCATACGTACCCACAAGTGTAGTTTTAAATTTACTTTTGCAAACGGAGAAGACTCATAGTTTATGCTTTCCACGGATTAGATCAGACACAGACTTATTGTAAGTAGTTGTAACATTCTTTCTCAGGGTTAAACTTGGGTTAAATGATGCCACTTATGGGGCAGAAATGTCTCTTCAGCAAAGAATGTACGTAACCAAATCCTTTTATGTGGGCCTAAACACAAAAAGATTGATGTCAAGTTATATAATTCAGACGTTCTAAAGCCTGATGGTGCTACTATTAGACTCCACTGTGGGGACAGTGTTGTCATGATATACAGTGATTTTTCTGCACCATAACTTTGACATTTTGTCTAAAAAGCTTAAAACGTTTGTTTTGTGGGATAGTTACCCATTTTAGACGCTATCAGGAGAATAAAACAAATTTTGGTTTTGCTAAATGTACCTGGCCTGCCCTACCATAGAGCCCAGAAATACGAAGACTGCATGAGTTATGTGTGCTTAACAGCCATTAGTTTCCAGAATGTTCTTCAGCTCCTTTACTGTGGCTGCAGGCCTTTTTGTAGTCTCCCTCAACCCTTTTCTTCACGGCTGCTCATCAGTTCCTGGAGCGACGACCAAATTCTCGACGATGTTACCTGTCCGTCATATTCTTTCTATTTGATAACTCTCTTCACTGTATTTTATTTGATATCTGTTCTTTTGGAATTTGGTTTGTATCTCTCTTATGTTTTATCTTGCAATGCGACCGTGTTGACCATGTTTTGGTTGTTCGGGTTAACATCAGTTTGCAGTTTTAGACCCACCTTCTTTTAATATTAATACAAAATAAAACAACATCAGTAGGGAACCTGTTGTTACTGACTGAAACATGAATGTCGGACCCAAAGGCAGCATCAGTGGGCTTGCTCAGTGAAAAATCATCTTATTTGATGTTTTATCATTAAGCCCTTGATGCCTGTGTTGAATTCCCCACTCGGTGTAGGTGTCTGACCCGTAGACCTCACTGGAGCCACACCTCTAACAATTTTACCTGCAAACGAAAGTTTAACAGCACTGATTGTGATACATTTTCTTCTTTTTTTTTGAACTGGAACATATTAGACAATGTTAATTTATGTTAATTCCAATTATTTGTTGCTAGTTGCATAATCCACAATGTATGCGACTTCAAACTTTCCCATAAGCCTGTTTTGCCCATTTTACCACTGTATCATCAGCTATACACAGTGGGCTTATACATTTTAATTAACACTGTTATGATTCAACATTAAACTGACATACACATTTTAAACAGTTGAACTTTAACCTCCTGATCCACAATTGGTTTTTCACACTCTTGTATTAGCAGCTGTTGCTGCTTTTAAAGCAGCTGAAATCAGACACAAATCATTAGAAGCAGGCCGAGGCCTTACATTTTCTTTCTTAAGCCAACCATTTAATAGTTGATCTACATTTGCTTTCCTTATTTCTCTGTTCTATTAGATATTCTGTTTTAATCTCATTTAAAGGGCAAATTGTGTCACTAGCTTTTTTTATATAAGCTCAGGGCTTTTAAACAAATAAAAGTTTTCTTTCTGGTGGTATAATGTTTCTTAAAGAATATTTACGAATAATTGTAATCTTTTCTTTCCATTTGGGGTTAGGCATTTGTTCATAAAATGCTATCACTCTGCAGTTCTTTAAAGACTTCTTTATTTCAAAGTGAAAGAAGATTAAGTGATTACCTCTAATATTAAAAGCTGGAAACACATGAAAGCACCGCTTCTCTCATGGTGTAATGCTATATTATTCATTTGAAGGAATTTACTGCCCGCTGGGTCATACTTTTTATTATATATGCCTTCCCATACACGTTTTATGCAATGCACATAGTCGTGGCCCAGCGGTAGCTCCGTGAACATAATTCAACACACCAGCAAGCTATGAGGAATCTGTTAATTCCGCTGACTTTTAATTGAATTTAACATGCAGTGTATATAGTTATCACAGGGTGGATTGTAGGGAAGGTTCCCACCAGGAAAAATAAATCTTTGAAGTGAGTCTTAAACTTGGGATTCATTTGAAGATTATTAAATCAAAGCGTTTTTGAAAATGCAATAAAATTAACTCAAATTCTCTGTCAAACTACAGGACTGGGTTCCACTTTACAATAAGGCTCCCCTTATAAGTGACCAGTAAATAGTTTATAGATACATTTTTCATACATCTGTAAACACAATAAATAGTTACGTGTTTTTTATGCATTAATTAAGAGGGAGAAAAAGACAAAACTAGTTGGTTTCTTGCAAAATAGTGAGCTAATCTATATATACACTGCTCACAAAAATTAAAGGAGCACTTTAAACAACCACATTAGATGCATCAGATCTCAATATGAAGTTGGATATCTATACAAATAACAACAGGGCAATGTCTTAGGAACAAAGGGATGCGAAGTCTTTTAATGGAAATAAAAGTTTTCAGCCTACAGATGGCCCAATTGTGTAGACACCCTAAAATCAGAGTGAAATGAAGATGTGGCAGGCTAGTCCATTTTCTCAAAAACGTAATTTCTGCAACACAAAATGCTTTTCAGTATCTTGTGTGGCCCCCACGAGCTTGTATGCATGCTTGACAACGTCGGGGCATGCTCCCAATGAGACGACGGATGGTGTCTTGTGGCATTTCCTCCCAGATCTGTGTGAGGGCATCCCTGAGCTGTTGTACAGTCTGAGGAGCAACCTGGTGGCGCCTAATGAACCGAAACATAATGTCCCACAGATGTTCTATTGGGTTTAAGCCAGGGGATCGTGAAGGCCATTCAATGGTTTCAACTCCTTCATCCTCCAGGTACTGCCTGCATACTCTTGCCACATGAGGCTGGGCATTGTCGTGCATTAGGAGGAAACCAGGACCTACTGCACCAGCGTAGGGTCTGACAATGGGTTCAAGGATTTCATCTCGATACCTTATGGCAGTCAGAGCACCATTTCCTAGGCAGTAGAGGTCTGTGCGTCCCTCCATGGATAAGCCTCCCCAGACCATCACTGACCCACCACCAAACCTGTCATGTTGAACGACTTTGCAGGCAGCATAACGTTCTCCTTGTCTTCTCCAGACTCTTTCACGTCTATCACAGGTGCTCAGGGTGAACCTGCTCTCGTCTGTAAAAAGTACAGGGCGCCAGTGGCGGACTTGCCAATTCTGGTGTTCTTGAGCAAATGCCAGTCGAGCTCCACGGTGCTGGGCAGTGAGCACAGGGCCCACAACAGGACGTTGGGCCCTCAGGCCATCTTCATGAAGTCTGTTCCTGATTGTTTGGGTAGAGACATTCACACCAGTGGCCCTCTGGAGATCATTCTGTAGGGTACGAGCAGTGCTCAGCCTGTTCTGCCTTGCACAAAGGAGCAGGTATCGGTCCTGCTGATGGGTTGAGGACCTTCTACGGCCATGTCCAGCTCTCCGAGAATAACCACCAGTCTCCTGAAATCTCCTCCATGTTCTGGAGATTGTGCTGGGAGAAACATTAAACCTTGCTGCAGCACGTGTGGATGTGCCATCCTGGAGAAGTTGGACAACCTGTGCAACTTCTGTAGGGTTAAGGAATCGCCTCATACTGCCAGTAGAGATAATTACTCAAGCCAAAACCAGCAGGAGTGGAAAACCAGCCAAAAAAGATCAAGAGGGAGAAACTTGAAATGACCTCCACATGTAAAACCATACCTGTTTTGAGGGTTTTCTGATTGTTGCCACTGTAGTGCACCTGTTGTTAAGTCCATGAACACCAATACAGCTGAAAGCGACTAACAATGCCCTCAGCTGCTTAGCCAACGAGAAAATTATCAGACAGGTTTAATTGATTTCATGCCAGGGCCAAATAAAAAAGTGTTCCTTTAATTTTTGTGAGCATTGTATATATATATATATATATATATATATATATATATATATATTTCTATAACTTTAATCTAAAGTTGCTAAGTTAAACATTTCAGACTTAGTTACTATCTTGTAAGCACTTTGAGTATTTGTAAACATAATTCTTTATCATATAGTATTGTACTTTATCACTGCAATGAAAATACGCGCTGATCAAAGGGAGCCTTGTTGTAACCTACAACAAGTTAGTGACTTAGTCTGAAATGTTTAATTTAGCACCTCTAGATGAAATATGTAGATGAACAGATTTGGTTCATTATTTAGAAAGAAACGGGTCCATTTTGTCACTTTTTTGTCTTAAATTAATGCATGATAAAAACTTTATAAACTTTACAGATTAATTTACATATCTATAACTTATTTATCAGCCATTTATAAGGGGAGCCTTATTGTAAAGTGGTACCCATTACTGATTGTTTGACAGCCAAAGTTATATAAGAATAGCCTTAAGGAAAGAATTTATTATTTATATGACACTATATTGCCGTGTATCTGATGTCAATCATATTAAAGTAAAAGGGACTTTTACTTCCCTCTAGTGGCCAAAAAAGTCAACTGCAACATTTAATATAAAAATTTAATATTAAAATTTATTTACGTTAAAGACCCTTTCGCTTAGCCTTACACTATTGCGAAAAGTGTAAAAACAATAAATACCGTTTGTTGTTTCACATAAACTCACCTCCCAGCATGTTTTAGGGTTTTATAGACAGGAGGAGGGTGTGTGGGGGGTCCTGGATCTTTGAACAGCTCCCATCCAGATTTCTTCCCTCCTCTCTTTTCCTCATCTTGGCGGAGGACCGCCTCGGTTTCTTCAGCACCGCTGGAGTCCCTAACGCAGACAATAAGGGCTCCACCTGCCTGGAGGTTCCATACAGAGGACTGCGCAGCCGCCTGAAGGACAACCAAGTTCAGCCGCTAGAAAATGAAGTAAGTCATTTTATTTTAGGCACTTAATAAAGTAGAGCATTGCTCTGGTTTCTTTTCGTACTTCTTAGTGTTGCATTCAAATGATTGTTCCACTGACTTTGCATTGTGCTGCGCGAAATGTGATGTAATCAGCCGGAGATACGTTTTACCTTTAAATAGACTATATTACAGGTAAATAATAATAAATTGGAATTTCTACGAAAAGTTTATTTGTTTCAGTGGCCTTTAGTCCAAATGATGAAACTCATACAGATTCTTTAGATACTGATTAATATTTTTCAGTCCAGTTTATAAAAAAAGAAATAATACAGAAGTGTTACGCCTACACAATCATAGGGAAATCTGCTGACCTTACAGTTGCTACAAAAGGTCGTTCCTCAGAGTGCTCCATCTAGGTATGATGGAAAGTTGAGTGGAAGGAAAAGATGTGGTTGAAGAACCAGTACTTTCTTTAATGATCATAGTATCACTGTGCTGGGCTGACCAGAAAACTAGTCTGACCTAAAACCCACAGAAAATCCACAGTCTTGTCAAAAGGAAGATGAGCGACATCAGACCTTAAAATGCAGATGAGCTGAAAGCAGCTATCAAAGCAACATGGGCTTCCTCACCAGCACTGCAGCTCGGTCACCTCCGTATGATGCTGCTCAATACAAAGGGAGTTCCAACCAAGTATTGAATGCAAATGCTGTACAGTACTTGTCAATTGGTCCACCTTTCTGTATTCAAAATAATTGTTTTGTTGGATTTATATTTTAATATTCTGATTTCCAGAGAAACTGAATTTTCAGTGACTAACCCTAATCAAAAAAAAAAATCTAAAATGTATCACTTAGTATATAATGAATCAATATTACTTAATTTCTCTCTGGGGTCAATACAGTATTTTTGAATTTTAATATATGAGTCTCATTTTTTAATTTAATTATTTAGATAAATACATTTTTTGATAATATTCCAATTTGTGTTGATGGACCTGTACACATATTTACTTGTCCAAAGAAATAATCAGCCATCTTTAACTATTCATATTTAAAAGAAAAGTTCTGAAATGTCCAGATGTGGTAAACGATCCACATACAAGTTGTTCAGTGGATGAAACCTTTCCTTATTTAAAAAACAAAATGAATCGGTGCAATAGTAAGATTTCCATTTTTGCAGGTTTCAAGATCCTTTCCTTAAAATCAGTCGATTATGTATAAAATAAAACATAGGATAAAATAATCAGTATTGACATTGCACATGTATTTTACAGCAAGATTTAAAAATTCTAATACTCCTTAATACAACAATTAGGTATACTGTTTCCATGGTAAGAAATAATCATGTTTGAATGTATAGCAATCACAGGACATTTCTCTTACTGTTACATCTTCATTTGTAACATCTGCATTTTAAGCATTAATACTTTTATGGAGTCTAAAAAAAATGCAGAAAAACAACCCAATTTTGGTTATTTTTGCTAACTTAGTTCTGGTTCACCAGAACTTTGTTAGTCCGCTAGGATGATGTTAGCATGAATAAATTATCTTCAGTACTATTCCCCAAAATGGCGGCTGCTTGCCAAATCCAAACGTTTGCTTCACTCTGGGCTTAGAATAATGTGCCTATGTACAAATAATTGTATTAAATATGTTCAGAAGATTAACACAGGCCCTCTTAGGGTTTTCTTTTGCTTTGCTTGGATTTGAGTTTTGCTTTTAAGTATTTGATAATAAAGTCGGTATTTTGTTGCTGTTATCCTCATGTATTCCTCACTGCCAAAATGTTATTTGCAGATTCAGCCACTCTGTAAGTTCAGTTTTCCAGGATAGATGTTTTAGTTTGCAACTTTTTTTTATCTGTTATCCCATTAAAACTAGATTCTGTATTTGAGGACCTTGTTGTTGTGGTTCTGCAACCTCAGGAGGTGCTACTTCTTCACACAGTTACTTTCCAGCTGCAAAGTTCCTACGATGAGTTCTATGATCGCCGTCGTTTTTGTGTCTGTATCAGAATCATCAGCCCTTTAACAATCCCAACTTTATCAGCTTGTTGCACTCAAACGCAGATGCTTCTGGAACCAGCGAGCTGAGTCTTTTCATTTTAGTTTGCTGACTGCCAACTCATCCCTGTGAACTCAACATCTCTCTCAGCACTCAGTCATGCTGTAAGGAGCCTCTTTTCTTTCTTTCCGTTACCTCTATTCTCTCTGAGGTCACACTTGCTTCCAGCCCTCCCCGACTGCTTCTTGCTTCCTGTCAGATTGTGTCCGTCGGAGAAGGGGGGGGGCTGGGTAATTCAGGTTGCCCCTGGAGATGGGCTTTCTTTGAGGTGGTGTGATGTCGGACTGGTGGGCCAGAGTGGAGAGGAGCTGCAGAGGGCCAGAACAGTGTAACGGCGGTGGTCCTCGCCGTGAGAAAACGCAGGAGTGCAGGGGAGGTCAGGTTGGAGCAACAGGGCCACAGCAAGTAGTTTTGCACCCATTTTACAATCTGAATGACAGTGCTGTTGAAAGCAGCATTTGTTGCTTTGGTTATGTGTGTGAAAGACATCCAGGGTCAGTGAGTTTATTTGCATTCAGTGATTTAGAGTTCTGTACTACTGTAAATACTTAAAACTCATAAAGGCCATCTATTTTTAAGCACTTTATCGTTGCTTATGTTTTTGCAAAAATAGGACAATTCTGAAGAAAAGGCCAACAGATCATATCTGCATATTAATGAGACAACAACCAAGTTATTTTAGGAACAAGGTTCACAGAATTAGTAGCAGCTGGAGCAAAAGATGATAAAGAGCTTGTTAATATGAAGAACCTCCTTCATACTTTACTTTCTGGGGTCTCTTGTAATGCTCCTGCCAAGCTTAGAGAAGATTTAAATATTTTTTATCCACAAACACCCATAAACAGATTGTGGATGTAACAGAGGGATGCAAGTTTCTTATGCATTTGTCACATGTAATGCATGCTTGACTGACCTAGGGCTGGGGAAATATATCAATTTATAAAAATAATTTGTTTGAATTTTCAACAGAAATCACACAAAAAAAGAAAAATCACCAATGCACCTCTTGGCTTTCCGTAGTTCAAAGGGATGTCAGCCTACCAAGGCCTTCCGTATTGTTTTACAGCATGTGTTTATTTGGACTTTGAATTCAGGTCAACTCCAAGAAGGGATGATTGAAATATAAGCAAGCTTTGAAAAATATTTTGCCATTTTAATTTATTTTCAAGAATAGAAAGGTAGAAAAAAATTAGCATGAAAAAAAAATCTAAGATTTTATTTTCAACCTTATCGCTCAGCCCTAACCTCCTTTAATTTTGCTAAAACCGTAGTATAATTTCCGATGACATGTTCAACTTTTGAAAATAAATATTTAAATAAAAAAGTAACCTTCTAATATCTTCAAATAGTACCAGGGAATGTGAAATATTGACAGACATGGTGATTTGTTTTATATCATGATATATATCGATATAAACTGATATGAAAAATATTAACGGGATAGAATCTTTTTCCATATCGCCCAGCTGTAGGCTGACCATGATTTATTCCTTAAAGGTAACTTTTGCAAACTGATTGCTCTTAACTGAATGAACACAAGGTTTTTAAATTCACTCAGCAGACATAGATGTGTCACTTCACAGCTTGTTCGTCAATGTGAAGTTGGTGGTGTTGTCACAAAAGCGTGAAGAACAGGACCCAAATGCAGAGAGGAGGCAGGTGGTTGAAAAATGTCTCTGATTACCTACAAATGATAAATAAAATAAAATAAATCAAAAACTTTGAAGAATCAGAGTCCATGGGAAACAGACACAAAGACCAAGGGTCTCATTTATAAAACTTTGCGTAGAATCCTCACTAAAACCATACTTAAGCTCAGAAAAAAAAATACTTATGCCTAGTAAGTTTTAGCAATTTCTGCTTTATAAATCATACTCTTCCTAGGAATGTGCTCAGGTGGTTTTGGATCGTATTACGCCCCTACACACCCACAAATGGTCAATGCAAAGTGCCTAGTCAATATTCTGCATTGACTTAAACCAGCTGATATGGGGCGTTTCACAGGTAACCGTGGCAACCGGGAGGCGGAGAAAACACAACTCGGAAATCATTTTATTTCAATCAATCAATTGTTTATAATATTATATAATAGCTTTACTCAGCCAAAAGGCGACCAAAGTGCTTCACAATAAAAAACAAAAAATAGTTAGAAATAAGAAAATGTGTAACAAGACAAGAGTAAAAATATTAAAAGTAAAAAATAAAAGCAACACAAGCAAAAAAACAAATAAGAACAATAAATATAAAGTTTGAATTATTAGATTACATCTTGTTGCAACAATAAGATTTGAATAAAAGCTAATTAAAACAAATAAAAGCTAAATTACAGCAGAGCTTAATAGGTTTTGGCACTCCTAGATATTCAAAGCCTGACAGAAAAGGTACATTTTAAAAAGTATCATCTGTGTAAAATATTAATTGGAGTCTCAAATAAACGGAATGCAGCAGCGTCCCTGACATAAAAAAAAGAGGGTGGACGGCATGCCACAGCCAGAATGTGCTGCGGGGGGTGGGATGCACGGTTCCAGCGGATCGGTCGATCTAACACCGGGCCCAGTTCAGCACATTTGTTCAAATAGAGCTACAGTGAAACTACAGTGATCTTCAATGAGTGTCAGCGCATCCATTGTGCAGCATTATGCAGAAGTGTCACTGTACTATTTATATTTGTACTTCACACAATTAATGGATCAACAAGTGCAATTGCTAAATAATCTGAAGACATATATGAATATTAGGGATGTAAGAAAATATCGATACACCGATATATCGCGATTTTCCTGATACTGTATCGATATTAAAAAGCAAAATATCGATTTTATTTTTTCTTTTATGTATTTTTTTAGGATATGAATGGAGCCATTAATGATGACAGTCACTTTTGTAGTAAAATTAAAAGTATGACCGGTAGTTTGTGGCTGTTTTCACCTTCTTTGTTCCAGTGGATCAACTAGATCTAGTAATAAACCTGGATGTATATGAAACTGGTTGGAGTGTTTAGAATGCTGGGACAGTTTTTCTACAGTTGAATTCAGTTTTAAAAATCACAATATATTGTCTTACTCATAGTATCGCAATATATCGTATCGTCTCCCCTGTATCACGATACATATCGCGTTGCCAGATATTTACCAATACACATCCCTAATAAATACTGTGATATAATTCTAATGTGCAACATATTTTCATTCAGATTCTCAATTTAATTCTCAGTTCAGAGATCGATTTGGAGCTGATTGTTGGTTGTGTTTGTGTTTGCGCAAAGCTCTACAAGTTTGAAAATGTGATTTAAATTCACAATTTTGCCATCTCACCAGCTGCGCTGCCTGTTTCCTCCGTATCCAAAATGTGCGTAAGCAAGGTCCTTAGCGTGCTTAAAGTTGTGCATATTTTTTTCTATAAATCCCAAACTTGGCATAGAAAGTGACTTGCGTAGTTTTCAGACCCCGTTTTGTGCGTAAGCAAGCTTTATTAAAGAGACCCCAGGTCACATGCGGGAGGTAACAGTGGGATCTGACAAGCTGAGAGATATTTAACCTGGGGGTTGATTACTGAATACGGAGCAGATGGTTGATTAGAAACTGGGTGCAGCTGTGAAGGAAGGCAAATAACTGATGTTGAACTGAGATAATTGTAGGACTGGCTGATAAAACAAAGCACAGGGAACATGGAAGCAGGATGTAAATACCAAAATAAATCAAAACACAAAACCAAAGTCCCAAAGATCATAACAGCTGTTTTTAACATTATTTTGGATACTTGATATTATTTAATTATTAGTAATACACTCAAAGTAAAATATCACACTGTATGCAAATCAACATATCCAAAACATTCAGGTGATTCAGGCTGAAAACTCACTTTAAAACCTAAAACATCCTTAACTTTGCTCTAAGCTTTCTGCTAGAACACCAGCTGTATCATCACCAACTGGTTAAAGTGGCAAACTGGGAAATCTTTTCACAGAGCTGCTGCAGTCCTTTAAGAATGTAGCTCGCCCCTTTCTTTCTCTCTGCCTCCTTTGCAGCCTCAAATGACCTTGTCTCACAGACAAGTAGTCAAACATCCTCTCTTGGCCTTAACCACGTTTACCTCAAGGTGAAGTCATTGACTATTCAGCCACTTTGTGATGCCTGGTTTTGTCTTTGAGATGTTGCCTGGGATGCATCGTTTGCCAGGGGGAAACCAACTCTATTTGTCTCCCTGTCTCTGGCTATCTGGCTTCCAAGCTTTATGGAAATTTAATGATGGTAAATGGGATCAGTCTGTGACCATCATTTTACCCAAGAGCACAAAAATACTGATATTCTTTTACCCATTTTTGGGTTTACTTTCTCAATTTATTTATCTTTTTATGACAATCTAGTTGCTTGAAGAGAGATTAAAATTAACCTGTTTTTGATACTGTCACAGTTTCTAAAGTGCTTTAGACAAGCTCAGATACTTTTATTTAAAATCTGGTGTGCTTTGGGATGACGTGTTGCGAATAGGCGCTATACAAATAAATTGAATTGAATTTATAAAAACAGTGATTTTTCCAGTGATTGTTATAAAAAATGCATAAATAATTTTCTGTTTGCCATATTTTATAAAATATAGACAAAAACAGTATTTAAAAAAATGATAGTCCTTTTACATTATGTTTGATCTTTTCAGAGATCCCTGCTTAATTTCCTGTCAGAAAGAAGCTTCTAAATTTAAATCATTTTAATTCTAACTCATACAGTTGTATGAATACATTTGGACTGAGCTGTATTTGTAAGGAAAATACAGTTTTAACCTTGATGAAAAGCTAAAACGTTCTCATTTATGTTTCTCAGATACATAGATCTTTGCTTCCTCAAAAACTGTCAAAAAGTAATTCCAGCAAAAAAAAATGTCTGAACCTCCATTAAAGGGATTGTTCACATTTTTAGACATGAAGTTGTATCCCATCCTCACCATCAACATAGTGCATACACACTGACCCAAATCTGTGGTCACCTCCTGGTCAGAGCTCTGGCCGTTAGAAGTCTTTCAAGAAAGTATAGTCCCGGCTAGTTTCGGGGGCCAACAAACTGTGCCGTTTTGCTTCAGAAAACTATATGCGTTTGAAAACATGATTCATTTGCATCACAAAAAAACACAGATGTGGATCAGTGTGTATCCACTATGCTGATGGTGAGGATGGTATACAAATTCATGTCTAAAAATGAAAACTATCCCTTTAAGAACTGAGCAGAAACAAGCAGAGGCGGCTGCTCATGTTGTATTTAGGATTTGCTAGCATGGTCACTATTACCAATATAAGGTGATACTAACAATGTCTTTCTCTGTATGTTGCACTGTCAGTCATAGCTTAATGTTCTCCAAAGAAGGCTGAGCAGGGCTGTGTGTAGAAACAATTTGATGATGTTAAGTTTTCCAACTTGGAGTTGAATCATGTAGCACCAACAGATCCTAAGATCTATTTTCTTTTCCCACTTCCTGCTTTACTACCTTTTTATGACTGCCACAATGGTGATGCTGCGATCAAGCGAATGAAGTCAGTTTGAAGCCATTTTTCCAGATTGACTCATGTAGCTTCCTTTTTACACTTTATTCACTTTGTTTACTTTACATCCCTGTTAAACTTTTTAAGTGTGGTTCCAGCTTTCATTAGACAATGACTGATTACGTCTAAATATTGAAAGCACATGTTTTTGGTTTAGGACATATATTTTAAAATTGGTTACACATTTAAATACTTTGTATGGATGGATGGAGGCTTGTTTCACATTTTGTAAAAAAAACCACAAACATGCTGCTACCGAACTCTGTTTCTTTTACCTATTTATAGCTTCTGTATATAAATATTTAGCCATCAAAAGCTCTTTTCATTTGTTTTATTTTCAGCTTTCAGCTCCAAAAGCGGCCTCTCGGTCTTCAAAGCTTTCTTCTTACAGTGTCAAAGCTAAGTCTAGGTATTATAAAACCTTTGAGTGATTATGTATTAATCCTGTTTTGATTAGACGTCTGGCCTACAAAGAAACCCACAAAACAACTTTAATTCCCTTCATCGCTGAATGTTTAATACTCTTCTCATTCTGAAGGAAATGCTGCCTTGCAGAACTCTGTCTGATGTCTTCTTTGTTTAAAATTAGTACTTATAAACTGACTGTATAAAAGCGCCTGCTTGATCCTTTTTCATTTATTTGGCCTCATACTACAGCATATAGATATGATTTTTATTTAATCGCTGGCTGGTATAAAAACATATTTTTTATGATGCTGTGAAATAAGGTTTGGTTTCATATTACACACAAGAAATCAGCACATTTACCTTTAGGCAGCTAAAAATCTAACTGTGCATGCTGCAGTTAATCTTTAAATGTGCTTATAAGAAACTTGTAATACACATTTACAACATGCATCAATGTATTTGAGTAGAAGAAAAAGAAAAGCCTTATATTCTAAGTCGGAGGTAGTTTTGCATAGTCAGTTAAGAATTTACCTATATGTTAAGAAAAAAAAGATTTCTGGAGAGATAATGATATAAATGGGGTTAAAATGGCAGCTGCTTTTCTGTCCGACCTTCCTGGAAGTTTTCAGGAGATCAGAATTCAACTCACAGTCTGCAGCTCCTGAAATCTGACTCACAGCAGCTAGAAAGCTCCAAGGACACACAGGCAGTCCTTTGGCTTGTCTCATTCCGGATGGCCATTTCAGTAAACACACACACACACACGCACACACACACACACACACACACACACGTTTTCCCATGAGGCTTATTTAGACACGAGACATTCCTTCACCCCACCAACCTAACCTAACTATCCAAACTCAATGAGCCTAAACTTATTAAAAACCTAATTGTAACCTTTTTCTTAAGCCTGTAATAATATTGTACAACCTAATGTGTCTTAAAAAAGCAAGTTAAAACTGTATCCATTTTCTTTATTAATGTACGAGCATTCAGCATCACATTCCTTAGCTACTAAAACTGTAAACAAAAAAGACATTATAAAAGTATGTTGTCTCCATCAGAAATACTGACTTTCATCAGTGACTTTTTTGTAATAGTTTGATTACTTCATATTTTAAGGCAGAGTTATATGTATTTTTTAGAATACATGTTTTTTATCATTAAATCTGTGGTCATGGTTCTCAAAACACGGGTTGCTCCTGTTCAGGGGTAAGTGAGTCTTGTCCTGAGGTGACCTAGTGTCTCGATGTCTTGCTCTTAGATGATGGTAGGATCATCAAATCAAACTTTATTTATAAAGCGCTTTTCATACAGAAATTGCAGTTCAAAGTGCTTCACAGAATTAAAATTAACCCACATAACCCACATCCCATCCCTCCCCCACAGATTTAAAAGCATGATCATAGTTATACCCCCCTCCCCCCAACCCAACCATCAGGCAAGCACACACTTAAAAGTAACAGTAAAAAGGACAATGGACTAAGTACACATGAGCCAGGTAAGGAAGCATCATCAAAGGATCCATCTGCACTGGCAGCAGCAGATCAACAGCAGCCACCAAGGCACTGACCCAGGGCGCCCAGAGGAGACGAGGCCGGGACTCCCACCTCCACCAAGCGCTACCTGGAGATTACCCAGCCAGCCACAGCCGACCACCGCTCCCGAGCAAGAGGGCTCCCAAAGAGGAAACAGTGGAAGGAAGATTAAAATAACAACTTAATGTAAGATTAATTAGTAAAACACTGATAAAATGTATTAAAACATCCAGAGCAATTAAACAGACCATAATTAATAATCATCAGTTAAAGATTAAGCTAAAAAGGTGAATGTTCTCTGGTGCCCTGAGGTCCTCCAGCAACTTATTCCAGAGGTGAGGCCCATAGTAATGGAAAGACGCCTCGCCGTGAGTGTGTGTCCTGACTTTAGGGATAACAAGGAGGCGGCTGCCAGAGGAGAGCAGAGACCGTGAAGGTTCATATGGTTAAAGCAGTTCTGAAAGATAAGAAGGCCCAAGACCATGAAAACACTTAAAAACCAGTAAAAGCACCTTAAAATTGATCCTAAAACATACGGGGAGCCAATGCAATTAATTTAAGACAGGTGTAATGTGATCCCACCTCCTGGTCTTCATCAGGACACGTGCTGCTGAATTTTGTAGAAGTTGTAAACCGGATATACTCTTTTTGGGAAGACCAGAAACCAGGGCATTACAGTAATCAATTCTACTGGTGATTAAAGCATGCATCAGCGTCTCCTTGTTGGCCCGAGAGATTGGCCAGACTCTGGCAATGTTCTTTAGATGATTAAAACCTATTTTGGTAATGTTTTTAATGTGAGGGATAAAAGTCAGCTCAGAATCAAAATCACACCCAGATTTTTCACTTGTACAGAAGGCATAAAATACAGCAATTGTAGTTTTGGTAAAAGTTTCTCTCTCTGATCCTCCGGACCGACGACTAAAACTTCAGTTTTGTCCTGGTTGAGCTGAAGAAAGTTTTCTGTCATCCAGGATTTGATGTCTAAAATGCAGTTGAAAAGTGCATCCATTGGCCATACGTCATCGGGAGACACAGAGATGTACAACTGTGTAACATCGGCATAACTGTGAAAGTTAACTCCATGTCTTCTGATGACACTGCCAAGAGGAAACATATAATGGTTAAAAAGCACTGGGCCTAAAATTGAACCCTGGGGCACACCACATGTAATCTTGTGGACCTTAGAGGAGCAAGTATCTAAACTTACCATAAAAGTCCTGTTTGGGAGATAGGATGTAAGCCATTTGTGAACAGCACCAAAGAGGCCAATCTGTTTTAAACGGGTTAAAAGAATAGTTTGGTCTACTGTATCAAAGGCAACGCTTAGATCTAGTAGAACCAACACTGTCATCCTCTGTGCATCATAGTTCAATCTAAAATCATTAAAAATCTTCAAAAGGGCCGTCTCGGTTCTGTGGTTCACCCTAAAGCCAGACTGAAATTTCTCGAGGACATTGTGCTAATTAATAAAATAATTAAGTTGAATTAAAACAAGCTTTTCTAAATTTTTGCTTAAAAATGGTAAGTTAGATACCAGTCGAAAGTTCTTAATATCATTGAAATCGAAATTACTCTTCTTCAGTCGGGGCCTCACCACCACCCCTTTAAAGGGGGGAGGAAAGACCCCTGTCTGAAGGGGACAATTCATCAAGGTTAAAATCTCATCTCTAAAAGATCCACAGAATGGCTTAAAAAAGAGGTGGGAATTGCATCTAAAAGACATGTGGTGGGCCTCACTGAGGAGAAAACTTTATCAAGAATCTCAGCGTCTACCAGGACAAAACTGTCCAGTGTTTCCTTTGGTAAAGACACATGCTCAAATTTGTCTAAAACTATGTTACTTTGAGAAGATAAAATAATACATCTAATGGTGTCTACCTTCCCCCTGAAGTGGTCTGCAAACTCCTCACAAAGAGCGTTTGAGGGGGTTTTCTGAAATGTGTTAGTAGCACAGTTGTTTTGTCAGTTGTGGTAAATAGAATTTTGGAATTATGTTTATTATATTAAATGAATTTGGAAAACTGTATTTCTTGAATTTCCCACTGCTTTATTTTATGATTTAAGAAGTTCTGTGTATATTTGATGGTTTATTGTCATTTTATTTTTCCTCCATTTTCTCTCTGCCACCCTGCAATTCCTCCTTAGTTTTTTAAGGTTTTCATTTTAGCAAATTTTAAATGTAAACTTGTAGTTTTTAGAGGAGCAAGTAGGTCGAGAGCGGATTGAAGCCATCTCTTAAAATCATCGAAAATACAATCACAGGGGGCAGGTAGAGCTTTAGGAGGAATCTTTTCAAAAATGTCAAGAAAACCTGCAGCCACTTCAGTGTTTAGATTAAGTTTCCTGACAGCTCTCACAGAGGTCTCCTGCTGGATAAAACTGGTGATGTTAAAAAACACACAGTAATGATCAGAGACAGCCAAATCACCAACAGAGGACACACTGGTGGACAAGCCATACGTTATGACCATGTTCAGAGTGTGTCCCCTGTTGTGAGTCGGCTGTGTGACATGCTGGGTAAAATCCATATAATTCAGGATATTTAAAAAAATCAGTTGATAAAGGATCTAAAAAAATCTATCCACATGCAGATTAAAATAACCAGCTAAAATGATCTTTTCATAACAGTTGTGCAGAGTTAATAAAAATTCTGAAAATTCTTGAATAATAAGTAATAATAAGTAATAAGTGTGCTCTTTTTGGGAGGCCTATAAACTGAGACGAATAAAATCTGAGGAGTACTAAAAACAGTTGCAATATATTCAAATGTGGTAAACATAGCAAATAAAACAGGTTTGGCATGAAGTGTTGATGAACTTGTAAAAGCAGTACCGCTGCCCCTTTTGCTACTCCTCGTGGAATAAGTGAAGTTAAAATTTGCTGTGGAGGCCTCTGTAAGAACAACAGGGGCATCTGGACTCAGCCACGTTTCTGTTAAAAATAAGCACTCAAGATTATGGTCTAAAATTAGATCATTGATAATGAAAGTTTTGTTCAGCAAAGAGCAAACATTTAAAAGTGCCATATTACTAGTGATTGGAGTTTGATTGACTTTTGGAGACTTTTGGTAACTGTTTGAAATTATTGGGATTGCATTTGTTAGTTTTAGGATTTTTAGTCTGCTCTCTGCTGATAATAATAGGTATGAATGAGGTATGGCAAGGTCCAAGTCCAGTATGTGAGTTACTGTTAAAATCAGGGCTCACTATAAGAGCAGGGACCAGCTGGACATGAGAATGTGGCGGAGGGGGCAGGGAGAGCAGGGGCAGCTGGGGCTGGTGTGGTAGATTGGGGTGGGGGGAGACCCAGATTCATTGCCAGCATGTGGGTGCAATGTCTGTTGAGATGGAGCCCATCTGCCCCAAACAGATGCCTCCTGCCCCAAATGTTTTTAAAGTTGTCTATAAAACCAATGTTGTGCATCACAGTGGTAGAGGAATATGGAGGACTACGGAGGTCACTGGAAAAGCAACACAGCATTTTGACGATGACTGCTTAATTGAGAATTAAAAATATAGATTGCTAAAGATAATTTCAAATTCAACAATTAATCCATACCAAAAAAAGACAAATTTGAAAAGCATTTTGTAATTTCACATTTTAAATTGAAATACTAAAGAGGAATTCCAAATTGTATTTATTATTTGATTATTAAATACTGTGATTTGAAAAAAAAATTCAAATCTTATTTCAAAATGGAGAATTAAATAACACAATTAATAAATGAGATTGTAAATATCTTTCCTTTTCATACATTTAAATAAGTTATTCCCTTTTCTGCATCAGTTTCTCTTTCTGGCTCTCATTTTCAAATCCTTTTTGCAATTGCATTTCCCAAACGGTTTACCCTCTCCTTTTAGCATTCGAGTGACCCTCCTGGTCCCTGAGCACACTGAAAACTAAGTTCAACCAATCACAGCTGCTCCTCGGGTGTAAGCAGCTCTCTCATTGGTTAGACAGCCACATTTGGGTGGACCATGCTGAGCTGCACAGCTCGTGTCTAAGCAATGAGAGAGCTGGTTACATTCGAGGAGCAGCTGTGATTGGTTGAACTTGTTTTTCAGTGTGCTCAGGGACCAGGAGGGTCACTCGAATGCTAAAAGGAGAGGGGAAACCATTTAGAAAACGCAATTTTAAAAAGGATTTGAAAATGAGAGCCGGAAAGAGAAAACGGATGTAGAAAAGGGAATAACTTTTTTAAATGTATGAAAAGGAAAGATATTTACAATCTCTTTTATTAATTGTGTTATTTAATTTTCCATTTTGAAATAGGATTTGAAAAAAAAATTCAAATCACAGCATTTAATATTCAAATAATAAACACAATTTGCTATTCCTCTTTAGTATTTCAATTTAAAATGTGTAGTTACAAAATGCTTTTCAAATTTGTCTTTTTTTGTATGGATTAATTGTTTAATTTGAAATTATATTTAGCAATCTATATTTTTAATTCACAATTAAGCACTCATCGTCAAAATTCTGTATTGCTTTTCCAACCCCCGTAGTCCTCCATAGAGGAAAGCCAAGTGTTCAGAGATAAAAGTCTGCTAAAACAACCAATTCCTTTGCCAATGGTGGGAGTGGGACCAGAGATAAATGGACACATGAGTTTCTAAAAAGATTAAAAAGGTGGATAAAACCACGCTTAACGAGATGGACATGGATGTCTAGAGTAAGAGTAGCGTTCTCAATTTACTGCTCTATTTAGGTTGCAACCCTCATCCATAGGCATGAGTGAACCATTATTTGTCAAAAACATAGAGAATACTGTCAATGAAATGTGTTGCTTTTCAACCTCATAAATGAAGTTTAAGTGGTGCAATTTGAACAAATGTAGCCCAGTTATGATATTTTTAGAGACCTCATTGAACCTCTATGCTCAAAAACTATGATCTTCCTATGAAAACCATTTGCCTCCTGTTTCTCTTTTTGTTTTGCAGTCTGGGTATGTCTCCACACATGCTGCTGTTTACCCTCTGTCTCCTCGTCCTGCCGTCGTCCTCGACTCTCCACCACGAGTCAGGTATCCTCTTCTTCACTGTCCCCATCACCTTCATTTCCTCCATCTTCCACCAACACATGCAATATTAATAAAAACTAAGTGACCTCCGACATTCTGGAGTGGCAGGCTGTTTTTGGTGACGTGTATTGTGAAGTTCGTCTTTAAGGTTGGCCGATTGGGAAAAACTGTTTTCGACGGCCCCAAGTCTGTAACGATCTGATCATTGCTAGCTTACCTTGTATGCAGTTTTGTGTTAATATCTTGAAGGTTTTCTGTTGCTGATATTTTAAGTTATGTTGATAGATCACAGGTAGCAGTTTATTTAGATAATATATGCACCTGCTCAGTAGCGATGTTGTTGGATAAATACTTGCTTTTCAGAGACTCACTTACCATCTTGCATATTTGGCAGAATACACTGTGATATTTGTTAGTAAAAGCACCTTCAAAGATTGTTACTACAATGTAATATTAATCTGGGCTGACAAAGTGAATTAAATTCTAATGAAAAAGTTTTTGGTGGATTGGATTGGGACTTTCTAAATTCCTTCTCTAAATTTACTGTGACCTGGGCTCACAATGTTCTTTTCTGACTCTCTATGCATATACAGTGGAACCCTGGTATTCAAAACGCTTAAAGAGGCTATATGCAACTTTTTCCCCAAAATAAACGTAACAATAGCCTTTTTATTTGACCATTTATGACTCAAACATGATGAGCATACTGACACCTTGTCAGCTCACAGTGGGTGCACCTATAAGCCTGTATCCATTTTTTTCTATTTTCTGTCGGATCGGATTTTCCCGCGCTTTCTGCGGATGTGACGTCAAGCACGTTCATGTTAAATGTTTCAGATCCCTCTGCCACTACCGGTAGTCAGCACTCAAAGCAGTTAAATGGATTGTGCGAATATACAGAAGAGACCCAGGACAACTTTGACACCAACTGTAACTCAACATAAGACTAAGAAAGTTAAACCCCTGACAAGTGCCCGAAAAAGATAGAAGATTGAGTGCGACCGGCGCACGAGCGTGCGCTGCGAGAGCGTGCTGCGAGAGCGTGCTGCGAGAGCGAGCAGAAAGGAAGAGCAGTTCTGTTTTTGGCCACATGGGGTCAGTCGCGAGTTTAAATTGCATATAGCCCCTTTAAGGACCACAACTGGCTATTTTATTAGTTAGAACATTAAATACCCCCCAAAGTGAACATATTATGCCTCTTTGTAAACAAGCTATAATTGCTCTATGGTCTGTACAAAACATGTTAATGAAGTTCTTTGCACAAACTCAGTCTCACATAAAGTGATCTCACCAGCTCAATTCTTGACAATTTCAGTCCCTTTCAGAATGAGCTGTTCAGACGGCTCTGTCACTTTTATGGAAATTAGCGGTCGGAGACCATGCCCACCAATCTTGTTACGAGGCATTGGGTTTGCTCACATAAGAATGGCATGGAATTGGAATTTGACAGATAATTAGCAGGGTTTAACGCGTGATGGGTGGGGGGCGGATATATGCATATTACGCTTATTGTGACGTCACAATAGGGCACTTTTTGAAAAGGCTTGTAGAAGCACAAGATGTTTCTGACAGCAAGAATTGGCAAAAAAAACAGATGGATGGTTTTTATTTATGTTTAGCGTATTTATAATGGCTGCAGAGACCCAAATGGCAACACAAAAGGATGAAAAACGTGAAATTTGCATAATATGTCTCCTTTAATATTCACAGAGGAAACTGTCTTGGCACTAAAGCAGAAGGTAACGTCTATCGTCTATCGTCTTCCTTACTTCCGCACTGGAGGTTACTGTCAATTAGTGGCAAGGGAAATAAATGCAGCTCTTGAATTGGCTTCTTTGCAAACACCAGCCAATAGTGTGTTAAGTAGAATTGCACTGAAGTATTTTAGCTTGCTAAGCAACATTTTTCTTTCATATTTAGGATATACTCTGCAGAAATAATTTTGATAATTTAGATTCCAGAGAAAAGTCCTTGCATAGTTTAATCTGTGAATACTGAACCAGAACCACAAATAAGTGTGGGTCCAATATATATTTTTTAGAAAGTAAAAAAATGAAAATATCACCCATTATCACTATAATTAATCCCTTTCCACTCCTCAGATGATTCCAAGCTTCTCCAGGTAACCATCCCTGCCACTCCGCCAGTGCTTGCGATGCTGGGGGATTCCTTGACTTTACCCTGCCTGGTATCGCTGGCCCACCCACCGCCGTCCCCTTCCACTAACGGGCGCCACGCTGTGTTGTCTGTGCCCCGGGTCAAATGGAGCGTCCTTAGCGAGGATCAAGAAATGGAGATCCTGGTTGCCCGCGGCGATAGGGTTAGAGTCAATGAAGCCTACAAAGACAGAGCCTCGCTGCTGAACTACGCCTACTCACCTGCAGACCTCACCCTGCGGTTGGAGAGCATGAGGCAGAATGACACTGGCTTCTATCGCTGTGAGGTGCAGCAGGGCCTGGAGGATGCTGATGATGTGGTCCAAGTCAAGGTCAAGGGTAAGACGCATAGAGAGCATCCATCCATCCATCCATCCATTATCAGTTCCCGTCCATCCTATGCAGGGTTGCGGGGGGCTAGTGCCCTTCTCTAGCAGTCACGGGGAGAGAGGCGGGGTACACCTTGGACAGGTTGCCAGTCCATCGCAGGCATAGAAAACAATTACTTGTTATTAGTTTTCAAATGTTCAGACATTTAGGAGATGTTTTACTGCACCATACTTTTTACTCTTTCTTGAGTAATATTATTAGGAAGTATTGCTACTCTTACTTGAGTAAAATTACTGGATATTCTACCTACTGCGAGTAATTTTACTGAATCGAAACATGTTTTAACCGAAAATGCACCAGAAAATGACACAAACCTACAGTTTATGTTAAAGTGAGACCCCTTGTTTGTACACAAGCTTTGTTGTTCTAATGTTATTTTTTGTCTGCTGAGCCCTTTGGACATTCAATTCAATTCTGTTTATTTATATACCGCCGATTCACAACAGATGTCATCTCAAGGCACTTTACAAGAAAAGTCATTTCAATTCAATCATACAAGCAATTCAATCAGTTTAAAAGTTTTATATTTTAGGGATCCCAGCAGATTGCGTCGAGTCATTGACTTGCAGTTGCGCCCCGTTGATGCAGACTTCAGCCGCAGCAATCCCTCATACTGAACAAGCATGTAGCGACAGTGGGGAGGAAAAATTCCCCTTTAACAGGAAGAAACCTCCAGCAGAACCTGTGTCAGTACGAGGGGTCATCTGCCACAATCACCTGGGGGTTCGAGAAAACAGAGCAGAGACACAGAAAGAAATGATGTAAGAGTACTGTCTATATTAAAGAAAGTAAACAGTTGATAACAGGACACGGAGAACGTTCAGTTACAGGGAGCATCATCACAGTCAACGCCCCCGTCCAACAGGGCATTGTAGCTAACCAGTATGCTAGACCAGGTGTAGCTTCTATGGAGAGAAAAACACTGAGAAAAAAAACAAAGTTAATAGTCAAAACAGAAGCCGTTCTCCATGGCCTTCCTAAACTCCTCCCACACCCGGGTTTTTGCCTCAGCGACTATCCGTGTCACACTCCACTTGGCCTGCCGGTACCTATGACCTGGTTCCAGGGTCCCACAGGCCTAAAAGACCCAATAGGACTCCTTCTTCATCTTGACAGCATCCCTCACCACCGGTGTCCACTAGCGGGTTCAATGGTTGCCGCCGCGACAAGCACCGGCCACCTTGGGGCCACAGCTCCGGTTAGTCGCTTCAAAAATGGAGGCACGGAACATGGCACACTCGGATTCAATGTCCCCCACCTCCCCCGGGACCTGTTCGAAGTTCTGCCAAGGGTGACAGTTTGTAACTCCTTCTGACAGGAGACTCTGCCAGACATTCCCAGCAGACCCTCACAACATGTTTGGGCCTGCCAGGCATCCTCCCCCACCGCCGGAGCCGACCAGGTAGTGGTCAGTGGACAGCTCTGCCCCTCTCCTCACCCAAGTGTCCATAACATGCGGCCACAAATCAGATGATACAACAACCAAGGGGATCATCGAGCTGCGGCCTAGAGTGTCCTGGTGCCAAGTGCACATATGGACACCCTTATGTTTGGACATGGTGTTCGTTATGAACAATCCATGTTGACCACAGAAGTCCAATAACAAAACACCGCTCGGGTTTAGATCGAGGGGGCATTCCTCCCAACCACACCTCTCCAGGTCTCACTGTCATTGCCCACGTGAGCATTGAAGTCCCCCAGCAGAACAAGGGAGTCCCCGGGAGGAACACTCTCCAGCACCCCCTCCAAGGACTCCAGGAAGGGTGGATAGTCTGATGTGCCGTTCGGCGCATAGGCACAAACAGCAGTCAGAACCTGTCCCCCCACCCGTAGGCATAGGGAGGCCACCCTCTCGTTCACAGGGGTAAACCCCAACGTACAGGTGCCGAGGCGGGCTACAAGTAGGCCCACCCCAGCTCGGCGCCTCTCAGCCGGGGCAACTCCAGTATGGAAAAGAGTCCAACCCCACTCGAGGAAATAGGTGCCAGAGCCAGAGCCACGCTTCGAGGCAAGTCCGACGATGTCCAGTCGGAAACCTCTCAACCTCGCACTCCAGCTCTGGCTTCTTCGCCACCAGAGAGGTGACGTTCCACGTCCCAAAAGCCAGCTTTGCAGCCAAGGATCGGACCGCCAAGGTCCTCGTCTTCGGTCAACGCCCATCCTACATTGCACCCGACTCCAATGGCCCCTCCCACAGGTGGTGAGCTCATGGGAAAGGGGAGCCCATGTCACCTCTTCGGGCCCCATGGGTAAAGGCCCGGCCACCAGGCACTCGCCAGCGTGCCCCTCCTCCAAGCCTGGCTCCAGAGGGGGGCCCCGGTGACCCGCGTCCAGGCAAGGGAACACTAGCTTCATTTATCAAATCAAACTTTATTTATAAAGCGCTTTTCATAGAAGAAATTGCATCACAAAGTGCTTTACAGATTAAAATGACCCCACATAAACCACATTCCCATCCCTCCCCCACAGATTTAAAAGCATGGTCAGTTATACCTCCCTCCCCCAACCCAACTCCCATGTACACACACAGTTAAAAGCAACAGTAAAAAAGGACATTGGGCCGAGTACAGATGAACCATGCTTATCTTATGGTGCTTATCATAGGGGTCTTCAGGCTGCACTTTGTTTGATCCCTCAACTAGGACTAGTTTGCCATGGGTGACCCTACCAGGGGCAAAAAACCCTCGACAATTTAGGATCATTGGGACACTCAAACCCCTCCACCACGATAAGGTGGCAGCTCAGGGGAGGAGGAGTAAAAATGTATTTGCTAAAAAAAGCTACTTGAGTACTAAATAACATCCGATTTAATATTTTTCAAAATGATATTATCAGACAGAAAAATATAATGTTATGGGCAAATCCTGGTGTTTTGAAGACCAAAACTATAAAAAATAATGCCAAATAAACATATTAACAAAACACATTTTAAGCAGAAGAAACACTTTTCTAAGTCAGTTGTTTTCAATATAATACCAATACTTACCGTAGCTAATGTACATATATATCTTAGAAAAAGGTAAAATATAGTTCCAATGAAAATGTATGGTGTTTATATATTCACTTAGGGCTGGGCAATATGGCCTCAAATCTATATTGCAATATAATCTAAAGCATGTGCGGTAATGATATGTATTGCGCTATATTCATAAATGTTTATGAACTTTCTCACTTTCCAGATACAATGCAGCAAAACTTCAAAAAAGTTTAGAATGCCATTCAAAGAACATGCATTTTGCAAAATGCATATAAAAATATTCAAATATTTTTTCCAAAAAAATGCAACACAACGATTTTCACAACATAAAGATGAAGATATTTTAAATTAACAGCTAAATGTTATATATATATATATATATATATATATATAAAAACAAAGTTTAAAATTGTCGGCTTTCCAGGTTACTTATTTATAAATGTAAAATAAACTTGCAAATATTTGAATTAAAAATACTTCAAGTTCAACAGGTTTCTTTTTCCGTTAAATGGAAAACAACAAATTTTAAACTTGCAATATGTACTGTAAAGACGAACACTGAACATCAGTATTTATCATCCTTGATGACATCATCAAAATGTGCAATCGCGTTAGGCTGGTATAGTCAGAATCTCTACCTTTGGCTAAATTTATATCAGTTCTACCTTATACTTTTTATATTGCCTGCCACTATGTTCACTTGACCTCAAAATGCAACAACAAGGTCAACAGATAAACAAAGCTTGTGTAGAAACAAATGATTTCCTTCAATAAACTGTAGGTGTCTGCCTGTGTCTGGTTTACTTTTTTTTTTTAAGTGAATGTACTCACAGTGGGTAGAGCATCTAGAAATATTACTCATGTAAGAGTACAGATACTTCCTAATATTTTTACTTAAGAAAAGTAAAAAGTACAGTTTAGTAAAACTACTGCTAAGAGTACATTTTTTTCACAAAAATTGCCCAAGTAAATGTAACTAGTTACTACCCACTTCTGCTTGAGTATAACACTCACTAATGTTGGAAGTTTAATTAGGTTGTCAAATGTGTTGCAGAGTTCATTTTGTCCAGTTTTAAAGAGATTAACTGAAAGAACAGATCCTCTAAAACTCACTCTGAAATTTGGTAGTGACAGCGTTGTGTGTGTGTGTGTTTGTGTGGGGGTGGGGGGTTCTTCAACAGACACAGGGAAACTGGTCAGAATTTGTTTAGATCAAAACATATTCACGTTTTAAAATGACCCAGTCCTAGTCCAAACCCAAATAGAGTGTCACAACATACAAAAATTGATGGTCGCACACTATATCAATCAAAATATTACAGAGTTTGAGCTATTTTACTAAGAAAAATGTGTCGAAATCTCAGTGTCTAGAGGTACAACGCTGGAAAAGACACCCCCTTGGAAAAGTGATTTTACAAAGTACTGACAGAGTTAAGTACAAACACACAACATGCATTTTATATTTTTACATTTTCCTTCCATTTCAAAATAATTCACAATTTTGTTTTAGTTTCTACAAAAAAAAATCCAAATTCACATGGACTTCTTTAAACATTCGGTGGCACCGTTGTACACAGGAGTGAAAAAATATTTGTGATGTTTTCCGTCGTTCAAAAATAAACTTCTTTAATCCTTTTATCAGGACATTTTATCAGGTGAAACCAAAATACGTCTAAATGCGGTTCTCTTTATTTTCTCTCAGCAATTTTTCATCCCATAGTAACGATTGATAAGAGCATAAAACTTCCAACAGTCCCAGTTTTAATGAGACTCTAGTGGAAATACATGATTTATTTTTCTGACAGCAGCTGGCTGATAACTGATGCTTATCGACATAAAGAATCACTATCATAAAAGGTTTTGCTCACGTCTGTATGATTTGTGGAGTGATGATAGAACAAACGAGGATCCCTGACCTTACAAACCTCTCACTCTGTGTTATTCAGGTGTGGTGTTTCATTATCGTGATGCATCCAGCCGGTACGCCTTTACCTTTGAGCGTGCCACAGCGGCCTGTGAGGAGATTGGGGCTAGAATCGCCTCCCCAGAGCAGCTCCTCGCGGCCTATAACAGCGGATACGAGCAGTGTGATGCAGGATGGCTCTCGGACCAATCTGTCAGGTCAGGACCTGAGATGAAGTGGTCCTTCAGGGCTAGCAAATTCGGTGTTTCGAGTGATAAAGCCCTTCAGCTTTTTAATGATTTTGGAAACCCTGAACTGACATCTCGATAAAAGTAGCATAGTATGCATCCATCATAATCTGGTAGATTGTGGTCAAAGTGCTACACTTACCCATCCTCCATTTGATATGCTCTCTGCATTTACACATCAGGAAACAATGAGCTGAGAGGCTGTTGATAGATCTCTACCCAAACACTTCTGGGCTCTTCAGTGTGTTGACAAGCACCCAAAAAAGTGTTGTCATTACAGATGAAGAGGCAGCTGGAGCTTTAATGATGTGTGACTTTCTGCCAACAGATATCCCATTCAGATGCCAAGGGAGGGGTGCTTTGGAGACATGGATGGCATGCCAGGAGTAAGGAACTATGGATTATTGGAGCATGATGAGCTCTTTGACGTCTACTGTTATGTGGAGGATATTCAGGGTAAGACTTTTAAACTGAGGTTCTGTGAAATTGATGTGAGAAATTGTTTCCTTACCTGTAGAAGAAAGATGCCACTTTTTAAATCTCCATGCTCCTGGTAGCTCAGATTATAACGAATAACAAGATAGGTTACAATAATTACGCAGATACACAGCTCTACAGTACAATGTCACCAGGTGACTATGAACCCATTCAAGCATTGAGTAGATGCATAGAACAAATCAATGTTTGGGTGGGCCATAACCTTCTCCAACTGAATAGAAACCAAACTGAAGTAATTATTTTTGGATCTAAAGAGGAACGATCAAGAGTCAACACACAGCTTCAGTTAGAAACTGTTGATCACATCCAAAATCTGGATGTAGTGATGGACTTAGACCTGAACCTTCAGAGACACATAAAGACAATTACAAAGTCAGTCTAGGAAAGTAGAACTAGGAAAGTAGAGCACATCACCCTAGTTATAATACCTTTGTATCAACCTTCCAGATTACCCAGGTCTTCTCAAGTCTACTTTCCATCCCCAGAATCAGAATCAAACATGAAGAAGCAGCATTCAGTTTTTATGCTCCTCTAATGTGGAACAAACTTCCAGAAAACTGCAAAACTGCTGAAACATCAATAACTTAAGTCACTGCCAATGTGTGTTGTCCCTTATTATACTTTAATTTTTGCGACAAGCAACATCACTCAAAGCATTTCTGTGATTTTCCAGATTTCATAATCCTTAATAAATAATCCCAGAAGACTCATGATCAGGTGAACAGATTGAATAATTTATCAGTCACCGGCAACGTTATATTAGCATAGCAACACAGACGTAGCAACACAGACGTTCAATTAAGAAATCTGCAACAAACAGCAAAGACAATCTCATGCTATATATGCCAATGTAATGCTATGTTGCACAGATATATATTAAAAAAAAAACTAAAACAGTTTGAACTGTTATACATTTCTGAAATCAGCTAAAATGAGGATTTCTTTACACATTAATAAACTTATTGCAATGTGACATCTTTTTAGTACAGGTTGATGAACAATTACCAACAATAACTTCTCAGAACCTCACTTCAAAAAACTCATTACAGTCCCTTTAAGTTCATTTTTCAAACTTTTATTTCAATTCAATTCAAATTCAAAAATACTTTATTGATCCCAGAGGGAAATTATGTGTTGGTATAGCTCATATAATTAATTCTTTAAGGAGTTGTTGTAGTTGATGTTGGCTGTGGGCAGGAAGGATTTCCTGTAGTGGTCTGTATTGCAGCGAAACTGAAGAAGCCTCCGACTTAAGACGCTCTGTTGTTGTATGACAGTCTCATGAAGAGGATGCTCAGGGTTGTCCATAAGTTTTTTGGTTTTATGAAGAATCCTTCTTTGCATTATCATCTCCAGATGTTCCACAGTTGTCCCAAGAACAGAACCAGCCTTCTTTATCAGGTTGTTGAGCCTTTTTAAATCCTTGGCTCTGATGGTGCTACCCCAACAGATGACAGCTGAAGAGATTACACTCTCCACAACAGACTTGTAGAAAATATGCAGCATGTTGCTGCAAACCTTGAAGGACCTAAGCTTCCTCAACAAGTACAGTCTGCTCTGTCCCTTCTTATAGACGGCTTCACTGTTCTGTCTCCAGTCTAGTCTGTTGTCAAGGTGAACTCCGAGGTATTTATACTCCTCAACCACCTCCACTTCTTCTCCCATGATGGGAACAGTGTTTGACTTATCCCTGTTTCTTCTGAAATCTACAATCATCTCCTTTGTTTTGTTCACATTCAAGGTGAGACGATTGTTTCCACACCATGTCACAAAGCGGTCCACCGGCTCTCTGTATTCAGCTTCTTGTCCATCTCTGATTCACCCGACAATTGCAGAGTCATCTGAGTATTTCTGCAGGTGACAGGTCTCGGATTTGTACTGGAAGTCGGGGGTGTACAGAGTGAAAAGGAATGGTGAGAGTACGGTCCCCTGTGGTGCTCCTGTGCTGCTGACCACCTGGTTTGACACACAATTCTTCAGTCTCACAAATTGTGGTCTGTTGGTCAGGTAGACATTGATCAAGGCGATTGTTGAGGGCTCCACCTGTGTCTTCAGGAGTTTCTGACAAAGCAAATTAGGCTGAATTGTGTTAAATGCACTGGAGACATCAAAGAACATGATCCTCACAGTGCTGCCTGCTTTGTCCAGATGACACTGGGTTGGTTGAAGCAGGTGGATGATGGCATCTTCAACTCCAACTCCACAGCGATAAGATAACTGCAGTGGGTCCTGATACGTTCTTGTTTGCTTACTCAGGGGTGCAAACAGGAGTCTCTCCAGGACCTTCATGATGTGGGATGTCAGGGCAAGAGGTCTATAGTCTTTGATTACTGATGGGTGAGTTCATTTTGGTACTGGAACAAGGCAGGATTTCTTCCACAACACTGGAACCTTCTCCTGAGTTAGGCTAAGGTTGAAGAGGTGGTGCAGAATCCCACAGAGCTGCTCTGCACAGGCCTTCAGGACTCTGGGGCTGACACCATCTGGACCTGCAGCCTTGTTCCGGTTCAGTTTCTCCAGCTGCCTCTTCACCTGCCTTTTGGAGACAGAGAAGTGGGAGGGGGAGGCAAAGGGGGTAGCAGCATTTCCTGACTTGGTTGAAGTCAAACTTGTGGAATCAGAAGAGTCCATGGCTGAGGTGAAGGATAAAACATCCGAGGTGTAACAGCAAAGCTGTTGATCAGAGGAGGGTGGGATGTCTGTTTGGCTGGGAACAGGAGAGGAGGATGCTGAGCTAGTTCCTGAACTGAACCTGTTGAAAAATATGTTCAGTTCATTGGCTCTGTCCAGACTTCCATCTATCCAATCCTTCCTGTCCTTAAAACCTGTGATCTTTCTCTTTTTTGACCAGACATCTCGGATATTGTCCCTCTGTAGTTTGTTCTCCAGCTTCTTCCTGTATGCCTCCTTGCTGTCTCTGATCTTGACCTTAAGTTGCTTCTGTATACTTCTCAGTAATTCCCTGTCTCCCTCCCTGAAGGCTCTTTTTTTCTTGTTTAGCAGTTCCTTCAGGTCACTGGTGATCCAGGGTTTGTTATTAGGGAAGCATCTCACTGTTCTGATGGGGATGATGTTGGCCACACACTGAGTGTGTGACTGACTATATAAACTTTATAGTCAGTCACACACTCAGTCATGGCATTGATGTCCTCTCCATGTGCTTGGCAAAAAGTCATCCGGTCTGTGGTCTCAAAACAACCCTGCAGGGCTTCTTCAGCTTTCTGTGACCATTTTCTCACAGTTCGTTTTGTCACAGGTTGCCTCTGAACAACTGGTTTATAATCTGAACAGAGAAAAACAAGATTGTGATCTGATTGTCCCAGAGGAGGTCTTGGTTTGGACATGTATGCATCCTTTATATTTGCATAAAACAAATCCAAGGTCTTGTTTTCTCTTGTGGAGCAGCTGACAAACTGTTGAAATGTTGGAAGTGTAGTAGAGAGCGAGGCATGATTAAAATCACCAAATATTGCCACAAATGCATTGGGGTGCTGTCTGTAGCTTAGCAACAACGGAACTGATGACATCACATGCATTGTTGGCAACGGCTGAAGGTGGAATGTAAACAACTGCCAAAATTATACTGGTGAACTCTCTCGGCAAATAATATGGCCGAAAACTTACTGCCAAGAGTTCGACATCTGGGCTGCAGAGACGACACTTCACAGTTACATGTCCTGGATGACACCATCTGTTGATGACAAGCACTGCTACTCCACCTCCTTTCCTTTTCCTGCTCGTTTTCAGATCTCTGTCTGCTCGTACAGTCAGGAAGCCTGGCAGAGAGACGTTGGAGTCGGGGATATGATCCAGCAGCCATGTCTCCGTAAAGCACATAACACTGCATTCCCGGTACTCTGGCTGAGTCCTTGTAAGGGCATGGAGTTCATCCATCTTGTTAGCCAGTGATCTTACGTTGCCCATTATGATCAATGGAAGACATGGCTTGAACTTCCTCTTTCTCTGTCTCCTTGTCGCTCCTGCTCTGCATCCACGTCTCCTCCTCATCAACTTATCAGGGATCTGTGGCTTCAGTTGAGGTATTATTTCAGCCTTTGCGACGTAAATCAGCTGCTCCCGGCTGTAAACCACATTGTTGCCATGGCTACGCATCATAACAAGTTGTCAAAAAGTGAACAATTTACAGCAAAAATCCTTCCAGCTTCACAGCACAAAAAACTAGAAAATATACAGGTCAAAAAATGCAATCTTCCTCAAGAAAAAAAGAGGAATCAATGTACAAAAAACCAAAACTTAATATTTAGCCAACAGAGCCACTCCAACATGCAGCCACCCAGAGGAGCGCAATTCTAGAATGAATTTACTGAAATTAAAAAAAATTCTGAAATCAATGTAAACAACTTCTATAAATTGACCTATCTGCTAATTCCTTATAGCAATTTTTATTTAATATTTACAATGTTTATTTTAATCTTAGCAAAACTAAAGCTAAATTATAGTTATAAATGCCCTTTGCACTTAATACAAAGAATTATTTTATGTAAGCGTTATATATAAATATAAGTGGTTTTATTGTCCCCCTTTTTTTTAAAAAGGGGGACCACAGGGTGTGTTCCAACTACAGGGGGATCACACTTCTGATCCTGGTAAGGTCTATTCAGGGGTTCTGGAGAGGAGGGTCCGACGGATAGTCGAACCTCGGATCCAGGAGGAACAATGCGGTTTTCATCCTGGCCGTGGAACACTGGACCAGCTCTACACCCTCAGCAGGGTCCTGGAGGGTGCGTGGGAGTTCGCCCAACCGGTCTACATGTGTTTTGTGGACTTGAAGAAGGCGTTCGACCGTGTCCCTCGGGGGGCCCTGTGGGGGGTGCTCCGGGAGTATGGGGTACGTATGGGCCCCTTGATACGGGCTGTTAGGTCCCTGTACGACCGGTGCCAGAGTTTGGTTCGCATTGCCGGCAGTAAGTCAGGCTTGTTTCCAGTGAGAGTTGGACTCCGCCAAGGTTGCCCTCTGTCACCGATCCTGTTCCTAACTTTTATGGACAGGATCTCTAGGCGCAGCCAAGGCGTTGAGGGGATCCGTTTTGGTGGCCTCAGGATCGGGTCTCTGCTTTTTGCAGATGACGTGGTCCTGTTGGCTTCATCGGAACGTGATCTACAGCTTTCGCTGGAGCGGTTCGCAGCCGAGTGTGAAGCGGCTGGGATGAGAATCAGCACCTCCAAATCCAAGGCCATGGTCTTGAGCCGGAAAAGGGTGGGGTGCCTTCTCGGGGTCGGGGATGGGGTCCTTCCCCAAGTGGAGGAGTTTAAGTATCTGGGGGTCTTGTTCATGAATGAGAGAAAAATGGAGCGGGAGATCGATAGACGGATTGGTGGGGCATCTGCAGTTATGCGGGCGCTTTACCGGTCTGTCGTGGTGAAGAGAGAGCTGAGCCGAAAGGCGAAGCTCTCGATTTACCGGTCGATCTACGTTCCTACCCTCATCTATGGTCACGAACTCTGGGTGGTGACCGAAAGAACGAGATCACGGATACAAGCGGCTGAAATGAGTTTCCTCCGCAGAGTGTCTGGGCTCTCCCTTAGAGATAGGGTGAGAAGCTCAGTCATCCTGAGGGGGCTCAGAGTAGAGCCGCTGCTTCTCCACATCGAGAGGAGTCAGTTGAGGTGGCTCGGGCATCTGGTCAGGATGCCTCCTGGACGCCTCCCTGGTGAGGTGTTTCAGGCACGTCTTACCGGGAGGAGGCCCAGGGGAAGGCCCAGGACACGCTGGAGGGACTATGTTTCTCGGCTGGCCTGGGAGCGCCTTGGGGTTCCTCCCGAGGAGCTGGAACAAGTGGCTGGGGAGAGGGAAGTCTGGGTCTCTTTGCTTAGGCTGCTGCCCCCGCGACCCGACCCCGGATAAGCGGAAGAAAATGGATGGATGGATGGATGATTTTATTGTAGCCAGTATTTACTCAGATAAGTCATAAGACTAAATGGTTCTGACAATTGTTTTAATCCAGATTAAAATTTATTTATAAAATGCCAATGAAAAGATAAAACATGATAACATAATAACCATGTAATATCTCCAGGGTGGAGCTTTCGCGTAATGATCTTACAACTTGTGATGCACATCTTTATTGAAGGACAAAAAGTAAAGCTGAACTATTAATTTGATAGAGAAAACATTAAGTTATGATATGTTCCCCATTTCAAAGGGGAGGTGTTCCATGGCTCCGCCCCACTGCGCTTCACCTTCTGGGAAGCTAAGGCCTACTGTTTGAGTCACGGGGCGGAGCTGGCCACCACGGCTCAGCTTTATGCAGCTTGGAATGATGGACTGGATCACTGCAGCCCGGGATGGCTTGCGGACGGAAGCATACGGTACCCCATTGTCACCCCTAGAGAGCGCTGTGGAAGCGGCGAACCTGGCGTGAAAACCATCTATCGATACAGCAACCAGACAGGCTTCCCTTATGTTCTCTCCAGACACGATGTCTACTGCTTTAAAAGTAAGATAAATCTCTTTTGTTCTGTTTAAGATGAGCTGATTTCTATTAATATTATGTTAATCTCTCCAGGTGATAATGGCCCTTATACTGAATCCCCTCAAGATGTTCTTGCCACTGAGCCAGAGGACATTGGCCAAGACATTGTTTTCCAGGCCACTCAGGAGGACGCCAGTCTTAGTGAAGTAACTCCAGTGAGGAGAGGAGAGATCCAATATCCCCAAACAACAAATCCAGTTAAACAGGACCCTGGAATTCCTTCACAGAGTTTGAGTCCCATGCCTGATCATGAAGAGATCATCATGAAGAAGGAGAGCTACCCTGATTCCTATCAACCGGCACCTGAAGAAACCCAAAACAAAGATCACGAAGAGTCTCGTGTATTTCCCTCATCTTCTCCAAAGTTTGACGCTGTAACCAATGAGAACCCCACTACACCTATAGGCACCCATATCACAGCATCAGGAAGTATAGTGGCCACAGAGAGTCGTATGTCCGAGACTGTGAGCTTGGATCCGTTAGCTGTTAATGTCGCATCTAAAGGTTATTTGGAGGAAATCCATCATGAGGAGAGTGATCTTCCAGTTTCACAAGAGGACTATGCAACAGATGTCCCTTCGGAACACGTCTCTGTCACTGAACCTGCTGTTTCGGCAATACCAGAGGAAGACGAGACTCATACTGTTGGACAGATTCCAGCTACAGTTATAACTTCATCCCATACTGAGAAAGATGTTCCCTCCACCTCTATGCTCCCATCTTTTGCTGACAGCACATCTGAGAGTTCAGCAGAAGAGGTTCCCATAGATGGGACTACAGATGCTCCGGATGAGGAAACGAAGGATTCTGTGACTCCTTCATCACCTTTTATTGTGGTCACCACTTCTGACTCAGGTGAGTTAGGTCTAAAACCTAACATTTCACTCAAAGGGAAGATTTTATACCAATTACAGTGGCTTGGAAAAGTTTTCATACCCGGTAAACTTAGCAACAATTTGTCACATTAACATGACAAACTTCGATGTTTTTGACCATTGCAACATAAGGTAGAAAGAAAATGATACACCATTTAAAAAAAAAGATTTTAAATAAATATCAGAAAAGTGAAGTGTGCCTGTATTCAGCCCTCTTTCGCTAAAACTCCTAAAATTAAAGGTACAGTGTATAATATTTCTACTTATTTACTTTCAAATTGTGTCTATCCCGTTCACAAACTTGTCCTTTTTCATTAATATTTCTCATCAACATCTGTTCTAAGTATTCCTATTAACTTGAAATTTTACATTTTTATATAAATAAACTGTAGTCGACCCTCCATAGTCATGCGCCATCCTGAAATACAGTAGCTGTTTAGAGACATACAAGATATAATGTTCCGCGTTTCGCATCCTCCCTTGAAAACACCAACCCTCGAGAAGTTGTAGCAGTTCTTCTCCCTCTAAACATTGTGCGGAAGATGGCGGCAGTTCTCTCCGTGGCAGCCTGGCTGGTTTGGGGAAATTCTGCTCTTTCCTCTTGGGTAGCTTGCCCTGCTTCAACCACATGTGACACACCTCTGCCTCTCTGTGCTCGGCCTCGTTTGTGTCCCCTGCTTCTGTCTCGACTGACGCTGAATCATCGGATGACATCTGAGTAAGTTTACAGAGGGAAAAAAAAATACTACAGACTCCACTACCTTGTAAATATCCAAAATGGGAAATAATCAGATAAATAGCCTCAAATATATAAAATAAAATAAACAAAACAATATAGTTTGCTTGTTACATTAGCTTGGAGTCATTACACATTTCGTAGTTCCTGTTAGCCATGAAATAAAGCAAACATCATTAACATCAACATAGCTAACAAAAAAAAAACTGAGTTTTTCTTACTCAACACATATTTAGATCAAATTTAGAAAAGAATACAGATAAAAGAGCGGACCTGATAACTGGATTGAAAGGTGGAAGTTGTTGATGACATATTGCCTTATGCATGTGGGATACTTTAGCTTTACAACCAAAACTGCTTCCAACAAAATCAATCATGTTTACATCACTGCTGTAACTTGCACTATTTGACTCCTTAATTAACATTTTTGTGGTTGCTGTTTGAATGTCCTTTTTTCTCAGTTTATATTCTGTTAACTACTTCTAAATAATACATTTAATTTCCTACTTTCTTTTGCACAACTACTACATTCTGTCAATATTCAGTTTTTTAATAGATTAGAATGTTCAACTGAGTAGGATCAGAGTATGTCACTTTATTTTTAATAACTGCACAGTACTTGGTTTTTGTAATTGTGTCCTTAATGTACATATACAATTCTTAATTCTGTTTTCATACTTTTTCTACCATTCTTGTGTGACCGTGAATGCTTCTATTATCTGTCAATTTGCTGCGGTTACAGCCAAATTTCCATTTTGTGGGACAATAAAGGATTATTCTATTCTATTCTATTCTATTCTATTCTATTGTATTGTATTCTATTCTATTCTATTTTAGCTGCAATACCTACTCTGAACTCTGTGGTGCTAAAGAGTCAAATTTTTTAACACACTGTACCTTTAATTCAGTTGAAGCAAAAACCTTCAGAGGCCATCTTATAAGTGAAACGAGTTCAACTGTGTGTACAAAACAATATCACTTAATTTAAACATCTTATGGAGAACAAACCAAAATTTTGAAATGGAAGGACTTCAAACCTATCAAAATATGGCCGTCCACCTAAACTGACAAATAAGGAGAGCATAGCTTGGGACAAGAGGCCCTAAATAACTCTGGAGGAGCTGGATAGATTCACAGTTCACGAGGGAGAGTCTCTCGATAACACAACTAGTAGTTTTGCAGTCTCTACACGTGCTTAGGTGGTTTAGACATTGGTCTAAAAGCACATTTTCTTAAACTATGCGGTTGTGCACCACATAATGGTTGATTAGTAAATATGTGCTGTTCTCATACCATGTGTCATTACATTTATTTATTTAGTGTATTTACTGCAGTTCTAAGCTGCTGGAAAAACTAACAAATAATATGTCTGACACCATGCTCTTGACAGGTTATTCCCTCACTCAGGAGCACTCCGATGCGCCAACAGAACCAGCTATCCGACTGAACACCAGTGATGAGGATATAAACAGCATTTCAAACACAACAGAACCTAATGATTCAACAGAGCAGAGTGGACACAAACATTCAGCAGAGTTCCCAAACGCAGAAGTTCCCCTAGTCACGGATGAGACGTACTCCATTGTTGATAGTACTGTGCTAAAAAATAACCCAGTAACTTTAGTGGTAACTCCAGCCTCTGTAACACTCCTAAATTCCTCTGAGATTGTAACATTTCATCCAGAAGGTCCTTCTCCTTCTGAGGTAGAATATCTGGAGGAAATTCAGGATACACTAGAAGAAAACCCAGAGGTATTCCTTAACACAGTCCCAAATACCACAGAGGATAATCCAGATAAGACGAAAAGAGACCCCGGCGAAGGATCGTATGAATCTTCAGGAGAAAGCCCACAGATAAATTCTGAACTCATTGTTACAAACCCAACTCTTTCAGCGGATCATGCCACTGATGGAAACATCGGCAAGGGAGGCACCGATGCTCCTCCACTAACAGAGATAAAAATTACACTGATTCCTCCTGTGAGCCTCACACCCAGATGGGAGCCAGAGCCTTCAACCCCAACAGCACAGGAGTCTCGCTCTAATTGGGAATACAGCGCAGAGCCTCCCGTCAATGAGACGTCTAATGAGACCTCCAAGGAGCAAGAATTTACAAGAATCTGGAGCAAAACTCATGGTAAATTCTAATGTATAAAACTGTTATCTCTAGATTTTGCAGTTTTGATTTTATACAGGTTTTATTAATTTTACAGCAGCATGGACAGATAATAATGTGGTTATCGGGTATATAATTTAAGTTTTCCATAAATTAGGAGAAAGGTGAATATGATGATTCAGTTCATTTTATTTATATAGGAATAAATGACAAGAGTTGTGCGAAAAAGTAAGCAAGTTCAGTTTTTCAGATTTAAAAGCATGAGTCAGTATTTTCACAAGTGACTGCATTGTCTTGCAAAAGTATTTACACATGTTGATTTTTTTCATATTTGATTGCATTATAAGAACATAGTTTACTGTATGGGAATAGAATATGATAAATTAACATAAAGTACGGCACAATTTGTGGATTGGGTTTACTGTATTTTTTGTAGGGGTATTGGTGTAAAGGATATTGAATGCAACAAACAGTGTTGTAGTCAAGTCATCATCTTGACTACAACATCTTTGTAAGTCCCAGTCCAAGTTCATGTCATCAGCGTGCTGCTCGAATCAAGTCACAAGTCTCTCGAAGGTGACTCGAATCAGGACTTGAGTCTGAGTCCAGGACAGAAAATGTTTTGGAGACATGAATTTTTGCAACGCACTGTTTACCAATTGTTCTGTTAACTGCAAAAGAAAAGCAGCACAGTTGTCATTGTTCGTTTTTATGTTTTATTCAACTGTCTTTGTATGTGTTTAAATAAGACGTGTAAAACTACATTGTGATGAACTGTGCTAGCAGAGCCCGGATCGGAGGGAAGTGCAGGAGAGCCCACCACAGATGAGCTCCCAGTTCATATCTGCACATGGCATCCTGAAGAAGGGGACACTTCCCCTGCAGCGCCCACTGCTGACACAGATGTGACTATTGCTGCTCCCCCTTCAGATCCTGAGGTTTTTAAAACACATGAAAGGCAGCAGACGGCCATGGGTGCTGCTCTTCCTGCAGCTAAAGTTCCTGCTGCAACCCAAGGAGGTACGTCATACATTTGTGTTACATGGTTATGTCAACATGAAGGCAGGTGGTTTGTCTTTTAAACACGCAAGATCAGGAGAGTTACTGTCATTTTTACATAGGAAGCATTTGAAGAACAGATGGATTAGCTTCTGAAATAAAGTTGTATGCATAACTCATAACATGAACAAGTTTATTTGTTCAGTTATCTCATGAAAGTTTTCCATACAAATATGAAATAGAATTTTATAGAATCAATATACAAATGTATTTATTTATTTTAGAAGTAATGGAACAATGCTCATTTTTAAATAGAAAATGTTCAGGTACATTATTGGTATTGTAACAGAGATTAGATTAAATGTTTTCCAATACTGTAAAATATATTACAAATTCACTGTGGCCAGTTAGCAGGGACCAAACTTGATATAACAGCTCCACCTGGTGGTGGGTCCTCAGGAACACGTTATTGCATTTAGTGAATTTTCTTTTCAGGTTTCAGGAAGATATTAAAGTGAAAAAGGGTTTCAAAATAATCTTACAGATGTACGAGCCTTGTATGAATCCAAAAGTAAAAAAACAAACAAACATAAGAATCAAATATATGTATGATTTCACAGGATTTTAGAATAGGGCAACAATTGCATAAACAGTCTGCTTACTGTAAGGTTTTTGTTGATTGTTGTCCAATCAGTTTAAAGGTTTAGCTAGTTTTCCATGTAAGGAATCCCAACAGATTGCATGGAGTCATTGACTGGCAGTTGCGTCCCGTTGATGCAGACTCCAACCACAGCAATCCCTCACCAATGCCTCATACTGAGCAAGCATGTAGCGACAGTGGAGAGGAAAAACTCCCCTTTAACAGGAAGAAACCTCCAGCAGAACCTGGCTCAGTACGAGCGGCCATCTGCCACGAGCATTAGGGGGTCAAAAGCACAGAAAGAACAAAAGCACTGATGTAAGAGTACTTTCTATATTAAAGAAAGTAAAAAGTTGATAACAGGACACGGTGGATGCTCAGTTACCTGGATGCCCCCCGTCCAACAGGGCATTGCAGGATACCAGACCAGGTGTAGCTTCTTTCGAGAGAAAAACACTGAGAGAAAAAACTAAGTAAACAGTCAAAATAACAGCAAATAATGGAACTGGAGAGACAAAAGTAGCAGAGTGAAGAAAATTGGTAAGTCTGTCCTCCAGGAGTCTATAAGCCTATAGCAGCATAACTAGAGAGATAGATCAGGATAACCTAAGCCACTCTAACTATAAGCTTTATCAAAAAGGAAAGTTTTAAGCCTGGCCATAAAAGTAGACAGAGTGTCTGCCTCACAGACTAAAACTGGGAGCTGGTTCCACAGGAGAGGAGCCTGATAACTAAAAGATCTGCCTCCCATTCTATTTTTAGAAATCCCAGGAACCAGCAGTAAACCTGCAGTCTGAGAGTTAGGTGCTCTGTTGGGAACATATGGAACAATCAGATCTCTGATGTATTATTTTCTCACAGTTCTTTTTGTCACAGGTTGCCTCTGAACAAGTGGGTTATATTCGGAACAGAGAAAAACAAGATTGTGATCTGATTGTCCCAGAGGAGGTCTTGGTTTGGACATGCATGCATGCTTTACATTTGTATAGAACAAATCCAAGATCGAGTTTTCTCTTTTGGAGCAGCTGACAAACTGTTGAAATGGTGGGAGTGTAGTAGAGAGCGATGCATGATTAAAATTACCAGATGTTGCCACAAATCCACTGGGGTGCTGGGTCTGTATATATATATATATATATATATATATATATATATATATATATATATATATATATATATATATATATATATATATATATATATAATTTTTAAAAATAAATATATAAAAAAATACAAGTACAAAATCTAGAAAGTCAGTTAAAAATGATTTATTCAAGGAGCGTGGGTTTTTGTGTTTGAAAGAAAGTGATCTAAAAATGGAAAATCTGTTAATATCATCATCTTTATCTTCACTGTGCTTGCAGACTCTTGCCTGGAGAATCCTTGTCTGAATGGGGGCACTTGCATTGATAGTGAACCAATAAGGTGCATTTGCTTGCCTGGTTATGGAGGAGACTTGTGTCAAAGAGGTGTAGTGACATAAAACTGCACACATACAAACATATTTTCTATAATTCAAGCAACAGTGGTCTGTAAACTCTTCCCAATAATGCTGCTGTCCTCTGCTGTTTATCCTGTCTTAGATGTGGGAGAGTGTGAGCCAGGTTGGGAGAAGTTTCAGGGCTTTTGTTATCGTCACTTCAGCAAACGGCAAAGCTGGGAAGCTGCAGAGCAGCACTGTCGGATGTGTGGTGGACATCTGCTTTCTGTCATGACTCCTGAGGAGCAACATCACATCAACGGTAAAACTTGGCTGAAGAGATGCAAGGACTCCACAAAACACTGGGTAATATTTGCAAAGTAATCAGCTTTATATATCAGGGATGTTACTACCCTCCGTCTAAGGTAACGTTTAGAAAAGTGAGTAAATCTTAGGAGTGTTGATGTTTTTCTAAAAATTAAAGTCTTAAACTTAAAATTGTTTGGTTCCCTCTTTGATAAAATATGTGTTTAGGTGAAGATTAGGGCTGCACGGTGGGGCCGTTAGTAGCACTGTTACCTTGCAGAAATAAGGCGCATGAATGGGTTATCTTTGTGTACTCCAGCATCCTCCCACAGTTTGGTTAAGGCTCAAATAAAAGTGCAAAAAGTTCAGCCTATTCATAAGAAGTATAGTAGTTTAGAAGGACGCTGAATTTGTTTTTTCATTGTTTTTTCTGAGAGTCTACCAACCTACCACCAGTTTCAGCTGCTAAGGAATTTTTGTACAGCCCATCAGAAAGACATTACAAAACACCACTCCATTAACCATCTACTGCAGATATCAGTCCAGGAATCTTCCTCCCCAACGTTCCTCCTTTTCAGACACTTGAAAGATCTGAAGTGGTAAAAAGGTTTCCAGACATGATAAAAAAGGGTTTCATGTCTTTCAACTTATGGAATCTGTGTTTTTCTTAAAACACGTCCCGGTTGTAAAGTTCTTGTCAATATTTTGTCTGGCGGGGGGTGATGAAATGGTTATCTGACATTCCACTGGCTCCTCTGTCAACCATGGCTCATTTTACATCTAAAGGCTCTAAAAGATACATTTTATTTATCTATTTATTTATTACAAAAATCAACATTATATCTTAAAATATGTGGACAAATTCCAAAGCAGAATTATAGTTTTTATATTCTGTCTTTTACAACCTAATTGCATTGCATGTTTCAATCCTTAAAAGAAATGTATGTCTGGCAACTTTCTGATTGCATGATATAAACTCAGAAATAGGCAAGTGTTATCCTGGTTCTTTCTAAAATCAGACCTTGTCCTTGCTCCTTTGAAAGTATTACAGCATTCTTTCGACCGTATGCTGATTTCTATTTATAATTTAAAACTTGAAACGTATGGTATGTACTTGTATATAGCCTCAGAGTCAACACTTTTGTACAACCACCTTTCACTGTGTTTACAGCTTTACGTGATTTAGGGTTCTCCACCTGCTTTACACATTTAGAGACAAATAATTTTGCCCATTCTTCTTAGCAAAACCACTCAAGTTCAGTCAGATTGGATGATGAGTTTCCATGAAGAGTAACTATTAAGTCTTAAGTCACAGATTTTCAGTTTTAACTTAGGCCTGCACTTTGACTGGTCTATTCCAATAAACGAATATGCTTTTACCTAATCTAGCTGTATGTTTAGGACAATTGTCCAGCTTGAAGGTAAACCTCTGCCCCACTAAAATGTTTTCTTCTGTGATTGCCCTGTAATTACCTCCATCCAACTTTCCACCAGTGAAAGGCTTCAGATCAAGCTTTTTAGGTTTTTTATGCCCAGAGCTGAAAACTAAGAATATTTTGAATTTCTCTGGAGTACTTAACAGTTGTGTTCTTACATGTTGTTGGCAGCATTCAGTTTCAGTGGGATAAAAAAGTATTTGGCAGTCACCAATTGTGCAAGTTTTCCCACTTAAATAGATGAGAGAGGTCTGTAATATTCATCATAGGTATACTTTAACTATGAGAGACAAAACGTGAAAACAAATCCCATGAAATCACCGTGTATGATTTTAAAAAAAAGAATTTATTTGTATAATGGTGCAGAAAATAAGTATGTGGTCATTGCCTATTGTAGATTGGCCCAGTCTTGTGCTGGTGTACAGTCTTGTCCCTGGTGTCCTTGGACAGCTCTCTGGTCTTGGTCATTGTGGAGGTTAGAGTCTGAATGTTTGAAGGTGTGAACATGTGTCTTTTATACAGATAATGAGTTCAGACAGGTGCCATTAATGCAGGTATCTGAAAGATTGATCTCTTTGAGATCCAGGACTGAGAGGTTCAGGAGATCGTTTGTTCCTGCAGCCATAAGACTGTTCAACATCGACATCCAACATGTTTTCTAAATTATTTATTTATTTATTTATTTATTTATTTATTTATTTATTTATTTTATCTCATATATATTTCTAAATATGTGAGCACTGGACAAAGTTATTATATATACCATCTATCTAGCCATCGAAAATAAAACTTTTAAAGCAGTTTTTGCAATCTCAGTTTTATATACCTGTATAAGCCATCAGTTTGACACCAATGATGGTTATTTTCTGACATTCAAACTACAAAGTGGTCAGTCATCTGTATGATCCAAAGGCTTTGGTAAATGTTTGATTCAAAGTCAGATCTACCTGACGTGTATTATTACAGATGTATTTTGCACCAAAATGTTGTCGTTTTTACTTCACTGGTTCGAATAGGTGCCAAATAAATGAACAGTGAATTCTTACTGTATGCTAATTACTAGGGGTTTATAGTTACATATATTCATATTTTTCAGTATGGCTCTGTGTGTTCGGTACGCACGTGTGCCGAATGAATAGAGCTGTTTTCTACCTGAACACATGCAGAATGTTTATGTGCGGAACTCAGAGCACAGTGCAATGTTCTGCAGCACAGTGACAACAAAACAAAACAGAAAGGACTTTCAGCGATCACTAAACTCTGCTATTTGGGAACATTAAATGGTAAATTGACTGAACTTGTACAGCCCTTTCTAGTCATACTGACCACTCAAAGCGCTTTACACTAGAGCCACATTCACCCATTCGCACTCACAAACATTCACACAGTCATACACCGATACACAGATCGGGTAGCCAATATGGGGTTTAGTGCCTTGCCCAGGGGCACATCGACGTGACAGGCGGAAGCTTGAATCGAACCAGCATCCCTCCGATTACAAGCCAACTACTCTACCTAGCAAGCCACAGTTAATGGGTTCTCATGCAGCTACAGTAGAAAAAGAAAGATGGACCGAACCAGAACTTTGTCAGCGAACGCATCTTTCAAAAGCAATAAGGTCCATAACACGCTCTGAGCTGAACTGAATGACTCACCGGAAACAATGTCAAGCTGGATGTAAACATCCCTGATACTAGAGAAAAACCAGCTGACGTCCAACATGGCTACGAGTAGCAGCCAATAAGCCCAAACTTCTTATTTTGGGTAAAATGCAAGTTGATGGAATCCCCATTGATGAGAAAGGACTTTGCCAACAGCTACTCATGCTGCATTCAAATACAGCTGGTAAACTAGGCTATTGAAATATCAAAACAACTCCAATCCAAACAAATATGGGCAAAGTATTATTTAATCATTTCTAAACATCAACACTGACTGTTTTCAAGTTGCTATATTGTTTTCTACTCTGACTAGCTCTGCGTGTACTATTTGATCTTCTTTTTTGAAAATCCAATCCAATCTCTAGTCGGTTCCATACTTTCAACTTTTTTAAGTCATAGAACATAATAAAATCAAATTAATTTAAGGAACTGAACGCAAAGAATTAAAAAAAAAGGGTTATTTGCTTAATGCTGCTCAAAGTAAAAAAAAAAAGAAGTCATATGCACATTTGTATTTATTTCTCTTGATTTAAAGTGTACCGATAATGTACCCAACCTTGACTTTAAAACCCCAAAAATGTATCAAACTCTGATTTTTGTGTAGTTACACCTCTACTAATTAGATCCCTTTATAAAATAAATGTATTTTATTTTTATTTAGATAAATACAGAGAGTATCAATGGATTGGACTAAATGACAGAACCATTGAAGGAGACTTCCGCTGGTCAGATGGAAACCCTCTGGTGAGTTTTCCCACCACCTCTTAAACTATTTTAATTACTTGCATCAGAAGTTTGACTTTTTAGTTTTATGTTTATTATTTGGTGATTTTAGTTGTTTTAGTTCTTTTTTATACAAAAAAAAAGTATCAAAAGCGGAATTTTGTTTCGCGTCTCCCTCCTTTCAGCTTTATGAGAACTGGTACAAAAACCAACCTGACAGCTACTTCCTGTCTGGGGAGGACTGCGTGGTGATCATTTGGCATGATGGCGGTCACTGGAGCGATGTGCCGTGCAACTACCACCTGTCCTACACCTGCAAGAAGGGTGTCTGTGAGTTCCTCTCTGCTTAAGCAAAACCTTTCCCTGTTGAATTCTCATTAGAAGATTATAACGTGATGTGGGTTCCAACAGCATCCTGTGGAGAGCCTCCTCGGGTCCCCCACGCTCTGGTGTTCGGGAAGAAGCGGTCGCGCTACGAGACCAACAGCAGGATCCGGTACTACTGTGAGGAAAGCTTCATACAGAAACTGAATCCTGTTATCAAATGTCTGCCTGGAGGCCACTGGGAGGCGCCTCAGATTACCTGCGTGCCAAGTGAGTTCATTTAATGTCCTGCCTTTTATTAACTATCATGACAATATAAATCATAAGCTTATACGGTGTAATATATAAAAGTGAGACTTCTACCAAATATGATCTGAATTCTGGTTTCTCCTTTTACTCTTACCTAACCTCTAACTGAATCACCAAACAGAGCAATTAGTTTGTGAATATTAACCTTATCCATAAACAGCTGAGATTTAATCAAATGACAGCAATGCTTAGAACAATGTTTGGGTTTGTTTACAAGACATAGATTCATCTTGTTCATTATAGTTCATTCTTTTTACCTTATCTGCTCTCATTTTATGTTCAGGTTTTTTGCCTCTTTCAGTTTTAGTGCTACATTCTCCTAAATCTCTACTAACTTTACTTTAGTAATTAGCCTCCTCTCCCTCAGAGATTTCACCATAGTTATTTACATTTTATATAGTATTTACATAATTAATGTAGTAAATATGATAGTAAAATATTCAAAACTGATTTTCTGACTCACTCGTTTTGCCGTTTGTTTTCTTTCTGTGGCTAATGCAGGCAATGGGGGTTGGAGAATATGTTCACGTGCAGCATGCATATGCAGCTCAGAGTGACCAATCGTATTTCACAAAGAAAAAGTATTATACGGTTTCTCAGTGAAGGAGACCTTTAATATCAAAGTTATGACATGCAAAAGGTGCTTAGACAGCAACTTTTAAAACGTAGCTACTATATTATCAACATACATCGCACAAATTCCTTATGGAATGGTAATTCCACATTGCGTTGTGGGAAGTATACTCTCACTTGTCACTTTATTAGGTACACCTCTTTTTCCCTAAGAACTGCCTAAATTCATGGCATCGATGCACCAAACGTTTCTTTGAGATTTTGGTCCACACTGACTTGACATCACATAGTCGCTGCATATTTGATTTCTGCACATCCATGATACAAATCAATTGTTCCACCACATCCCAAAGGCTCACAGTTGGATTGAGATCTGGTGACTGTACAGGCCATCAGTGTTCAGTGAAGTCATTGTCATGATCAGTAACCCAGTGGGAGGTGATCTGAGGTTTGTGGCATGGTGCATTATGCTGATGGAAGTAGCCATCAGGGGATGGGAACACTGAGATCATAAACGGATGAAGATTGTCAGCAACAATACTCAGGTAGACTCTGGAGTTTAAGCAATGTTCAGCGGGTGAATGCAGGTCTTGGTGAGAACCTCCTCTGCCCAAGCTGTTAGTAATTTTTAAAGTTTCATCCTTGTTATTAGTATGTGAAAAATGTACCTGTTTTTGTCTAGCTCATACAGTGGAGGAGGATTCGCCGGCTTCCCAGCCTGACCAGCATGAGGAGGTCATTGGTTCCGCTGCAGAGAAAGCTGCACCACTCTACTGGGATATTAAGTGGAATATTTAAAGCCATCTTGTCCTATAAAGAATCACCATCGTCCCCTGATTTTATGTCTTCCAAGGACTCTCCTATAGAAGTACGACATTACGGTTGACTGTGTAAGAGCAAAATATCTCAGCTTAAAGTGTTCTGATCCAAATATATGTCCGAATGTGATACAAAGAGGGAAGTTTGTTTTAAAAAACTCACTGCAATTTGACCTAAACTTGCTACTTAAACAAGACAACTACGTTAATATAAGAAAACTACAGGACACTGTAAACCATGAGAAGAATTTGTGAAAATGATGCTAATCATCTCTTTGGATCTAATAAATACAACAGCAAAATGTTTGCTAGATTTTTTAATATAGAAAGTCACGGTTGGGATATCCATGGAACAAATGTATTTACGAATACAATCTGCTAGATAATTGTCAGAAATGCAGTAAATTAAATTCAGTCTGTTGTTTAAACCAAAATGACAAAAACACAACCAATGCATTTGTGATTAAGAACAAACAGAAAATAAAGAATATTAAAATTCCTCTTCATTCTGATGGAAAACTATCAATGTTATTGGTTTACATAAACAGGGAAAGTGTTGCTGAAAATAGTTGTGTTTTGGATAAACCTAAAAATGATAAAGCAAAACTAAAAGGCTGCTTTTCATTTTTAAGTTTTTGTTAGAACAACCTATTTTCTCAGATTTTAATTTGTTTGCTATTATGTTTTTATTTCCAACGTAGTTAATTAACTCCCAGAATCAACTGCTTTGACATCCGCTAAAGCCCTGATGCATTTCTAGTTAATACTTTATTTGAATTCTGTCTCTGACTTGTTGGCCATATTCCTTGGTCTTTATGATACTTTTTGTTCAAGTGAACTCTTGACTTTTGAAGGCAATCAGTTGATCTGGATTTTATTTAGAGGTATTGGATTAATCTAAGCTGAATATACAGTGGCTTGCAAATGTATTCAGCCCCCTTGGACCTTTCCACATTTTGTCACATTACAGCTACAAACATGAATCAATTTTATTGGAATTCCACGTGAAAGACCAAAACAAAGTGGTGTACACGTGAGAAGTGGAACGAAAATCATACATGATTCCAAACATTTTTTGCAAATAAATAACTGAAAAGTGGGGTGTGCGTAATTATTCATGGTGAACTGATCTTCTGTCTGTTAAAGGTTTTTGTTGGTGTGTTGCTGTGCACACATATGTGTCACGATTCTGGGTTGTTTTGGGGTTTTGTTTATGTTAGGACTCTAGAATCTTCTCTGTTACTATTCTGAGCTTTCATGCTTTTGTTTTGATATTTCTTTACTTAGGTCTTGTCATTTGTAGTTCATTCCTCTGTGTTAATTTCTGCTTTATTATCATCATGCATTTAGAATTAGCATTCCCTATTTGAGTTTAATTCTGCTTAGTGTTTTATCTGAGAGCTTTTCCACGAATCAAGCTCCAAAAATCCAGGTTTATTTGAAATAGCCTCACTTGAATTAGCCTAACAGTTCAGGCTTATTCGGTTCCACTATCTAAGCTCAGGTGGATTCAATCCCCGCTAATTCAAGCCAGGCTTAACAAGCCAGGCTCATGCGCGTCCACGCTATATTATAGGCAGCCCCTGTCAATCGATGCTAGATAAGTGAGAATGGAAGGTGGAGCAAGAATTATTAATGCAAGCCTATGAGCATAACCAATAAGGGGATTACTAGCTGCATAAAAAAGCTTGTGATGCTGCATTTTGTATTAATGTGAATTTGCTGGTGTTGCTGCACGGACGGTCTAGAGTGTGACACACAGTGAGCACTGAAAAGCGCTTCTGACTGTAAACTTCTAAATTCATGTTATTAAATCATATTTCCTCGTTGGGTTTGGCAAGATAATCTGGAGTCTGTTGTAAATTATTAAAACCAGAATATAACAGATGACAGAAAATAGCTGACAGGTTAAATGGGTTGGAACATGATTTAAGTAAGGATGTAAAAATATTTAACAACTAAATAAGAACAGTTTCCAGCCTTCAAATTCTAAAGTCACATCAATACAGTATTTCCTTTTACATATGTATTTTGTTACCAGTTGCAAGGTACTTAAAGGTTATTTTAACACATTTAAACAGGATAGCATGTTGATTTTATGGGTTCATCTTAGATAAAACGGGATATATTTGTAATTATTAATGATGCTTGGTGTCAGGAGCAACATGGATGAAACAAAAAGTTTCTGGCATCAAGGAAAGATTAAATACATTATGTTCTTCTAAATGGTAAAACATTAAATCTAATTAGAACTACATTTTAAAAGATGAAATCCCACATTGCATAATTTAGCCACCAAACAGGAAACTGCAACCGCTGTAATAACCATATTTTGGAAGTGTGTGTGTGTGTATGTGTGTGTGTGTGTGTGTGTGTGTGTGCGTGTGTGTGTGTGTGTGTGTGTTTATGTGTGTGTGTGTGTGTGAGGGAGAGAACAGCAGGCGAATACCAGCCCCAGTGTGACATGACATGGCTTGTCCAATCATATTTTCAAGCTAAAATAAGCCAGGCAGCTAACCTGCCATGGAGCAGACTTGTCCAACAGCAAATGTCACCATAGGGACTAAGCTGGGCTTTAGGTTAGCCTCATTCGGTGAATCGAAATTTGGCCGGGATTGTCAAAGTAAGCCTGGCTTTTGAGATGAGCTCGCTTCATGGAATGGCCCTCTGTCCTTCCCCTGTTCCCTCTCTTTGTTTTCCTCCTGCCACTCTACCTCCTGTCCTAGCTGTAGCTAATTTCCGATCTTCCTCTGCCAGCTCTCTCCCACCTGCATCTGTTTAGTCCTTGATTATCTACCCCGGTTTCTGTGCCATTCTTCACTCCTCCCCAGTATAGGGCCTGATTTATCAATATTCCGAATAAAGAATCCAAAATTGATTGCGGCTCAAAAGATTTGTGCGAAGGGCGTGTTCCTTATTTGCGGGTGATCTACTAAGATTGTGTGTGCAATGATAACCGGTGCAAATAGCAGTATTCAAAGGAGGACTATGCGTCCACCCTGCTATGTGTGCCAGTCTTTCTGCCCCACGTACTGCGCCAGAAAGAAGATGAATAGGTGCATTGGATTTATGATGTGTCTTTGGCAACAAAAAAGGGGGAAAAATCAATAAAATTAATGCGTGCAGTGTACATCCGCCGCTCTCTGCTCCATGCAGGTGCCGTATTCCAGAGTCAGACTTGTTAAAGCTGCAGCTTGTCTAGAACAAGGCTGCTCGCTTAGTCCAAAGATGTCCATATTCTACTAATGTCGAAATGCACCGCACTTTCTCATGGCCTCTATTAAATATCAAGTTGCAGTACAACCAACTCATATTCATTAAGAACATTATTCTAACAGGTCAACCAGAATAATTTTATAAAGAGTTAATTTACTCTGATCAGATACACACTCATTATACTAGATATAATTGTGATGCTAAATTAATGGTAAAACGTGCTAACACAAACTTCCTGCAAAAATCTGCTGTCTACAGAGCATAATTAGAATAAATTGTCTAAATATATTAAAGAACTAAAGGGCATGTTTTCTTTAAAAAGTATTAAAGTATTAAAATCAAATATTAGTTTTGGATCTACCTGAATTTTTTAGATATTTTATTGAAAGTTGCAAATTTACAAGTTAATTACATCTGGCTTTTGTATGTAATCTGAAATGAATTCTATTTGTAAAATGTCATTTATGTAATTGACATTGTGGTATTGAACATGATTATTATACTTTATTAATTGGACCCAAGGATGATTAGTAACCACTCCAGTGGAAACTAATGTAGACCCAGGAGAGCGTGCAGTGAGTTATGATGAGTCTTTGGAAAAAAGGAAAAAGATCAACATAACTGTCCGGTTTATGGCCGTTGAAATGTTAATTACTATTAGGTTTGAATATGTGTGAATTATATTTTTCAGTTGTCAGTAATAAACTTATGTTGAAACGCATGTGGCACAAAGTTAAAACATGCCTTTCAGAGGCCGTAAAAAATAGACGCAAAAACAGGCAGGGAAAGCAGTTTCATGTCTGATAAATCAAACTGCATTGAACGCCTACTTATTTGGTTGTTCTCCCAATTTTTTGAGGTTTGAGCACATTTTAAGAAGCGCAAACCTCTGATCAATCAGGCCCTTAGACCCTTTGATCACTACACTTCTCCGCTGGATTCTCCGTCTTTCCATCCTCCGATTCCTTACCCTTGTGTTTTCTTCGTGTACCACCCTGAACATTTATTCCAAGTCTGCCCTTACTCAATAAATCATTTCTCATCAAAGATCAGTTTGCGTTAAGGTCCTTATTCTAACACCATTACAGTATGATGTTTTAAGTTAAAACTGAATAAATCACAAATCTTTGATAAGAGCAGCATCTTTGGATATAACTGAATCTGGTCATACCTGATGTTTAGCAGTATAATTTTAGAGAAATCTGACTTATTCTGTGTAACCACACAGTCTGAACTACCAGAATTCTTGTGTGATATGCTGTTTTCTTAGGAAACCACGCAAAAGATACGATATGACCCACGTCTCTTCTAGCATGCCCTCTATATTTTCCAAAGGGCCCAGCTTTTTTTTTTTCTTCTCAAAGGAAAGGAACGCTTATGTTTATTTTTATGCTGAGACTTTAGATAGCACACTTTTTGTTTTGAAGAACCGCTGCACAGCAAGCGGGTAGGAGTAATCTTCTTACTAATGTTTGCTTTGTGTTTGATCTCGCTAACATGGTTACCAGATCCTGAAATCTGGTATTTCAGTACCAGATTAAATTTAGAATATGAAGCTCATGCTGGTTATCACACCTGAAGGAAACTATGCTCAATCTTTCAACCTTTGTTTTATCATTAAAAGGAAAATGTAATGTGTTTTTTTGTTAGACGAAAATATACGGATATACACTAATACGGATGAAACCCAACGCAGACAGTACTGAACCACTGGATTGTTCTCGTGATGCTTTGCAGAACTTGGACTCTGCTTGTCTTCTGGTGCTTTTTTATTCAGGTGTCCTTTAGACTTTCTATTGTGTTCTTTTAACCTTTTATCTCACTATGTCTGTTCAGCCTTCATGTTGTTATATTGTTGGATGCAGTGTTATACTATAATAACTCATAATCTCACAAGGGTTGCTGTGTTCTGGTCAAAATGAGACAACTTTTCTTCCTTATGAAAAAGCACATATTCTGTAATGGATGCAAATATTGTTCACACAATTCAACATTTTTGAGAGACGCTGTGATACAACAATAACAACCAAGTTCATGCTGGCAAGATCATGACAAATGTTTGTTTGTTTAATTAATGAAGGAATAATTAAGTCTGTGTGAATGCGATAAAAAGGCAATAATTTTGTAACATAGCTGACATTTCTACTGCTAAGAGCATCAGTTGATTTTAGCTGTATAAAAATGATTAAAATTGCTTTAAAGAAATTCAGTGGTCTCCGTTTATTGAGAAGAAACAAGGAATTTATTTATTTCCTTTAAAAAAAAAAAAAATTAAATGAAAAGAGTTTTGTTTTTCTTGAATGAAGGATTTGAATGACAGTGGCTGCCTTTAAAAGTAAGAAATCAGACAGTAGTTCAGCAAAGCAGAATCTGTAATATCTCTTACAGGGGGATTTCAAATGTGACCCAATGCATGTCCACCAGCCTGTGTTCAATCTCCATGGTAACCAACTGGTTTTACAGAGGACCCTTTAACTTTGCTTTGTTTTTCCTGTAAAGTAATGTGACAATTTCTGCTACAAGATTTGGCAGCTTTTCATGGACTAGTTTTACCTAATAGCTTATTGTGTTTAAATAATGAATCTGCTATATTCAGATGAGTTCTCAATAAGCTTTTATAATAAGTGTACAAAATTGTTTTATGGTGTATAAATAATATTTGTTAAATTATGCTAAAAATAACATATTTAAGCTCTTTTTGGCCAAGTGATTATACAGTCCCATGACAAATAATAGGACGAAGCCAGATTGGAAAATGAAAGTATGATGCAGTCCGACTTCAGGCAAAATGCTGTTTGGTTGAAGGGATAAACAGAAAGCATTTTTCTCTATTTGTGCAAATAAACCACTAATTAAAGCTTAAGTAAACATCAAGGTTTAATCTTAATGAACTTGAAGATAGAATAAAAAAGAAAGGACGGAGATCATTAGGAAGTTGTTTATGAACAAGATCTGTTTTCCACAATACTGAATAAGTTTATATTTTGTGCACTGCACATCTGGAGGAAGGTGAATTTGACAGTCACATGGTTTTATCCAATGACCATGAAGAATGTTGCCACCAGATGATGCCAGTCAGCCATTTGTGACATACTGAGACTTTTTATAATGTCTTGACCATGACCTATTGTAGATGTAATAACACCCAGATTGAGTTAAGCTGTTTTTTTGTATTACTTAAAAAACTGTGGAGTTACTCTTTGTTTTTTATGTATGCTGTATAGGCAACCTTGCCACAAATGCATGAACCTGACTAATCAGAGAAGAATCTTAAGAGAAATACGCTGAATGTTGTCCCATGACTAAAAGTGTGTCCTTTGTAGCAAGATGCCTGAAGAGTGCTGTACCTTGTAGCATTACGCAGTAAGAAGATCTCCAATTTAAGTATCAGCTGTGCTTACCTTTCTCTGTGAGGTTTGCATGCTTTCCCAGGCATGAGTTTTACTTAGGACTTAGTCAGAAACTAAAATTGCCTGAAAGCATCCATATTCGTCTTAAGCTGTCTGTAGGACTGATTTGATTGTCTCGTGTCTCACCATAGTGTACCTGATTTTTGGGCTGCAGACCCCTAGGACGCTGAACAAAATCAAGAGAATAAAGGAAATGGACATACCCATAACAATACTGTATTTGAGCTTTGTATTTATTTTATGTTTCTCTTACATGAGATGCTCTTTCTACCATACACTAATGTTATCTTGGAATAATCAGCTAAAATGTTAAAGGTGCCGACCTTAGTTTTGACTGTTCAACTGTTTGATATGGTACATTTTGCAGTTACAGGTCAACTAAGGTATTTCGTTTTGGTTTATAGAGTAATTGTAGCTGAAACTACGGATTTTATTCACTGTTAAACAGAGCTATTTATTTATTTGTAAATTTTTTTTAACATAAATTTGAATTGGATGATCCTTTATATATCGACCTTTTAAGGATAATCAGAGTCAAACCCTTACATTTTCACATGTCATGAAAAGGCGTTAAGACAATTTTGTCTTCCTGATGCAGAGCTGCCCAAAAACTGCAATGCAGCCTTACGGCGAACTTTATTTAAGGCCCCACTTTCACTTAAGCTCATCACCTACTTGCCACAACAACACCAACAACGTCTCTGTCAAATTCCGTAAATTTGCTTGCTTTTTCTATGCTTCACAGCCTTAAAGCTGCAGTCCGGAGAATATATTTATGTACCAAAGTTTTAGAAATCTTTAAGATTATAGTGGGGTTCAATACTATGATAAAAGGCTAGACCTTCACAACACTTATTTGTCTTAATGTAGACCCCTATGCATTTCACACTGAGCACTGAATTTTTTTAGCCAATAGAATTTGAGTTTCCGAGTTGTCGGCTGTCAGTCAACTTGCATGCGGATCACGCAAACATGTGAACATGGGGCAGCGCACACAGACCGCTCCTTGTCTTCCCGTTTACAGTCGCCATATTGTGAGAGAGCATCAGTCATGCAGAAGTTGCTCTGCTCCGAAATGTCCGTAGCAAAGATACAATCGAGTGGTGCTCAATAGCGCTTGCTGCTTACTTCTTTGACTCGCTGTGTCGCAACAGGTGATGCACGTGCACAACTGCTGCGGTAGGGCTGGAGGGAGGAAAGGGGAGGGGAGGGGAGGGAGGAGTGTTTTGGGAGGGGCCTTGGTACCTCGGATTCAAAAAATCTCTCTCCCTCAAATACTCTGGACTGCAGCTTTAATTACCATGCTGAAGCGAACAGACAGTAATAAACTGGCTTTATCAGAGAATGTGTGTCTCTTCACTCTTGAAATGTTAGTTTCCTGCTCAAATAAACAAGTAAATATACTAATTTGTCAGTTTTTAAGAATTTTACATTATTTTTAAATTTGCTTTTTAGAGAGCAACTCAACCCCAAATCAACTTTTTTTTGCTGATAAACTGTACAAATAAGTGTCTAATAGTGCTTTCTGGATGTCTGGTCATTATTTTTGGTGTTTTAGTACAGTTTAAAAAATATACATTTTCAACCAAAAACTGTCCTAGAGTAAAACTCTGCTAGGTCAGTGAGTTGCTCATTGATTTAAAATCAGGATCATTATTCATCAACATAGCTATAACTTTTGTGTTCTGACTCTAGCGTGCAATCTGCTGGCCTGGGGCCCCGAAACAGCAACGTAGCTTCCTTGGGCATTGAGCCGTTTCTTTCTTAATAAACTAATTTTCCTTGGAGAATTTAACAAAATCCCAAATATTGAAATAATTCAAAAACATTTTATTGGCAAACAGAAAAAAACAGTTTTTGACATTAATTAGAAACAATTAATGCTAATAATTATAGTAACTGATTAATAACTGTTGTTTGATGTAAGTTTAAGCAGCCTTTCACAAACTCACAGGAAGCAGAACATAAACACATTACACGGAAACACTGGCAGGTTTCCACATCAGTCAAGAAGCTGTTATAAACTAAATTGATTGTTCATCTGTACTGTTAAATATTTAATCTCATTCTAATTTGCTAACTACATCACTGATCCCAGCAGCTTGTGTCATCTTTACAATAAACTCCTTTGTTACCACTATTTTCAAGCTTGGATGCCAAGTTCTCCTGACGCTGATTTCTTTTTTTGTAACATGGGTTATGTATAGCAATATGCTCCATAAAGGTGAGTTGTTTTGCTGGGGAATCCAAAGGAGCGGACCCCTGCCTCTGGGATGCCACCACAGTGTTTCCGAGGGTTGACAATGGGAAAGCGTACACTGCCATCTTTCAGCCAGCCACCATTACACCGCTCATACTTCTGGAAGCGCCAGGCGGCATAAAGCTGGCCAACCAATGCCAACTCTGATCCCCGATGTTTGCAGGCGTATACTGCCTGATCATAGGAGAAGGATCCGGATATGTAGAAGACAGAACCTGTGTCACCAAGAAATACATAAAAAAATCAGATACAATTCTGAACGAAAATACAAAAAATAGGCTAGTTTAAAACTTAAAAGACAGACTTTTAATTTTGACTATTAGATTGTTCCATCTTCTTTGTTCATCTCATTGTGATATACGTTATGATACTTTTAATTTTATATACATACAGTTCTTTAATTTCAAATCTTTCTGCAGTTATGCTTGCCTGTGGCACCACAGTTGGGTGTTACCAAGTTAAACCTCTTTTTTTACTTCCATGCACCATCTTTAAATATAAAAGAGAGAGCTAGGCTTGGCTATCAAGTCCGTGAAGGCTGATGACTTTCCTTAGATAAAAAACTTTAAAACTGATTGGAATAATGAACTGACAGACTGACTGGAAAGTATGTATGATTGAACTGATATGACTTATCTTGTAAAGTGTCTTGAGATGACGTGTTGTGAATTGGCACTATATAAATAAACTGAATTGATTATAATTGATAGGTTGGAAAATGGGTGGGCTTGTCTGGTACTATGCTAAATTGGTTTTTATCTTAATTGTCAGAACAGGACTAACATCACAGAAAAATAAATGTTGGGGTTCCTCAAGGCTCTATTATAGGGCCACTTCCATTTAACATCTATATATAATACCGTTAGCTCAGATTATAAGAACAATATATCCTACTATATGTACGATCATGACACAACTTTATTTTTCAATGTCACTTTATGACTAAAGGCCACTACGCAAACTGAGTCAGTCGGTGTATCAGAATTTCCTGCACCTTAATGATGATCCATCAGAAATCATTGAGGTCAGCACTCAACTAGACTCTAGGGATATAAAACCACAGAGCATGAAAGAAACCTTGGTGTTGTTTTGAACACAATTCTAAATTTTAATAACCACATAAAGTCTGTTTCTAAATATGCTTATTATCATCTTTAAAACATAATCTTCATAGTTTCCTGTCAAAACTGGACACAAAAAACTGGTGCGAGTACTTTGATTAGGTTAGATGACTCCAACTGTGCCTTTACTGTGAAAATTAGGCAGCCCCAGCTCATCCAAAATGCTGTCAGAGTACTCACCAACAACGAGCCCATCTCTTTCTTTGGACTGCCGCTCGTTCAGTCCAAAGCGGCCCGAGGCAACCCAAGACGTCCACTTATGGACTGATTGGTCGGGTAAAGTGGTATCACTCACACGCCTACCTATGTAGTGGTAGCCACTGATTGGCCTGGCGGGATGCATGTGAAGGGATGTCAAAGAATGGCGCCTATTCGCCCAAATTTGCGCCCAGATCCGCGTTCCAAATATGGTACTGGAAAGACAACCAGGCCATGCTGGGCCAGGCTAACCCCGAAACGGACCGGGCCGAACTGATCTTAGTGGAAAAGAGGCATAAATTGTCTTGGGCTGAAATTCATTTCTAAGCTGCCTGTCATATATAAGCAATGCCGAGACAACAGGTCTTCAGAGACCTGCTTATTCAAAGTTCCCAGAGCCAAAACCAAACAAAGTGAGGCAGCATTTAGTTTATGTGCTCCTCAGCTCTTTAACAAACTCCCATAAAACCTGAGATGTGCAGAAACTCTTGGTTCCTCTAAATCATGACTGAAAACCTTTTTTAGTTACAGAAACTTTTGATTAAATAATCTGGCTAAAGAAATGTTTGATATGTTTTTCTTTAATACCCTTTTCCAGCGTTAGTCTGGACATTTAGGCTGAATCTATTTTATTTCACAATTATTGTTACATGAATCATTAAATTATCTCCCATTCCAGATCTCAGGGAGATCAAAGAGAAAGCTGTTTCTTTTAAAGTTTGTTTTCCAGTTTACCAGATGTCTGGGACGTGAAGCAGAAAGCATCAAACCGATCATGGTTCTTATCTTTTGGCCCATAACTGCGAATGCCAGCTGGCAACTTCCCTCCACAGACAGGTCGGGGATGAACGATTGGATAATGAACTGTTCCATCGTGAATCCAAGCAGCATTGCACCAGTCCAACCCCTCAGTCCAAGCTGCAAAAAGAAGTGGGTTTATGTAACAGGGCCAAACAGCACAAATACCTCTTATATGTGGGAAAGAAAGGTTTAGACTAATTGTAATACCTCTGTAAAGCTGGTTGTAGGTAGCTAACGTCCCATCTTGCTCAGCACAAGCCTGACTGGCTTCATGGAAGTTGAATTTGTAACGTCCGTGCTTACTTTGATACGGGAAAACCACACCTAGAAACAAAGTCATTGTTTTTTTTCCCTGAGCCCTGATAAAAACACAGCTCCCATGCAGGTGTAAGTCAAATTCTGTTAAAAATGGAATACTAAGTACATTTAGGAGATTTGAGTCATATTTTGATTTGCAGTGAAGATATGCCCTTGAAATTGTACTCTCAAAACACCTAAAAGAAAAACTTTTAACATTATCAACAGATACTTGTGGTAGTTTTTAGTTACCTTCAATCCTCAAAGTGATGACAATGCTCTCATCCTCAATGCCATTTATCAGCTCACACCGATACCTGCCATCATCTCCCAGCTCAAGATGTCTGAGCAGCAGAGAGGCGTCCATGGTGTGAGCTCTCAGGAGAGAAGCTCGCTGTCCAACATGGCCGTATGGCTTAAAAGCATTTGCATTTGATATCATTATGATATTCTGATGACCCAAGTGCTCAGGCTCCAGCTTTGTCCATTTGATCTTGTAGTGGTTTGGTTTGATTCTGAGGATGCATGGCAAGGTAACATTATCTCCCCTTCGACCAGCTGTCTCCACCTGGACAGGTGGCTCCAGGAGATACTGAAGCTTCTTTGGTCTTGCTGGGTCTGGTGGGAAAAACAACATTAGCAGTCATCAATCTTTACAATTAATAAGTTAAAAATGTTAGACTATCTTATTTAATCTATTTAAAGAACATTTAGGACATGGTCTAGAATAGAATCATCATTCACTGTCCCACAAAGGGGAAACTCTATGATCATTGCTAGACACCAGGGGTCCAATGGTACATGTATCCATATTTGTATTTTTCAGTACGAAACCTTCAGTAGGATACAGAGTCATACCGAGTTTCCACACAGAAGCATAACTGTGTTGCACTTTAGCCATTTACACATGTGACTCAGTTAATAAATACAGTGCAGTCCAGCATCCTGTTAGCAGAGGTAATGGCCAGGGACTCTTCTAAGGGTAAATAGGAAATTGAATGTAAGTTTCCATTGTCAAAGCCCTCTGTTTAGGAACTCTTTGACTTCCCGGTGTTACAGAACAATGCGTTTTCACGTTAACTGGTTTTCCACTTCCATTAGCGTCGAGTTTGCTGTTAGCTACCACATATGTTATTGAGCCGAAGGATACCGCTTAGCTGCCCTCGTTGGTGATGTTCTCTTAATGTAGTAATAAAGTATAAGCAGACTGGAGATCTGCCTGTAATAATGTGTGTCAAAAACGTTTCTTCCAGGAATTAGTCTGTGACGTTTGCATTGTTTTGCAGCAGCAGCTGGAGGCTGAACAGAAGTAATAATTTAATATTTATAGAACTAATATGTAACACTTGTATGTTATTAATTTATTTTATATTTTATTATTTAATTTTTTATGTTTTTCCGAGAACAATTTGTTGGAAAATTTACTACAAGTACAGTTTGATTTTAAATATTATTACGCAAAAACTATATACTTTTCACTTTGTACCTGACTGTACGGAAACTGAACCGAACTGTGAAATTGAAGCCAAGGTACATATTGCACCGGGTGTACCAGTACACCCCTAGTAAACACCAAATTTAGTTTGTTTTGCTAAATAAGCATTGGAACTACATACATTTTGTTGCAGTGATGAATATGTATGGTACACATTGCATCTCTGAGTTGTGACGTTCATACCACAGAATTTTTTTCTAACATTTCCAAAACAATCTCTAGCACTTTGGATTACCTGGAGATCCTTTACCTAAAGCAGTGAAATTTCAAGAAAGATAAAAATCTTAAGAAACCCATTATTAAATGGAATTGACATAACCATCACAAACTTTGACCTTTATTAGTCTACTTAAAAATTCTCTTTTTTCCTTCAATCAGATTTGCTAAAGTCGCCCTCCAATTGACCCAAAGTAATGGTTGATTTGATTGTCTTGCAGATCCGATACACATTTCAAATAAAACAAGCCATCACATTACTCAGGAGAAGACCTGAATGTTTGATCATTTCTAAAAGCTGGGTTAAATTTGATCTCTAACATTAGCGAGATCATTGGTAATGATGAACGATGTTCTGTCACATCACAGCATTGACTCTGACATTAGCATCTTCAGGAAAGAACAGATGTAATTCTGGTGATAATGACATAAATTAACATCTGTACCTGCTCTGTGGGGGTTATATGATCCTGAAGACCGGGTAAAGTAGCCTAATGTAATTAATAGAATCCCGGCAAAGTTCACTTTGATGGGTGTCATTTCCCTCAGCTCCTGTAGTGCACAAGAAAGCCTGCCAAGTTAATTCAGATTTAATTACAGCAGGTTTGGTTAACAAAAAACTGTGGAAAAAAACAGGCAAACCTGTTTAATTGATTTTGTGTCCAAATGCCCAGTCAGCCTCCAGTGCCGTCCGACATGACGGTGATGTCTTCAAAATGTCCAGTTAAAAAAAATTTCTGGAATATTTTTCTTAACCTATTCCTTTCAGTCAATTCCTTATTTCTGTTGTCTTCTTATTCCGAAAGCTGAATGTTCATCTGTCTTTAACCATCAATTCCACCCCCCTCTTTCCTCTCTCTGGTCATAAGCTCCCCTCTGTGATTAACAATGTGTAAACAGGACTGTTGTCCCCTCTGCATCAGATGTTAATGACCAAATGACGGTCTGACATTCACAGGCTTTCTTGCTGTGTTCTTCATTCTTGGTGTCTACTAAAAGTGATGGCAGTTACAACAGAAAACGGTTTACTTTAAAATGCAAGACTAAACTAACGGAGAAGATCCAAACAGGCCCTAGATCTTGGACAAACTGTAGCTAAATTCTACTGACTGATTTCAGGTTAACTACCAACATTGGAGCCAAAAAAGAGTTTTTAAACTGACTTATCTATAATAATGGGTGGTATCCTTACAAATTTTACATAAAAAAGCCAATATGCTATTCATAATAGGTTTTTCAGATATTAGTAGGGGTGTAACGTTACATGTATTTGTGTTCATATTTTTCAAAACATTCTTTGTTAAATGTTGATCAAAGTAAAAACAAAAAAGTCCTATGCACATTTGTATTTAATTATCTTGATTAAAGTGTACCGAAAGCATACTGAACTGTGACTTTAAAGCTCCAAATACATTCCGAATTGTGATTTTTATGTACCATTACACCCATAGATTTAGTACTATTCAAACTTATTGTAAGATATAAAGCTGAAGGAAAATGGGCCTCTCCTTCAGTTCCTTCAGTTTCTAGATCAAATATGCCAGTCAGTAGTGTTGATTTAACATGCCAAAGGCAAAATGCTAGACATTAAATGGAAAAGACTGTGCAGGTTCAGGACTGTGACACTATTTTTGCATCATATCTTTCTGACCCAGATCAAATAAAAAATCGTTTCACATCCACAGTTGCTAAATGTGGTTGTAACTAAAGTTAAGGAAACATTCTCTAACACTATAACATGTCTACACAAGTTAGATCTTGGGCATTAGAGAGCAAACTAGGCAGAAAGACAAGAATACATGTTCTGCCAAAACACCACTATAATGTGCATTCAGCCATCTTTGTTTTTGCCCACAAATCGGTCTAGGGGCATAGCTGGAGAAGATGCTGTGTCGGATCTGGTTTCCTCTGCCTCTATTCCCTCTGGACACAAAGGCGCCATTGTGCGGATCACCATCTCAGCGCAGTGACACGTAAACACCGGCCAATGTGGAGAAAAGAAAAAAAAATACAATAATAGGATTCCTCTGTTTTTGCTCCTGTTGTTTCTCCATTGTGTTTCATCCTCAATGGGACTCTTTCTTGTCCTCCAATTAGTATTCGGACAAACACCTCTAGGTGACAGTGGCCAACTGTTCCAATAAATACTCTGATATAATTCCAACCTTTTACTTTTTTAATCACAATTTGTCATGCAATTTTCCTTAGAGGACCCATTCCCATTATCTTCAACAGCACGACTGGTCCGGAAATATATGATTTAATTAAAGCCTCAATTACAATAACATAATTTAAACACCATCAGCAGTATGGCAGTACTTTAAAATAAACAGGCTTGTTGATTGTTAAATTTGAATTCAAATCATCATTTTTCCAGACTCAACACTTTACTAGTTTATGTTTTCATGATGACATAGTTGAACCACTGTTGTTAGATTTGAACCTGAAGGTAGTTTGTTTCCTAATCATTTTACATAGTCAAAAATGTGTTTTACTTGAAGGGAAAATATGGTGTATATCATCTAAAATAGTGTTCACTACTTTTGTTGTTTAAAGCTTTTAAGCTGCATTAGCACAAGAACAAAGCTTCCATTTTGGTGTTTATTAAGAGATTGTAAGATTATTTTGCAACTAGATTTGTTTGTGGAAAGGCAGTGGAAACATTTTCCTCTGTTGTTCACCTTTTGGTGAGCAGAACAGCCAGTGTAACTTTTTATAACTTTTTATTCCACTTTCTTAAAGTCTCTGATTATCTTAGTTCACTTCCAGTTAAAAGTTAAAAGAGAGAATGACTGATTTCTGAGCATGTTTTTGTCAAATCCTTCTCCTTGTGCAGCTGGTTTCATTTCTGTCAGCTCTCTGCAGCTGCTTATGGTTCTCAGTCATGTATTTCAGCCTGCAGGCAAATGCTCCCTCTGACTTCAACACATTTCATTTCAGTTTGATTGATGACAATGTTGTTTTTCTGAAAGTCATTTTTTAATATAGATGCTTCATCAAAAGCCTGTAAGGCTGGAATCAAACTTTTGTTAGACTCTTAGTATGATTACAAATGTAAAGTTTGTTAAACGTGTCGCCAGTTTGTCTGCAATAGATAAAAGGTGCTGCAATACATCAATTTGTTCCAACTGTAAGCGCTGATTGACTCATCTTCAAGTAGATGACTGCTGCTGATATGAGAGCAGGTTGACCTGCCTTCAGCCCTGATGTAGTATTAGCTTCTACAATTGTGATGCATCAGTGCGTGACAAAACCATGTGACAAGGGGTGGGGTCATAAAGAAGCAACATGACTTGAAGAAAGAATGTCTTGACAACGCTGAATGACCCTCCTTCCTTCTATGACTTCTTTAACCCCTAAACCGTTTTAACCGTTTCTGAGGATATCACTAAAGGTGTCCATTTTTACGCAGAGAGACAGATTTACTTTTCATCATTTTGACAGTTTGTGTAGGCTGACTGAGTGAGGGGTATGTTTCCTCTCGTCCTCCATTTAGAAAGATGCAGGTAACTTAAGTAAGAGTCTAACTGAACCATGACTTGGCTGGTTGATTCCTTGTTATCCAGCAACCAAACACCTTTTTAACATTAGTTGCTGTTCTTTTTTAATGGTGGTATCAATCCTCAGATTAAACTTGCTTTAAACGCGTACAGATATTGGACATCCATCCATCCATCCATCCATCCATCCATCCATCCATCCATCCATCCATCCATCCATCCATCCATCCATCCATCCATCCATCCATCCATCCATCCATCCATCCATCCATCCATCCATCCATCCATCCATCCATCCATCCATTATCTAAACCCTCTATCCTATGCAAAGTTGTGGTAGGGTTATGGGCTCTGCCTATCTCCAGCATTCATCAGGCGACAGGGAGGGTGCTCCCTGGACAGGTCACCAATCCATCGAATGGCAGATATTAGACAAAACCCTTAAAATAACAGTGAATTGTGTTCTTTCTTTCTCATTGTAGACCTATTAGTGGTTTTGAAATGTTTTAAACTAATTCTGTAAATACTTACTATCACATTATTGCATAGCCTTGCATTTCATAATCATAGGAGGATGCACACTTCCAACAAAATTATGCTCATTTTTTATATAATGCAAATTCTGAGGTATGAGGGTCTCAACTCTGAGACACCGTATTTATCACACATATGTCTCACTGCAACCGAATTTACACAAATGCAGCAAGAATATTTCGGTAAATACCTAGTGCAGATGCTCAGTCTGTACTGATGAAGATTTTTTTTTTACTTCGGTATGCTAAACTAAACTAATAGCAAGTGGACGTAACTGACCTCTTGGGGGCACTCACAGAGCCTTAGACATCATTCTCGAGATGGTCATGTCATCCCTAAATATTGGAAAAAGGAGAGTGGTGCTGTGACAAAAGTACAACACTGTTAATTATACACTCTTTATTCCAAAACAAAGACATTATTAAAATGTTAAAAAAAACATGCATACTGCTCTGTGCTTTGTCATAAAAAATTAAAACAAACAAAAAAAACCCAGAGGCATTTAGGTTTTTATCTTTTGGCACTACACATTTGGTTGAAGGATGTAGTTATTCATCCCATTTTTAGTCTTAAGTCAAAATTTTCTTAGTTTCAACTTAAAGCATGTGTAAGAAAGGTCTTCCGAAGCCAGAATTAAGTGAGCACATTGCTACATTTTTTTTAGAGAACTGCAGGCGTGACTGCCACTAGGTGCATCAACTGGCAAATCCAACTTATTTTCCAACTTCCTACAGCAACATGGTTTAATTCAAAGTAAATCTCGGATCCAAGTTCCAACATCAGAGGTAAATGGAGAGAGGCAAGTAGCTGCCAGCAGTTCTTTCTGGTTCACTGTCATCCCCTAAGGGTTATTCTTGGAATTGTCCAAATCTTCTCCTCTCTTATGAGCTTTTATGTTCAAGGCAAAGATCAGTGTGCTTACGCAACTCCTCACAGTTATGTTGACATGAATGACTGATACCGCAATTTCTTCTGAGTGCCGCGAAAGGCAACTCAAGTATCCTGCAGCAGTACTTGTACCACGTTTTGAGAACCAAGCCAGTTACTGCATGTGACATGCAATACACTTTAATTAAGACAAATAAGGGAAAAGATGCCAAAACTTAGATACAAATCTATTTTACTACTTGGTAAAATAGGCAAAGTAAAATCAAACAGAAGTGTGCTCAAAAAAAGTTTTGCTTGTTTTTATTTGTCATTATAGTAATTTTAAGTAATTTTTACAGGTTGGCTGGTCATTGCAATATTATGAAACCTGACTCTTCCCAGGTTCTTCTTTCTGCTCTGCTAGGTTTTATGAAACACCTCATCAGAGAATCCCTTCCAGAAAAAGGGTCACATCTCTGAGGATATCAGATATTCTTTTTTAGCTAATCTGTGCTGATCATAATGTTTTTTTCATCTAAAGAATTTGTTTAAATCTATGAGAAAACGCAAGCACGAACTTGTGCTTGAAAAAAACAACAGCTACTGTTTGACCTATTGCCCCCAACATGGAGTGATTTACTGATGAGCCAGTTTGTCAGCCAATCACTTCGCTGCTGGCTTATTGTGTAACACGTGGATGAAAGTCACACGGGTAGATAGTGATCTAAGTGCAGATAGAATATGTTTATGTTCCCATTCCTGTTTTGCCCTGCAGGCCTTCAGCACCTTTACGTTGCTTCCTCTACAAGTAGCAGAACTGTGACAATTTAAGTACCTGCAACTGTACTTTAACAACCTTTCAGGATGCCATAACAACCTTTACCTAAAGCAAATATAGTCAAAGTAAGAGGTAAATATTCCATCTCTTTCAGGTTCTATGTGTCCGTTTCTAAACACCTTCTGGTGCTTACCATATCTTTACATTAGGTAAGCAGTTTCTCAGACTAACACCAACTTTATATTTTGCACAATGTCATTATATCTTTACCAAAAACAGAGCAGACACAAAACAGAAGTTGCATATAGTGAGAAAAATGAAGTCCATCTACGCTTTTTTGTTGGTATAAAGAAACTAAACAGCAGGCAGGTGCAAAATATACCAGCATAAGGACATCTGAGAAAGGATAAATATCAGGTTTTATGTTGCCCTGAAAAAGCATTCATACCTATTTTCCTTTTCAACACAGGTGTTAACTTTAATACATTTTATGTGGCCCATTATCTAGATTTTCAATTGCAAGAAAAAAAGTGTTACAAGTGCTACAATAACAGCAGCAAGCCTTTTGGTGAATGTCCACCAGCTTTGCATACTTGGAACATCTTTGCAAAATAGTTTAACACCCATCAGATTGGATGGAGAGCATGAACATCACTTTTTACATGTTCCCACCTCAGGAGATTCACAGCTACTGATCATGTCAGAAATGATGGACTCAGACTTGTTTCTCCAGACTCACATAAAGGCAATCACAAGGTCAGCCTTCTATCACCCGAAGAACATGTCTAGGATTAAAGAACTAATGTTGCAAGAGAAATTTGAAAAACTCATCCATGCGTTTATCTTTGATTGATTACAGCAACAGTGTCCTCACAGGTCTGCCTAAAAAGTCAATTAGACAGCTGCTGCTGATCCAGTTTTAAAGTCCTTACACTGGCTCCCTGTAGCTCAGAGAATAGACTTCAGAATGCTTTTACTAGTTTATAAATCATTGAATGGCTTAGCACCAAAGTATGTTGAAGACTCAGGTCTTCTAACTCTAGTCTATTAATCATCCCTAGAATTAGAATCAAACATGGAGAAGCAGCTTTCAGTTTCTATGCTCCTCGAATTTGGAACAAACTTCCAGATGACTGCAAAGCTGCTGAAACACAGTTTCTTGAAATCAAGGGTACAACCGATCTCTTTAGAGCTGCAGTAGAGTAATATGTTGTAATTATCTTTTTGTTTCTGATGTTGTGTTTTGTGTGTTTATTGTTGTTTTATTACTGCTTTATTTTATCTTGTAATTATGTAAAGCACCTTGAATTGCCTGGTTGCTGAAAGTGTGCTATACAAAATTAATTTGCCTTGCCTTGCCTAAAAGCAGTTGCCTGTGGAATTGCCTATGTGTTTATTAAGCTATGTCTTTTTAATTACCATTGTTAAAATCTTTATTTATTTTAGTTTTGTATTATTTAGATTTTTTATCTTATTTTTTTATCTCCTTTTTTCTCTTTCCCTTTCTGTTCGCCATTTCACAGTGATCTGTCCTGCCTGATAAAATGAAGGTTAGAAAATTAATGAAGATAAAATCAAAGCCATATACATACACTTTTAGAAAGATGTTTGTTTTGAGGAAATGCTTTTTAACAAACCTGGTTGAATGTTTCCTTCATGCCTGCGTTAAAAAGGCATCGCTGTGCAGTTTTTTGGCTCTCTGCTTTAGGGACTTAAGAATTATCTGTTCAGTCTCATCATGTTATGTTATCACACTGTTACATAACACACAGGTTCAGTCTCGCCTTTATATCTTCCTATCTGGTGCCACATTTCTTGTGGTCCCTCTGTTGCTACTGCAGATGTCCTTCTACCTCTGATTGGCAGATTGTGTTATCACAAGGGCCCTGGAGCCAGCCAGCTGCACTGATGGAGTGACAAGAATCAGCAACTAGTGTTAAAACTATCTGTGGAATCCACACTTAAGCTTTTTGAACCCATGGGTTACAGCCAACATGTCTTCATAATTCAAGGACAGACTGGCTTATTGTCTTTCAAAACCTTCTGATAGAACATTGATTTATATTACCAGGCTTCTTTAGATTTGAAATGTAATTTTCAACCATCATGCAGTGTGTAAGTCATATGTATGTGTATTTAATTAGGCATGTGTATTTAAATTTTTATTTTCATCATTAATTCTGTTTGTACAGTTCAAAATAAATACCGTAACTGGTGAGTACAGTTTGGACCAACTACAAAAACCAAAACCCATTAGAGGTTAAACAGCTTTTATTTAAGCAAAGTGGCATAGGTGACGGCAATCGGTAGTCAGCAGCATCAGGGTTTCTTTTTTCGCGTCACGCGCGTTTTTGCAACGCAAAAATGCATTTCTGCCTCATTCGCTCGTCAAATTCGTGCGAATGATTTTGTATGGTGTATTTTGTGCATTCGTGCCTGACGCGCGTTTTTGCGCGTCACGCACTGACCCTGCGGACTTGCGCAGGGTACTCGCCACAGTAAATAGAGAATGGAGACTCTTCCAACGCTAGATCGACAGCTGCCATCTTGCAAAAACACCATCTGGCACTAGCTCCTCCCACAAGTTGTGTATTTCTGGCTTGACGCGCGTCAAAATGGTATATTCTATACTTTACCGCTCTAATATCTACAACAATCAGCGAGACCTGCGTCACGCTCACACTCTTGTTTGTAAATTTCACCAACTTTGGGGGTCCTGAGCAGGCTTGGGAAAGACAAATTCCTGAAGACTGCACTCCCACCCATGCTGAGTCTTCTTCCTAGCCTCCATGGGCGCATCTCCCTAGATCTTTCATCCCTCATCCTATTCCTTCAATAAACTTTTAAATTCAGATCTCTGAAGCGTGGTCCTAGCTAGTGAAAAAATATTTGCTGTACTGACTTTAATTCTGTGTTCCAACAGGCTTTCATATTAGCAGAATTTAGAAATCTTGACAAACAGAAATCAAATTAATGACCTCTTATTTTGGGTAAAAAATTTTAACATACAACTAAAGAGCACCTTTAGAAGGATTCTTTAGTTCTAAGATTTTACCAAATAAAATCCATCCACCATCACATGTTTAATTATTTGGCTTGCTTTAACACCCTTCTCCCCTAATCATGTTTACAATCCGATATTGTTTCAGACGTGTGCTCATTTGAATCTGATAGTGGGTTAATCCATTGAAAAGTAAACTGTGAAGTTTGTAATGCTGTGGATTATCCTCTTGTTTTGATTTTGGGAAGAGATATACGGATTTATTTCAGCTTTTGGTTGAACTTGAAACCGTTTTTCAAGTATTATCTAAACAGTCAAGGAAAAACATGCTTAATGCATTGCTCATCTAGCTGAACTTATAGAAAAATCAATGGCAGATTTAGTGATTATTGGAGACTTTATAAGCGAACATGAAGCTTTAAACTGCATTTTGATGACAGCAACGTTACCAGGGCATTACGTTAATCTTACAAACCATAGTCTGGAAGAAGTGAGCATTAACTTATTGTTCAAAGACTAAAGTATTGACACATTACTAAAGCGCTACAGAAATCAGCAACTATCATCTAACCTGAATGCCACAATGACAGGGACATCCTGCATTTCCATAGCACAAGACACACAGGAGACATCAGGTGATGACCTTGAGTTCCTTCATGTGAGGTTCTGGAATGACAGGAACTTTTGGCATCCGTTTGGCTTTCGAAAGAAAAAAACTGCAACACCTGTAATCCTACCAGTCCACTGCGCATTCAGAGAATTGTTTAGAGGGTGTTTTATATAATGGAGGGAATTATGACAAAGGAACACTTTATGTTCAGATTAATCTTGCATGTGTTGCAGTTTCTGATCCAAAAATGTCACAACTTCTCAGCTTTAAAAATGTTTTGGGACTTGAATGTTTGAACTTAATCTAATAAGGACAGAGATGATAAAAATAAAGGACATCCCCACGAATTTCTCTGGTTTTACATGTCTATAAATATAATGCACCAAATGAGGAAGCATGGTTTTTACAAAAATGCTTGCTGGAAAACATAATCCATAAAAGGTGCTCTTTCTTTATACTATATTTACTTTGCTAGAAACTAATTTTTTCAAGTTCAGTCAACAATAAAATCTGAATATTGATTGTGTTGTTTGAATTTGATCATATTTTTGTCTAAATTAAATGGTATGTGATAAATTAATGAATTTAATTGGCTAGAATATGACCATATTTATAAGGATTTGCTAAATAGATTACTAATAGGTCAGAATAGATGACTAATAGCTTTTTATGCAAATCTGCAAAAGTTCAATATCCACAGGTTTGACTATGAGCCACTGAGGAAGGGGAAGGTTGAATCCATGTAGTGTCACATGGCTTGAAACTTTGTAGATGCAGGTGGAACCTGTAACACTAACTGTCATTGATAAAAAAAATGAGCTCAGTGTGGCAGAAAAAATCAAGATGAGGCACGTTTGTCAAATTAAAACAGTTGAACGGGTATATAGTTTCTTGTAGAGACATGACCACATTTGAATAGACTGATTATTTTGAAATTAAATATACAATAAATGATGGCCTTAGTTTCATGCTTAGACTGAGGTCATTGGAAGAAAAATACAACTCCTCTCACTAAAAGAACGCTTGAGTGGATTTGCATATACATGCTTGAACCTTTTTAGTTTCAAATCTATTCCAATGTTGATTTTAAAACATGATGAAGCAGGATGTAAAGCAGACAGTCAGTTAGTTGGCTGAAAAACTGACTTGTTGACAGAAAGTCAAGCAAACACGAGATCTGACAGGAAGGCCTTTTTGTTCCACCTAAATTCATCACATTGCTTTAAAACGTCATAACAAAATTCTCTCTCATTCATTCCCATTTCAAAAGAAAAAGTAGATAGATGTGTGAGTGACATATCTTATGTTACTGCAGACAGGGGAAAGAGGAGGAGGAGACATAATAAATCGTATCTCAGACCAACCCAACCCACAGCTTTAACATTTGACGATGAGGTGCTAAAATTGTGTGGACCTCCTTTGTCGTTGTGTTTGCTGTTCAAAGTGTCTGCCCACATCATGCTACAATGTGACCTGGACAGTAAATGGTCTGTGCTGTTGTGGCTTCAGTCTGTTTCTGCCAGTAAATATGACTAAATTATGGAGAACATTAATATAATATTTTCCAAAACACACAATGATACTCACAGAAGAGTAAAAAACAATTTAAATGTTGATGTAAATATGTCCAGCAGGGGGATTCAGGACACATTTTTACTGGTTAATTAAACTTGCTATAATGGAGTTTATTTATACATGAGAATATGAACTATGTCTCAAAGCAAGCAAATAATGTGCCAAATTACAAATGACAACCCAGTTGGACAATAAAGTATGAAAAACGTGACGCTTCTGCTGTGTCTAGTCCAGTGTTTCTCAAACTTTTTTTATCATTCCCCACTTTGGACAAAGGAGCATAAACAAGCCCCCCGCCTGCTTTTATCGCCCCAACAGAATGGTGACCACCAGTGTTTAATTTATTTAAATAGCCGAGTTAGTCTACAAGTTTTTAAGGGTATAAATTAGTTGGAAAAAGTGGTTGCGCACTGGTATAAAACCGGCTCAGAAATATATGCTGTCAGTAGTTGCTACATGTAGAACTTCAGCTCACAGTTGGAGAAAATAAAAGTTGTAGTTTTATCAAATTCACAAAGCTTTCAAACGTACAAAAAAAAATAAATAAATAAATAAAATAAAGATACTCATCCCTGTATTTCCTCCGTGGTTGACCGTGTGACTTCTCTTACTCTGAAACATTCCCTGATCTTTTTAAATATTTGTACATTTTGTAGATGGAATCTCTGATAATGCGGCTACTTCAGCTTGTTTTGTTCTGCTGCGATATATTCCAACGTCAAACTCCCAGCCCGATGTTCCAGGTCCCGGTTCTGTTTACAATGATGATCACAATTGCAAATTTATTTGAGTGTTTAATTTTGTGAGAGGGGGGAGCTGGTTGATTTAATTTACAGTGCAGTGAAACATTCACAACGACAGAATCTAGGGGGGAAAAACTATTAAAATCCCATTAATGTCGCGCCCCACCTGCAATACCTCTGCGCCCCACTAGTGGGGCTCGCCCCATAGTTTGAGAAACACAGGTCTAGAGAGTGTTTTGCACCTTTCGGACAAAAATTAGAACTTTCACAACTTGAGGAGGGAAATCAGAGAGTTGTATGAGTTAATTGTGGTTAAAAGTGACTGTTTAAATGCAAACAATGCTAACATACTCCTAACTATGATGGGTTTTAATAAACAAACTTTCCTTTTTTATGAATTATGGTAAAATATGATCAAGTCTCACATATATTTTAACTTAATTGCATATTATTTTCTTAAGACTTACTCTTATACTCTTTCATGCTCTTATATTCTTTTTTCATTGATTGTAGTTCCTATTACTTTGTGAAGCCATTGAATCTTATGAAATATGATAGATTATGACTTCTTTCAAACTAACATAACTCTCATTGATTTTCTGCTAAAATATAATCTAAAAACAAGGCACTTAACCACGTTTCCTTTACAGAGACTATAGGAATTACGTTTCTGGAACCATTAACTGAACATATAGGAACAGATGCAGAAACTTGTCGATCTATCACTAAAGCCAATTATATTTGTTATGATCAGCTCTTAAAATCTTCGCCGTTTTTGCCTTGTTTTGCAAGAGAAATGGAGCATCTAAAGTATAAAGCATTTAGAAAAACTATTAAAGTTGATAAAATTAATAATATGTATATGTTTGGAAAATACAGTACATTTACAGCCAATTAAAAAAACAAACTCTGTACGTGTTACACTTTAGTCACTCATCTAGGAAAAACGTAAAGCATTACAAAACAGTGAAGTGGAAGGAAAATGGTTTTTGTTTTTTTCCAAATAAAACTCGACAGCTAATGGATAAATATGTATTCACCAAAATATTTACAACCTCTAGCACGTTATACTCCAGGATCAGCCCAATCCATCTTCCAATCTGTTCTGATCTGCTTCAGCAGGGAGAGCAAGATGCTGTAAACAGCATCTTTCACTAAGGATGATGTTTTCAAGTGGAGATGCTAGGTTGTGCCTAAGATGCCTAAGTGGCCAATATCTGTAGCTCCTCCAGAGTTGCCAAAAGCCTTAAAATAATGCTCTCCACACTCGGCTTTCAGGTTTAGGTGGAGGTCTATGTCTTGGTAGGTCTGGATTTGGTCCTCCTAATTGTGGAACGAACTCCCTCTTGCAGTCAGGCAGGCGTCCTCTTTAGCTGTTTTTAAATCTTTTTTAAAGACCTATTGTTCCCCCCCCGATCTTTTAAAATTAGGCACAGATCGGTTTTCTGCTATTAATTTCTTGTGTTACTTGCTCTCAACCTTTTAATACTTTTGTGTTTATTTTGGTGTATCTTTCCCCTTACTGTTAAAGCACTTTGGCCATCCGTATGGCTGTGTATAAGGTGCTATACAAATAAAAGTGGTATGGTATGGTATGGTATGGTATGGTATGGTGTGGTATGGTGTGGTATGGTGTGGTATGGTATGGTGTGGAGTGGTATGGTATGGTATGGTATGGTGTGGTATGGTGTGGTATGGTGTGGTATGGTATGGTGTGGTATGGTATGGTGTGGAGTGGTATGGTGTGGTATGGTGTGGTATGGTATGGTATGGTGTGGAGTGGTATGGTGTGGTATGGTATGGTGTGGAATGGTGTGGTGTGGTGTGGTATGGTGTGGTATGGTATGGTGTGGAGTGGTATGGTATGGTATGGTGTGGTATGGTATGGTATGGTATGGTATGGTATGGTATGGTATGGTATGGTATGGTATGGTGTGGAGTGGTATGGTATGGTATGGTATGGTATGGTATGCAGTGAAGTTTTGGTTTTAATAAGACAAAATATGACAAATTTAAGGTTTATGAATCCACAAACAAGGCACTGGGTGTTATTTCTAAGATGGCTGTTAGTGTTCTGGACTGTATTATAATTTGATCACACTAAAATTGACCATATAAATTGATTCTCTGAGATTATTTCAAGAATCTTTGACATTTAAATAAGCTGAAATGAACAGAATGATTTAAATGAGTCTTTATATTAATAGAAAACATTCAGTGTGTGCATGTGTGTGGATCCTGAACTACATGATGAAATGTGCTCACCAGTCCTAAACTTGTTCCATCATAAGATCTATTAGCAAATTCAAGGTGAGTTCAGACAGCTACTCAATGGGGGCGGGGCTAACAGTGTCTCCACCTAACTTGGCTTGGTGGGTGTGACCCAGCTGTACAAAAATCACATGTGAAGCTCATGTGTTTGTCTGTGGGCTTCTTCTTTCACCCTCACACAATAACTCCCCAGCCTTTGGGTGTGTACACTGGGGACACTTTAGTGTCTGTGTGAGACACACAGTATTGGCCCAACTTTCTGTCCTGGATCACAGGAAAACAACAAGCTTCTCCAAGCCTCTGCTCCCCATCTGACCTACAATGACAGACTCATCTACCAATATGCGGCTGAAGCTGCCAGTTGCCTGCTTCATCCTGGAGATCATTCTCATCATCCTCTTTGGTGTGCTGGTGGAGTACGATAAAGACACAGATGCAAAAAAGTTTAATGTGAATTGGAATCCTAACAAAACTGCTGAGCACAACGGACATGGTGCTGCAACATCTGGTGACACAGACTATCTCAATGACTTCTACTACCGCTATCCAAGTAAGTTTTATGTAGATCAGGAGTCAGTGTGTGTTTGAAATATTAAGTGAATAATTAAAATCTTCTCAAAGTTCTTTTTTTTTGGGTGAGGTTGTTTACTTATCTAACTAATCTCAAATACAGAAGAGGGGTGAACTCTTTTAGTGAGGCTAAAAGCAAAATTTCACATTCCAGCTAGTAAAAAGGAGAAAAAAGTTGATTCTTAGTTAGCCCAAAAATATAAGAATCAACCAGTTAATATTACAATAAATAATAGTTGCTGTTTTGCAACATTGAGTGGGGGGAATAAAAAAAAAATTCTTTGTTATTTTCATGTAAATATTATGAATATCTCTTTCTTTTAAAGTTTAAGGTTATCCTTATCAGCAAATTTGCATTCATCCTTTTTTTATTGTTATTAAAGTTATCAGCATTATGTTTTGCACAAAAGAGTTTATATGCATAAATAAGAACTTTCTAAATTGTTTAGATTAGTTCTTCATCTCCTAATTGGACCAGTTCTGGTATTTGCGGATGGAGTCTTCCAGTCCCCTAACCACGGTCCTCAAGTTCCTCTCTACTGCATGTTTTAGTTGTTTCCCTGATACCACTGCCCTAATTGAATCAGTGGGTCCTTCTGCAGAACTTGATGGCAGCCCAAGGAGGTAAAGCAATCATTTGAATCAGAGCTGCTTGATTAGGGACACATCTAAGCTGCACAGTGGGTAGGGGTTGGGGACTTTTACATTATAAAAAAGATACAATTTTCTTTTTTTTGTCATTCAGTTCCTGAAACATGTAGCAAGACAGCATAAAGTACAAGGTTTTTATTAATTTCCTTCATGCTCAATAAAATCCATTGATAGAGCAAACAAATTTACAGAAAATAGTAAAACAGACTAAATTCTAGCTAAAGCATCCAATCTGATAAATTTGTTTGACTTTGATAAATAAGTTAACAGCATTTTTGTTGTTCCAAAGTTTTAGCTTTGTTCTTGTTAGACTGGAAAAATATCATGAGAACATCCAATTCATGTTAAAATGTTTTCCAGAAAAAAGAAAAATTCACACTTCCAATTATGCTGTATTCTCCAAATGTAAAAGTTTGATTCTCTCCTTTTTATTAGCAAATACAAAAGAATCATTATGACTTTAACGTCACTTAGCCAGTAAATCATTCCCAAAGCTTTATATTAAAACACTAAATTGACTGACTGCAGTTGAGCACACCCTGAAATATCAGAGTCTAGGAGGCGTTTTCCTTCAGGCATCACTCTCAGGTGAGAGGGCGGAGCTTCGAGGCAGAACAAAGACAGGGTAAACCCTCTTCTTACATAATAATTTTTAGCATACCCTTCCAGCAGCAGGATGTTGTAGTAGTGTTTCTGCCTCCTCTCTGTTGCCCACGGCAATGTAGAGGATTTAATTAGTTGTGAAGCAATACATCAAATGTGACTTTCCAGGAGTGCCACACCTTTGTTTGATTAAATCCATAATTATTTAGCTGTGTTCAAACAGGAAGTACCTCAACTTATGTTTAATAAAGATTACTTTGCAGCAGTAACATAAATAGTTGCGGTGTAATTTGCATTGCATTCTGTTACACATAATGAAATATGTAAAATGTTGTATTTAAGGGCAAACATTTTTGTTTTGCCAACCTTGACCTAGAAGTATCCTTGTCTAAAGTTAATCTCAAAACAATAGAAGAAGGTCAGACAGTGAGTTAAATTTAAAACAAAGTGAATGAAAAGAAGTAAAAAAAAAAACATTAGACTGGCATCAAACTTGAGTCAGAATAATTGTTACCACTTATTTTGTCAATTGCCATATTAGCATACACTGACAATATTACAACATTATCAAGACAATTTAGTTTGACGTACTAGTTGCCAACAGAATATCTTATCTGTGCTACAGTTTATCTTGCTGAATAATAAAAACAGCACACAAAATAAAAATGGTGTTTAATTTATTTATCATGGTAAAAATGCCCCTTCCTAAAAGTTCTTCTTTTCCCAAATTTAATTAAAAAGGCTTCTTTTGATGTCTAAAGCTGGTCAAACGGTGTTTGAAAACTATGTTAAAAAAATGATGCTCAATGTTACCCAATACAGTAGCTTATGAAATAAAATACTGTCTGAAAACATAAAGCTCAAAGCAAATATGAAACAAAAAGAATTGCAAAAAATAAATCACACTTAAACCAAAATTAGAGTGAAACTGCAGCAAGCAAATACGGTTGAGAACTCTTATCATGTTGGCAACTCCATCCATCCATCCATCCATCCATCCATCCATTCATCTTTAAGTTCTCTTAGGTCCCTGAGACAACAGGTCACACATGTAACAGGCCCAAGTGGAAAACCTAGATATTTCTCTTCTCAGCAAAAGTCTCATTCTGGAGAGATCCTCAGATTTTCCAAAACCAGAAGGGATATATGGTCTCTCCAGCACGTCCTGCGTTTGTTCTGGGGTTTTCCCTGAGTGGGATGTGCCTTTGGAGGCGCCAAGGTCGCATCCTGATCGGATGCCAGAAAAATAATAATGAATCCCTTCTATGTGGAGGAGCAGTGGTTTCAGTCTGAGCTTTGCCTTTTTTAAAGAGGTTCTCCCATCTCTATAGCAGCCTATATCTCATGACTCTCTGAATTCTTTAGAGAAGATTCTGAAATTAATATGTTTGAACAATTCCACTTTTTGGCTGTCTGTGTTTAGTAACTGTACACCAGATGGGGTTCTTTCATGCTTAGTTTACAAAGACCTGAACAAAAACCAACATTTTTCTGAGCATCACCAACGTTTCAGATCTTTGGGTTACTTGAAATGAGACTCTTAAGTTCCTGCTCTCCATTTTGTTTGTATTGACTACTGATTATGCACCCTAAATCATCTGGGATCCCATTCCTAAAAATATTTTGTTCCCACCAGTTTCTCATTGCAACCCCTGCCTGTTATCACGCTGACGTCAGCATTCAGTGCAAATTTTTTAGTGCTAGAGTTAATTTCAATGAGGCATTATTCTGATGGCAAACCCTGGGACTTAACAAAATTTTCTCTCTCTGATTGACTTCTCTATAGAAACAGATGACCTAATTTAATTAACTTAAGGTTTTTTTTAGCTTAAAAGATACAACAAAACAAAAAATATGCAGTTAATTAAATTTCACCTAACAAATTCTATATACATTTCTCTTTACTTTGGCAGCACTCACACATTATTAGGACACAAAGAATGCTGTTTTAACAATTCCAGCAACATGAACAGTTTTATAAATTGCTATGTCAACACTGAAGGTTAAAAATAAGGGTGGACAGTCAGGTCAAAAGCATTTTAAGGTGCAACACGATGTTAAACCCGACACCTCTCTGTCACGGAAGTTGGAAAAGCAGTTCACCTTCACGTCTCAGGGATATTTGTACACAGACTCCATCCGGTATCCTTACTATATGCTGGGAGAGAAAAAAAGAGAGTATAGTGCAAACAGAGACAGGTTCACACTCTTTATGCTCTGCAGAGTGGAACCTGAAAGTCAATACTTCATAAGGGCCAGTTTACATAGATTAAAGCAGCATACTTACAACTAACAATGACAGAAACGTGCCCAAACGTTTATCACATTTTCACATGACAATCATTACTATAGGAATAAAAACTATAATTAATCACATTTTAATTTACACTGGTTTAAATGGCTATGGGAAAATGACCCAAAATATAAATATTGTTAGTAGCATGCTGTTTGTAATTTAGCCATTTCATCAGTCTAAAACCCGAGTCACTAAATCAAGATGAGATCAATCTATTGAGCATCTAGAACTCATAGTATAGGCACCAAAGTGGAGCGAACGAGAGCATACATGGCAACCCACAGACTCAAAGACACGATTAAGAGAAGAACTATGTGAAAACATATTTTCTCACGGTGCATTAAAGAAGAACCCACACCCAGAGACAAACATTCACATACCGAGAAAGTGCTCATAAAATTTAATGGATGCAATATATGTTTTGGTATTTGGTGTGTAAATTAGCAAAATTGGCATAAATGGACCAAACTCTGACTGCAAGTACCAAAGTTCTTCCAACATTCTCCATGGTATGTGTAGAATATGAATCAATTGGCATTAGTGTAATAGACAGCTTGGCTACATTAGGGTTGAACATGGTTTGAAGTGTGTTTATGACAATGGTGTAGAAAAAGTGAGTGGAAATGTATTTTTTTAACAGAAATTGTATCTGCATGAATGTGTTTGCAACATGCACATTTTATGCATTTATGCACAAGGTGTACATACCTGTATGTTCTCTAAGTTTCTATGTAATGAAAAAAGAAGGTTTGGTGTTCTGAAAAACAAACATATACATGTCTCTTTCTGGTACAACAGTTCATCTGGTAGTACCTATGAAGTGATGACAGATGTCTCTGAAATCAGTAATTTGACCCAAACAGGAAAGCATTTTTCAAGCTAATATTTACTAATATATAAACTAACATTTACAGTCAAGAATAACCTTTTAATCAGTCATACATTGTTTAGCCAGTTGAATGCACATAGGTCATCAATTGAAAGCTTAATGACAAAGCTTAGCATTCAGTTATAAAAGTGAGTACTTCTGATTCTAAATGTGTGCTTAAGTCAGATGATTATTTAAGTTCAGATTTCTCTTCATTTAACAGACAAGACCAACACAAAAAAAGAGAGAGTGAAGAAGCTGTGTTTTAAAATCATATCAGTGGGAAAAATGACAATCCAAATTGCTTAACAGTTTAGAACAGTTCTCCTGTCTGACCTTAATTCAACCCAACGTCGCATTTCTATTGCACTGAAATGAAGGTATCCATCTGGGCCATAGGGAACTGTGTGAATCTAGGCCAAAATACCATTAGGGAAGCTGGAAGGATCTCTGCCTGGTCAAGGCAATTAACAGTTACCATGACGACAGTGCTCAGAGCACAGAAAAATGTTATGAATGGTAGTTAATGAGCAATGTTCACAAACTGGGTGAATCAGGACAGGACACAATGTCACAAAACAGCTTGACAGAGTTCATCTTTAAAAATGGGTCAACAACTATTTCACAGACCTTTATGTGCATTTATGTTATCGTGTTGTCTGTCTGTTTGTTTGTTAGTCTGTTAACAACATAACTCCAAAAATTATGAACGGATTTCGATGAAATTTTGAGAAAATGTCCGTAATGGAACCCAGAACAACTGATTAAATTTTGGGGTTGATCCAACCTGAAGCATGTATCCACCACCGACCAGAGGTGCTTACCTCCACTCCTCTCCTATATTAGAGAGTTCACTAGCAGCTCACACAGCATCCCCGCTATGGTTGGAGCATATGAACAGTAAATTAGTTGCACATGTGCTAATCTCCCGTCTCTGCTGGAAGAGCACAGCAAGAGCATGAACACAGCCATGCATCTTATTAACAGATATTTTATTGGAAAAGTACCGAAAGTTAGAATTATATAACAACATAGGGGGGTGAGTGGCCCTGGCAGAAGCTTTTCTAGTTTTCTTTATGATTTTACACAATAAGTTATAACTTGGAGTTCTAAGGCACAGATAAATTACCACTTGACATGAGTAATTTACCTCCATGCAAGCTACAGGTAAACCTGATTTTCCAGGAAGCCCAAGTTTTTGAAACTGTTATTTCTGAGAACAACTGGTTTCAGTTACTAGGCTGCAAAGCTGTTGGCAGAGTGGTTTCATCTAGGAGACAAAAACACAGCTTAACAGCTTTGATTAATGAAACCTGCATAGAGTTATTTTCACACATTAAGCAGAGCATGTGGGTCCACATTTTCAAAAGAAAAATTAAACATCTGCCCAAACAAGGCAGCTGGCCCAAATGACCACCTTAACCATCCACTTTTTTCTTTCTTTTCTGCAGGTTTCCAGGATGTGCATGTAATGATTTTCATCGGCTTCGGTTTCCTCATGACCTTCCTTCAGCGCTACGGCTTTAGCAGTGTGGGCTTCAACTTCCTTATCGCAGCCTTCTCCCTGCAGTGGGCCACTCTCATGCAGGGCTTCTTCCATGGAATGCATGAAGGGAAGATTCACATTGGGGTGCAAAGGTACAAAATATGAATTAAAAAGGACCAATTTAAAGTAACCAATATAACTAATACTGTGCCGCTGTTTAAAAATACTCCTTTTAGATGCCAGAAGCGGCTTACATGCACATTCAAAAATGACTTTTTGTGATGAGTAAACAAAGGGGTGCTGTGAGCTTATGATCAATTTTACAAGATTCTTTCCTCAGTAGTAGTGAGCATTGCCCCTTATTCAAGGGACACTACCACTATTTGCTCCTTTACAATTCAGGATAACAATGAAAAAGGTATTTTCTTAATAAAAACATTTACACAATGTTGTAAAGACTACTCTGTGATTCAATGTCTAACAGCTAGGCCTTTGTTTCTAATTGTAAGAGTTTAGCAAAACCTAATTTGCAAGAAGTGTTTGTGTCACTCCGGAAAACGATGCTTTTATATTTGCATGTTTGTAAGTGCACATCTTAATGACCAGAAGCTGGTAATTTTGAACGTTGAACACTGAACAGATAAGCACTATGCCCCATAAAAGCGCTAGCATTTAAAAAAATTTGGTATTCATCAAACATTAGCTATGAAAGGAGACAGAAACACTGGTTCTGACTTTGTTTCTCCTTCCACTCTAAGCTGTTCCTAATCTCTGTCTTTGCTGTTTGCAGTATGATCAATGCTGACTTCTGCACCGGCTCTGTCCTGATCTCATTTGGAGCAGTTTTGGGTAAAACCAGCCCTCTCCAGCTGCTGATTATGGCCATTTTTGAGGTCACACTGTTTGCAGTCAATGAGTACATCTTGCTCACCCTTCTAGGAGTGAGTCACCATAAACCAAACTACAGAAGATTTGTGTTGATGACTTCTGAAAATTTTTATTTTCTCTGTTGATACCCTCAATGCTTTAAACTATCCTGTAAAACTTGTTTCAGACTAGAGATGCTGGAGGCTCCATGACCATCCACACGTTTGGAGCCTACTTTGGCCTAATGGTGACACGAATCTTGTACCGCCCCAACCTTGACAAGAGCAAGCACAAGAACTCATCAGTCTACCACTCAGACTTGTTCGCAATGATAGGTAATCCCTATGCAAAGCCACAGATTTCCAGGAATTCTTTTTTTGGTAAACTACACCCAGACCCAAACGGTCTCAACATGCTTATAACAATGAACTGTCTAGGACACCAAAGATTGACTCAGTGCTCACTGATCTTGTGGTTTCTTACCCTTTTTTTGTATGACCTACAGAGGACAAGCATTTACATGTGTGTGTTTACTGTCAGTTAACTGTTTTGTGGCTTCTAGTGTCATTCAAGTATTTGTGTTTTGTTTGACACAAAAGAAAATTTAGATGGTTAAAATTTTTAAAGTGTGGCAGGCATTTGGTTTCATCCCCTTTTACCTTCATATCACAAAATAAAATCCATGTAGCAACCATCTCCCAATCAAACTAATCAATAAATACCTCAGAGGTTTACTACAGAACATTGGTGAACAAACAGCATCATGATGACCAAGGAACACAGCAAACGGGTCTGGGAAGTTTAAAACAGGGTTGGGGGAGCTGGCTTCCTGGGAAGACATTTTGTCTCCCAGTCCTTCCCTCCCCATCCCCGAACTCCTCTGTCCACCCGCTCCATCACTTTACTACTCATATAGGGTCTTGGGGCATGGACACATCACTGCGGTGCGAGGAAGGGTTTCCCTCCTCGCTATCCCGTGGCGTCCTGGGTACCAATTTTAATATACAACTTAGACACTCCCACTTATAACATTTTCATGCGACACACATGTAGGGACTTTGGGGTGGGCACACTTTTCGACATCCAGAGGGGGAGCGGTTCAATCAGCTTCACCTCTGGTGCCGGTGCCCACTGTTAAACCACATATAGACACTGAGGGCTCGGGGTGGGGGTTGCACATCCCACCCCTCTGTTTTAAATGCACATTATGACAACACGCATCAACACCATACTCGAGCAGGAGAATAGAGGCTAGGGGTCTTCTCACACCCCTGTTCGCGACGGGCCATCAGGGGTCGGGGTCTGGAGGAGGAACAGGTGGCTGCTTCGCCACTTTGGGGCCCTTGGCGGTCTGCTTGTCTCCATCTTAGAAGGTAGGGGGTCCACCTCCCGGGTCCGGGGGCTGGTGGCTCTACGGGGGCATCGGTACCTGGACCTGGGAGCATAAAGTGTGTATGGGGTATGTGAGTGAGGGTACAGTGGGGGCCCCTCGTCGGCCGGTCCCTTGTCGGGTCCCTGCTGGGGGGTGGGGTGCCCCTGGGCCCCGGCTCTCCCGGTCCATGGACTGGCCCGCCCTGGCGCGGCTGGTTGCCGGCGGGGCCCGTGGGCTCATCACTGCTGCCCCCCGGGCCCCTGCATGGTAGCCGCTGGACGTTCCCCTGGGTTTCTCCTTTGCTCCTCTCTTGGGGGATGTGGTCGGCCCCACCCTGGTCCGCCTGGGGCTCTGGGGGTCCTTTGGAAGTCTTGGCTCCGATCTCCTTCATGTCTGCATCGATTCCTGGGAGACGGATTGATGCCTGCTCACACCAGCTATCGAACACTCTTATGGAGAAACCTTATATGCACCAGCATGCTCACACAGACGCATAGGTGTGGGATCTCTGGTGTTTAAAGATATATTCTTGGGCTAAGAAAAGAAAAGAAAAAAAGAAAACGGGGTTGGGTTTTAAATCAAGATCTCAACCTTTCAACATCTCACAAAACTCTGTTCAATCCATCATCCAGAAATGGAAAGAGTATGGTTCAACTGCACACATACAAAGACATGGTTATCCATACAAACTGACAGACTGGGCAGGAAGAGCTTTAGTCAGAGAATCAGATGGTATCACTGAAGGAGTTGCAGAAATACACAGCTCAAGTGTGAGAATCTGTTGACAAGACAACTTGTTTGTCACAGGCCATACAAGAGACAGAGAAAACCTGTGGAAAAAGATATTCTTAAAAACTGAACTTTTTGACCAACGTGCAAAACACTACAGATGCTTAACCCATCACCTCCATGTTAGAACATGCTTTGGGGAAGGCTTCAGGAGGGTCGGGGAAGGCTTCAGGAGGGTCAGGGAAGGACATCAAATTTAATTGAAGACCGATACAACAATTTTGTTAGAGGCTGCAAAAGACTTTAGTCCAACAGGGTAACGCCTCTAAACATTCATCCAGGAACTGTAATTGAATGGTTTAGATCATAGCATATGCATCTTTTTGGATTGCCCAGACAAAGTACCTATAGTCAATGGGGAATCTCCGATATTTCTTGAAATATGAATTTAAAGATGCTTTCTATCCAGTAGGACCAACTTTACATATTCTTACAAAGTTAAACAGGAAAGACATGCGCTAAAAGACCTGCAGCTATATTTGCAGCACCAGTACTCACTTTTCAATATGTTAAAAATGTTAAAGAGCTTAAATCCTTTTCCTTTCATTTCACAATTGTGCACTGGTTAGAATGCATAATGTAGAAAAGTTCAGGGGTATACATTGGCAAGGCATGTACCTTTCGAAACATTTTTAAGTGCCTTTTTACAATTTACTTTCACTGCTGCTAAATTTTAAAAGGCTATCCTTACCATTCAATGTAAATACAGGAACCATCTACCTGTGGATGTTCTGGCCCAGCTTCAACTCTGCCGTCACAGAACACGGAGACCCCCAGCACCGTACAGCCATGAACACCTACTACTCCCTAGCAGCCTGCACTCTGTCAACATACGCCATGTCTGCCCTCACAGCTCATGATGGAAAGCTGGACATGGTAAGGATGCATGATTATCGTTCCTATTGGCAATTCTGTTTTTTATACAAGAAAACTGGGAAATCAAATGATGAACGAAACGCTTAATGAAAAGTTCATCCATACAATTTTTTTGTAGGGCTTTCTTTTTTAAAAAGAGTTAAAAAAAAATGTACATATATATATATATATATATATATATATATATATATATATATATATATATATATATATATATATATATATATATATATATATATATATATATATATATATATATTTCTTTAAAAAATACCTTCACAAACTTCACAAAACACTTTCATTAAGTCTTTCATTTGATTTCCCAGTTTTCTTTTATACAAAGACAGAATTGGCAATGAGAACTATATATATATATATATATATATATATATATATATATATATATATATATATATATATATATATATATATATATATATATATATATATAACAAGAGGGTGTTGAGACAATACCAAACAAAAGAAAGATTTCATATCTCCACTTCTTGCTCTTCCTGCACTTATCAGAGTTTAGAACACATGACTGTTGCTCATTGCATAAAAGACAATGAATAAATAGACTACAGGTGCACACCTCCTCAAAAAATATTGTTGGGTCTCAGCCCAATTGCTGTCAGGTTCATCTGATACCAACTGTCTTTCACATACCATAAGCTCAGATGGTAAATCATCTCAAGAATATGTCTCTACACTGATGGTTATCAAACATGGGAGGGATTATGTGTAGTGCCAGGATACATCTTTAAATAGGCAGGGCGTTTTCTAATGTGTTCCACTCGCTTGTTGGAAACAAGAAATTTGAATATTGTCGTAGCTCACTTCATTCAAGTTTGGCTTAAGACTGTTGGCATCCTAATGCCTAATATCAAAGGAAATTGATGATTTGCCACAGTAACATGTCCTGAATGACACCATCAGTTTGTTGGCAAAAACTAATAATCTACCTGTTTTCCTTTTTAAACCAAAACTAAAAATTTTGTCTGGCCGTGTGGTTTGAAAGTCAGGCAATCTGACACAAAGGCAGTTAGAAAACATCTTTTTTAATAAAGATAATGGTTGTGTGTTTACTACAGTAGTCACCGTGTACTACGCTTTCAGACAGAACATCATAATTCATATTTAATAGTCCATTTTCTGCTTTAGGTAAACTCATTTTGTGTCACAAACGTGTGAATTAAAACAACAATCTACTTTGATAGTAAAAATGGTAGAAAGCCCAGTAGCAATCTATTAGTGTTTCAATATATTTTGGTGGTAGATAACGATATTTTTTCTTAAAATTCTTTGTTAGAAATAGTGTGCCCTTAAACAAATGTAATTAATCTTTGCTGCCACCACCTGTATAATATCAAGCTTTTCATTAATTAATTGTTCAGGTTACTTGTGCATTTTGAAGCCGGAACATAGAAATGTATTTAAAAGAAACTTAAATCAACACAAAAATGAACTGAGCATATGATTTAATGTTGGTTTCAAAAATGTCAAAAGACAAAATGTAAAAGAACAATACACAGATACAAAGCACAAATGCATATTTTATTTAAACCCAGATTAGGTGCCGATCTGCATGTTGGTGTCTACATGAATGTGTTTGTGTGAGTGCAACTGGGTGAAAGTGACTGTAGTATTAATGTATTATTTTACCACGCTCTGTGTTCCATCTCCATGTTTAGGTGCACATTCAAAATGCCGCTCTAGCCGGAGGAGTCGCAGCAGGAACAGCTGGTGAAATGATGCTCACACCGTTCGGCTCCATGATTGTTGGGTTTTTGGCAGGAATCATCTCTGTCCTTGGCTATAAGTACCTCTCGGTAAGAATAAATCATGATATTATGTTTACAAACCAATTCATGTTTTCAAGAAATAGGTTAGGCACCTTCTGTTAAAGTTCTCAATTAACTAAGTCTGAAGTTTGAGTTGTTTCTGTTCTTACATGGTTAAATTTACAAAAAAAATTTTTACAGTATCATTAGCAACACCTTTTTATTCTGCCTTGTCTCAAATTAGCCCATCCTGGAGGAGAAGCTAAAGATCCAAGACACTTGTGGGGTTCACAATCTGCACGGCATGCCCGGCATCCTTGGGGCTATTGTTGGGGCTGTAACGGCTGCCGTGGTCCCGAAGGAAGTATATGGAAATGGGTAAACGCTTCATCTGTGCTTTCCCTGTTGCAGCATTAAATCCAGCATTTTTATACATAGTTTTTTTTCATTCAATCATTTCTAGATTACATATTCCTTCAGCTTGCAACATAATAAAATATATTTTTTAACAGTCAGCTAACATGTTTTTGTTTCTGTGTGGTTGTAAGTTTGGCAAAGGTTTTCCCTGATGTTGCACTTCGACACAGAAAAACATCTTATCAGGGTGGCATGCAAGCAATTTCCCTTGGAATCACCCTGGGTATTGCTCTTTTTGGAGGACTTATTGTTGGTAAGTAGATGCATAACCAGTGGTTATTAAAGCAATTCAAGGGCACCAAATAATAATAGATAAAACTTAAAAGAACCCAAATTATTACATAATTTAACAAATGCCATCTACAGTCAAATCCGTGTAGATTGTAGCTTTGTTCAAATGTCTTAAGTGATATTTAAAACTATTTAGTTCTAAATCTGATGTTGCTGTTACTTTCTAACTCCCATTAATTCAAAATATTTTGGGGTGAGATTAATGTGCGGACAGAAACTCATTGTCATTAATGTATGCTTTATGGGGAATAAATGAATGAATACGTCTACATAGCCACGTGTGATGGATTTTTATAAAGAATTCTCAGGAGTTTTTTCATCTGCAAAATGTTTTTTGTTTGGAACTTGATTACGTTTGATAAAATATTACCATGAATACAGTCTGAAGACATCTGAGGACAATTGACACCTGCCCAGAACTGAAATATCAAATGTTTCCTTGTGTTCAGGTTTTATTCTGAAGCTGCCTGTGCTTGGTGCTCCTCGCGACACCACCTGCTTCGAGGACAACATCTACTGGGAGGTGAGTTTGGTGAAACAAGACAGTTGCACCTAAACTGCAAATGCAACATAAAATACATGATGGAATTTCCCTTTTCAAACTAGTGATAAAGCATTTGCATTGATCTTGTTTCTTTAGATAGAGACCCTCTCTTTCTTATGACTAATACTAAATTACATGTTTATTCCAAGAAAAATAAGGATTTCTTTAAAACCATGTTGGTATGCATTAGGGAGGATTGGTAATACAGATTTAAGATTTTATCATGTAATTATCACTGGTTGCCATAACGATAAAAGTGATGATAACACGTATTTAAAAACTTTATTTTATCTTTTGCCAACACATTCATTTTAGGTGGTCTGCATTTGTATAGCGCTTTTTCAGTCAGAGGACCACAAAGTGCTTTACACTACATTCAGTCATTCACCCATTCACGCACAATTTCACATGCTACATTGTAGCCACAGCTGCCCTGGGCCACGCTGACAGAAGCGAGGCTGCGATACACACTGGTGCAACCAGGCCATTTGAGCACCACCAGCAGTTAAGCAAGGTGAAGGGTCTTGCCCATGGACACAACGGCCGAGATGGACGGCGCGGGGCATTGAACCGGCAACCCACCGATTACGGGACAAACTCTGTCACTACATACAGACAGAGCTGAACTAACAGAAAGACTGCATTAAAAGTTAAAACTTATTGAATAGACTGCTTGTCACCAGTTACATATAACCGTAAACTTCATTGTCCTATTTTCAAATACACTTATTTAGTTTCATTGATTCTCTTAGGAAACCAGCATTTCAAAGTAACAACCTTAACCGTTCTTTCAGTATTGGGGTTCTGCAAACATCATCAATAAAATTTTTCTTTGTCCTGATAAATCTTTTTTTTCCCACACTAATGATAAAAGTTATAACTGCTCTTCAACTGATTATTCTACCAAATTTGGACTCATACAATCAATTACATGAAGTGAATTTACAGTTCCAAAGAAACATTTGAAATCGGATTGCTACATATAAAGCTCAAGTACCAAATAATCCAGGGGAAAGCTTACTTAAATTTATAAAATTAAGTTGTTTGATATAATACAAATGTAAAACCGTTTTACATATGCTCAGATTTAGTTTTAATGTGTACAGCTCATGTAAAAAGAACTTTAGTTATTCTTACATTGCAATTTATATCCTTGCACAAATTAGTTTATTGGATTATGGTGTTGAAGGACCATTTTCTGTGTAATCGCTAGTTTTTTAGTGTGAAAAACATTTTCTAGATCAGAGAATCCCAAACTTTCCATCTTCTGACCCACAAAATAAATTTGTAAGAATGTTGTGACCCCGACTCTTGGTTTAGCATACAAGCATTTTTACTGAGTCAATTAAAAACGGGTGCAATGACAGTAGAATCAGCATCAACAGCCAATATATTGACCAAAATGCTTTTATTTATTTTCCTGATTTAAAAAATATATATACATGTTTCATGGCATATTAATCATGCACATGCTTTCTCATCTTAATTTTTGTTATTTAGGTTAATTTTTGAAGAGGACCTCCTGATCCCAGACTTACATATTCGTGACCCCACTTGAGGTCCTGACCTCAATTTTGGGAACCAGTGTTCTAGATGTTTTGGGTCTGATATAGTCGCTTCAGTACAATATGTTCATGATGCACTGAAATACCAAAGTCAGATGAGATGATTATGTCTGGCCACCAGAGGGAGCAAATTAGCCACCACAGAAGTTCAGAATTGCTGACTCGTTTCTACTGACCCACAGGTTGATTGTGCAACATGTTTGTTTTACTATCATTTTATCATTAGTCTTTGATTTTCTGGGAGCAGATAGTGCAGTCACAATTAGCTAGAAGTAGCTACTTAAACTTGCTCTTTTATTTTATTTCTAAAAAGAAACACTTTAAAACATTGTTAATTAACGTTTTATTGTTTTGTGCACATATTTGATCCATATGTGCAGCTCTTACATTGTGTAGTAAAACATTCTCAAAGTAAAAAAAAAGAAGTGGAACAAGAAAGAAAGTAAAACTATTTGCAGCATTTCAGTTCAGAATATCTGCAGACACATAAAATGGAGAACGCAAATCATGACAAAACAAAATTAGAAAGCAGCTATTGTTGAAATTTCAGTATTTATCAGTATTTTTCTTTTTACATCTCAGGTACCTGGTGAGGAGCATCATGATGAGGAGATGACTGCTGTGAGGACGGAAGAAACTGAGAAGATCAACAGTCAGGCAGACTGATCAAAGGAAACTGAGAGACACAGACCCAATCGGAGGTTTTAACAGCACTTGAAAGCCTATAGCCTCAAAAATACATATTATACTCGTGCCAGCTGCCAAACTGTTTATACATTTGAAATATTACAATATTTTTTCAATCCACTAGAACGAAAAGTAAAACCACTAGAGGTCAATCTAGAGCTGTATCTGTGAAACTGCTGCACTGATTAAGGAAGCTTCCATTTCTTAAAAACTGCTGTTGTTGTCCAACAAACACACATGTGACATAATTACATTTTTTTTTACAGTAAGTTTAAACCAAAGACATACATTTAAACCCAGATACATTCATTGAACTAAATGTATTTAGTCAGGATCAGACAATTTTAATAGGAGTAACTGTGTACTGCATGTTTCATTGATTAAACAAATGATTTCATGCTGCGAGGTAAACATGTTTTACTGTATATTATATTTGATTACATTAGCTTTAGAATTTTATACAATTTTGTCTCTCATATTAAACCATGTGCATTTAGAATAGGGATGCCAGTCTTACTGTTACGTCTGTACACTTTCATATTTGTATGGTGATCTTTGTTTTCCAAATTGACCCAAACCAACAGGATAGTAACTGTTGGCAATTGTTACTGCATTTATTAGAGCAGACATACTTTTTAAGATACAGTTCTGAAATGTTTTGGGCCAAAAATAAAGTTTTCAAAGTGTGTTTTGTGTCATGTGGCATTTACAATCCAACTTTACAGCAGGCCCAATTTCTCATTGGATGTTCAGACATTTTTCTCACATTTGCACATGGAGACTTTTAGCACTTAACTGAATAATGTGATCAACTATGAGACTCAAAGAAAGGGTTTTGTGTTTTGACCTTGTTTTAAAATGGAAATCAGCTTTCAATGGATCTCGTTATCAAAGCCTAAACAACTATCTTGCAGGTATTGTTGAAATTGTTGCAACCTTTAATACACAACTCTGTGTTGGAAAAGATGCAAAAGTCATTTTCTGGGCTTTTTCTATTGTTTACCTTTAAACGTGTCACAAAAAAATGTTTTCCATCTACAGATTCCAAACTGTTATAAAATAATTTTCCAAACATTATAATGGAACAACTCCAGTGAAGTTGAATTTTCCCACTGCGGTCTTATTCCCTTCACACTGGACTCAGCTGGTTAAACTTCATATGAGAGCAATGCTAATGAAATCCAACAAGCTTAAGCATAGAAACATGTCATGTGATATCAAACCCTTTCTTGAGGAAGCAACAAACCTGAAGTAAAATACAAGTACACATTGTAGCTTCAATAGTTACAGGGCACGTCTTTCAATGTAGGTATATTAAAAGAACTTTTTTTCTATAACATTTTTATTAATGAATATTGGAAATGAGATACCAAAAATAAAAAGCAAGCAAAAACTTGATATAAAAATATTCCAAAATAAAGAAATGTATGCAAATTCCATCCATGTCTGAAACTCAGATATTCTAATACAATTTTACTTATTGTTTTTACGCTAAGACAGAGGGATGTTTCCCTTTGCCTGCAGGAGTTTTCCCTTTGAATACTGCTGTTTTCTTTAAGGAGTAGTTTAGACTGATGGATGGAGGTTTTCCTGGGCCCTCTACATGTGCATCCCTCTGGCATGCTTGTTCTTGCAAGAAGGCTGGAGATGGCCAAGTTACAACACATATCAATGTGCAAACAGCCAAAGTGTAAACTTAACTTGACATTTTTATTCATTTTTTTTGTAAGAGCAAGCTGTTGTGTTATTGCTTTGATACACCAGTCAGACAAAGTTAAACCACCTTTTCTGAACCATTATTCAATATCAGTAAGAATATTTCTTGTTAACCAAAGCAAGACAATGCAGCTTTATTTTTTATAGCACACTTTCAACTGGTTCTGATGCTGCTACCCCAGTAGATGACGACTGAAGAGATTAACCTATCCACAACAGATTTATAGAAAATCTGCAGCATCTTGCTTCAAACCTTGAAGGACCTAAGCTTCCTCAAGAAGAACAGTCTGCTCTGTCCTTTCTTGTACACGGTTTCTCTGAGTCTCCAGTCCAGTCTGTTGTCCAGGTGAACTTCAAGGTATTTATATTATTTAACCACCTCCATTTCTTCTCGATGCAAACAGTGTTTGACTTCACTGTGTTTCTTTCTAAGACACCTTTAGTGGAAATGTCATGGCTTGGGTTGCCAAAATACCTTCTAAAGACTAGTAGGGCTTAGCTGCTCTCATCAATGTGAAGTGGATGGTCCAGCCTAGGACGGGAATGACAGAACAGAGGTAATGAGGTATCACACATACTCTCTCTAATCAAATCTGATCTTACCCCACAGCGCCTGGAGCATGATGGTTGAGACATTTCTTCTCCTGTGAAACCATCTGATCTGATTATTTTACCTTACCTCTCTGCAGTTGTAATTATTTTATTGGCTAAACTTGTAAAAAATCTGCATGTCGGTGCAGATTACTAACGTGACTTTTAAGATGAATTTTCATGTTTATATTCTGCATCCTGAGAAGTTTCATATTTCTCTGCTGGTGCTTTATAAGTGCAAAATGACCAACATCTTCTGTGAAGTACTTGCACATTTTATTTGTTATTTCTTTATTTAAATGGACAATGCACATTAATGAACATGACAACGTAAATATGCCAGAAATAGCCAGTGGCTAATTTTAATCTGTAGTCCCTAGCAGATCAAGAAAAATAATTAGAAACACAATAGTAACGGACTTATACAAATATCATCCACACAACATGGAAATCAAAGATAAAACAAAATTAAATATGACTTAACGAGAAAAAAAACTAAAGGAATTGAAAAAAAAAACACTTTCAACAGACAAAGACATTGGAAAATGTCAACGCAACTTAGTACTTGAGACAAAGGAAAGGAACAATTGTCAGTGGTCACATGACTGGTGCCTCTTTAGCCAACATTTAAGTTTTGTTTTAAAAGCCATGCAAGTGTCAGAGTATCTAATATTTAGTGTCATACTGTTCCAAACCTCCACTCCTTTAACTGATAGCACCTGGTGACTGTACACTGTCCGTCTAAAAGGTACCGCACAGCATTATGTGTCCAGACTTGTGGTAATTATCCTAGTATCAGTAACAACAAACGGTAGCATAAGAAATACAGCGCAATGAAAAGTATGTCTTCTGTTTTTGCTTTTTGTCGTGATAAATGATGTAGCTAACTTATGAAACATATTTAAATCAACCTGGCTCAATGTGGAAATATATTTACCACCTTTGTTAAAGTAAGGATAACCATGATTAACCACATTTCGGTTTAATTCCACAAACCATCATGTGACCAAATTACTACCTTACCTACAGAATAAAACCACCCCCATATCTATCACCTGTCTAACAACAATAAGTTGGTTAAAAGATGTGGAAAAAGCAACATCATACTCCATGTAAATAAATTTAAGAACAGATACACAGTTATTGACCTTAATCAACATTAAAAAATAGTTACAGAGTTATGTCTTAGGCTTTTGAATCACAGTGAACCACCGTGAGAGCCATTATCCACAAATGGAAAAAACATGGAACAGTGGTGAACCTTCCCAGGAGTTACCGGCATACCAAGATTACCTCAAGATCTCATCGGGTTTCATCTAGAAGAACAGTTCTGCAAGTCTAATTTCACTCAGTTAAGGTTAGTGTTCATAACAGCAAATAACAGAAATCAGATGAGGATGATGGACATCTAGGGGAGAACTTCAAGGAAAAGAGCACTGTTGAAGATGAAGGATGTAAAGGCACAGCTCACAATTTTCAAAATAAAAATGAATTATTCTATGGAATGCTGTAAAAAAAAAAATCCTGTCGTATCTGGCACAAAGCTAACACAGAGTCAAATGTGGTGTTAGGATGATGGTCTGAAGGTGCTGCTTTGTTACTTCAGGCCCCGGATGACTTAAAGTAATGACAACTTAACTCCTGCTCCAGCATAACATCCTGTAGCTGAATGTCCTACTGTACGTTTGTGACCTTCAGCTAAAGTTGGTGTTGATTCTCAGTCGAAACTAAATATTCAGCTAAAGCTCATTTGGGTTATGAAGCAAAACAATGATCCAAACTACACCAGAATGCCCACCTCTGACTGGCTCAAAAACATTTTTGGAATGGCCTAATCAAAGTCCGGATTTAAATCTCATTGAGATTATATGGCCTGACCTTAAACAGGTCTTTCAATAATCGAGAAATTATCCTTTATTACCCTAATTTAGAAATAAAATTATCACAGCAGAAGACAATTAAAAAAATACATTTCTCCAAAGCGTAAAAAAGAAAAATAATTCAAAAGCAGACATCAAAACACTTTAAATACTAATTTAAAGTCAATATCATTGAACTGCAGGTCAGAAACAGATGATTGGAAGATCCAAAGATCAGGTCAAATAACCTTCTGTAAACCCACTCCTCCCACTGGTGGAGGAAATGTTTTTTTCTGGATTTCTCTAGAATGCTAAAAAAATCATCCAGTGTAGCTGAATGAAAGCACTTCTGCATAAAAGTGGGTGAAAAAAACCACTTTAGTGACGCAAAAGACTTATGGACAGTTACTACAAACAAGAGAAAGGAGATGTTGCCACATAGTGTGGCATGCCCAGATTTAGTTCTTAGATATAGGGGTGAAATATGCACACAAGACCAGGTTGTTTTGGACAACCTTTTTACTCTTAATGAATGGAACCATCATTTGAGTGTAATAAAAGGAATCTATAAAAGGGCAAATACATTTTACCTGCACTGTAAAGGAATGGGAGAAATAAAAAAAATATTATTCTGGACTATTTAAGATCACTAGACCAGATTTGACCAGAAAGTAGTTTAAGTTATTGCAAGCAGGTCCGAATCCACTCAATTAAGTTAATACAGTCATGGACGACAAGTGGAGATAATCCTTCTCTCATTTTTTTCTGGAAGTATTTTTTGTAGCAGGAACTCAATTTCAATGGAGAATATTCAGCTTTGTGTGTGTTTATTATAAACATGAGCTTCTAAAAAGTCCAGATCTCAACAGGACCTCCTGTAGAAACAACAATAAAAAGAAGCAAGCAGATGGGGGCTTCACTAACTCTTTAAGGGGAAGCTATGGCATGAATGGTGAGGCGCAATGCTTTGTTAACCGTATCCATCGATCCTGACATACAGTATGTCCCTTCAAAACAAGACAGTTGACCTTCCGTTGGGCTGGTGCCGTAAATGGGTCACAGAGACCACTAGGTGGTGCTGGTAGAAAATTAAAGACACCCAGAGCCTCATCAAGAGGCAACTTACATTTACATTTGATGGCAATTAACAGTGCTAAGGAAACTACAACAAACGACTGATTGGGTTACCAGTTGGAACATTTTATCTAAAAAAGAAAAATCTTTATGATTGTTTACATAGTAAGACGTAACATTCTGATCTCTTGGATACATTTGCTGTTATTTGTCATTGACAATTTATCTCATTGTACTTTTAGCTCCCTTAATCAACCCATTTGCATATCCTGATGAGCTGCTTGCTGCCTTGCTAAATTATTCCTGCATTTTTAGTTTAATAGAGGGCCCCTTGCGTGCTGCAGGAGCCTCGTCTGACCCCCCGCCCAGCGTGGTGATGGCGCCATGGCGTGAACAGCCACTGCAGCCTTTTCCCAGGAACCAAAAGACAGGTGGACAGCTGTTTACTGAAAAGGCGCTTCTACTGAAGAGCTTAATTGAGCTTCATATGGCTAATTAAAATGCAAGGGAAAATAATCATGATTATGGTAATTATTTCTAGTGTCCAATATTTCTTCAGGAGATGAGCTTGCTTGGCATCCTACTTGCACTAAAAATCTTTTCTTTTTGTTAGATGCTGTAGTTTCGGTGTCTATAAATATATATTTCTCTGAGTTGAAATGATTCTTTTTCAGTAAAATATAAAAACTCCCCCAAATGTATTTCACATTATTGCAAAAAAGAAAAGAAAAAAAAACAGCAAAAGCTTAGCCTTGTACTGTGAACAGGGTCGACTCAGGGAGGAAATCCTTTTTTTTCATTAACATGCCTCCAACCTAACCAACCGTGCTGTTGTAAGATCACTTTTCAGTTTTCCTAAACACCCCATAACATTGATATAAGACTGTATTACCCTTGACCCCGTCACTGTATTTCTCTGTATGTGAGCTGTGAGCGAGGCACGTGGGAACGGTGCTGATCAGCCCCTGCAGCTACATGGGGTTCGTCCTGAGCAGCTGTAGCCTCCTGTGGCTCAGCCTCCGGCTTGTGAGCGATTGTTGTTCTTAACACTGTTCTGAAGGTGAACATAATAGATTAATAGGCTCCCTAAGGACGACTGGGTCTCCTGTGGGAACCCCTCTGCCCGCTTGCAGCCCTGCAGAACCCGTAATAGGGCCAACACTAAAACACTGAAATCACAGATGTGAATGTTTGCAGGACATCAGACCCACATGTGAAATTGTCGACTTTCATAAAGCTGTACTATGAGGTGTGATGTCCTCATAGTACAGCTTTATGAAAGTACATTTAAACCTATGAGTTTTTCTGTGATTGCATAATTACTCTTTTGCAGCAAGATTCTCACCATTAATTACACTCAAAGTAGAAACATCAGCACTCGGTGCGAGCATCTGGGAATTCACGCTCAGAGTTAATTTAACACTTGTTATTATTTTGAACAGCCCCATCAACTCTCCAATCAACTCTTGAGAGCTCTAAATATTAATATCGGAGAAAACTGCAAGAGCAGCTACACCTCGACAAAAACATCATGGGATATTACTGTGTGAAAACAAAACAGAAATAAAACAGAAAGCAGATTTTGGTGTGTGTTTTTCATTTAGCTCTAGATTATATCCCCACACAAAGCTGTTGTTGTCACATTTCTGAAGGGAGCAGAGACATGCTGAGAGGTTGTGACTGATGCCAGCTAAGAAGGGGGGATGATGGAGCAGGGGTGTCAGTGGGAGTGCTCAATAAATGCAGGAAGTTGTTCAGCTGAAGAGGGTTTCTGCCACTTGACTGAGGGGAAATTGCCTCCAGTGCTTCAGGAGTGCATGGGAGTGCTTCACTTGAATTTCCTCCCCCTGTAAAATGGCTAGCCCTGTGAATGCCAAATCAACAAAAGCGGAGGCTGTGTGCATTTCAGGCCCAGCGACTCTTCAGCTCTTTCACCTGTGGTCAACAAAATCCTGCATGTGAAAGTGGAGCTCGCCACGGCTGATATCGGGCGTGACTTTTGCATTCTTCATCAACAGAGGTGATTGCAAATGTGGAGATTCACTGAAAAGAAAATCTATAAATCACAATTTGCTGAGGCCACAACGTCCTGAGGTCAAAGCATGCTTGAGTTAGAAATGATAGTTTCAGACATTTCTTATTCTCAGACAGAAAATTTACACAGGTATTTTGTGTATTTTTTACACGTTATAGCATTTAAATCTTTGTAAAAGAGATTAGTGGCACACCATAATGTGTAGAAAAAAGTCAAGATATTTAAGAAGAGTCTCTAAACAAGACAGAAGTTGTGACTAAATGTAACTTCACGGATTCAAGATAAAATTAAGCTTCATCACAAAATAATTTCACCACTTTCTACTTTAATCGTCAGCTTTATTCTGTCCCTGAGGCCATTATATCATTGCTGTAACAACTACTTTCATTCATTCTTTATTTCTGAAACAACAGAAATATCAGGCCTTTAATTTGACTTTAGATGACTAAGCAAGCCCACATTTAAAGCCTTTACACAGAACAAGGGAGCATTCACAATTTAGAAGATCAAAAGAATCAAATTCATCCACCGGTTGAGGGACCTTTGTGACATGGAAGGATCACATTTAGGGCAGAATAGGGCAGCCTCTAATCCCAGAGTTCCAGCAAGGTCCCTTGGCGGAGCACCCCGCACACTAACAAGGCCTCCCACTGGACTCATTACAAGAGGAAAAACCAACAAAGGCAGTTATTACATACTCCTTATGAAAGACACCAGGGGTAAGAGGGCCAAGCTGGACACTGAGGGAACAAAGAGCGCTGACGACCCTTGCACCACCACCTTCACGCCCCCCCCCCGTCACCCCGACTGCCCCTGCTTCCAACACACGCATGCCTCCAAGCTGCAGGCTTGGCAGAGAGGACTGCAGAGGTCAGGAGAGGTCTGGGGCTTTGTGCCCTGTTAATTGAGGCACCCGATTGAGGAAGCATGAGGCCGGGGGGACTTAGAGGGGACCCTTACTGGAGGGTCGAGTCAATGCTGTGAACGAAGGGGAACCGCCATGAAGTCACTATGATCACCAGAACAAGACAAACTCAGCAGAAATAAACTGTATGCATGTATGCATGAATTAATCACAAGGAAATTATGTAAGGGCACGATCAGCTAAAAAAGATCATATTCAACTTCTATATCTGAATGTTTTCTAAGGAAAATACTGTGTATTTGATGACAAACTATGCCACTTTTCCATAATGCAATACATGTGTTGTTGTTAACTGCCAGCCCTGGACTTGATTAATTTGTCCTATGTGCACGATATGCTTAAGAAGTTGGGTAATCACAAGTTGCACAGCTCACTATATATATATATATATATATATATATATATATACTAAAACTCAACACTCATTACATGCACATATAAAACCTTGTTTATACTTCTCTGTCAGCAGAGGTAGGTACAGATGCATCGCCATTATCAGTCAATGCAAGGCTCTCTGACAGGCATGGAAGGACAGAGATGAAGTAGAGCTTATTTTTTTTACTACCTGTTGAATGTAACGGAGAGCGCACGTCTGTGATTGGTCAGCCCAACATCAGCCCAACATCATTTCACCACAACGGTGCTCTATAATCAATGTAATTAGTAGTCAATGAAGCTTTTGAGCACAAGATGCTTTATATTTCCAGGCCAGTTTATCTAATATGTTCTTTTGGCTATTTTGAACACCAGGAGGTGTGGAGTACAACAACACAGGCTGCTGTGTTTGTTGTTTACATGCGTTTTTGGAGTATTTTATGAGCTTCACTTCTGGTAAAAAGTTTCCAGCTCAGTCAAAACTTGCTTTCTGTTGGCCATTGCTCTTTGAGTGGATGTGCGATTACAAGCTGAAGTAAATAAACTGTCGGCAACCAGAGACCATCGATAAGTGTGCATGTGAGTGCAAACTGGCTGACGGAGAAGTATAAACTAGGTTTAAACCAAGCTTTTGGCAATAATCGAGCTGATACCTTAACCAGAATGAGAGCCTTTATCACTAAGAAAATGGAACTATTGAATGAAGTGCGTTTGACTCATAGATGGTAGGTGGTGACATGCGCCCTTTCACATTGGCATTCTTCTAGTTGGCCTATAGTGTAACACAAACAGTAAACAAATGCTGGTGGCAGTAAAGCAGACGGAGAAAAGGCAGGATATGCACAATGCGCGATGAAATTGACAATAACAATGCTGCAGCACAGTACATTTTGTAAGTGATGCTGTGTCCCAGCAGCGTTGCCTGCTTCAGCCCCAAAAAGGAATCTGAGCAGAAAGAGAAAATCAGAGAAAGCCGTGTTACCTACGCAGAAGTGTATTCTGGCCACGCCCACCTCGGCTTGCGACCGCCCACAGTAAGGTGGGGGCCATAGAGAGCATCGGACATCTTGGCTGGTGAAAGCTAATGAATCGTTCTTTACAGAGTAATATTATATAAAGACCAAAACGATTCTGTTATAAACATTTGTGTATAACTATCTAACTCTTTGCCAGAATACTGACAAGCTCAGTAGGCTACATCCTCTGGTAGCAGTGATTGGGGCCAGCCCCTAAGCATTTGTTAAAATCATGAAGAACTGAAATCATAGTGTGCATGCCCAAAGTATGCTCAGAAGACAGTGGTGGGGCACAAATGCCACGGCCCCAAGCTGAGATTCCGCTACCTTCCTCGACAGGCATCTGGCATGCAGTCTGCCGGAAATTTATTCGAAGAAGAAGAGATCCCTGTATCAAACAGCAGCAGGAAGTGATGCGCCCCATTTAGCCAAATGCGAAAGTTGGTTGTGCATCATAACTCATTAAAATATCGGTGGATTTTAACATTCTTCAAGGACTTTAAGAGATTATTATAGATTTAAAGGTGATTATTTGAAAGATTTTACAGTTATTGAAAAGTTTGCTCACAAGGCATAAATTCAAACTAGAGACCACAGCAAATTTATGGAAAAAGCAAGTGAATGAGACCTTTATATAAAAATCTGGTTGTGCATGTTCTTCAAACTTAAAATCAACGTTCTTCCAAGGCCATCTCAGTCCCCAGACCCTAATCCTACTGAAAAGCTTTGGCATGAACCAAGGAGAACAGTGAGTTAAAGAAGAGCCAGGACTTTAAATGATATTTAGAAGAATGGTAAAACATCCTCCTCTCTACACATTTATGGTTTTGTTTCTTTTTTTGGACTTAGTTGTTTTAGATCAGCAAATTTTAATGTCAGACCAAAAAAAAAACTCTGACTAAATACAAAATTAAGGTTACAAATGATCATTTCATTTATTAGGGGAAAAATGTCTAAACCAATCTGCGTCTATGTGAAACCTATTGCTTCTTGAATCTAATAACTGATTGTGCCACCATTAGCAGCTAAAACTGTCAAGAACTGATAGCAGGGAATGAGTCTTTTACATCAGTGCAGGGGAAATCGGGCCCACTCTTCTTTCCAAATTGTTTTATTTTAACCATTCAATATTATTTATGATACAGCCACGCCACAGCATCTAAATCAGATTTCAGTCTTTACTTTGACTACGCCACTTCAAAACACAGGTTTTTATTTTTAGCTATTCAGAGGCAGACTTGCTGATGTGCTTTGGATATTTCTCCTGCTGCATAGTTTTATGCCAGATGTAACAGAATTCACCTTCCAAGCAATGTCAGTTTTGTTTCATCAGTCCACAAATGGTTTTTCCCCAACCTCGAAATGTTTTTTGGAAAATGTGAGAAAAAAGTGGTTTTATACCCTTGAACTCTCCATTGAATGCATTTTTTTCCAGTCTTCTTCCTTTTGTTGAATCATGAACACTGACCTCAGCTGAGGAAAGCTTAGATGTTGCTCTTGGGTTTTCTGTATATTTTGGATGAATTGTCGTTCTTGACTCATAATTGGGATAATAATTCTCATTGTTGTTCCCTGGAGTTCCAAAGCTTTACGTTCATTTCTAAAGATTGGAGTATACTGTGTTTTTGCGAGATCGTTGAGCCTACTTCATGTTGTCAGACAGGTTCAATTTTGTGCATATTTATTTTAAAGCGGGTGTTGAACTATGAGCTCAACGTTCAAAAAGTATGCATTGATGCAAACTAGAATGTAAAGAATAGTTATCATCAAAAATATTCAGTCAATAGAAATAAAACATTTTTAGAAATTAGATATAATATTTAGAAATATTTAGAATATGTTTGTGTTTAATTTTGTGTAACTGCTGGGTAAGGTTACAGCAGAAATTTTATCAAATCAAATCAAATCAAACTTTATTTATAAAGCGCTTTTCATACAAGAAGTTGCATCTCAAAGTGCTTTACAGATCAAAATGACCCCACATAAAACCACCTTCCCTTCCCTCCCCCACATATTTAAAAGCATGGTCACAGTTATACCCCCCTCCCCCCAACCCATCTCCCATTCACACACACAGTTAAAAGAAAAAGTAAAAAAAGGACATTGGGCCGAGTGCAGATGAACCATGCAAGGAAACGCCATCAGAGGAGCCATATGCCCCGGCAGCGGTAGACTAACAGCAGCAGCCGAGGCACCGACACAGGGCGCCCAGTGGAGGCAAGGCCAAGACCCCCACCTCCACCTTCTTTATAAGACCTTGTTGATCATTAACACGCTATTGATGCCAGAAATTATTGCTGAAACCCTCCTAACCAGTACAGATCCACAAATAAAATGGAAAACCATTTTATATCAACAAAAATCTATTTATTTTTGTAAATTTGTTCGTTTAAGTTCCCTTAGCAGACTTCTGACTTTTACTATCTGTAGTGTCATATTCTGTTTGCATCACATATCTTTGATTTTTAAAAGTCCTACTTTGTCTCAACACAATCAGAAGTGTTCAGAGGTCATAGCTCCGCTGCCTTACCATCCAGCAGTACAGCAGTATTGTTGCACAAGTGCAAAATCCATATCTCTACTTTGCACATTGCATAAAATTACAATTTATTCTGATAAAACCATTCTATAAATGGGGGACCCACCAATTCCTCTTGTTTCACTCCCATAGCACTGCAAATTACCTCATCCCCATAAGCAAAAATCACAGAAAAGGAGGCTACTGATAAAAAACTGAAGTGGGAGAAAATCCCAAATCTGATACAATCAAAAGAGAAAAAGACTTTAAGAACAAAGAATGGAGGGCATGCGTTAATTAACAAGCTACTAATCTCAACCACATTAATAACTGGGTCATGGATGCAAGGAAGAAGATGATGAAAAAAGGGATGAGGAAAAGGAACAAACAGAGAAAGGATGCAACATGATGGGTCCGGGTGTAGCGATGGGAATTTTGTCCCTGTCTTTTCCCCATAACCCCTCCTAACCTCTCCCATTCTCCTCAGCACTCCGATCACAAACCCTCTTTGTGGCTCCCCTAAAAAAACCTTCATCGGATGCCAATTTACATAAAAGCAACAACTTTTTTTTCTCCTGTGGGAGAGCTCCTCCCCTGCCGAAGGGATTGCAATCCTTCTTCATTCAGGACACACACACGCAAACACACGCAAACACAGGTGCATACATGCAGGACGACATGATGATGAAGATGCATGTTTTATGACTCCCTTGGTGTACATATTGTACATCTTTTGAGCTCCCACATGCATTCATGTACATGCATTTATAAAGAGAGCATAAAGATATACATACACACATCTCACATGGCTCCTTTTTAAGCGTAATTGAAACAGGAGCTGCTCATACAATACACTTTTGTCTTAGGCATAGAGAAGAGGCAGGGCGAGGGGGCCTCTGCATATTAATTGGGAGGTTACGGTGTGAAATCCACTCAGGCGTGTTAAGCAGATGACATACTGGGACAAATATGGCACTATTTTCTCTCTGCTCTCCCACGGTGGCGCAGGGATACAGGCTGTGCATGCTGCCACTTCCGGTGACGGCACGCTGCCAGCGCATGGAAATTAGCGGCAGGAGCTATTGCGATGAATTAGGAGGAGAAGGAACAATGCAGGTGGCTGTGTGCTGCACCGCAGGGAGACAAGAGAAGGTTGACGCTGGGGATGCTAAACCATTAGGTGGCGATCTTGAGTCAAACAAGCTCAGAGTTGTATCAAAATGTTTCTTTCTCGAAAGCGATAAAATCTGCATTTTGAAGGATGCGATCAGAAAGGTTTTGTTTTTGATTTGTTGGCTGTGATTTCTTTAAAGGTAAAGAAGTGAGTTTGCCTGGAGTAAAAAAAAACGTTGGAGAATAACAAAATCAGGCATATCTAAATGGCCTTTGGATCCCAGCTCAAAGGAGTTCCCTGACAATAAAATCCGTTAACCTGGATTTCGCATCAGATGTTATCTCGAAACTATACACATATGTTTGGGTATCAATAATGGTGGTTTGACACACTTGCCACGCCCCTCTTTTTCTCCATTTCACAACTTTGCTGGAGGAGAACAATACAGGTGGTATAAATCACCAAAAGAAGTGTGAGCCAATGAGAAGCTGACAGACAGTACAGTGCCAGGAAAGGACCTCCAGAACCATAACACTGTTTTTTATCCCTCTTGGCCACCCAGCTTCATTGACGAGGCCAAACCCAACCTCCGGTTCTTTGTTGTTGTTTTTTTTTTTGCTTCTCAGTTTCCCTTTTTCTCCTGGTTTCCTTTCTTTGGCCTTTTGAGTCATGTTGCAAAGTTTGCAGCCTGTTTCCGTCACATCCCTTTTTTTCATTCATTTCTTCTCTGCACCAATTGAATTTGTCTTATTTGGTTAATCTCTAATGCTCTTTCTCAGCCTTTGTTTTTGGTGGGGCCTATTCCCACCTATCCATTCCTTTTTGCTTTCCACTCCTTTGCCAACTCGTCACCGTCCCTTTTACATTCTCGCAAGCCCTCCCCCTCCTCCCTCCTTCAGTTCTACCCATCCCTCTTTGCCATTTCCCCAGTAAGGGGGCACTTTGCTGCTCCTGTCTTTCGATCTCCGCTGTTGGCACTCAGTTCTGAGCGCCCGACCCAGTGTGTGCAGAGGGGAAGCTGTGTTTGAGCAAACGGGTGCCCACGCCTGCCCCAGCGCCACAAAGGAGGCTTTCTTTGCCCATCAATGACTTCCATTAACGCCGGGCCCTCTGCCTCTGGAGGGGATGTCAGGCTTCCCGAGATGGCACACAGAGACAGCCATTTGAGGCAGGAAGCCAGGGGTAGGGGCATCTTGTGAGAGCTGCCAGGGAAGAGGAGGAGGGGCACTGAGGGCATGAGGTGGCGTTTTGTGTACTAAACTCAGAGCTATATACAGATTCAAATTCACAAAGGGGGCACATGTACTCTCTTGCATGAACGAAAACATACAGTCTATGGATCCATGTCTGCAAAGCTTTGAGGTATGCAACTAATATTGCAAAAATGTTTCATGTTTGTGTAACAACCTAAATTTGCAAGATGTAAAAAACGCCAAGCATCCAAAAATTACTGCAATAAGAAATTGCGTTTCAATTTACTGTGATTTTGATTTTCAAGTCTGTTTCACTAAAAATATGAAGTTGCTATATAAATGACCTGGGTGTCATTAGAGACGTTAGAATGATTTATAACTATTTATTATTAGTGAAATAATCAGTATTAATAACTTGTAAATGGCACTATTGGTCCTTCATTAGGTTCTAAAAAAATCTAACAAAGAGAGCAATTCCACGCAGGTTGTTACTGGAATATTTCGGTGTAATTAGGATTTAATTAATTAGTTACATCCTTAGTAAGTGCATCTAGGACAGTAGGTCATGTTAGAGAAAACAAAGCCTTCTGTGTGCAATGTTTTGATAGCAATGTATCAGACTGCCAGGGGAGTCATCAGAAGCTGCAAGATATCAACAGGATATTTTGGCCTTGAGGGACTGACCCACGCTGCAATCTGAACCGGTGTGGACCAGCTCATCAGGACGGGAACAGAACAACTCAGCTCATGTTGATAGAAGATAAATATTGGTAGCTAAATACTAATGTTGTGGATTAGAAGGGTTGGGGAGGGCTCGAGTGATGGTACTGTTTTGGGTGCACTCTGTTCTCCATATTGGCCAATAATTACCACAATAAGGTGCAATAAACTCACTTTCATAAAACTAAAGGCTGACATAAACTTACACCAACATTACAACACTTTAACCTGCTTGGCAGCAGTGTGTCCGGGCTGAGCCTTGGCTCTCATTGCAATCCGTTATTTTATAGGCAGGGAGGAGCCATTTGCTCTTGATTCAGCACGCACACACACAAACACACACATACACACACACACACACACACACACGCTGTAAGATAAGTTTGTTCAAAAATTGGGCCTCTTTGAGGTTGAATTTTTGTTGGCTGCTGTGTTCTCTGAGATAAGCATGAGACAATGATAAGTGCCAAAAAACATATCTATGTTATCCTGCTACATTCACTTTAAGTCTTTTTGTTTCAAAAGAAAAGATTGTTTAAATATAATTTGGAAATTCTGTTTTGTGTTTTATCTGTGTTTTCAAGTTAATCATTTAAGAAAGATTGTTGTCCCAAAAAATTAGGAAAAAACTTTGAATCAAGTCATAGTTTGACGGTTGTCGTTCATCAGTCTGACGGACGTGCCGATCAAACAGGCATGCGGTAAAAAAATTGGATTATGGACGTTTTTAGATCTTGTTTTTGGATGTATAAATTTGAATGTGAGGTACAATGCCCTCAAACCCCAAAAATATGTCTAACATAATTTATGCTAGTGTGGTGCAGCAGAGAAAAATAAGCTAAGAATCACTTGTGCAAAGAATTTTTTAGCTGTCCAAGATTTCAGGAGACAAAATTGCTGTGAGTTACTTTTAATTGATAGTTGTTCTTCATGAATTTACTTCACTGATTAGAGAAGCTGATCGCATAAACTTTCAACAGACAATGCAAAGTTGGGGTTTTGCAGTAGCATAAATATTGTTTGAGATTTAAGTAGAAATTGTAAAAATTGCAAGCTATGCTGTGCTTATTTGATCGGGTGGAGAATAATGAAAAAAAAAAATAATTCAACTTTCAGACTCTGAAGTAGAAAACAAACAGCAGTGAGTGAGCTCATGATTGTCCAGAAAGGTGATTGTTATACTTCAAATAATGTACCTGCCTTGGATCAGCTGAAGGAACTCTGGTGTAAACGCCCAAGAAAGTGTGGCCCATGCAGGTCTGCACAATATTGGGCTGGAGAGTCTGCTCTGATACGTTACTCTGTATTGTGATAAGCTTTTAATATACGACTGGAACTACATTTCAGGGTTTCTATGTTTTTGAATGTGCCAGTGATTCTCTGCTGTGATGTAACTACTATAAAGTCTGTTTTTACAATCTTTTGTTCATTAGTGTCATAATTTCTGAAGATGAAGTCACAAAAACTATAATAATAATTTGGGCATGTAAATATCAATTGTTTATAGCCACCAGATTACAACACCAGTCGTTGTCTATGCTGAGATTTATCCATATGCACACGGTTCAATTACACATGGCCTGACCATTTCAGCACCCAAATCTACTCAAGTTTTGGAGAAATGTGGCTTAATATACAAAAACCAAAAACACAAAGTGTGAGTCAACAGACAGATCCAGTTACAAGTTAATTTCTAATAATGCTGGCTATTGTGGCAGCAGATAAACAATGCTGCGAAATAAGAACAAAAGGAATATATACTAGAGCTCTTTGGAGTGTTCAGTAGAATTATCTTGTCTACGCGGCATTCCAGCTGCATCTAATAAGAAGCTATGAAAAGGGGCTGGTCAGCCTTTTCAAGACCTTCTCAGAAGACGCCATGGGACAACGAAAAGGAGGACCTTCCCTGCAGGGGTATGGGCGTGCTGTGAGAGCAGGTGGGGTAGTGAAAGAGAGACGGGCAGTGTGTGCAGATCAGAGGGATGTATGCGAGCTGGGCACGGTCAATATTCACTGATCTAATGATGGCCAGACTTCAGAGCAACACTGGCTCCCTTTGCACAGCGCCAATTAACTCCAAGGGTGGGGACAGTTGATGGACGTGTCTATTATTAGCATGTGAGAAGTGCCGCAGCGCCTAAAAGAAATCAAAGAAAGAAAAGTCTTGAAGGAAGTGGCAAATGCAAAGTGAATGCGAGTGATATGCTTCATTGGCCCAATTGTGGCGACATAGCTATTCTTCTCCTGTTGCGTTCCCAACATCTACTTATATGAAGAAAATACAGCGCTCTGAAAATGATGCAAATTGTGGCTTTGCAGAGGTTCGCTGACACACTCAATTATACCACTCACTCCACAAATAAAAAATAAAAAAATACAACCTTTAGTTCAAAGAAACAAATCAAAGGTACCTCGAGTCTTTGAATCCCCCCAGCTGAGAGGGCCACTGCTGGTCACCCGTCCCTGTTCACCCCGTTGTTTCATTGTCTTAAAGCGTAGAGTGGGGGGAGTCCTCTCGTTAGAGATTTCTTTCAGGTTTCAGATTTATTTAAAACAATCAGAGTACCAAAAAAAACATCTCATTCTAACAAAACTTAAAGCAGATATGTGGTATGTATAATAAACACATAATGAAGACCAAGGAATGCATGAGATAAACCTGGAGAGATTGGGAAGTTCAAAGCAGGGTTAGGTTAGAAAACATCTCAAGCTTTGCATATCTCACAGAGCTCTGCTCAAGCCATCAGGATAAACCAACTGCAAACCTACCAAGACATGGATGTCCACCTAAATTGTTCAAAGAAGAAGCCCAGAGGCCTATAGTAACTTTGGAGGAGCTGCAGAGATCCTCATCACGTGAGAAAATCTGCCAAGAAGACCACATTTAGTGAACACACCAAACATGTGGATAAAAGATGCTCAGGTTGTTAGAAAGCAAAGCTAAACTCACTGGTCTACATGAAAAACTGTACATGTGTCAGAAAACTAACACTACAATAACCTTGAAGACACTGCACCCTTCGTAAAACATGGTGGTGGCAGACTCATGCAGTGGGGATGCTTGAATATTGATGGAGCTGAAAATTGAAAGAAACCTGTCAGATACTGCGGTATACTATAGATTTTTCATTTTTAAAAGACTTTAAAAACCACATATCTTTTCACTTCAGAACCAAGCACCACGCAGTATAAATTCACTGCTTTCTTTCAAAAGGGTTTTTGCTTCCACATTTAACGTACCACAATCCTCTGCCTCTGTTTAAAGCTCTTATCTTGTATTCAAATTGCTTCTGAGTTTGTGTAAAACACTTGATGTGTCAGCTTTTCTTTTCTTGCACTCTCTCTCCACCATACGCTGTGCACACATCAGCAAAGACCTGTAGTATGAACGTAAAAAATATGTTATTTACTTCAGTGCAGAGCAATTATGTCAAATAGGACAGATTCCACCGTGTTAGCTACATCAAAGAGCAGGCAAGTCTTTCAAAATAAAAGCTCCCAGCCTGTCAAAGTATAAGTAAGCATTAGATTCCTGTTGAAAATTTAGTAACAGACTCATTCCCTGCCGTATCCAAGACACAAATGCCACCTATCTATCTTATAATGTATTAATAATGCCCCTGCAATGTTTTGCTCTGTAAATTCAGTCCACAGATCCTACTTTAATGTTTGCTCAGATTCTGCTGGTGTGGCCTAATAGACAGAGCAGATCTCAGGCAATGGAGATGATCTGCTTCTCTCAGGATTATATTCGACTTTGCCTAAAAGAGCCAATCAGGAGGCGTTTGACTTCAGAAGACTTAATTAATTCAAATTTTTAATCAAGGCCTAATCTTAATGTCTGCTCAACATTATATAGACTTCGGATAGAAAATATGCAGGGATTGAAATACTGAAAATGAAATGCTAATAAGAGTCTCATCAAGAAGAAGACAAGCTAAAATGGAGGTGGACACTGTTTCCACGTTAAATTAGTGTCAAAATGGTGCAGTTGCCAATATCAAAAGTAGAAGAGATTAAATAACTTTAAAATATACTTTGTGTGTTAGTTTAGCTCTAACTTAGACATTCTGTTTAAGTCAAAGTCGAGTTACCTTGAATGTATGAAGGCAACCTGCAGAAAAATATAGCTTTAGCTGAATTGATAGAAAGATTAATGGAATACGAAAGTGATACAGACGAACCTTCAGTTGCTCTTCTCTGTTGAGCTATGCAGACAAAATGTTGCGATGCGCCACAGAATAATACTTTGACAAAGGGGTTTAAATTTAAATCTTGAACCTCAAGAATGGGATTTAGAGGTCAAAACACTTCAGAAGCATTCTGCATTTACATGGATCCAAAGCTGCAAGATAACATCCATGCATTTGTAAATTAACCAGCGCAAATTTTTACTTTTAAACTCAACAAGCTGGAAGTGATGTTCTCTCTATTTTCAATCAACAAATCAAGGTCAACATGAACAACCACAGATCCTATGCGTTTTTCTGTTCAGAGACATTTAATTCAGTCCTAAAACAGTAAAAAAAATTCTGTGGCCTGTTTACATCTTTTAGGATATTTTTAAGGTGATGTTTTTTATCACCTTCCTTAATATTGGATTACAGCTTGGAGCCAAAGACATGAATTAAAAGAAAATTCAAGTTAACTCAGACGGACCAAAATACCACAGATTTATATAATCTATTTAGATCTGCTAAGACCAAAATAAATCTAAAACAGAGAAAGTTTAGCTTCTGGTGCGTTTAAGAAACGCCCAAAAGTGTTCCAAATAAAACATGTTTAGAAAGTCTCAGTTCCAGTTGTTTGAAACATTTTCCTTTATTAAAATTGCCACAGATATATAGACAGCTTTAGGGGAGCACCTATTTTCTTGTTGTCACTTACTGTAAAGATGTTTAAAGTTTTTAAAACATCTTTACCAGCAGGGATAATTGTGGTGCGTGTTGTACAAAAGAATGGAAACAGACGTGACTGTAGGAAAGAGACATTTAGGATTTTGTCTCTCACTCTAACATCAGTGGTTGTTTAATATCTAAACCACAAATTTCAATGAAAATCACATGTTAACAACGCCACTATATGATTTTTAAATATTTTGTAGATGTTTCAAAATGACAACTCGTGCATCCCTGAAGTAGCATTTATCCTGACAGCGATTGATCCTTTTTCTGTGGCCAACAGGAAAGTTACAGAAGAGATAGCATAGTGCATCTATATTATGCCTTTCACCCTGGCTTATAGCCATAAACTTTTATTTATTTATGTATCTATCTTTTTAAAAGCTGTAATAAAGTGTTGTGTAAGTCTTGTTGCTTTGAGTTGCTGCCAGTCTTCACCTGAACACTGCAGTTGGTGAAAGGGAACATCGGGAGAAAAACTATGTAAAAATTCAGGTTGAAGAAAGATGAGGAGACACAAATGTTTGTGTTTAATGTAAAGTGATTGTTTTCGTTGATTCTGTTGACTTAAATTAAAACATAGATCAAGAGTTGTTGGACATAAATTGCAATATTTTTGTTGCTTTTTTGGTTGGGGGGGGGGGGGGGGGGGGGGCTATTCATGTTTCTGTTTTAAAGAAAGAAGGACCACACATTTTTTGGGTTCAACCTTGTATCATTTTAAACCATTATTATTCATGCTAAGATGTAAATGTTATTCTTAAGAGAAAGTTCAATCTCAGTGTGTCCAAAAAGCCTTTATATTGCCATTATCAAATTCTGTACAGAATAATGTGCAGAGTTTAATTCTCAAAGGAACCCAGTGATAATTGGTGATTTTTTCCCCCCCAATAGAGGCATATCTGTGCATGTATAAGAGAAGGATAATCACTTGCCGGGCTTATCTTGAAAATGTTCTCGCCTTTATGTTGAGGAGATTTTTCTGTTGTTCAGAAGGTATGTCTGCGCAGTGTTTTTTCCTCCCATCACTGGAGGAGGTGGAGGGCGGATTAATGAACGCCTAATCTTCAATCCAGGCCTCCTTCTCTTCTTCTTCGTCCTCTTTCTTTCGTTCCTCCAGCTTCCCTGCAGCTGCCAGGTTGCTGTTCCACTTCTTCTCCGCCGCGCCTTTTATTCCTGGGGAAGAGGGACGAGGGGGAAACGAACGCAATGAAAATGGCAGCTGTTTGTTTACGCGTTCCCACGACTCCATGCCAATTAAGCGTCGTCAATTCGTCAGCCGCTTGTCTTCCCTGATTAGACACCCCTCAGCAGACAAGGCGGCAGGCACACAGAAGCCGCACAGAGAACGAGGGGCCTGCGAGGAGAAAGAGAGAAAGGCCCCTGAAGGAGCGCTCCTTTGCGGGCGCCACGACACATGAGGCCCGTTTCTCAAGTTTCGGATGCGATCGTTTTATTGCAAGCCTCCTGGATCGTTGCAACCTCTTACATCATGCAACTCAGAATACAAAGAGTGATTAGAGCAACTGAGCCATTATAGAAGGAGATTTAGGTCGCCTCTGGTGTGTAGGCGGCCTTTCATGCCCCTTAATATAACTGCAGTATGATTGTATCATGATACAATCATAATTGTACATTTTTCTCCTTGAAGATTCTCCCTTAAATATATATTTTTTCTCTTTATAAAATCATATATTTTCCCATTGGAAGCCATAATATTAAAAGACAACATTAATTAAACGATAAGAAATGTGAGTTTTAGATTACACAATATCATAACAATAAAAACTGTGTACAATAAAGAAATATTTTCACAGTAAATCAACAAAAATATGCATGTCAAGACTAAAAGTGATAGGCCAACCTATAAATGTTTTGAGAAGTGTTGCCTTTTTTTCCTGTTTATATATAAATTCCGGTTAATAAATTACTGAAATTCACTTCATAAATAAAACAGTTTGTTTCATTAATTTACACGAATCCTTAAAAAAAAAGTGAAGGAAGTTGTTCCAAGTTTTTTACATGCAGTATTTGAATAAAATGCGAGTTTTCCTGCAACTGGAAAAGGTAAAATATATATTAAAAACTAAACTTTTTCAACGATTATTTGATCAAGGATTAATAATTTAGCTTTCACGTATTTATGCATCTAAAAGTACATATTTTACTTTCAAATAACTACTTGAAATCTTAAAGTAATTTCTTCATTTTAGGAGCAATCAACAGGTATGATTTATTTTATTTAACATCTTACAATAACGTGCAGCTTTTGTTCATTTCAGGCTGCAGAGAGTTTTAACTTAAGCTTCCTCTGAGAACATAAGGAGCAATAACTGTCACTGACATGAATTTCTTTGTTTTGTGCGCAGCCAAACCCGTCAGAGCTCCAAGAGGAGGGCGGAGCGCTGAGTCCAAACAAAAGGCGCGACTTTCTGCACGTTTAACGAGCCGCATCCTGCAGCTGAACGGTTTTCTGGTTCTGCTTCTTATTAGATTACTTCAAGGTTTATTGAAGTAATCCAATAAGATTATTATTATTATGAATACTATTATGATTAGTAGTAGTGGTAGTAGTAGTAGTAGTAGTAGTAGTAGTAGTACCTCATTGTAAACTCTTGCAAACAATTTTATCTTGAGAGACAAACACCAAAAAACAAAACACAACAAAAGACAAAAAAAACCAACCCGCCAAATATTTAGTGAATCCTGATAAAAACTATGGTAGCCTATGTGTAAAAAGAAAAACGAGTGAAACTAGAAAAGCAATCATTTTTTTCACACGTATATATCAAGTGGAGTACTATAGCAAAAGCTGTAGTGCTCCGCTTGTGAAAGTAAATCTGTTGGGCTCAGACACCAATTCTGAGCTCCACACTTCCAAACATGACACGTTTATAAAACCAAAAAACTCAAAGAAAATCCATTTTTACTTCCATTGTTATTGCTGGTTTCTGTTTTCATAAGACTATCATCTGAACAATAGATCTAGCAAAACGTCTGAAATCTTGGGCTCTGGGGTCTGTGCACTCTTGGCCCGATCATTAACCACTCTGTAACTGGGACTTCAGCTTGGCCTCAGCAGGTCTAAATGAGCCATAAATTATGATGAACAGTTTTCAAAATATATTGATGGACAAAACATTGTCATACAAATAGATGTCTAAGATCTTATTAAGATTAAAACATTTGTGAAAACAATATCCAGTGATCAGTAGTGATTTGCAGGTTAAAGTTCTGACAACTGTAATTTGTCCTCTATGTACTCCACGACAGCAGGGGGCAATCATAAAATTCTAAGAGTGGAAATAATCAACTCTAGCCAAGGTATTTTTGTCCTGAGCAGGCATGTTTGGAGCAGTGGAAAACTAAACGGACATATTTTTAGAAGCTGGTGCAGGATAATTGTCAGGAAGAGACACTGTGATATTTAATCATCTGCTTCAGGTATTTGTACAAAAAAACATCCAACATAACTTTAAGTTTTCATATTAGTTTTTTTCATGCTTTGTTGAGTGAGGCTGCTTATCAAAATATCTTCTGTCTTCAGAACTTGTTTTGAAGTCAAAGCTTTGTTCTCAAACCCTCCCTTCACTCTGCTAGCACTCCTTCTTGTAATGCTCAAGTGAACTAATGAATGCATGGATCTGCCACTTCGAAATAAGACTGACTTTTGGCTTGAAATGTAGCCAGATAAGACAAACGGCATTCTGAGTCCAATACAGCCTTTATTTTAAGTTTAGGTGCATCCAGAAATCTCAGTCCCAGAGTTTTTTTCACTTAGTGAAGTCATACAACAAACAGGTTTAATTGCTTTATGAATCTTAATCTTCAGTCACTGTAAGCATTTAAACTGCTTCAATAAAAACTCATGCCAGAGCTGCCTCCCTCCAGACAGAAAGAGTGGCAGAACAACACACATATTGCTTAATGTTTGCATGTTGGGGGCCTCTCTGGCTCCGTGCCCCCTCAGGAGTGGATGCCTAGTGCCAGATCTTCTCCTGAATGCAGCCAAACGTCCATTAAAGACTGCTTTAAATATAACGGCTAGGGTGAAAAGACTTTCATAGTTGTGTGTTTTTGCAACTTGACTTGATGCAGAATAGCTTTGAAGGTCTTATACTTCCCACTGTTTATGAATTTGAGCAGCTTGGACCTTACACACATCCACACACCTGAATTTATGCTATTTCTGTGTCAGCTGAACCACAATGTTCCACTTCGAGCCTTATGGGGGTGAACATGAGTCAATTTGTACTTAGAATAGAAGAAGAAGAAACCTGAAAAGAAAGAGGGGGTGTCTAAATTCAAGGGCTGCATCATTTTAAGGAGCTGGCCAACCCGGTTCATGTAGACCCTGATCGTTCATCAACCACAAAGACCAGAAGGGAGAGGCTGTGAAATTGGAAAGTTTAGCTTAAGATTTATCCCCATCCTTACAATGACACATGTCTTGCTGAGTTTGTTTTGTTACCTATTTAAACCTCTTATTAATTAAATTACTGAACGGATTAATTAAATTTGCCTTTTACAAAGCATGACAAAAGCCTAACAACACAAACCCTTTAACCTTTTAATACTTGTACCAACAAATTTGTTCTACTTAAAATTAAGACTGTACTCCTGTTTATCTCCTGCTTCATCCGCCATTGTTCTCCTGTCCGTCCCACAATGAATCTTGGGATAGGTTGGGTTGGGAAGGATAAACCAGACTCATCCTTCAAATCTGGGCAAAATCTGTCTGTGTGAGACATTTGGAGGAGCCTTTGAATTTGGATAGCTTTTATTGCAACGCTGTGACATAATCATTCAAATGCGGCCTTCAAAGGATGCAGCCTCTGGATTGGCAAACACCCAGAATAAAGCAATTTCTCATCAGGAAATCCTAGTATTTTGTGTCCTTGTGGTTTCTGAGAGATGAATTATCCCAAAAAGTTTTCTCTACCTGCTGTGTGTTTGGTGCTTCCCTTTTAATGGGAGTATTACTGTCTTTGCTGGCGCTCACAGTCAGCGCAATCACAAAGATAGATTCCTAGTATGTACATATGTGCGCTATGCCCAGAAATCATACATAAAAGAGCAGCATCAGCAACCCCAGAATCTGACATTTGACACTCTGGTTGGAGTAGTAAAGATCTACTGTAATATCAGATTTATTTTTAGCCTAAAATGGGATTTGTAAATGTTATACATCCATATCAGTGACTAGTTGCCTTTTGGTTTGTTGCTGATGCAGAACTTTTCAAAATTCTCAAAGATGTCATTCATCAACAGGCCATCATTGTCCTTTAACGGCCCTGGAATGATGTGGCGTTATTTGGGAAGGCATTACCATGAGAACAAATCTCCATATAACTGCACTTATTTGACCCCTGACCTCCCCTTTGTGCCTTTCAGACAGCAAATTGCTGCATTGGTAATGGCAAGTCCCTTTAGAGTTCGACGGCCACTCCAGCCCGCGCGCCGGAGGAATAAGAGTAGGTGGGTGTCTCTCAATCAAGTTGTTTAATGCAAAAGTCAATTCCCATACCCCCCCCTGCAAAAACATACACCATCGCACACGCTCCAACACTTCCATCCAGACAGTCAGGAGGACTCAGTCTCAGTGGCCTTTCATTGCCTCCCTGCTCCTGTCTGCACCCTCTTTTTTGTCTGTTTTTTAATGAAGAGAGAAGGACACATGCAAAGAACATGATTGGGGGGGTTCCTGGGATTGCAAGGCAGTAGACTTTGCATGTGTATACGTGTGTAGCTTTAAAGGCTTAATCCTGCAGAGTTTCAATAGGATAAGAAACATATGCAGCGTATTACGGGTGCATCACATTCATAGCAGCATCAATGGCTTCCTCTGTTTTACCATCAAAGCCTGGGAAAGTCTTTGGGAATCCTGCTGTCACCATATGGTAATCGCTACTTTTTCTTTCAACACTAAAGCAGTTTTAATTGCAACAATGTTGCTTTCAGATTTTTTTTTAACACAAGACCTAATTATCATCCAGACAGAGAGGAGTGGGTCGTTCATATTTACATTTGATCTGCGGTGGGTTTATGATGGAACGTCCCCGATGCATTTTCCTAACAGCCTGTTATTCTGTTGTGAAAATATGAATCTGGTTTGAAGATAGTAGACATCCATGAACATAACAGACTTCAAAGCTACATCTTCATCTCAGGTTATGTCATGCATTCTAACTGTAAACACTGTTTTTTAACCCTGAAGGAACTTAACTGTCGTGAATTTCAAAGCATTGGTTTTACATTCCGTTTGTATGAACATCTCAATGAATTAGAATATCAAGAAAAATACATTTTGTTCTGTAATTCCATTCAATATTTTAGTGAAATTCATTAATAAATTCATAAATTCACACATAGTTAAATATTTCTGTTCATGCCGATTTCTTCTTTAGCCACAATCCTTTGGGGCTTATTCCTCTGGCAGAGGGAGCCAGTGACTGTCAACTAAACAATATTTTTTGCCATGATTGCTTAGACAATAATGTAAAAATTCTCTGTTAAAGATGGTTTTATTATGCTCTTAAGTAATATCAACATTTTCTGAAAAAACAAATTTTACACCCACCAACTGCACATTGCAACAAGAAGGTCCCAAGTTTGAATACTGGTCTGGGGTCATTCTGCATGGAGTTTGCATGTTCTCCGTGTGCATGCATGGGGTCTCAGCCGGTACTCTGGCTTCTTCCCACAATCCAAAAACATGTCTGTTGGTTTAATTAGCCGTTCAAAAATCGCCTTTTTTTGCATGATCCTCTGTCCTGTGTGTCTCTGTGGACCTCTAATGGACTGGTGACAGTCCCCCTGCAACCATGCAAGGACAAGAGGGTATAGAAGATGGGTGGATGGATGAATTTAGGATCTAGTTTACCTTTATATTTGACCTGTGTTTGAAATATATCATGCAATGTGAAATTAATTAGTCTAAAATGTGTTTCCCTTAGAGTAGAATTAATCAAATGAGCTTTTCAGTGATATTGTAATTAATTGAGATGTAAGTATATTCACTCAAGCTTTACTCCGACCTTGAATCTTCTTTTCAACTTTTTCAGATAAAAGCCCCTTTTCTTCTCTGAATTGCCAAAGAACATTTCCACTTGATAGAGTCATGACCTGCGGAACTATTGAATATGAACAATTATTACATCTAGACATGAAAGATTGTATCTCTTCATTTGCTCTTTCTTCCTTGTCTATAGGGTTATGCCATACATCATCAATTCATCAAGGAAAGCAAACATTGCAGTTACTTTCTTGTATTCCAGTTCGTTATGGATGTTTTAGATTTTTAGCCATCCTCTGGCAAATTTGATACTGAAAAGAAGGGTTTAGTAAAGTTCTGTCAAATTTATTCAGCTCAGTGTGGACAAGAAGGCTGTTGTGGAGGTTCACCAGGGTCATTGGCAGTCAGGCTTGTTATGAGTGTGTCGCTAATCATCCACACTTACTCCTGATTGCTCATTGTCCCGAACAAGACTGCAGATAGCTGTTGGAGATCCCTTTGCCTTCCCTTCATTCTATACGGGGACAGTCAGGCACAGGGGTCAAGTGATGAGCTCCAACTTCATTTCCTTCCTTTACTCGACCACGCAGATCTAATCCAAACGGTTTGATTGACAGTTGTCAAACCCATTGCAACCGACAGCTCCCAGAGGTCAGGGAGCATTTGTGGTCGCCTTGACCTGCCCTGGAGGTTTCAGAAGCTCCAAAAGAAAATGCCCATAATACACAACTGAAGGACCTCTTTGCTTTGTGTGTCTCGGCCCTGATAAGTTCAGGTTGTAATGGTGCAGTTGAGAGTACAATGGTTCCCATAACTCCTATGGGTAAATGTATTATGTCATTTTACTGAATTGACCTTGCAAGTTTAGTGAGATATATGTAGAAGAACTTAAAGGAGCTGTATGTAAGAAATGTATTTCAATTCATCATAAAATGGCCCTGATATGTCACTAGACATCAAGAAATCATGTTTATTTCAAATACTTATATCACTGACAACAGTAGTACGACCAGGATATTGTCATTTAAAAAGTGAAGTTGCAGCCCTCAACTGATGTTGATGTTGTCATGTTGTGTTTTGGCCTGAAGTAGCACCCTCCACTTATCTACCAATCACCAAGTCAGTAGTGTTTCGGCATCGGGGTTGCCAGCTCTGCTCTAGTTACTACACTTGCAGCTACAAAAGTGTTTCGGATAAAAAATCTCTAACGTTACTACACCTAAAAGACCTTGTTATCATTCAGAAATACTTCGTGACAAAGTCAGAAATAAAACAAGGATTTGTGTAGGAGATGCCTTTGCAAGATGAAAACAGAGAAGATTTTAAAGACAGATACCAAATATTTCAAATTGGACATTTCAAATATTCATGACAGTTGAACAAAGTTATGCATGTTTGTGCAAAGTAACGTTACGTTAGCGCATATGGAGGAGGGTCATCGAATTGAAAAGGTAAGGAATTGTTTGGGAAATAAAAACTGCAAGCTGTCATTGCTAACATTAGCAATGCATCATCAGAGCCCGTTTCCCTTTTTTTTTTTTTACGTGTCCTGTTTGGCAGTGTGGAGCTCAGAATTGGTGTCTGAGTACCAAGTAGAAGCCCAACAGATTTACTTTCACAAGCGGAGCAGTACAGCTTTTGCTATAGTACTCCACTTGATATATGTGTGAAAAATCTTTATTATGAATTGTTGGGGTTTTTATTTCCTGATGTTATGGACACGGAGACGGTGCCTATCTAAAGCTGTCATGGGGAAGGAGGTGGGGTACACCCTGGACAGGCTACCAGTCCATCGCAGGGCAACACAGAGACACACAACCATGCACACACACTCATACCTAATTTAGAGGCAATTTAGAGAAACCAATTCACCTAACAGTCATGTTTTTGGACTGTGGGAGGAAGCTGGACTACTCGCAGAGAACCCACACATGCACAGGGAGAACATGCAAACTCCATGCAGAAAGACCCCAGGCTGGGATTTGAACCCAAGACCTTCTTGCTGCAAGGAAACAGTGCTACCAATTGCGCCACTGTGCAGCCCTCCTTTAAAATACCCTCTCCAAGAATACACAATAACAATACCTATATTTTGTTTCTCAGATGATTGATATTGTAAGGAATTTGTAAATATTATTACATTCAATTCGAATTAAAAAATACTTTATTGATCTCAAAGGGAAATTAAGTGTTGTTGTGGCTCATATAATTAATTCTTTAAGGAGTTGTTGTAGATGATGATGGCTGTGGGCAGGAAGGATTTCCTGTAGCGGTCTGTATTGCAGCGAAACTGAAGAAGCCTCTGAATGAAGACACTCTGTTGTTGTATGACTGTCTCATGAAAAGGATGCTCAGGGTTGTCCCTAATTTTTCTGATTTTAATTAGAATCCTTCTTTGCATTATCATCTCCAGTGGTTCCACAGTCGTCCCCAGAACAGAACCAGCCTTCTTTATCAGGTTGTTGAGCCTTTTTAAGTTCCTTGCTCTGATGCTGCTACCCCAAAAGATGATGGCTGAAGAGATTACACTCACCACAACAGACTTGTAGAAAATTTGCAGATATAGCACTACAAGAATTCTTCTGAGGTCCCAATCAAAAGAAAGAAACCAGAAAACCTCAAAGTGGTGCATATTCCAGCTCCTAAGGGAATTAGAAAACATGGATAAATCATTGGAAAGTGTCAGGCGTGCACTCTTGTTTCTTATAAAATCTTATCTCTAAAATATTTTACTAGATTTATGTTACAGCCCTTTATCCCTACTGAAAATCAGTGTTCAATAAACAGGCAGTGTATCCAGTGTAGACCCCACCCCAATTTCCACATCTGCTGGCAATTAACTAATCACTTTCTCTCATGTTTGGAAAAACACTCAAAAAGACTTCAATCATGGGTGCAATCAGTCACTTTTAAAAATCAGTTTAAAAAAAGGAAGAGCGTCAGACACATTTGCAAAACAGTATGCCCGGCAGATCAGGTTAAAAAAATTGCTTACTAAACACATTTTAAAAAGCATTTTCATTTAAAGTTAACACTCAGATTGTTATTGTGAGACTTTGTGAAAACAGAAACCAATGATGTCCTCTTCTGGAAGGTGAGCCCTTATAATTCACAGTTAATGAAGCGGGGTTCTGTTGAGAGGTTTAAACAGTAAATATCTTGCCAGAAGTACCTAACTCTTAGAGTGACTTCCATTTGAGATTACAATTCAACCAAATCATTAACGTCAAAGTAAAGTTCTGCCATATTTAAGCGGTTCCACTTTCAAAAAACATCAACAGGTTACGAAATTATCCAAAAACCTGTCTTTCCGTTTATCTATGATGAATATACTGTATGTTTAATTCTCTTAAAATGAAATATCCCAATACACCTGTAAGATAAAGTGTGATTAACAAAGTTTATCTTCCTTAAAGGGGAGGTAACTTGTTTTACTTTCCTCTTTTTAACAGAATTCAAGAGAGACTTATTGAGCTTATCAGTGAAGACTTTTTTGTTTTAACCCTAAGATTAAATGATTTATAAGTGTGGTCTGGGTCCATTATTACTAAACACTGATCTTTTGAAAAGCATAAGGGACAAAACTTAATTTATATAAAAATGAAGCTGCCTGCATATTGTTTAAACAAGCTTAAATTTAGCCCACATCAAGCTTCAAATAACTCCAGTGTGTCGCTCTTTTGATTGATTCAAACCTTGATGGTTCATTTTGTTTTGGTTTCATGTTTTTACTCTACAAAATAAATTTTCAATATTTTTTAACTCGGGGTTATGAATATGTATTCCTCTATGGATGAGCGTTGAAATCTTGATCTCCAAATGGTAAAAGCTAAACTGTCTGGTTCGAATTCTACATAGGAGCTACCCTAACACCATGATAACTTCTCAAAGGCATGCAGAGGACAATGTGTCAGATAGGAAGAAATGTATTTTTGAAATATATAAATGTATTTGTATTTTGCTTGAAAAATTGGCGAATATTGTGGATGTGGGAGCACAAAAGGGTGACATTTTTGCTTTAAAAAAATGTCCACAACCTTTCACTTAAGGAATCCACTATTAAGTTCAAGATATCGGAGCAAAGCATTTTTTAGACTGGATTTTCTCAGTGAATATTACGTTGCAATATTAGATGTCTCCTTGTAGTATACGGAAGCATTAGTTTCATTCTAAAGGGTGAAAATGCTCCCAACATGCAAGCCAATAGTTGTTTTCCCTGAAAAGCAGAGCTTTGTTGCTTTTCATTCTAATCCTCGGATCTAGGGCTCATGCAGTCCAAGGCCAGCGGGTGAATGCAATAAACTGCATTGAGGTGAAAAAGAAGCAAGTGCTTATAATGGATCATAGCTGCTAGTAACTGTGGACAAGTGTGACAGAAATACTGACAGCATCTTCTGTTGTTTTGATGGAGAGAAAAAGCCATTTGCCAATCAATGCTACAATTAAAAAGTGCAGGCCTCCAATTTTTTTTACTACCTGAGCAGAGAAGGTCTGAACCAACCATGTTGCATCCTAGTTACCTGCTAACCGAGTAAAGGAAACTAAATCTATCTAAAATAATGCCTCCTATACCTTTAATTTGACATGGCACAATTGAAATGTAGTCTTGTGGTTTGACTGTAAGGGAATATTGCATCAGTCTTGACATTTAAGATGATATCTTGCCTGCATTTGCATGTTGCAATCACAATCACAGGAAAAATGGAGAAAGCAAATCGAATAAATGCCACCAAATGTTCCATATGTAATTAAAAAAGCTTCATATTGTTGCTAAAGCATCTGTCAGGGACACATGCAATAGTTGAAGTTGACAATCTACAGAGAAAGTAACCTGAAGACACATTAATACCTTCAAGTGGTACCAGAGTGAAAAAGGTGATTAAAATATATCCATAATTGCACGGGAATAAAATGCTGTAATTGTATTTAAAATAAAAAAGAATAGAATGGTACCCGCAAATAAATGAAGAATGTATTATAATCATGTGTCAGTGATTCCCAGGTGTGATATATAAATCTGCACTTAGTGGTGAAGCATATTTTGGTGTCAAGTTTATCTGTCAACTTCAGGCCAGTTTTAATAACCCCAATTTGTAAACATATCTTGTTAAAATTAGGAGGAATTAGAAGTGTTAACTTGCACACACACTGAATGTATTTTTCATTGTGTTTTCCATAAAGGTGTATATATAAACAACTACGTCAGTCTTTGCGATCTCAGTTGGAGCTCACACATCTTTGTTATGAACAGAACTTTAGAATATTTTTTTTATAAAAGATGATGATGAAACAGAAGAATGATCTCTATAATGTACAGAATGCACATAAGAAACTGGTTTTCAATTACATTGTTTTGCCATTTAATTATTTATTATTCCCTTTCCTTCTTTGTTTTTAAAGCTTTCTCCCAAACAGTGCATTTTATTTCAACAGTGAAGGATCTGACATGTTTCGGCTTGCTGAGGGGATGCAGTTTTGTGGGTCTGTTTTGCCATCAGGCCACTAAAGTGAATGTGTAGTAAAACCAGGCATAATACTAATCCTGCACTTCTCACATCTCCATAAATTAATTTTTGTGTGTATGTGTGCATTTGTGTTCCCTCCACACATGTATTATGTGCATGCGTATGTGCTTCGGTTGCTCTCCATGCTCCCTTCCTCTCTTCACATTCTCGACACAGTGCCAACGTTCACACACACATATACACGCTTGCACAGCCAGTTGCCAAGGCAACCGGGAGCTAGCACAAAATCTGTGAGGAGAGGCAGAGCATGGCACTAGCCTGACAAGCAGCTGCCATCATGTCTGTGTGTGTTCGAGCATGTTTGTGCGTGTCAAGGTGATGCAGTAATGTGCGTTTTTGTGCACATTCCTACGTGAACCCATAATGAGACAGGGGGGCTGGGAAAGACGACATTAACAGCGAGAACTGGTAAATAACAAAAGATGATGTGTCCATTAAGCGTCGCCTGCTTTTCAGTTACACTTCACTGTTTAAATGGGATAATAAGATATAGCTGTGTAGATGGAATAACATTTTCATCCTCTAATGTGTTAACAAAGCTCAAAAACCATAGGAGAAGCATATACAGCAATGACTCAGAGAGCTGTTAGTATAGCCCATGGTACTGCAAAAAGAACAAAATATTAACTACTGACAATTTGGGTTTATCCTTCGGCCTCATTCACCTTGGGCTAAGACCTTGAGCTAAGTTGCAGCATAGCATTAAAAATCTCCAAGAATGTAGCTGGTTTCCGTGAAGTCTTGGAAGGGTCCCCTGGGGTGCAACATGGTACACCCCCCCTACTACATGTAATAGGCTAAAACATGACTTCTCCAGGTGTTTTCAGTACGCACAAAACTTAGTGGTGAACCATGGTGGGGTCATTGTCATGGTAGCAGTACATGTCTCGCCAGCATCCTCAAACTCCTTGGATATAAAGATCATTTTGTGCTCCCCATGGAGCTGGGAAAGCAGAGAATATTAGATGTTATTCAGACTGCACTTCAAATGTGAAATGTATTTGTCACACTGTCTTGGAGAAGCTCTGGCACTGTATTTAATGGTAGTGAGGAGGAGAAGGGGAAAAAAACAAGAAAACATCGGCCCATATGGTATTTAATAAAGAGAGAAGGTCATCACAGTCCAACTAGGTGTATTTGACTGGTTTGAGTCTTAAAGAACAGGGACTTCTTCGTATCAATAGGTAACTTTACATTGCAGCTGACAAAAACTCACATTCAGGAGACCCCAAAGATAAGATAAGATAGACCTTTATTGTCCCACAATGGGGAAATTCTCTGTGTTGCAGCAGCACAGTGGATAGTTAAAAAAGAATAAATAATTATAACAATAATAATGTAAAAAATACATACAATAAATAAACAATATATGAACAATATTAAACTTAGTACTTGGCGTGTGTGTGTGTGTTGTCTACAAGGAGCAGTGGTGGTGTAAAACAGTCTGACTGCAGCAGGAAGGAAGGACCTGCGATATCTCTCCTTCACACAGTTAGGGTGAAGGAGTCTTTCACTGAAGGAGCTGCTCAGTGCAGTGATGGTGTCCTGCAGGGGATGGGAGTCATTGTCCATCAGTGATGATAGCTTTGCTACCATCCTCCTTTCTCCCACCTCCTGCACTGTGTCCAGAGGGCATCCCAGGACAGAGCTGGCCTTCCTGATGAGCTTGTCCAGTCTCCTCCTGTCAGCAGTAGACATGCTGCTGCTCCAGCACACCACCCCAGAGAAGATGGCAGATGCCACCACCGCATCATAGAAGGTCTTCAGGAGTACCCCCTGCACACCAAAGGACCTGAGCTTCCTGAACAGATGGAGTCTGCTTTGACCCTTTTTATAAAGCGCCATGGTGTTCTGGGCCCAGTCCAGCTTACTGTTCAGGTGAACACCCAGGTACTTATAAGACTCCACTCTCTCTATCTCCATTCCCTGAATGTTCACCGGTGTTGGGGGGGGCATGACTGCTCCTGCGGAAATTCACCACCAGTTCTTATGTTTTCCCTGCATTGATCTGGAGGTGGTTCCTCTGACACCAGCCCACAAAGTCCTGGATCAGCTCTCTGTACTCCCTGTCATCGTTGTCTGTGATGAGGCCGACAATGGCAGAGTCGTCAGAGTACTTCTGCAGGTGACAGCTAGCAGAACTGTGTCTGAAGTCTGCAGTGTACAGGGTGAACAGGAAAGGAGCCAAGACTGTTCCCTGTGGGGCCCCTATGCTGCAGACAACTATGTCGGAGACACAGTCTTTGCTCCTCACAAACTATGGGCGGTTGGTCAGGTAGTCCATGATCCATGACGTGAGGTGTTGATCCACGCCGGAGAGCTCCAGCTTGTCCCTCAGCAGCAGAGGATGGATGGTGTTGAAAGCACTGGAGAAATCGAAGAATGTGATCCTCACAGTGCTTCCAGGCTTTTCCAGGTGGGAAAGAGCTTTGTGAAGGAGGAAGATGACCGCGTCATCCCCCACGATGGCAAGCTGATAGGCGAACTGCAGTGGGTCCATGGTTGGTCCCACTAGAGGGCGGAGATGGGAGAGGACCAGCTGCTCCAGTGTCTTCATCAAGTGCGATGTTAAGGCTACGGGCCTGTAGCTGTTGAGTTCCTTTGGTTGCGGCATCTTTGGCACCGGTACCACGCAGGATGGTTTCCACAGTTGTGGAACTCTCCCCAGCTTCAGGCTCAGGTTGAAGATGTGCTGCACAATCCCAAAGAGTTGGTCTGCGCAGGTCTTGAGAAGCCTGGAACTGATGCTGTCTGGACCGGCAGCTTTATTGACCTTGATCTTCCTGAGCTCCTTCCTCACCTGATCAGCAGAGAGGGACAGACTGCGGCTCAGGGGCAGGGTGCTTTGAGATGGGATGCCAGGTGGAGGTGTAAGAGGAGGTGTAAGCGTCAGTGGGGGGGCAGTAGATTGGGAGATAGCTGGGTAGCTGGCTGTGATCTGAGTGCTGTGCATGTAGGACTGGGTGAGAAAGGGTGGGAGAGAGCGGGGTTGCAGCAGTGATGTTTGATCCAGGGGAGGGTTAGTGTCTGGTCGAACCTGTTAAAGAATAGGTTCAGATCATTCACCCACTTTTGATGCCCCCCAGGCTGGGAGTCTGTTTTTTTGTACCCTGAGATGGTCTTCAGGCCCTTCCAGACTCCGCTGATGTTCCTCTGCTGCAGCTGCTCCTCCATCCTCTTCCTGTATCTGCTCTTTGCCTCTCTGATCTTCCACCTCAGCTCGCTCTGCACAGTCTTCAGCTCTTCCTTGTTTCCTGACCTAAAGGCTCTCTTCTTCTCCTTAAGCAGGGCCTTTATGTCCGGATTAATCCAGGGTTTATTGTTGGAGAAGCACCGTACCGTTCTGGTAGGTACAGTGTTCTCCACACAGAAGTTTATATAATCTGTAATGCAGTTAGTGAGACTGTCAATGTCCTCCCCATGAGGGTCACAGAGTTCCTCCCACACAGTTGTCTCAAAACAGTCCCTCAAAGCTTCTTCAGTCTCCTTGGACCATCTTTTTTCTGTGCGGGTCACAACCGGTTGCCTGTGCACGAGGGGTTCATACACAGGCTGGAGATGAACCAGGTTGTGGTCTGATCTTCCCAGGGGAGGGAGGGGTGTTGGGTTGTATGCCTCCTTGGTGTTGGCATAAAATAAATCTAGTATTTTACTGTCTCTGGTGTGGCACGTGACGTACTGGGTGAATTTCGGCAGGGTGGAGGATGGGGGGGGGGGGGCATGGTTGAAGTCTCCAGAGATGAGGAGGAGGGCATGTGGGTGCTGTGTCTGCAAGCCTGCTTACAGCTGAGTGCAGGACATCGCAGGCCGTGTCACCATTAGCAGAGGGGGGGGACATACGCCACTATCCCAATAACATGAGAAAACTCCCGTGGAAGATAATACGGCCTCATGCTGACGGCTAACAGTTCAATGCTCCCACTTGCTAAGATTATAAAAATTAATACGATTAGTTACCATAACTACGCAGACGATACAGAGTTCTATATTGCAATGTCTATGAATCCATCTAAATGATGAGCAGATGGTTAGAACAAATCAATTCGTGGATGTGCCATACCTTTCTTCTGTTGAATAAAAACAAAACAGAAGTAATTATTGTTTTTGGATCAAAGGAGGGATGATCCAGAGTCAGCACACATCTTCCTCTGGGTCTCTTCCCAGTGGGACATGCTCAGAACACCTCAATGGGGATGCAGCAAGGGCCCATTCTAACCAGATGCCCGACCCACCTCACCTGCCTCCTCTTGATGTGGAGGAGCAGCAGCTCTACTCTGAGCCCCTCTGGATGGATGAGCTTTCTACCCCATCTCTAAGGGAGAGCCCAGACAACCAGCGGAGGAAACTCATTTCAGCTGCTTCTATCTGTGGTATTGTTGTGTCGGTCACTACCCAGAGCTCCTGACCATAGATGAGGGCTGGAATGTAGATCGACCGGTAAATAGAGAGCTGAGCCGAAAGGCTTCACCATGACTGACTGGTACAGCGCTCACATCACTGCAGACGGCGCACCAATCCACCTTTCCATCTCCTGCTCCATTTTCCCTTCATTTGTGAGCAGGATCATATTAAATCATTTCCACTGTTATAGCAGTGCAGACCAGTAACATCCAGGGAACACATTTATACAAAAATTCCACAGCTTTTTGTACCAGTATACAGCACAAATTCACATAATACCTTAAAAGACACTGAGACTTCGCTCAGCTTTAGGCTTGGCAAGAGGGCAGGATACCAAGGTCAGCTTCAGTACCACATGATGGGGCTGAAAACATAATTTCTTTCTGAACTAATCCTTTTGTCAGTTTCCTGTTCTTCTACCCACACTTGTGAGGTACACTCAAAAACATGCCTAAATTCCTTTACATGAGACAGAAGCTTGAAGTGCCAAATTCACCTCTTTCCAACTGGGATGGCTTCACATTTGGACTTTAATAGTTCTAGCATGAATGGCACTCTGGGCAAGCCAAAACTTCTCCTGTTAGATTTACTAAGAATTAGATGCAGCAGGTTACTCCAATATTTTGACTCACAAAGAAAATAAAAACAATAATATGCATGTCAAACAAAGTATGTACTACTACCACTACTGAAGCATAATGGGTATAAACATAATAGCGCTGATTCACAACAGATGTCATCTCAATCACTTAACAAGAAAAGTCATTTCAATACATTTATACAAACATTCCAATTAGTTTAAAGTTTTAGTTAGTTTCTTATTTAAAGCAGCATTTTGCAACTTTAACACCTTAATATAATGTTTTTTTCAAAGGTTATGGTGGAATTCTATCATCTATTATGTTCATTTTTAGAGTTATCACCACCTTACAGGGGTCCTTGGCTTTTTTCTGCACTATAGAACTTTTGAGCGGCGCCCCGCCGCCGGACGTGCCGACTGAGTTCTGCTTTACGGCACAGTCATATGGCTTCGCTTTTTAGCGACTGTAGAGATGGCTGATCCACCAAAGAGACCGAAAAATCCCATATCAGAAGAAGCTAGAAAAAGAACAAGAGAACGTGATAGAGAGAGAGCAAAGACCAGAGTAAATATTGGGCCGGCTTTTCCTCGTTGGAGAGTTCTTTTGGAGCGAACGTCATGTACTACGGACGCAGAGTTAGCCGTGGTGCTAATGGATAGGTAAGTAATCAATGATTTCACCGGGGTTATAGTGTTTGGTCTGGCATGATGTTGTTATACAGTCCTGAGAAAGCTATTTATTCAATGTGTGAAGGTGGATGAACATAGTTTGCACGGTATGCCTTACAGTAGTAATGTGAGTTACACAACCAAGTCGATCTCCGTTAGCCATCTAGAGGCTAATGTGATGCTAACGTGTAAGACTCGGTTCTGTAGATAAAGCTGCAAACTCCGACGTAGTCGCTGTATTTCAGTATATAAGTCAGTATATAAGCTTGTTTGTTGTTTGGGCAAGTGATTTGGAAAGCAGCCACTGAAACATGCCTCTTATGAGCGACAGAGAGATTTGATTTTACGACAGTGATGATGCACGACAAGCCTGAAGAGGGCGACAGAGAGAAAATATAATGAAAGTTGTGGAGTATGCCTTTAAGGAATCCCAGCAAAAGGCATCAAGTCATTGATTTGAGGTTGCGTCCTATTGATGCAGACCTCCAGCCACAGCAATCTATCATACTTAGCAAGCATGTAGCGACAGTGGAGAGGAAAAACTCCCCTTTAACAGGAAGAAACCTTCAGCAGAACCAGGCTCAGTACAAGCGGCCATCTGCCACGACCGTCTGGGGGTTCAAGATGACAGACCAGAAACACAGAAAGAACAAAAGAACTGATGTAAGAGTACTTTCTATATTAAAGAAAGTCAAAAGTTGATAACAGGACACGGCGGATGCTCAGTGACTGGAATGCCCCCCGTCCAACCGAGCATTGCAGCTAAGCAGAATACCAGACCAGGTGTAGCTTCTATGGTGAGAAAAACACTGAGGAAAAAACTAAGTTAACTGTTTAAATAACAGCACATAATGCAACTGGAGAGTAGTAGAAGAGAAAAGTAGCAGAGTGAAGAAAAGTGGTCAGTCTGTCCTTCAGCAGTCAATGCCTATAACAGCATAACTACAGAGATAGCTCAGGATGACCTAAGCAACTCTAACTATAAGCTTTATCACAAAGTAAAGTTTTAAGCCTGGCCTTAAAAGTAAATAGAGTGTCTGCCTCACGGACTAAAGCTGGGAGCTGGTTCCACAGGAGAGGAGCCTGATAACTAAAAGATCTGCCTCCCATTCTACTTTTTGAAATCCTAGGAACTACAAGTAAACCTACAGTCTGAGAGCGAAGTGCTCTGTTGGGAACATATGAAACAATCAGATCTCTGATGTATGATGGAGCTTGATTTCAAGGGCTTTATATGTAAATTCTATTAAATTCTATTCTGGATTTAACAGGGAGCCAATGAAGGAAGGCTAAAACAGGAGAAATGTGATCTCTCTTTTTAACATTTATAAGAATTCTTGCTGATGCATTTCAGATCAAATGAAGGCTTTTAATTACAGTTTGTGGACTTCCTCATAGTAAAGCATTACAGTAGTTCAGCCTTGAGGTAACAAATGCATGGACTAGTTTCTAAGCATCACTCCTGCAAAGGATGTTTCCAATTTTAGCAATATTCCGGAGGTGAAAGAAATAAATCCTTGAAACCTGTTTAATATGGGATTTAAATGTGAAGTCTTGGTCAAAAATAACGGCGAGGTTCTTTACGTTATTACTGGAGGCCAATTTAATGCCATCCAGATGAAGTGATTAACTAATCAGTTTCTGTTTTAGAACTTCTGGTCCAAAGACGGCAACTTCTGTCTCGGCAGAATTTAAGAGAAAGAAGTTTAGCGTCATTCAGATTTTTATGTCTTCCAGACATGCCTGTAATCTACCTAACTGACTGGGTTCATCAGGATTTATGGATAAATATAGTTGTGTATCATCGGCAACTGTGGAAATGTATCCCATGCTGTCTAATGATTTTACCATTTAGAAACACCAAACACTTAAAAGCTCCGACAAATAAGGAGGAGTGAGGCCATAAAGAGATTTAGAAACAAACAGTAAAAGTTTTAAATCTATTTAAAAGTGAACAGGAAGCCAGTGCAAAGAATATAAAACAGGGGTAATATGCGCATGTCGTGAGGTGCTGGTTAGAAGATGGGCGGCTGCATTTTGGACAAGCTGAAGGCGATTTAGGCTGGACAGGGATTATCCCAGGAGGAACTATGGAACTAAGAAAACCAGATAACATACAGTGAAGTACATAAGTATTTGAACACCCTGCGATTTTGCAAGTCCTCCCACTTAGAAATTATGTAGGGGTCTGAAATTCACATTGTTGGTGCATTTCCATTGTGAGAGCCAGCATTTTTGTAATGCACATGGTCTGAATTTTAAAGAATTTATTTGTATTTTATTGCTGTATAAGTATTTAAATTCTGCAAGAATACCCCCTCTCAAAGACCTGTTACTCTGCCTTTAAAAAGTCAACCTCTGCTCCACTTATTAATCTAAATTAGTAGCACCCGTCTGGGCTCGTTAAAGACACCTGTCCACCTCACAGTCAGTCAGACTCCAACTACTACCATGGGCAATACCAAAGAGCTGTCAAAAGACACCAGAGATAGAATTGTAGACCTCCACAAGGCTGGAAAGGGCTACGGGGCAATTGCCAAGCAGCTTGGTGAAAATAGATCAACTGTTGGAGCAACTGTTAGAAAATGGAAGAGGCTAAAGATGACTGTCATTCTCCTTCAGACTGAGTCTCCATACAAGATCTCACCTGGTGGGGTATCACTGATGATAAGAAAGAGGAGGAATCCGCCCAGTACTACACAGGAGGAGCTGGTCAATGACATGAAGAGAGCTGGGACTACAGTCTCAAAGGTTACTGTCAGTAGAACGCTACACCGTCATGGTGTAAAATCATGCATTGCACTGAAGTTTCCCCTGCTCAAGTCATCACATGTCCAGGCCCATCTGATGTTTGCCAATGAGCATCTGGATAATCCAGAGGAGGCATGGAAGAAAGTCATGTGGTCAGATGAGACCAAAATAGAACTTTTTGGTCTAAACCTCACTCGCCGTGTTTGGAGGAAAAAGAAGGATGAGTTACATACCAAGAACACCATGCCTACTTTGAAGCATGGGGGTGGAAACATCATGCTTTGGAGGTGCTTTTCTGCGAAGGGGACAGGACGACTGCACTGTATTGAGGAGAGGATGAATGGGGCCATGTATTGTACGATTTTGAGCAACAACCTCCTTCCCTCAGTCAGAGCATTGAAGATGGGTTGTGGCTCGGTCTTCCAACATGACAATAACCCGAAGCCCACAGCCAGGATAACCAAGGAGTGGCTCCGTAACAAGCATATCAAGGTTCTGGAGTGAACTAGCCAGTCTCCAGACCTAAATCCAATAGAAAATCTTTGGAGGGAGTTGAAACTCCGTGTTGCTCAGCGACAGCCCCGAAACCTGACAGATCTAGAGAAGATCTGTGTGGAGGAGTGGGTCAGAATCCCTGTTGCAGTGTGTGCAAACCTGGTCAAGAACTGCAGGAAACGTTTGACCTCTTTAATTGGAAACAAAGTTTTCTGTACCAAATATTAATACTGATTTTCTCAGGTGTTCAAATACGTATGTCCAGTAATAAAATACAAATAATTTAAAAATCAGACAAGGGGATTTTCTAAATAAAAAAATGCTGTCTCTCACAGTGGAAATGCACCTATATGAATTTCGGACCCCTCCATAATTTCTAAGTGGGAGAACTTGCTAAATCGCAGGGTGTTCAAATACATGTTTCTCACTGTATATACACTGAGAAGGGATGAAGAATGGCACAGAAACATGAGGACTAATTAGTGACAAGTTCATGCAGGTGAGAGAGAGAGTGATCAGAGGGAGATTGGAGATGCATAGCAGCTGGGCAGGGAAGCGGAATGGCAGGGAGGAAACAGAGAGGAAAACAAAGGTATAGGCATAAAACAAAAGAAAAGTCCAAACAGAAAATAAACCTAAACAAATAAAGGAAGACTAACATAGAGGATTAACTGAGAATAATAAAATCTAAGTAAATCAATGAGCAAATAGAAACTCAAGAGAAACTCAAAGTTCAAATACTAATGGATATAACAGGAAGGGAGGAACAAACAGAACAGAAGGAAAACATAAGTATAAACACTCAGTAGAAAGAAACTCAAATCACAGAACAATAATCCTAATGAGAGAAATAAAGTAAAACAGAACTAACCCAAAGGAAAATGATGAGATAAGAAAATTACTAATAAAAGACAAAACATCCCAAACACAATTAAACAAAAAGTAGAAACATTTAAGGATCATAACACTGGCAGCCTCTAAGAGGCACAGAGGAGTGGTTTGGTGGAGCGAGGGGTGTTATTGTTGTTAAATTTGGTATGAGGAGAGTTTAGTGTTCAGTGGTTGGAAGATAACATTGGGTATTGTGATGCTGGCAGTGGACTGCGAAACATGATGTTGAGGTGAGACTGAGAATTCATACATTTTTGTAGTCCTGGGAAAAAAGAAAAAACCCAAAACTAAAACTGATTATTTCAAGTCTGCTAAATATTTGGTTAGAAACACAGGTCAACAGTTTTTGTACTATTGGTCATTTTAACATATTAGAATGAAGAATAGAAACTTATAAGTGTTAGCAAGCACTAGGAACTAACTACAGATGAAGTACATTACTTCAGTGTCATGGAGTTCTGTAACCAAAATGTTTTTGCTAAAATCTGCTCATTAATATTAGTTAATTTCCTAAAGAGTGTTTGAAAATAAGACTAAATAATAGAAATATTTTTCTTTTCCTTGTCTCATTTTGTCAGTGGAGGAGACAGAAGAAACTGAGTCGATGAGACATCCAGCAGATCTTGGCGTGTGTGACCAGCAGATTGATTTGGTCATAGGTCAGCTCATAGACATGCTGTGGTTCATCTAGTCAATTTGACAGCAACAAAAAGATGCAGCAAAAACAGATTTCCAACCAATTGACCTGCTATTATGCAGAGGTTGAAGAGGTGACGAGGGGGTCATCAGTGGTGATGTGTCATTTTATGGGGTGGTATTCCTAACCTTTAACCTCTGCCCGGTCACAGACAGGAAAACAAACATGTGCCCTTTCTTCAAATGTCTTTAAACCACAAGGGACATCATTCAAGCCCATTTAAGAGATTTGAACTTAATGCACTGTGGTAAGAATGAGTCAGCAGTGATGTAATGTCACACTCCTCCTAGACAAGCTTGCAAAATTAGTATCCTGTATGCCTATGGAAAAGGATATACAGCTCTGTGCTTCTGAGCCCAAATTGAGTGCATAAGAGTTGATATAAGAGAAAATATTGCACGCCATTTTGTTTTTACTTCTATTAAAACTATTTATATTTTGCATGGTAACAGAAGCTTTTCCATCTTTCCATCTTTCTTTGAATAGAAAGTTGTTTGTTAACCCAAGTCATTTTCTTGTAAATGAATATTGAATTACAGATTAAACATGAATTAGAATAATTATAATTAAGAAGAAGCACTGATAGAGGTGATCAGTAAATCTAATGTTAGCTCTCATATGCTCAAACTAAAATAATTTGTTTCATAAAGCAAGTTTTCCAACAGTGTTACAGATTACATCTTGTTCTTCCATGCTGAATTGTTTTGGCATCTTAATGTAGCCTTTGACATGTGTGAGAGAAGCAGAAATAATCAATATAATTAACTTTAAAAATCTCATTATGCTACTGTTCTGCATATCCATCAGAATCTGCTCAGCAGTGATATTTTCTGGCATCATTCAAGGTGACCAGAAAAATTCATGATATCATATTCTTCAGCATACTGTACATATTTTATTTTGAGTGTTTATTTATATTGTGATTATATTTATTGCCATTTGTATTGTTTTCATACCTAAATGTTTCAGATCAAACTAGTTTTAACATCTGATGATGATAAACAGAGCAAGTACAAAAAGCTGCTTTCAAATTATGATTTTATTTAGTTTAATCATTTATCTAAAGCCTTGTCCCATGTAAAATGTATGAAATGCAAATATCCAATTTCTTTGGAAAGATGAATTCAATTTCACTACCCACAGCCAGGTCATATTACTGTCTGACCTGCAGAAGTCAAAAATATCCTAGATAGAACCTGTCTGATGGCATGAAGTAAGCTAAGCGATTTTAAAAAGCAGCGCATCATGCCCTGATCTAAAGAACTTATAGAACAGATGAAAAACATCCATCTGTTCGCAAAGAGTTACATAACCATGTCTAAGTCTTTGGGACTGCACGAACCACAGTAAGCAACCATGGTCCACAAATGGAGAAAATATGGGTGGTGAACCCTCCTAGCAGTGGCTAATCCACCTAAAAAACTGAAATAGAATGATGACTCCACCAGGAGGTCATAAAACAGCCCAGCAGAACAGCTAAAGCACTGCAAGCTATACGTGCCACAGCGAATGTTCTTGATTCAACAGCAAGGAAAAAACTTGGCAAATATGGCATCCATGGGTGAGTTCAAAGGCCAAAACCTCGGGCAAAACAGCTGGTACCAGAGAAATTCAGGCCTGGAAAACATATGCTCAGTAAAAACACGGATCTTTTTATCGTTTGTCTTAAAAAAACAAAAACAAGTTCTTGTTGTCCTTATGTGGTCTAACTGTCCTGGAAGCTCTATGTCCAGCAACAAAACTAAAAGATACCCAAAGATAACTATCACTTGGACAGCCAGAGAACCTCAGGCCTTGTCCACATGTAGAAGGGTATCTCAGAAAGCAAACATTTTTTGTACGCTTTAGTCTGTCATCCACATAAAAACGCAGATTTACGGCATCAAAAATGATTCTATCAAAAACCTCTGACCACAGTGAAGATGTGGAAATTCTCCTTTGTAAGCAGTTGCTTGTGGATATAAATAACCAGTTTTAAGTTTCACAACATCACTATCCAAAGCAAAAAGGCTCTGAGATAAGATGGTGACCTGTGTTTACACTCAGAAACAGCATGGATGTCCTCACAGCCGTGTTGCCATTATCGTTTGCCCAAGCTCTTTTTGCTTGCTTGTTTTTACAAGCTCGATTACTGCTCTATGTAGAAGTTAGAAAGTAGAAAGTTAGTCTGATTGGACAATAATTGGGGAACTACTGCTGCCTACAGGTTTGGCATGCCTATGAATGTGCTTAATGCATATGGGATAGGTTTTTTTTCTAAAAGCGAGGTCGTGAGGAAATTTTGGTTTTACAAAAACCCTGCTATGTGTGTACATGACCTCAGACCGGACAGCGATATAATTGGCTCATCAAACCTCTAACCAGAATTTATGCTGCTTTTCATTTCAGACAGAGAGGCAAAAAACCCTCAGAGTCGACAAACTCACCCCAGAGCAGAGGCTGTATAAACTTTTTGGATAGGCTTATTTTTTCTTATAGAAAATCCATGCTGATGAGTGAAGTGTAGATCTTAGACAAATAGCTCTGAATCAAATGAATTTTATTTTGATTTTAAAAAAAAAGCTCCCCTCAGATGATTTTAAACATGTCGTCACAATATATATATGTGTGTGTGTGTGTAAAAAATAATTTGTTTCTGTGACAAATTAGAGCCCCTTCCCACCCGTAAAAGTCCATGAGAGGTCATCACTAACAAGGCAAGGCAAGGCAATTTTATTTGTATAGCACACTTTCAACAGCAGGGTGTCATGTTTTGTAGTTTAAAACTGGACCCAAAAGCAGCAGAGTAATACAAAAAAAATGATTTAATGAAAAACCACACGAAACTTACAGAAACTCGGGAGGGTTAAGGCAGCAACAGGGAAACACAGGAACCAGACGGGCAACAAGGAAGGCAGGAATCAGGCGGGGAAGAAAGCCGGACGAACCAGCGAGTTGTGACTGAAAGAGGGCCATATTTATACTGAGGGAGGAGAGTGAAGCAGAGAAGGAGCAGGACCAATTAAGGGAAGCGGTTGCAGCTGAGAGGGAATGAGCAGGTGGAAGTAATTAGCTGGGACAGGAGGTGAAATGGCTGGGAGACAGAAAACTGGGAAACTACGAGGATCTTAAGAAACTAACTAAAGACAAGACTACGGGGAAACCAGAAAGTACAGAAATCACAAGAAAGACTAAGAATAACTAAACATGATAATAGAACTAAATAATGAAAATAACTAACAAAACACAAACACCCGGGGAACACAACACAGGGTAATTCAAGGTGCTTTACATGATTTGGTGATTTAAAAGAAACACATAAAAGAAACACACATTACACATGATACACAATAAAGCAAGAGAAAAAGAAAAAGAAAAAAAAAGCAAGAGAACATGAACACATTTCATACATATGACATCAAGCATTTACTCAAAGGCAATTCTAAACAGATGGGTTTTTAGTCTCGATTTAAAGCAGTTCAGAGTTTCAGCAGCTCTACACTCGTCAGGAAGTCTGTTCCAGATAAGGGGAGCATAAAAAGTGAAAGCTGCTTGTCCATGTTTAGTTCTGAGTCTAGGGATGTTTAGTAGGCTAGAGTTGGAGGACCTGAGTGGTCTTGGTGGTTGGTACCATGACAACAGGTCTTCAACATATTTTGGTGCTAAGCCATGTAATGATTTATAAACTAGTAAAAGTATTTTAAAGTCTATTCTCTGAGCTACAGGGAGCCAGTGTAAGGACTTTAGAACGGGTGTGATGTGCTCTACTTTCCTGGTTCTAGTGAGGACGCGAGCGGCAGCGTTCTGGATCAGCTGCAGCTGTCTGATTGACTTTTTAGGCAGACCTGTGAAGATGCTGTTGCAGTAATCAATCCGACTAAAGATAAACGCATGGATGAGTTTTTCTAGGTCGTGTTGCAAAATCAGTCCTTTAATCCCAGAGATGTTCTTCAGGTGATAGAACGCTGACCTTGTTATTGCCTTTATGTGACCCTGGAGGTTCAGGTCTGAGTCCATTACTACACCTAGGTTACGAACCTGATCAGTAGTTTCTAGCTGTATTAATTGAAGCTGTGTGCTGACTCTTGATCGTTCCTCCTTGGGTCCAAAAATAATCACTTCAGTTTTGTTTCTATTCAGCTGGAGAAAGTTATGGCACATCCATCCATTTATTTGGTCAATGCATTGATTTAGGGTTTGAATGGGTTCAGAGTCACCTGGTGACATTGTAATGTAGAGCTGAGTGTCATCTGCGTAGTTATGGTAGCTAATGTTATTGGTTGCTATAATCTTGCCTAGTGGGAGCATGTAGATATTAAATAAGAGGGGCCCCAGGATGGAGCCCTGGGGCACCCCACATGTGATTTCTGTTCGTTCTGATGAAAAGTTTCCTATTGAAACATAGAAGTCCCTGTTCTTTAGGTAAGACTCGAACCAGCCAAGTACTGTACCAGAGAGTCCGACCCAGCTCTCCAGTCATTCCAATAAAATATCATCAACAGTGTCAAATGCTGCACTGAGGTCCAACAGAACCAGCACTGTGGTTCTTCCACAGTCTGTATTTATGCGGATGTCATTAAATACTTTGACGAGGACAGTCTCGGTGCTGCGGTGAGCGCGGAAACCAGACTGAAAAACATCAAAACGGTTTGTCATTGTTATGAAGCCATTTAACTGCTGAAACACAGCTTTTTCAATAATCTTACTGATGAATGGGAGATTAGAGATTGGCCTGTAGTTCTGCATTAACGTGTTGTCCAGATTTTTCTTCTTTAGCAGTGGTTTAATAACTGCTGTTTTTAAAGCCTGAGGGAAGACACCTGATAGCAGTGATGAGTTCACTATTTGAACAAGATCAGAACCAATAACAGGAAGAACCTTCTTTAGAAAAGCTGTGGGTAGGATATCAAGACAGCAGGAGGAGAAGCTTGATTGGATAATGATTTTTTCAAGGCTGTTCTGGTTTAATTCGTGGAATTCAGACATTTTCTCTACATTGTTGTTGATTGGGGATGGCACTGGTTGTGGGTTCGATATTGAGGTACAGATTGACCGTCTAATTGTTAGAATCTTTTCAGTGAAAAAGCTGGCAAATTCATTGCAGGCCCTGGTAGAGTTTAGTTCAGGGGCTACTGTCACTAAAGGATTAGTTAGTCTTTCCACTGTTGCAAATAGAGTCCGTGCCTTATTAATGTTTCTGTTGATGATTTCAGAAAAGAACGATTCCCTAATATCTTTTATAGTTAGCTGAAATCTATTCAGTCTCTCTTTGTAGATCTCACAGTGAACCTGGAGTCGAGTTTTCCGCCATTTTCTCTCGGCTCGTCGACACTCTCTTTTTTCACTACGTACCAGTGGATTACTTGCCCACGGAGACTTCTTTCTACCTGAGACTACTTTCACTTTAGTTGGAGCAATGGAATCCATGATGTCTGAGATTTTCGCAAGGAAATTATCTACCAACTTATTTACTGAGTTTGAGTTGGGAGATGAGGGGGATGTGGTGGAAGGATAAATACGTTTAAAGGTTTCTACTGAACTGTCCCCTAGAAAACGCTTTTTTTATAGTGGTCTTACTGTGGCTGGATAATTTAGCAGAGATGGTACTTTCAAAGAAAATACAGAAATGGTCAGATAACGCAATATTAATTACAGAGATGTCAGAAATATTTAAACCTTTGCTGATAATTAAGTCCAGAGTGTGTCCTTTATTGTGTGTTGGTTGTTTGACATGCTGGATCAGGCTGAAGTTGTGGAGAGTATCATCTAACGTTTTTGCTTGTCTATCTTGGGGGTTGTCGGTATGGATGTTAAAGTCCCCCACGATGATTAGTTGGTCATAGTCGATACATATTACAGAAATAAGGTCATTGAAATCATTAAAGAAGTTAGAGTTAAGTTTTGTTGGTTTATATAAACTTAGAAATAACGCTTTGTTAGGGTCATTTATCTGGGTGGCTAGGTATTCAAAAGAATCAAACGTGCCCAGAGTTACCTTCTTAAAGTTCATTGAGTTGTGAAAGATGGTGGCTACACCTCCGCCTCGTTTGTGTTTTCTGTTCTCGCTTAATAAATTATAATTTGGAGGACTGGATTCTATTAATGAAGTTGTTTCGTTATTTTCATCTATCCAAGTTTCTGATAAAAAAGGGCGTGTAAATTATGCTCAGTGATGAAGTCATTGATAAGAAAAGACTTCCCGGATAGAGATCTAATGTTTAATAAAGCTAAATAAGTATTGTGATGATGGGCAGCTGAACCTTCTGACAGGTTATCAATTTGAGATTTTGTTTAATATGAGAACGTGTGGTTAACGGTTTATGTTTCCTGCTGCTGATAATCACTGATATAGCCTCAGGGGTGCCGGGTGAATTCTGGGAGATGGTAGGGGTGGATTTATTGCCCGGTTCCCTCAAATATCAAATATCTGTAATAATCAGTGGGGGGAAGCTCCCAGGCTGATTGACACTAGTCCCAGGCGTTTGGTGTAGTCTAAGTTTAGGTGTTAATTGTGTCCCAAATTTGATTTGCTCGTTCAGTCTGTCTGTAAAGTTTCTAAATGGAGACTCATTTGATGTGGCTGAGTCACAGGAAGATGAAGACTTAATCTCTGATGGTTGTTTATCTGTTCGGTCCTGTGGTGTCATCCAGACTTGCTGTTTTTGTTCTCTGATATCCATGGGCGCCTCAAGGTCAGCTTTTGGGAGCAAGTGTTTTGCTTTCTGATTTTGATAAGAAAAAATGTTTGCTGCTAAGAGCCTTACTCCGGACCTGTTCAAATAGCGCATTCCTGCTTTGAACAGATGATTCGCACTTCCAAATACTTTGAAATTATTAATAAATGTGAACGACTTCTCAGCTGATTGTTTCTTCAACCATTTATGGAGCATGCGGAGTCTGCTAAATCTTTCATCATTCCCTTCAGGGACTGGTCCGCTGATGAGGATGTTTACGTTAAGTCCATCAAGTCTCTGTAGGAGATCAGAAAAGTCTCTCTTCAGAATCTCTGATTGTCTCATCGCGATATCTGCTGATCCAGCGTGAATGACAAGCTTTTCCAAAGCAGGATGTTGGTCCAAGATTTTAGGGATTTTTTCTGATATTTCTCTCACTGTATTTCTGTAGCAGCTATAAACTTTGGTATTCTTGCTACAAAAAGCCTCAATTCCATTAATTGATCCTTCTTGTATGATAACAAGCAATCTGAAACATTTACCATCAAAAACTAAATGAAATGCATGAAATCTGCGAGCTGAAGATGGCACACAAAACAATGAAATATTTCAAAAGAGAGTACAACACAATGTTTTGGCGAAATTGTTAATGTAAACCCTAAAAATTAGTTGAATAGATAAAATGCAATGAGCTTCACCTTTTCCAGATTGTCATTTTCAGGATAAAAGGTTTACAGTACATGGTAATGACTGATAACTGGAAACACTCATGTGTTATTTGAGCTCAAATATTCCAGTGATGTTTTAAACTGTTATTATAGCTGTTTATCTCATATTGGCCAACCTGAGTCAACATAACCTCATTCACAGAGGTGTAGAAAAAACTGTGAATGCTGCAAATTAAAATATAACTCAAGGGATGTTAAGCATGTTGAAGCATGTTGATGTTGCTAGTCCAAATGTTATCCATGAAACTGCCCCACTGAAAGGGGAATAAAATTATCTTTAAAAATTGAATTGTTACTTGGGTAGACAGAAGCAGTCATAGAGGTATCGGGTTGAAAAGATTATCAAAACTTTATATCATGTTGTGTGGTTGTTGCAGACCCAACCGCAGACAGGACATCAGGAAAAGCATTGTGACTAAATGAAATGTAAATGAATGGCACAAGGAAAACAGGACATGGACCCAAGGTGACAGCAGAAGAATTTAACAAAAACCAGGGTGTTTAAATGCAGTGAACAGTTTAGTGAGGACCTAACCTGGAGAATTGAGGGGAGGGGAGTGCAGCACAATCAGATCCAAAACACCCTGGGGATAAAGACAGTAAAAAAGAGACTAAACTAGGGGTGTCCAAAGAGCAGCATGGGGGCCCTTTTTTGCATAATTTGGTCCTCCAGCAAATGGAGCTGATGCAGAAGAATACTTTTTGTTTTTTTTGTAGTAGCTTTTCAATGAAACATTTATATATTCTTAAATTGAAAACTTTAGGGACAACCCAAGTACTTTTTGTTCTATTAGCCATTTTTTTGCAACAGTATCTTCACAGGTCTGCCTAAAAAGTCAATCAGACAGCTGCAGCTGATCTAGAACGCTGCTGCCGTCCTCAATAGAACCAGAAAAGTAGAGCACATCACCCAGCTCTGAAGTCTTTACACTGGCTACCTGTAGCTCAGAGAATAGACTTCTAAATATTTTAACTAGTTTATAAATCATTAAACCACTAAGCACCAAGGGATGTGTAAGACTTGTTGCCACTATGCCAACCCCCCATACCATTCAGGTCTTCCAACTCTAGTCTACTGATCATCCCTAGAATTAGAACCAAGCAGGGAGAACCAGTTTTCAGTTTCTATTGCCCCTTTTCCACTAAGGTCGGCTCAGCCTCGCCCAGAATGGCCTGGTTGTGTTTCCATTGCCATCTCAAGAAACGGGGAGAGGACATGGGCAGGGACAGTGTAGCAAAAGTTCTAGGAAAATCAGTCATCACTCACTGTTTTCCAACATTACACATGCCGATGCTGTAGCCGGTATCTAGCCCGCTCTCCTGTTGCTCGCCGGCTTTCACCAAAAATGCCGTCCATTACTGCAAAGTACTGGCCCCACTCCGGCCATTGTGGTCCTTCATAGCCCAATATTTGCACTTTAATGTTTTTTTGTTTCCCCCAGCAATGTTTTGAACTTGCTGGAAGCCATGTGTCAACATATTCTGTGACTTCACTTCACACACACACTGCCAGGCCAATCAGTGGCTGCTGCTAGTAAGAGTACATCACTTACCCGACCAATCAGTCCATAAGTGTGCCTGTTGAGTTCCTTTAAATCAAAGCTAAAAACCCATTTTGCCTTTGAGTAAGTGATTAATAATAGCTGGAATGTCATATGTTTTGATGTGTCATATGGTATGTGTCTCTAATGTTGTTTTATCCTTTTATTGCTGCTTTTATTTTATTTTATCCCCTAATTATGTAAAGCACCTTGAATTGCCTTGTTGTTGAAAGTGTGCTATACAAATAAAGTTGCCTTGCCTTACCTTTTGTCTATTGTTTCAATATCATTGTAAGTAAGGCCAAAATGACCAGGGGCTAATGAGTTTTCACTGAAATACAGACTTGTGCACACACACATTTGTTTAACTTCGCTAAATAGAGTTTTTTGCTTTTGTTGCTGGGAATAAACTAAAAACATTTCCTAAACCAACAAGATAAAAATATTCAACCCAAAAACGTAGGAAATTCTACAGCTTTCTTTTATTATTCCAAAGACACTTTTTTCAGACCTACAATAGTTTATTATTTTCTCATTTGTTTCATGAAAATATTGCATGGGAAATCTATTGCTGAGAAAGTAAAAAGAAAATAATTCAGAATAAAATTAGTTGGGAAATTAGTTGGGTAAGAGATTTTTTTATGTTAAAGAAAGGAAAAGTTGATTACAGGAGTTACAGTTACAGTTATTGGGAGCATCATCCCAGCTGATACCCCCCATCCAACAAGGCATCACAGCTGAGCAGAACGACAGACCAGGTGTAGCTTCTATAAGAGAAAAACACAGAAAAGAAAACAAAGTTAACTGTTGAAATAACAGCAAATAATCCAATTTAAAGAAGAAGAAAATAAGTACCAAATAAAGTAAGAACAAAGATTACAACAACCAAAGATAATGACATTTTAACTTGTAATGTATGAGCTCTGAATTCATGGTGTCATTACTTATGATATAAAGACATCTAGAGTAGCAAAATAAATACAAATGCAAATCACACTCTTTAGATTTTTGTTAATAAAAACATTTAAAAACCATGTCAAAAGGTGCTTTCTGCTTTCATAACATTAGGGTAATTTTACCGCCAAAAGGGAACCAGCAGCAGCAGAGAATAACAAGAGATCGACATGGTTGATGCAGGGATGGTTGCTGTGTTTCTTTTCACTATATTGTTAAGCTTTTTTTTACCATCAACTCTTTTAATTTTACAAAGTTGGTTGTTTGGCAACATCTGTTAATTTCCCTCTGAGTTACAACCAATCAGCATGACTTAACTACAGCCCCTGCCCAGCGACTCTACAGGGCCATTTCCGAGTACATACCCCAAGACTGATATGCCGTTGGTTCCTGAAATGGCCCCCCAAAAACAGCCCTGTCAGCCCGGTAAGTTCCGGTAAAATTAGCCTGAAGTTCCGATAGTGGAAACGCACCTAAATTTTCATTCCACTTCACAGTTATGACTGCTTTGTGTTTGTCTGTCACATAAAAAATAACCTAGTAAAATTAAGTTCACTTGAAGAAAAGTTGAAAGGGTTTTAGTCCGTTTGCAAGGCACTGTAACTGTAATGCCACCCACGGTCACCCAACATACAGTGCTCAGGTGGGGAGGCCAGCACAAGTTCAGTATCTCACACATTACAATAAGGGGTCCCCTAAAAAACCTCAAACCTCCTCCCTGCTCTTACCTTTTGCCTCACTGAGGCCCTGATGTGGCAACATAGGGACAATGGTGAAGCTTCAGGTTTAATGTTGTGGAGTAAACGGTCATGCAAGGGGTGCAGTAGTAGTTGTTCTAAGTGGAAGTAGAAGGACTTGGAAGGTTTGGTTCCACTATTAAGATGCAGACACTGACAGTCGCCTTGAACTTGAACCCCCCAGAGGTCCCCTTGACCTTTGCTCTTTTCCCGTGCTCTTCTCTGCCCCCAGCAGTGGCGGTAGCCTTTGTTTGGCTGTCGGCATTAACTCTTCGCGCCTCTCTCTCACAACCTCCTCCTCCCTTTCCGGCATTTTCTCCTCTGTCTTTCCCAGGGGGGTCATGCCTCCTCTTCGTCTCCTTCTTCTTCTACAGCCACTTCCCCCTCTGTGTGCCTAAATTTCGGGGTACACCCATCTGGTCTGTGGCGAACGCCCCAGTGGGGAATTTTGTATTCACAGAATACTAATCTCACCCCAAGTGATTTCATTCCCACATTCTGGAATTCTTTATCTATGTTTATTCTTTTGTTTTTAGGAATTTATGCTCTGCTGGATTTCTGTCATCCTATTTGCAAAACCTATGGGTAAAATTAAATGTGCCTGTGTCAAAACTCTAAAAGATGTTTGCGGTGGGATCTTTGTTATTACAAGATCAGAACAATTTTTTTTTTTTGTGCAGAATTCACTGAACACTACCAACCAGATTTGGACTCTTATGAACCCCAATGTTTAAATTTTCACCCAACTGCATCGAAACAATTTTACTGCCACCTCAAATTTCTTTCTCTCGTTTGATTTTACAACATAATTATAAAACATGCTACCAGCTCCAGCCTCCTTAGCAATGTTTATGATTTTGCCTTCTAGCTGCTCATGTTCCCAGGAGCTCTGCTCTGATTGTGTCTCACATCATTAACAGTGCTTTTTTTTTATTCTTTTGACATTTTTTTAGATATTTGTCGCTAGAATTAGGACCTGTTACAGATCAAATACCGATGCTGCTTTCAAAGGACATGCAACATATTTTGGATTTTGTCAAAACACACCAGTGGAATGATTAGCAGCCTGTGAGCTTGTGAGGTGGGGGTGGGGGAGCAGAGTGATTTAATCTGCTAATTTTTCTCAGGTCTTTTGGCTTTTGACAGGCAAGTGTAATGGTCCTTCAAGTAATGGAATCAGCCACTCAAGCAACACATGCACACACACGTACACAATCTTGCACACACATTCACTGACTAAAAGCACTGCTTTTTTGCATATGAATGACATCACCGTAAAGTTTTCTGGAGAGGTGAAAGAGAAAACATTAGTCAAAGAGAAAACATTAGTCAAATCACTTCCCGCTTCAGTCGCCCTCCTCAGCCAAACTACTTGACATTCCACAACAGAGCTCTTTCGCCCCACAAGAAAAGCATCCTTGGTGATCCGGACGTCCAACTCAACGCGCCTAAGCTGCAAGTTTTACTAACCTCTCCTGCTCGAGCGGTTCTCCTTCATTATCTGAATACATAAGATCCAAGAAAAAGCTGTGGGCTCAAAAAGAATTTAAGGTCTGGGTTTCAACTGGAGCAATAAACGACCTGCAGCAAGGACAAAACTTTAAGAAGTGTTTTCAATTGTCTGAGGTGAAAGTATAGTTTTTCTTTTTTGATGTGTTCCTTTCATGTTGATCTAAAGTAAATATAGATAAGGCAACTCAGACAAATGAGGTTGTTTTTTGTAATGGATGATGTTACTGAATCAGAATCTGCTTTATTTGCCAACTCTGCGCTCATTAGCCATGTTTCCACTATTGGAACTTCAGGGTAATTTTACCAGAACTTCCTGGAATGCATGTCTCCACTTCAACGGCCCAGGCCAACAGGGCCGTTTTCGGGGCCATTTCAGGAGCCATCTGAGTACCAGTCTTGAAGTATGTACTCGGTAGAGTTGCTGGGCAGGTCAAGCTGATTGGTTGTAACTCAGAGGGAAATGAGCAGATGGTGCCAAACAACTGACTTAAAATTAGAAGAGTTGCTGGTGATGCAGCGTAAAACATAGCAAAGAGAAACACAGCAGCCATCTCTGCTTCTTCCATTGTCTATCTCGTGATATTTCTGCTGCTGTGGGCACCTGATAAATGAAACTTCTCACTGCCGAAATGGTCGTGATATCGAGGCGTATCAGCAAATTCCATAAAGTGCTTATTTTGTGTGGAGGCACGACGGCTAAGAGGAGTGTGATAACTGATTACCCCGTCAGATTGTCAGGCTGCGGGTGGAAGGGGAGCAGCCTCTGGCGAGAAACTATGCGTTCCAGACGCAGACGGTGGATGATCACCGAAGACAGGCGGTGATCCGAGCGAAGGGACTGAGCTGGGCGAACCTGGAACCTCAGGTTGAAAGATAAGCTTGGGACTCGGTGTCTTGAATACTGACGTGCAGAAGCAGATCAGGAGCTACACGTCATAGAGAAGACGATGACAGAGCGAAGTGAGGTGAGTCGAGAGGTTCTTTGTAGTTTGTGGGGAAAAGAGATCCAGCCAATGAATGGTGAGGAGGTCATCAGACCCAGCTGCTCTAGGTTGAGCCTGATGACTTCCAGACAGAGCCCCCCCCCCTCCAGGCCCGGCTCCCGAAGGGCCAGGTCGATCGGGATGGAGGCGATGGAAGTCAGAGATCAGGGTGGAGTCCAGGATGTGACGGGATGGAACCCAGGAGCGCTTGCCAGTCTACGAGGTATTGGAACAAATTCAATTCAAATTCAAAAATACTTTATTGATCCCAGAGGGAAATTAAGTGTTGGTATAGCTCATATAATTAATTCTTTAAGGAGTTGTTGTAGATGATGATGGCTGTGGGCAGGAAGGATTTCCTGTAGCGGTCTGTATTGCAGCGAAACTGAAGAAGCCTCCGACTGAAGACGCTCTGTTGTTGTATGACAGTCTCATGAAGAGGATGCTCAGGGTTGTCCATAATTTGGGTTAGGATTAGGGTTAGGGTTCTGATGCTGCTACCCCAACAGATGACGGCTGAAGAGATTACACTCTCCACAACAGACTTGTAGAAGATCTGCAGCATCTTGCTGCAAACCTTGAAGGACCTAAGCTTCCTCAAGAAGTACAGTCTGCTCTCTCCCTTCTTGTAGACGGCTTCACTGTTGCGCCTCCAGTCCAGTCTGTTGTCAAGGTGAACTCCGAGGTATTTATACTCCTCAACCACCTCCACTTCTTCTCCCATGATGGAAACAGTGTTTGACTTATCCCTGTTTCTTCTGAAATCTACAATCATCTCCTTTGTTTTGTTCACATTCAAGGTGAGACGATTGTTTCCGCACCATGTCACAAAGCGGTCCATCAGCTCTCTGTATTCAGCTTCTTGTCCATCTCTGATACACCCGACAATTGCAGAGTCATCTGAGTATTTCTGCAGATGACAGGTCTCTGATTTGTACTGGAAGTCTGAGGTGTACAGAGTGAAAAGGAATGGTGAGAGTACGGTCTCTTGTGGTGCTTCTGTGCTGCTGACCACCTGGTTTGACACACAATTCTTCAGTCTCACAAATTGTGGTCTGTTGGTCAGGTAGTCATTGATCCAGGCGATTGTTGAGGGCTCCACCTGTGTCTTCAGGAGTTTCTGACAAAGCAAATCAGGCTGAATTGTGTTAAATGCACTAGAGAAATCAAAGAACATGATCCTCCTCTCCATGTGCTTGGCAAAGAGTCATCCAGTCTGTGGTTGCAAAACAACCCTGCAGGGCTTCTTCAGCTTCCTGTGACCATTTTCTCACAGTTCGTTTTGTCACAGGTTGCCTCTGAACAAGGGGTTTATATTCTGAACAGAGAAAAACAAGATTGTGATCTGATTGTCCCAGAGGAGGTCTTGGTTTGGACATGTATGACTCCTTTACATTTGCATAAAACAAATCCAAGGTCCTGTTTTCTCTTGCAGAGAAGCTGACAAACTGTTGAAATGTTGGAAGTGTAGTAGAGGGCGAGGCATGATTAAAATCACCAGATATTGCCACAAATGCATTGGGGTGCTGTGTCTATAGCTTAGCAACAATGGAACTGATGACATCACATGCATTGTCTGCAACGGCTGAAGGTGGAATTTAAACAACTGCCAAAATTACACTGGTGAACCCTCTTGGTAAATAATATGGACGAAAACTCACTGCCAAGAGTTCGACATCTGGGCTGCAGAGACGACACTTCACAGTAACATGTCCTGGACGACACCATCTGTTGTTTACAAGCACTGCTACTCCACCACCTTTTCTTTTTCTGCTCGTCTTCAGATCTCTGTCTGCTCGTACAGTCAGGAAGCCTGGCAGACAGACGTTGGAGTCGGGGATATTATCCAGCAGCCACGTCTCCGTAAAACACATAACACTGCATTCACTGTACTCTGGCTGAGTCCTTGTAAGGGCTTGGAGTTCATCCATCTTGTTAGCCAGTGATCTTACGTTGCCCATTATGATCGATGGAAGAGATGGCTTGAACTTCCTCTTTCTCTGTCTCCTTTTCTCTCCAGCTCTGCATCCACGTCTCCTCCTTATCAACTCATCAGGGATTTGTGGTTCCAGTTGAGGTATTATTTCAGCTTTTGCGATGTTAATCAGCTGCTCCCGGCTGTAAACCACATTGTTGCCCTGGTTATGCATCATAACAAATTGTCAAAAAGGGAAAGATTTACAGCAAAAATCCTTCCAGCTTCACAGCACCAAAAACTAGAAAGTATACAGGTAAAAAAAAATGCAATCTTCTTTAAGAAAAAAGAGGAACCAATGTACAAAAAGACATAAGTGACGGGGTTGATGCGGCGAACAATCGGATAAGGACCAATGAAGCGGGGAGCCAGTTTTCAAGACTCAGCAGGGAGTTTGAGGTATTGGGTAGAGAGCCAACCCAGGTCCCCTGTCTGAAACGTCGGACCGGGTCGATGGCGTCGACGGTGTTGTGCTACATACCCGGCGTTGGCCCGTGTGATGGACGCCCGAGCCCGAATCCAAGCTGCCTTGGCTCGGCGGATCAGCAATTGAGCTGCTGGGACCTCTACCTCTGGTTCCTAGTGAGAGAACAAGGGCGGCTGGTAGCCATTGCAGACTTCAAAAGGGGACAACCTGGAGGTTTAGGAAACCAGGAGGTTTATGGACAGTTTGGCCCAGAGCAAGGTGCGCGGCCAGGTGGTAGGTTGTGAAGAGACAAAACATCGGAGATAGCGACCCACCAGTTGATTGGCCCTCTCCATCTGGCCTTTGGTTTCTGGATGGTAGCCGGAAGAGAGGCTGGCGGTCGCCCCGATGAGGCGGCAGAAGGCCTTCCAGACACAGATAAGATCTAGTAAAATTACCCTGAAGTTCCCGTCGTGGAAATGTGCTTATAGGTGTATTTTCTTTTCACTATGACTACAAGATTTGATTTGTAAGGAGCTGGAATGTTTAAAATGGGCTCCAGGTTGTCCCATGTTAAGTCAGAGTAGTGAGTAAAAGGTCACCAAACAGAAAGGATGTCTCCTACGTGCATCAGATGGCATTACGAGCTCTTGTCCAGGTTTTATAGAGTCACATGGGTTTGAATGAGGAAGGGTGGTCCTGTTGTGATATTGTATTTGGAGCATTCTCCCTAATACCCGGTAGTGGATGAGATGATGAGCTTGGTAGTAGTCTCATACACAGTGGTTCCAACATTGAGCCACTGCCACATCTGTGACATCTGCCCCACATACCCAAGCCTTTGTTTGATACGACCACCTGGCCTCGTGAAAATCTGTTATTTTTGACTGACTGTCAAACTCTTAGGTATCTACCTGTAACACTTTTGCTTTAATCACCATTGTTGGGTCACCAATTATGCCTTTTAAATGCTCATTATTAACCTGCAATCACCCTGCAAGTCCAATCATGTACAGATCCACCAGTGGTCTGTATGTGTAACAACCTATAATCTCATCAGAACATTCCTCCTGGGTGTTCCTCAGGTTCACCTGTTTACTGGAGGATCATGTTCAACTTGCTTTAGCATCTTTGTCTCATTTAGTTCTATTTCTTTGTTTATTTATAATTTTTTCAGTGTCTTTGTTCTAACGTGTAGCTAACATTTAGACAACAGAACTAGAGTGTGGTTCTTTACAATTAGGAGTTCAAACAGACCTTGTTGTTGCAAACACTGAAGGCACTTTCTTTCTTCAGCTTTTTTTACTTTGGCTTTTGGACAAAGTTTGATTGAACGTTGCAAATTTGATAGTGAAAATTAAGGTGGCATAAGTTAATAATTACTATTGAATTAGTGAATGACTAATGACTAATCCCTCAACCTGGTGAAACAAGGACAGTTTTAACATTGAGGCACTAGAGTAATGAGTTTATAACAAGTTTATAGTTTCCCCTAGTGCATTTTAGATATAACAGTAAGTTACCTCTATTATACTTTAAATAGTGAAAAATCTTGGTTTATTAATTTTCTAATTAAAGTATTTGCTCTTATGTTTTATTTTAGTTTCTGTTATTGCTGGTTGTTTAAAATAAAATTTTTAAAATAAAATTTTAAAAATAATTAAAAGTATTAAAGTACTAAAGTATTGAAAGATAAAGAAAATGTCCTCTCAACATCGTCAATGTGTTTGAAATTGTACTTGTCCACACTGTAAACCCAAATTTTGATGCCACGTAAAAATTGTAGGTCATATTACTCAGATTTGCCTAATTTGCCAACATTACTTGTTTATTCTGATTAAACTGAGCTGTTCCATTACTTTCTTTTATTGTAAATGTGTTTTTAAGTTCAATCAGTAGCACCTACTGAAACAAATAAAGTTCATATTACTGAAACATCTGTAATTTCTTTGCATTAATTATGAATTGAATTAACTGTGAACTTTGTGAAACTGTGCTTTTTAATTGTCCTATTTATTGCAATTATGTGCTTGACCTCAAACACATTTATATAGTCAAGTTTGCCTTCAGCACCCAACTAAAATCTAGTTTCACCTTATTTCCTAGGGGGCTTAGCGGCATGTTTTTAGTACCGTGAGTAACCTGGAAGTGTGTTGGACTGACCTGCTAGTGTGTGCATTCCTTAAAGCGTGTTTCTGCTGTTCAAACTCTGGTGTCCTTACTGATTCCAAACCCACAGCCATTACAATATTTTCTTGGTTGAAATAATCCTTTTCTGAAGCTTCCCACTGTTAACTGTATTTTTTTCTTAGTATGTGTATTGTATATTGTGATTTTGTAAGTGGGAAGAGGGCAAAGCTATAAATAAAATATAATAAACATGGAAGTTACACACAGACAGTACCAGTTCCTTGTTTGCACCAGATGTGCTCTCTTATTAGTTCATTCAACTTAGAACTTCCATTCTCTTCCATTAGGGGCACAAGTACATTGAATGTAGTACCACTGCACTTGTTCAACTACTGCTTCGTTACTTTAAAAATTAAGATGAGTTACCTGGATTTTTTTAGGTAGATTCATTTATGAGGTGCAAAATCTACAACAAAATTTAAAACAAACTTGACAATGCTTTCTTTCCTAACTTATACATACATGCAGACATGCATACAACTTATACACTCATACAGCTTTTCTTTTCTTTTTTTAAATCATCTTTTGAACAAGATTGGTTGTAAAAAAAAAAAAAAAAAAAGTTCTAATCAACAAGTCGATTTACATAAAAATTAGTACATGAGTGCTCTATTCTCTACAGAAGCCTTTTTTGATCCAGCCCTTGAAAATGTCAAATTTAACTAAATGTTTTCAGCTGAAACATATCCATGTAGTTATGGTTACATTATTTGTACTGACAAAAGCAAGATCTTATAGAAATGTTAGAATTTACTAAGCATATGTGCTGACACCTACTAACTAAATACTTTTAATATTAGTCCACTCTTTAAGCCTATTTACCTTATGAAGATAATGTGATTTTAGTAAAAAATAAAGTGTTAAACAGCTGGTATTTTATGATCAAAACAGCACAAAAGTCCAAACAGTATATAGAAGCATTTCTGGATAAGCAATGTCAATATAACTGCAACAGACAAGCTCAAACCCACCAAATAAACACGTCTGTTATTTATTATATTTATCATTAAAGAAACGTTTGGCAGTATAGCATACTCTTAAAATCATCTGAAACAATCTGTCTTTGCTAGATGAAAATAATGACCAGCCTGAGACACCAAGAGGCAGCTCACAGAGCTAGATGTATCCGTAGAGATGCCCACTTATTGTTTAGCACTGGCAGTTCAGCTGTCTTATCGAGTGGGAGACATGTGCTCTGTCTTACCACTGGCAGCAAATACATTTCCCTCCCAAATCACACAGAATGGCCTCCAAAGGACACATTCCTGCATACAAATGATTATTGTGAGGATCTTGTGAAAGGAGCAGCACCCGAGTTCCTAGACCTTGGACATGCACCAGGACCCGCCATTTCCCACTTCAGATGCCCCCCCCCCCCCCCCCCCAACACCACCACCAAGCCTTGTGAGTTGATTCTTTAAAGCTTACTAACATCACTCATCTTGGAACTCAGATCTTTAGTTCTATGATCTAATGTCACAGGCAGCCATTTTATGTTTTATGTCAAAAAGAAGCCACACCCTGACTGTTTGAGGGCAGCTCCCTAAAAGCAGGACTTACAGATTGAAGGATGCCAACAACCTGAAGCTAACAGTTGGAAGGAGGTTTTGCTATTCACCCAGTTTCTACGATTGTTACGTTGTGATATAACATGGCTGCAAATGATAGCCCAGTTGTACCCCGTCACTCTAGCTTGTTCCAGTGTGCTTAACATTGGCACTTAGTTCATTAGGGCCTATATCACTTGGCTAATGCTACTTGCATCTTGGCAGCATGACAAAAACTGTGAATCAGATTATGAGAGCCATAACACGGCCAAAAATCACTGAGGGCGAGTGGAGTTGTCACCGAGGACCGGCACCAGCTCTTTGAATGTTAACGCCTGCAACATAATGTAATTGCATCCCGCCCTGGTTAATAAGGGCACTGTAATATTTACATGGGGATGCTGTTTATACGTACAACAGCTCATTTCAACATGCAGCGTAGCTGTAAACAAGACAGGAGAGCCTTGTAAAGCTTCTTGTGCAACAAACCAAGGATCCAGACACCCAGAAGGGTGTGTCAGAGCTCTGTTAAAAGCATCGTTGATTAAATTAGCCGAGACTTCATAAAGGAGCGGGAAATGAATAAAAGGAGCGGTACTGTAAAGGGCTTCGTTTCATTTGTTTTACAGTGGGATTACCCTTTTTTACATGACAATGTTAATGAATTGAGAGGGTACCATATGTTGATGCTGGCGCATTCACCATATGTGGTGTCAGACAGCAAACCACGCAGGGAAAGCGTTTTACACGGCACATGGAGGCCGGCCAGGCAGCCAAGCTGCACACACATCATCACAATCATCATGTTCTTTCTTCTTTCTCTAAGTTAATAGCCTGTGTGCGGATGCATATTAGCTCATTATTCATTTACATAACAACAATGGGGTCAGGATTCTCACAGGCTACTACAGAGAGCATCTTTGCACTGATTAATTTTACACTTAAAGAGAGCACATCTCTGCTGTTTTCCACCAAGCTGGTAGCTGGAAACTAAACACACACAAAAAAAATACATTTAAATCCCTGACAACATTTGGAAAATGAGTTGATCTCTAATGCATTTAAAGAACGCTATCAGGAACTCATTACATTTAGTTTTATATTATTTTCATGTATGAAACAACATTTGTCTTTCACTAGTTATCTATTCACTGCAGCATACTGACCAAGCTCAGAGATGAGTCAAGGCGACCTCTCGATGACACACGGTCGCTAAAACACACAACCATTTTATCTCCCTGCAAATGGTCTGCCTGCTAATGAAATGCAAGACAAATGGAAACAACTGATACACAGTTTTTTCATTGTTTTCAATGTAAACCTTTATTACTATTCTAATACAGATTATGCATACAAAGGCACGTGCGGTGAGCACTTATTCACAGGTTGCATAACGAAAACATTACGTCCTACACAAAACAAAAGGCTAATAAGCAGACTAAGCTAAACAGATACATTTGATTTGCATTTAAAAAAAAAGCAAGGATATTTTGTGATACTGATTTAATTATTTCATACCAGAAATCGTGGTTTTCATGGCTCCCAACTGATATCAGAAGAGACTTTTTTGCTAAAGATTAAAAACATAATTTCAAGCTTATTCAGGCAGATAAGTAATTGTCTCGAGCACTGGGATGTGCATGATTATCAAAAGAATACATTTTCTAAATTAGGCCAAGATAGTCTCCCTTGAATCAAATGCAAGCGCAGACAAGCAGTGCATAGATTGTTTAAAGTAATACTTTAAAAGATTTGCATAGATTATCAATCATAATAAAAAATTAATAAAAAATCCACTTCCCGAAAATTAATATAAAATGAATTAAGCTGTGATGGTACTTGTATTATTGCACTGGGATCTGTGTGTGTGTGTGCGCGTGTGTGTATAACAGGAAATTAAGGCAGTGTTTGAAGCCAATGTATTTGTCATGTCCTACGCAAAAATGTATCATTACAGCAGAGCAGGTAACTGTTATGAGGCAAACTAATGTGTCTCAGGGGAAGCATGCATGCAGCAGCAATGTTTTACTTCCCGCTGGTCAAACACACTACTGCCATCAGGAATATTATATATTTGATTCCACATTTATTCACTCAGATTCAGATTTTTTTTAAGATTCAAAATATAATTAGCAATCAATTAACACACACACACACACACACACACACACACACACACACACACACACACACACACACACACACACACGCACACAGTTTTTTATATCAAGAATAAGACCTTCTGGATGAAGCATAGCTTGTATTGATGATGTATAAAGGAATGTCCAGAAATTGTTAGCCCATAAAGAAATATCCAAAAAGAAGATAAAAGAGGCTCTGCCCAAAACCAAATGAAAACAGAACAGTTGCATAGAGTATAAAGACAACAGCTCTCTCCTTCGCCATTGTGTCAGCCGACAAACGGAGCTGTCCAATCGCAGTGCAGTATTATTCACTGCTGTCGTGGGTCTCACATTCACGTGTCTTTTGAGTTCTAGCAACTAAACCAAAACATAAAACTGTACGTAAACAAGGGCTAAAACTCACATTGAAAGCAACCTAAATAAGGGAGAACCTATATGTTAGTTAAAGAAATACTATCTGTATAATATTATTTACAGGAATATGCAAAGTAATAATAAAAAATATAATCACAGAATTAAAAGAAAATAACATTTCCAGAATTATAGTGTTATTCATCATCTTTCTCAGCCCAAAGGCTTCCGCAGCCACAGTTCACAATGATGTATTTGCAGCAAAAACACCAAAAGGTCTTCACAAAAAGTCCAGGTGGGTCACAGTGTTCCACAGACATCGAAACAGTCTCCATCATGTTGCACACAGACAGCAGCATCCTTGTTTACAGCAGCTGAATAGCAGCGAGCCGTGAAAGAGGAGTCCTGCCGTCTCCCCATTGTGTGTTCTGTCCATTCTGGAACCCCCTGACCACCAACGTTTATCTGCAAAAGGGAAAAATGACATTAAGATGCAGCTTTGATTCATCTGAGTGAGTCAAAGCATACACTGAGGAAAATCATGTGAATGTCAGAACAATTATTTGAGACAATGGAATTTGAATTCCTATAAATTCCGATTTAGGAGAATCAAAGTATGGCTTGTCTTCTCTTTTAATGTGAACAAAAAAATCACTTATGTTAGGTTATTTATTGTGTGACCTGAATCTGGCTGAGGTAAAAAAAAAAACAGAAAACAGTTGAGTGGATTGAGGCTGAAGTTGAAAGGCCTTAGTGGGAGCCTGGTACGCTGCAAGCTGCTAATACAAAGAGGAAGCATGTGACAAACCCTAAGCTAGGCTGACTTGGACTTCAGAAAGCTATGAGCCCACGTTTTTGTTTCATTTTCAAGCAGCTTGGACAAGCAACTTAAAATATTACAGAGGGTGAGCAAGTTCAGAATAAAGGAACTAACATAGTTGTTCAGCTTATCTGTAGAGATCAACAATCATCAAGCTAATCAACATCACCTGAGCTATTAGCATGCGTCACGTTAGCACTGGCATTTTATACTGCGGTTCTGCTCTGAGCAAGGATGGAAAGTGAGGTGAGGTGGGGAGGAGAGGCTGACACTGGGGACTGCTGGAATAAAAGGAAGTTTTGGGTATTGGTGTCGCTTTGAGTTATTGGCATCATGGTCTTGCTTTGTTGAGAGCACTACAGTGAATAAGCTCGTTAATGGTAAATTTACAGCCTCAGCATGTGGCCTAATAAAATCAGGGGATAGAGAGGATGATGAGAATGATTGTCGTTGCTATTTTCTGTGTGTGTTCAGGAGTGTTTGTGTGAGGAGGATGAAAAGTGGGGTGCAGTCAGAGAAAGAGGGGAGAAAAGTGGAAGGCGCCGGTAATTAAGAGTCTAAAAGAGTGTGAGAGAGGCGCACACCCTTCAAAGCAAACTTTGCGCCTAGATTCCCCACTTTTTTATCTATGCATCTCCCCCCATCCCTCTTCACTCTCGCTTGCTCTTTACTTGTCTCTCCTCACTGAATGAATAGCTACCACAGTGCCTTGGTCTCCCATATAGCAACAACCCCCCTGCATCCTCTGCCTTTCTCTACAGTCCCCCCTCCAGCATGACTCTGAATAGGGAGCCGAATTGAGCAAACAGTTGGGCTGTCACCTCAATAGGAGGTCTGGCCATGAACTTGAAGTCCTTCCCAGGCCCCCAGCCTCACATTAGGATGGAAGGGGTGGTGATGTTTGAGGAAACAAGAGGAAGAAGAGGATGGTGGTGATGGGGGGTTACAGACAGACTTTTCGGGGGGCCCTATGTGCCAGTGTCGGGGAGACCCCTGACACAGAGTTTCCCAACGCTGGTGCTCTTGCCTGAGCAATGGGGGTTGGGTGCCCCAGCTGCCTGCAAACCCTCCCCTCCTGCTACAGCACTCAGTCTGGGCAGGAGGGGTTGACGGTGGGTTTGGTGCAGACAGAACACTGTCTGCCAAAGCTCTTCTAGACCTGCTCTCTCTCACACACAAACAGAGATCCAGACACAAGCTGCTGGCTGTGCCCACCCCCTCTCCTCAATCAACTCACGGGCCTCCCAGGCTTCTCATCATCTCATTAGCCAACGCCAGCCACTCCACTGTCTACTGTTTGCATTGTTTTGGGCTCTGCATAATTTACACAGTAAATTGAGAACTGCCCCTGCCCCTTTTGCTCAATCTACCACCTGTTTATAGAGGCAGTGATTAGTGCACCCGGTTTGACACAGTTACCAAAGAACTTATCAGCCAAGCCAAGCAACACTCGAAGAAGCTGCCTTGTCAAAATTTGAATGTTAAACGCTTGGAGTGACCTAATTAAAGAACTGGTAACATTTAGGAAATCTAAGTTTAAAAAATAGCAAAATGTGCAAGTATGTTTTTTGACACACTTCAGCTAATTATTTTTTAGGATGTTCTCTGAAAGATGCTTTATTGTATTTTCTTCTTCAGCTTGATGCAGTGCAATTCCTACTGTTAGACAAATAGAGCCATCTTACTTTAAGGTCAGCATGAGTGTTCTCTCACTGACCTCCACATTACAGATACAAACATAGCAGGGGTTTCTCTGCAACCAGGACAATGGTATACACTGTTAAATTGCTACCTTACTCAATCAGCCCAGCTGATGCTAGTTGGTGTTTCGGTTTAAGCCATTTTCAAAGTTGGGAGCTGCCTAGTTGAAATAAGTTAAGTCATGGAGAACAATACGTAACTTGTCTGAGCACTGACAGGGGTCAAATACTCATTATATGCTTTACGAGAGATTTTCCAGTGTTCCCCTCTGCAAAGAAAACTTTTAGTTTTTACCCATCTAATCTTTGTTGTTCCACTCTAACATTTTTCCACTCAGTATAATTTTTGTTTTGCAGTACAGTGCCCTTTATTTTAACCTAAATATTCATTTATACATATCTACCTATTCTAAAAGTCTGTCTCCATCCTGATTTATTTTGACCTCCTTTAAATAGTTGAAGAATTACCCTAAGGTTAGAAGTTACAACAGCAAGCAAAATAAAAAAAATAATATAATACTAATTTAGGTCTGTGACCAAGATATATTTCACAAATCCTAACCTGCTCCCCTATATGGAGTCTGGGCTTGCATTTCCAAAATGGCAGCTTGTGCCATTTCAGTGTATACAAGAGACGATGGCATGACAATCCCCAAACAGGGAAATGAAACCTGCCTCTTGAATGGCAGATGCCCAGAGCCTCCAGAGAGGCATTGAGCAGAGTGATATAACGCACATACAAAACATTCTCCACTCGCATCAACTCACCCTCCCTGCCACCAAATCATCGCACTGCGAGACTCGTTAACGAACAAATTGGGGAGAATTAAAACGGAAGCTGTATTCTAGTGGCGAATGGGACCGAGAGCACTGGGTGATGGAGGAGTATTGAACGGAGAGTCAGGGTGATGACGGCAAGAAAAAGCACAACAGCGGGCACGGTGGGCTTGGTTTGTTACCTGCAGTGACTGGTCTTCCCACTTCCATTTTATGCCAGCGTTGCTCTAAGATGGTGGCGTGGGCTGCATTTTGCTGTACAGGAAAAATGGGCAGTCTGCTGAGGATGGAGTGGAGGAGAAAGAGAAGAGGAGGAGGTGGGAAGAGGCGATGCAGATGAGGGCGATGAGAGAGGGAGGGCACAATCAAGAGCAACCCCTCCTCCTCTTCTGTTTTCAGTCTTCTTTTGCCATCTTTTCTCTACGGGGTAAGGTACCCTGCGAACAGAACAGGGACATGGGGTGTTACAGGTAAATGTTAACAATGTAGTTAAGCCATCAAAACAATTATGGACAGTTTACAGAAGCATATGAACCAAGTTACGCATACACACTGATGCATGTATACTCACACACAGTTGTACATGCACATACACACACACCTTTTCATGTCTGTTCTCATGGTACAGTCTGCCCCTGAGCATGCAAATGACTTTCATTATGCAAATGCATGCAAATCAGATCCAACCATCTGAGAATCAAGGGTGGGAAAGGAAAAAAAAACTCGACACAGAGACTGAATGAAAGAATGAAAAAGAAAAAAGGACGAGAGAAAAATCTATTCGAGTGGCAGGAGGCTTTGCGTTAGATAAACGATCTGTGGAAAACAACAGTCACCGAGCACACTTACCTCTTTTATTTTGTCTATGTTACATGTTTTTTTGTTTGTTTTTTACTCCAGCATCATCATTATGAAGGAAGTACATCTTACACCAACATTAACACTATGTCACTTGAATTCAGGAGCACATATGACATTGTAAATTGTTGTCAACATACTCGTGAAAATCTTAGTCAAGCACATGCGGAACTATTTCTTCATATTCATCATCTGTAGAATTGTAAACTAACAGACTCCAGTTAAGCTACCTGGATTTTATGAAGGTCCTGTAAAAAAAAAAAGAAATCAGCTGCAGTTATAGTAGCCTTCTAAGCTAACTTAAAGATTGCACTCTCGGTTTGAATCGTCTGGCAGTGGCTTTACTCATAATAAGATGCTCTGCGTCTATGTCTGCATGGTGCAAAATAATAAGCACGAGGAGCTTAAAGCAAGCCATTAGCTTCAAAGCATTATTAGCACCACTATAAACCAGCATATGTGGCTACCAGATAAAAGGGTTTCATTCTTAATTGTTTTGAATCAGCATCTGTCTTGCCACAGTCCTCTATAACCCACACCTGCACATGCAGGCTTGAGAATCTAAAACCCTGCTGGCATAATTAAGTTAGCTTGCTAAGTTCAACATTCACACGCAGGTGGAGGCTATACCTCACACGTTTAGTGGCAAAGTTCATGAACCCTTTTTTTTCAAGGTAATCAACAAAGAAAGCAGACTAATCAGTGAAGGGAGTACACATTTTGCTAATACTCTAAACCCAGCGAAAAGGATCTTCCATTAGCAAGCAGAGGAGGGAGCAAGCTTTTGTCTCTGGGTGTCAGAAGAGGAAGGTTACATCTGAAACTAGAATGAGGTGGTGAAACTAGGGGTGACTTGGAGTGTGATAGAGTTGAGGTGGGTAAGCTGGGAGGGAAAGGACTACAGGGGTGGGGTACTGCTGAATGATGGCAAACCTCTCCTAATTGGCACTTGACATTTTTTTGCCATTGGCACTGGAGTGGGCCAGCTTTCAAGCCCTCTCTGGGTCCTTGTTGGAAAAGTGCCTTATGCAAATATGGCGAATGGGCTCTATTGTGAAGCCGCTGATATTAACAGCTCACACAACAATGAAATTGGGTGCTTACTCTGGACACGTAGGTGTGTGAGAGAGAGCTAGACAATGGCAACCAGAGCAGCTTCAGTCTGAACAGACCCTCTATTGGATGCTTTTCCAAGTCATTTCAGCAAAATGGGCTTTACAGAAGCTCTCAGTAAAGGCTTTATTAATGACTGAAACAAACAAATGCACGCATTGTTTTCCTCTGGCTCTAAAGTGTCTTGTATTTGTAGTGTTACTAAATGGCTTGATTTATTTTCATTGAATGTACTGAAAGTGTGGACAGGAAAGGCTTCACTCAGTCTCTTTAAAAGATAGTCCCTTTCCTAAAACAGTTAAATTGTAGTTCCACCAATGCCACCCTCTCATAGTTTGTTTTTGTCTATATACCCACCTCTCTTGGGTCAGTGCTGACATGAGAAGAATGCCTTTGGAGAAAACTCAGCAAATCACATTAGATATACAGGAAAAGCTACATATACAAGCAAAGCAGAGACTTACTCTGTGGACAGGTACAACAAATACACATTATGCCATAACTTCTTACTCAAGAAGTTTTGGATTATTATTGTAGTTTAAAAAGACAGTGAAAAAAGTCCCCTTTCTCTGAGTCCCATCAGCAGCTACCCTCCGTGTGGTCTGAGCTCAGTCAAAGTACACCTGTTATTGCCAAGTTGCCAAACCTAATCTCCTTTGTCTGGTGAGGCCCATTGACTTTGCAACTGCCTTAGATACATTCATTTCTCTGTGAGCATAGAGGGGTGGAGGGACTGCCAATGTTGGAGAAAACAACAAGGTCTGGCTTTGCCCTCTAGCCCAACAGTGAAGCCATTTTCCAAGCCCAGTTGGTGTGTTCCATCAGGAGAAAGGGAGGGAGAGAAAAGGGGGCAAGAATCACTGGGTTGTATTCAGAAAAATGTCTGGCTGCTCAGACCCGGCAGGCCTGAAAGGGAGGAAAAAGGGGCGCATTGTCCCTTAGTGACAAGTGGACTAGCTCTATTGACTGTAAAGTCTAGTGGCGTGGGGGTTAGTGGGACCCAATCACAATGGCTGTTTTTCTATTTGACACCTAGAGTCTAAATCTGCTTGCCTAGTGCATGAAAGCTAAGACAATCCCATCACCCTCCTTCCTCTTTTTCCTCTCCCTGCCTTTTTTTCCTCTCCATCATTTCTTTCTATTTCAGATAATGCCAAGGGACACAGAAAAGAGAGAGCAAAGACCCTAAGGTGGTTTTTAGGAACTCTCCTTTTTCTATACCATTTTTAGGGAATGCAGAAGCTAAGATAGTCTTTTCACTGTGGTCCCAGTGTGACGTGTTAGTGATATAACTGTGCCACACACAAAGCCAAGAACAAAGCTTTTCCACCATGACATGTCTCCCAGGGCATTGCTTAGGGTATAACCACAATCTGTCCAAGAGTTCAATCTCCTTTTAGTTTAACACTGCAACTGACACAAAAAGAGAGGTTACAATGTTAAAGAGTAAGTGGGGCTTGCACCTGCTATGCTATCCATTAATGTAAAGTACACCAGTTAAGACTTGGCACCAGGTATAAGCTTTTGACTGTATTTACAGTACTAGCAGATAAAAGCCAACCAATGGTCAAAGGTATAATGAAAACATAAGAAATGTTGGCCTCATAAGTACAACTAAGAAAAAACAAGCTCCAACCTTGATGTCCAACAATGTGATGTTTCTGGCTGTCACTTTCTTTCAAGAACATTGTTCTACTACCTAAGCAGCCGAGTAGAGCTCAAATTGTACACTCAGCAACTGCAATGCAGAAGGATGACAAACATAACTATGGGGCTTAAGTTGATAGGCATTGCAAGGTAAGGCTTGCCTATAAGCTTTCAGGTATTTTGATTCAGTCCTGCACAACTGTTTAGAATTTACACCATGTCAAGCTGAATATACCCAAACCCAAGGGGACTTTTCAGCTAAACCTTTTTGCAACAGCAAACCACCAAGTTAAACATATATCAGACTTTAAGTTCACTTAGAAAACTGCCACAGAGACCTAGGAAATGGTTCTTAGCAGCCTTTTTAAACAAGGATGAACCTTTGGCTTTGATGGGCAGATCAGAAATCACACCTTCAATCAGCCATCAGAAGCCTTGAGGTTGAAGATCTGATTGACCAATTACTCCTCACCACGAGCTCGAAGAAGAACCTTAAGGCTGAGATTGTTCTCCTTCACTCACTCGTGGATTTCGTCACTGGGGGTTCTTTCTGCTTGATTGCCCCTGGACCACTCCCCTTGTGAGTTTTACACGCACACACATCAGCATCCTATCAAGCTTTTCCACATGGTAGCACCTTGTGGAATAGAGGCCCATTCAAAACCGAGCCAACTGTCACGTCAAATCAAAGGGTCAGGACCCTAAATCAAACATGTTTTAAAGCAAAACTGTGAAAAGGGAAGGTGAAAAGGAGAAGGAAATTGACAACGAATAACTTAACAAAACAGGCCTCAAACAAATCTTGTCTTTTCGCTTAGGTTCCAGCGGGACATCGGGATGCCAGATTACCTCCGAGGGAGCATTCTTAAGTCACAGAATCACATCCATGTTGGAGCATATGTATAATTCATAGCACCATATGCAGCTCCAATGATATTGAAGGGCCACATTTTCCCCCCACATTGCATGGTCACTTCATGCCAAAAAAGAAAAAGCAAAGCTTAAATAATGGGGCCAAATGAACAGACTATTTACCACACTAACAAACAAACCCAATAACCCAGTGCAGAGTTTTTAAAAGACTTGTTGAAGTCTGCTGGCTTTAGTAAATCTGTGAGGGTCTTTTTCTCCTAGCCATGTGATACCAAGGCAAAGCCCCTGCATACAGCCCTGCACACAAGGATCATGGGGCTTATTAGATTAAAGGTAATTCTGTTGCACCAACCTTACTTGTATGGATAACTGCCACTAGAGAAATAAAAAAAATATATGCAGCAGTATCTAACTTTTTTCAATTTACTACAGGTATAGTTCCCTGAAAATGTGACATTTGGTTCATCGGTAGACAGAATGATGTACTTGCTTCAAATATGATATAGGATAAATAGGGAAAATTCTTGGTTCCTACCTTTATTTGATGAACGATCCAATCTCCTTTAAAATGCAGTCCATTTTGCTCTCAAGTTACACTCTTCTTGTATATTTTTTATATGTCTGATGAAGGGAATCACTTTGGGTCTGGATGCCTTTCCAGGAGTGTAATGGGATTCTTGTTACTTTCGGTTATCTAGCTTTATGAAGAATGTACATCACTCATACAGCTAGATAACCAAAGATAACAATCAACCCCTAAGGCTACCCATCCTCTTAAACCCCAGGCCAAGAAACATGGGCCAATATCTCACCTAAAGACAGACAGGAAGACTGTTAACAGCAAAATCACACAAAATATGTATAATGTTAAAAATGGTTTTATTTCCTACAATAATAACCTGAGAATAGATTAAAATCAATGCCAGATATCATATTCAAAGTAATATGAATCAATCGCTGTTAACTTCATGGAGCAAAAATGTTGTTTGGCTTGGAATTCGGGGTCTTCAAATTATCCATAAGCTCACAGCATCCTTTAAATGTTCTGACCTCTCATTTTATGAAGTCACTGAGTTCTCTCTATCCCGCCTAAAATCATTTCAACCAATTGGAAACCTCCCTTTGTCCACTAAACCCGTCGATTGGCTTAGGATATATCAAAAAGCCTTCACGAAAAACAATCAGCAGGATGAACCAATTAAAAAACAATTGCACCAGTTGTCAAACCAGTTCATACTGATGATGGCTCCAGTCTTTCCTTTCTCCAGTCTGGCGCCCATCCCTACGGTCAGACTGCAATGCCCACTGAGTGGCTCTATGGGAGGGTGATGGCTTCAAACGCCACCCCCCGCAATTACCAAAATGCATTTTTAAATTAAAAGATCCTGACTGTTTGACTACAAAGAAACTGGTTTGTCTTCATTTACGTTATCTGATGCCAAAGCAGTTGGCCAACGCTCGAGGGTGGTGCTAAGGGAGGACATTAAGGTTTAAGGTGCATGGGCACAAGCATAACAATACACGTCTTCTCGAGAATGAAGAAATGTGCAGTTTGTTTGTATTCAGCTTGCAAATATAAATAAATTTTTTGCAAAACAGAAAGCAAAAGCAAAAAAGACATACACACAAAAAAGCATCCTCACATAAAGACAAAGCTGCAAAACAGACAGGCACATTCATTTTCACACATGCCGTGATGGTACATGGCACGAGGCCCCATCTAATTAAAGCTGCTCTGTGTGCCCAGATCTCTGTTGTCGCAGGCTCCTCCCCACAAAGCACCAGCTCCAACTGAAGCTCTATGATTAGGAGCGGAGAAAGAGATGGACGGACAGAAGAGAGAAGAGTATGAGGCACAGATTATTCTTTTCAACAATTAAACAAACCTGAAGATTTATGACCCGACTCTCAATATGAGGGAATTATCCCAGATGCCTATATGCGTATTCACAAATAACCAATTTTCCAGACATTTTTCCCTCCCGGAATATATTAAACAAGAGGTTCTGTTCTGCTGCATTCTGAAAGCATGTGGCCTTTTTAAAATTGTATTTTTTATGCCATTTAGTGCAGCATATTTTCTTTAAAATGGTTTATGTCCATGCACAAGCATGCAGTAAGGCTTTTGTATGAGTAAAATTTTGTCTCCAGTCACTCAATGCTGCTTGACTGACAGACAGAAAAACAAACACACACACACGCACACACACATACATTGAGTACTTTCACATGTTTAGCACATAATTAAGCTTAGTACAAATACAGCAAATGCAGTCCCTCAACACACAAACACGCACATTGCTACAAAAACACTCACTAATTTTGTGAGTTTAAAGTTGTAATGAAATCTAATTAAAATTGGAAGCATTTATATTATTTATAGATATTTTATATCATTTAAAGCTTCTGCCTTTACAGGTATCCCAATACTTTAAATATCCCGATTGTTGTTATTATTTTAATTATTAACATTTTTTTTCTTCAATTTTGTTTTATTTGTTTAAACACATTAAAAAGATGTGGAAAAATTAAAAAGAAATTTTAATTCATTGTGAACTAAAAGAGAAAAAAACTTCATGTTTAAGGGTTTGTTGATATTTACCTTTAAATAGAAAATGTACTTTTCTATAGAAATTTGAGGAGTGTGGATTGTTTCTTCAAACGTCTTGAAATGCAATCCATTAAAAATTACTATTGAATTATAATATTATTTATTTACTGAATGAAGCTTCCAAGCACCAATGAAGGCAAGGCTTCCTGCTTTATGTCATTTAAACAAACCTCATCAGGCAGTACCATTGGCCAAGACGTGCATGACGTGAGGAAATTCGGCACCTCTAATTGGGAGAAAATGCTAATAGTGTAGAGCTGATTAGCGGGAAATGAGTTCCTATTATGAAGCCTCACTGGTTCTCGTCTGGTTAAAGCCACATGATTTATTCTGAATTCATTTAAAGTTAAATTCTTAGTGCATGCTGCAATTACAGAGGAGGCTTTACGTTCATAATAAATAATTATATGCACATTATTAATCCGTATTTAAATACAAATACAGGAATTAGACAAAGAATAGATGCTGCGATAAGAGAAAATCTGTTGACACACTCGTTTTCTGTGTAATTATAGTAGTGTGTCACATTCACACTGTGAGTCTAAAACAGAGATGGTGTCCCGATTTATTATCTAGAAAATCTATTATGTCGAAAAAATTTGCAATGTGCAATTCCTTTGCATTACTTGGCAACTTTAAAAAATATATTTTTAGCAAAATAACAGTAAGTATTTTGCTTCTAAAATATATTCTAACAAGTGTAAAACTGACTTATTATATTTGAACAGCAGCACTAGAACAAACTTATGTCATATCCAAAACCAGCTATTTTAACTTTTTTACCGTAATTCCAGCAGATTTCAGAAAACATTCCACCTGCTAACAAGAGCAGGTGGGTGATGAAGGTAAATGTATTATCTAGTACAGCTCACCTAAAACGTGACACATGTAAGGCTGCATAAAGCTTTTTTAGTTTTGAAACAAACTAAATATGTTTCGGTGTAAAGCTCCTTAACAAAGCTGGGCCTTAAAAAGGTCTTCAGCTGCTCGGTATTAACGCAGCTTATTAATGCTGCAGTTGTGGGGTTTCTTCATAATAAAACGCACAGTGGGTGGTGAAACATCAGATCTCTAACATCCGCGGCGCACATAGGCTCATTCTTCTCTCCATGTGTGTGTGTGTGGGTGTGTGTGTGTGTGTGTAAGGGTATTTGTGTTGCGGTGCAAGTAATGCTTTTTTAAATAAAATTGTTCACCTAATTAAAATTAAAATAAGAATTAGATTTAATATTTTCATTAAACGTAAAATTCTGTTTCCATGTTCACCCTCTGCACATATTCTCTTGTTTATCATGCAAAACGTTTCATTCATATTCTTATGAATATTATCAGCGTACATGGTTTTTTTTAGACCTGGGGGCGCACACGTGTCAATGGCACAGGCCTGTCCCCGGAGCACACGTGTCCACTGGATATGTGGCCTTGTGAGTTCTTTATCCGCCAACTATGGACGTGAATGCCGCCACTTTGTCTTATTACGCATGCACTGCAGGTCTGGCTGCTGATAAATCCTCACATCTTTCCCACATGGGCGCACAGGGTCCGCGCATGGCTCAGTGTGGAAAGAAAGACACTATATTGTTTACCGTTTCTGCCCGGATTTCCTAGGTATGGCCCGCTTGTGGTGGCTATACGTTAGTAGCGAGTGTAGCTTTTGCTGGAGAAGTGACACTGTGAAGCATTTGGATGTGTGAGAAATTAAATCAAAGCTGCAAGTGCATGTTGGCGCATATAGAGCATTGTTGCAACAAGGCTGTAAAAAATAAGTTTTATCTCAAAGCAGAGGCCAATAATATTTCCAATTAGAAATGATTATAGAGTTCCATCCTATTTCCATAACCCAGATAAAGTTTTTAGCGTTTAAGTGTGACATCACCGAGCACACCTGTCATATTCTTTATGCAGTTTAAGGTATGAAAAAGCATTTGTTTTTCTAGCCCTAAATCTTTGCAGAGTGAACATAGAGCATCATATGGACAAATGAGACATGCATGCAATATGTTGCCAAATTGCAGCGGTTCACATCCAATTAAGCATCAATCAGAGCATTAACATAGAGCTAACAGAGAGATAGAAACAAACTGGTGCATTTAAATCCGGTGATCTGCTATTATATTCGCCTGATGTTACATCCGGTCTAAGGATGCACGCTGCTCCGTTATGTGTGCAGACAGGCGGTGCACGCCGCGCTGATGCAAAACCCGCTCTCCTCCCTCATTTGAACGGATATCCTGCAGATCTTTCCACCTTGAATGAATCAACGCCAATGTTTCATACTCACGCCGCTGATCGCGAGCCGCTGCGGGATCCGCTCCTCTCCCAAACCGAGCAGCGAGCGTCTCGGAGGATGGAGGCGAAGTGATACGCCGGAGGCTGGACCGCACGGTCTTCATGGCTGCGGCTGCCAGTGACGTCTCTCCGGCTCCATCCATTCAGCGTCTCTCCAGCGGGTTTTCCCCCTGTTTTATTATCGCCCCCATTATTTCAAGTCGGAGGTGGATCTCGACTTAACCCCCAGCTCCCAACCCACCCCCCCCACCCCACCTCCCGCCTTCTCACTCCCGCTCCCCTTCTCTGTCCGCGCCGCTCCGCGCAATTGCCATTCCTCAAATCGTCAGATTCGTTGTGAACTTAAAAGATTCCTGCTCCAAAAACATATAGCAGCACAGACAGAAGGCCCTCCCCTTTATGACACGATGCAGGTCTGGTTCTCCTTGTCTCCACCCTCTAAAGAAATGAATGCAAACATGAATAAGCACCTCAAGTAATCAGAATCCTTGAGACTAATAATCAAATTAAACTTGCATTCCTCATCTGATGCCATGTTTTTAGAATAATCCATGATAATTGCAACATGTTTAGATTTTAAGATGAAAATATTGAAATGTGAGCACTAGAATCTTAATTAATTCCCTAATTACGCGTAAGCCACTCAGTTTGGCACCATCTCTGCCGCCTTATTGTGAACCTATTTGGGACTTTCTCTCAGCCCATCAAGTGTGTGATTTAGAGCCCCGTTTAGAACCATGTGGGATTATAAAAAAGTTTCGTGTAATCTTGTATGGCTACCAGTATTCGTTTGACACAAAGCCCCCGGCAGAGGCTGCGGCCTGCGGCTTCCTGCGCCTGGATAAGTGCGCACATCCACCGTCCTCATTGTCTGCGCCTTTAATACGTAGGAATCCAGGAATGTGACCAAAGGGGCGAAGACCGTGCAAATCAGCTTTTACTGTCACCGCCGGGCCCGGGGTCCGCAGACAAGAGCCAAGAAAGGGGGTCTGGGTCACTTGATTATCATAATAATCAGATCGCGGGGATAAAAATCTCCTTTGAATAAATTACTGCTTCAATAGGAGGCGCGACTGCCAAAGAGACAACTTTGTCAGCCCCTCGGTTTTTTTTTTTTGTCGGGGGTCTCTCTCGCTCTCTTCGCTTTTCTTTCTCTCCAAATTTTGGACGCTTTCCTGGAGATCAAACTCTAAATACGGCTACTGTTTCTGTGCTCCCCTCCCGTCGCCCCTCGCCGATGCCTGGTTACAGAGCCTGAGCAGGCAGGCAGGTTCTGATCACCCCTTGGGAAAGCGGGGTAGAGCTGGCTAATGGGCTAAGGAGCGGGCACAATGGGCTGTACACCAGCCGACCCCCCCACCTCATCACTTCTCCTCCCGTCCTCCACCCTCTCTCTTCTTCCACGGGCTGCATGGGAACCCGGGCACCGAGGTGCACCAGGGGCCGCTCCCCATTGTGTTGGCACATCCCAAGTTCATTAGCACCCATCAGGCCATTCCTGCAGGGCATGGCGGCAACCCCCCTTCCACCAAGACCACCACCCTCTCTTCCATGCTGTTAACTCTGCAAAGGGCCGTGTTCCTGATGCAGTTCTTCTGTTTCTAGATTGAACATTTCTTGGATTGTAACTGAATTAATCTGCAGGATTAAAAGATTTATATTGCAAAATGAAAAGCTGTCTTAAACCCCCACGTTCAGGTTTTTAACCGAGTCCCAGGCTGCAGACAAAGAAGCAAAAAGAGCAGGGCTTCAGTGTTAAACATTTGCTGTTAACGGTGTTTTATCATTGAAAGGTAAAACAATGCAAGGCTTTAAGAATCCAATCATTTAAAGTAAGATATTGTTCAATGTCAAAGTGAACTTTGTGACAAAAGAGACGTCAGCGTTGGCCCAAGGCAGAAGTGAACAAAGCTGTTGCATGTGGCCCCCAGTCCAGCAGGGGGGCCCAAGAGCACTGGACTTCTCACAGAGTAAACTGATAAAAAAAGGTTTCTCAAATTTGCTTCAAAGGTTTATAAATAGCAATTTTCAAGAAATAAAAACAGATTAATTAATCAGGTTTATTAAATAATTGATGAATGTTTTTATCACTAGACAATTATACAGAAGAAATACACTTTACAGCAACACTTTAGTTGGGTCTGTGGTGGAACCTCATTTCATGCACAACTTCAATCTAACCAATAAAGAAGCCCCTCTTTATAACTCTACATTGAGTTGTTATAATCTGAACACAACTGCCAAACAAAATGAATAAGTGTCAGAAGTAACTTTTTTTCCACAGTTTATTTTCTGCTATTTATCTGATAAATAATGTAATAATGTGTAACTTGGGTCCCAATACCAATTAATGCTCAGGGCCACATGCAATGTCAGGCTCTCTCTGTTTGACATAACACACACTCAATATCAGCAGCAGTGTATTAAACATAAATATTGCTAATGTATTATTATGTCAGCAGAATTTACTTTTACAACCTGAAATACTAACTTAGTTACCAAAAACATCTCTTGGTTTCAAATAAGGTTTGTTATTGACAGCAGACATTGTTGTCTGTTTCATCTCTGATGTGATCCAGACGCATTGCGACTTTTAGCTTAGAGGTCCCTGCAAAGACACTAATGTAAATAGTTTGCAATTATTCTATTACAGTTAATGAATTTCCAATATTTCAAGCCTGAGCTTCATCAGCTCTGTGCCTGACAAGACAAAAAACAATCTAGAAATTGTTTTAAAACATAAAACATTTAAAGATTGTAAACATTCAGACGCTGTCTGAGTCTCTGCTTCTGATGACCATCAAAATAACAGAAACTATATATATATATATATATGATTTATAATATGATTTAGTCCTTTTTACATGTAGTGCATGAATACAAAACTAGAGAAATATTTAAAAATACATTTTGATATAATGCTGCTGCACTGCTATCAACAGGAGGATAGATAGATAGTCATACGTGTAGATATAATTGGCACTGACGTCTACAACAGAGCTTAAAAAGATGGATATATATATATATATATATATATATATATATAAATATATACATATATATATATATATATATAAGTAAATTGTCGCCGTTGCAAAAGAAACGCCAGGGCAAAAAGTTCCGATGCACAAGAATTGTACATTCTGATGATTTCATAACCAATTATGAATCAATGGCAGCTGAATACCTGGTAAAATATGAATGCATTATACCCAGGAAGCTATGAGAACAAGAGCATTCACACTGACGACAATATCTAGACAGATACTTTCTAAGTCTAAAGACGTGTAGTATATCAAACTTTGTTTTGATGGGAAACAGAACCCTTTATTAATAGTTAAAATGTTACCATGTCATGTAATAACATAAAAATATTTTACTGTACAGATACATATTCAGCATTGTCATTGGAATTGCCTGTACATGTTGGCACGACTGCATCTTCCTTTTCTTTAGGTTGTCTTTTTTCCCTAAATGTGTTTGTTTTGTTTGTATTTGGAGCTATATATATATATATATACATATATATATATGTGTGTGTGCGCGCACAACAACAGCAGACGGGTACAGTTCCAGCTCAAACACAGTCTACAGCGAGCTTCGAAACCTCCTGAGTGAGCAAATCTCAGCTGCTGACTGGCATGTAAAGGAAGAAGCATGACTGAGAGCAGAAGAAGAAAAAATGCACTAAAATGAGGTGTAGAACCATGAAGATTTTGTGGATGTGTTGGTTTTTTGGCTTTATTTTTATATGATTGTGACCAGCACTCATGAATGGAGGATATCTATCCCAAAACCTTTTTCTGCAGTTCATGAGACTTCTATAAATATATTCTTTGACATTCCAAACAACAGGATGTAGATTAAATGTAGTATTGTGTTTTTAAGGTTTTACTGTTATTACTGTATAATTTGTATTTTTAGTCATCCCTTTTTTTCATTGTTGTGAATAATTCCAAACAGGCCAACATTTCAGCCTCTCAGCCTTCAACACTGCTAAAGAAACCGCCCAAGGAGGCTTTATCTCCTTCATGTCTTTTGATGCAATCAACAAATGTTTTAAATTCACAAATTATTAATCTGCATACATTTAACCCTAAAAGTCTTTTGTCGTCTGAATAAATGCTACTCAGCTTGGTCAGGTTGTTGTTTCACTTCACATGCTTGCTTCCAATGAAATATCTTTATTGAGAAACATATTTCACTAGTCAGTAGAATTGTAAAATTGCAACATAAATTGCATCATACTGTAAAACATCAGAGCTTTCTGCAAGGTTCTGCAGGTGATGCATTACAACAGAAACCAGCTTTTTGTGACCGGCACACATGTCCATCTTGAATAGGTCAAAAGCATTCTAAACACGGCAAATTCTGTCTGAGTAAATTCAGTTTCTTAGTTTTGTTGTCATTAAATTCATTGATTAAATAGGGACTGTTCTACAGTTGTTTTCCAGAAATCCCTCTGCAGAAATAGACCAGCTAATTGAGATGAACATTTCAGAGCCTCAATGCGTTTGAATCAAACAAAGAAGCATGGCATCATCTTTAAAACTCACCCCTTTCACATTTTATTTCAAACATATCGTCCATTGTGGTATTTTGGGTTCCCTTTATTCACCACAAATCCATCCTCACTATCATGAATCGGGGCTGTCTTTTTTTAAGGTATTGCTACCTGTTGTGCATGTCCCACACTTAAACTGTTGCTGCTCTGCTTCAGCATCTCCCAGTTTAACATCCCAGCATCCCCAGTACACGGGTGTCCCGGTGCCAGAGACGTGCTCAGCAACTCAAAGCTCCAGATCTTTTGTCCAACCAAATCGGCACATATTGTTGCAGCTCTGTGGGGGCCAAACAACCTCCTTGTGCCAAACCAGACAGACCCACCACCACAACACACACACACACACACACACACACACTGGTACAGGCACGCATACACACCCCTGTCTTTCTGACCAGTTCAATGAGCACTGGTGTGGTTTCAATTTGAAACAATTAGCTGAAGTCCAAGAGGAACGGCAATTGGTCATTTGAAATGTTTTTATTGTGTTGTTTTTGAAAATATATAATTACAAATAATGTAATCCTAAATTATTTCTTTTTTAAATTGCTTGTTGTATTAGATAGATATTTTTTCATTGGATAAAAAACAGTGAATCGTCTTTGAGTTTTGATGAAAAGCTGAAATCCTTGTACATGCTGCCTCTATCATGTGCTGCCATTTTGCACCTCCGTTGTGCAGGCACTGAGAGGCTGCAGACTGTGACAGGCATCACTGAAATGCAGCTGCAGATCATCAGACTCACCTCCAAGTTGCCTTCTCATCCAAGTTCCTTTCAGTCTTAAACCACAAACGCTCGGTAAGCATGCAGGACTTTACTCCCATTCAGGGATCTATATCTAAAGGGGGAAAAGGGACTGTCATCGATGCCGTGCATAAAACGTAAGCCTGATAAAAAACAAACAAAATAAGTCTTCCGGTTTTTCCTCAAAGCTCCATCTGGATCCCTGTCGGATGAGCAGCATGGAATAAAAGAAACGTCCCCTTTTGTTTTTGTTGTTGTTGTAATGGAGAGACAAAAAGATGCATCCTGCATCCAGAAACAAAAAGAAAAACATGGCGGGTTGAGAAATCTCCCACGCCACAGTCATTACGCCTGCAATTAGAAAGTCATTTGCATAAATGCAAATGAGTCAGAAATTGTGTCTGCACTCGAGGGAAACGAGCTGGGATTTTATTTTATTCTTTATTTCTTCACACGTTCACTCTGCAGAGGGCTGACTGCTCACACCGACGGAGAAGGCCCGAGGAAGCTTTTATCTGGCCATAAGTTTCACATGTTTGCGCCTAAAAACATCCGCAGACACCTTGATGTGCGTGATGAATTTATGCGCTTGTGCCTCCCATCATTTTTCGATTGGTGCTGTTACATGAACATTTGTCATGTGTTTACAGATGAACAATTTCTCTAAGTGGCAGCGATTCTGTTACATTGATATAGATTTTAAAAAAATATATATTTTTTTACAGAAATACATGTCTAATGTGCACTCTTTTATCGTTTTAATTTGCATAGGAATTTTAAATGCTTGATTATGTATAACTGCAGATGATTTCATGAATTAAATTTATTCTTATTCTTATTCTTCTTATTATTCTTATTCTTCTTATTATTCGTTCAACAACAGTAACATTAGTACTAAGAATATTAAGGTCTTCTATAGGTCATTTTGGCGTTTTTAACCACTATTTATTTCCCTCATTGTGATTGGCTGTTTGCATTTGTTTAACCTTTTGGCACCACTTCATTCTGAGTCATCCTCTCTCGGCATTTAAGTGGTGACCCATGACTCTGATAGAGGTTAAACAGTCATTTTTAAGTCTTTTTACAGTCATCGGTTTGAACGGTACTAAAAGGTCTTCTGCGTAGCGACCATCCACTTTATTTGCTGACAGAGTATTCTGTACCCTCTGTGAAGTTATCCATTTCCCTCTGAACTAGCCAATGTAGGGGAATTCAAATGTCCTCAAGGTTTTTTTTATTTATTTGTTTGTTTTTATTATTATTATTTGGTAGCACAACAATGATGCTGACCTGAATGATTATGGATATTATTCATACCATATATCGCTATTTAGCCATAGCTAGAACTTAAAACATATTGCTATTATTCGAATGTGTTTTTTTTTTTGTTTTGTTTGTTTTTTGCAATTTGTCAGCAAAGGTTTTACAGTAGATAATATTCCAAAAGCTGAATGAGTTGCACTCTGTGTGGTCATTATTTCTTCTGCAAAGCAAACCCCCTGACCGGTGCGTTGAGCAGGCTGGAAGTATTCTGCAGTTTGGAGATTCCTGCTGAGTCGGACCGACAGTCATCAGGGTCTGCAGCAGGTTGCAGGTTGGGTTCAAGGTTTCACATTTCTGTACTGTTGTGTTTCTGCTATGATGATGATGATGACGATGATGATGATGAGATGAGTCTTAATGAGAAATCAATTGCTCCGGTGCAATGCGGACATGCGCAGTGAAGCTGAGAAGGAAAACTGTAAAGGAATGATTCTTTCTTTCTTTCTTTCTTTCTTTCTTTCTTTCTTTCTTTCTTTCTTTCTTTCTTTCTTTCTTTCTTTCTTTCTTTCTTTCTTTCTTTCTTTCTTTCTTTCTTTCTTTCTTTCTTTCTTTCTTTCTTTCTTTCTTTCTTTCTTTCTTTCTTTCTTTCTTTCTTTCAGACTTAATATTAAATATAGATAAATAAAAATAAAATGATTGTCGTTCTGAATGCCAGCTTACTGCACAAGTCCCAAATGAAAAGAACAATGTAATCATTAACTGTTGGTGCTTTTGGGTCTTTCTCGGCGAGCTTACATAAAAACACGATTGAAAAATAACCCTTTTCTTACCCGTTGTACAATTCTGATTATCTTTATGTCTCACTTATATATGAAAAAAACGTATGATTTCAGTTTTCAAGCACCTGAAAACATCTTTCCTTCCTTGTCCTGTTTTATTTTGATTTTTTTTAACTGCAGACCTGTAGTCTACAGGTACGGTACAGTACAGTAATAGATCAGTTTTGTTTAGGTCTGACAAATTCGTACAGTTAACTCGTGAATTGTCTCTTATAAACCAGAATAAAAAAATTGTGGGAAACAAAATCGTTTTAACATTACAAATGGGTTCAAAGTAAGAGAAAGAAGCACTGCTGTGAAACAGTTGTTAGGAACTGAAAATATGTAGGTAGAAAAATCAGCAGGAACGTAGGAGGAGATAAAACAGTGTGCTGAAATAAACTTTAAGATCTTATGTAATCTGCGTTGAATTATAATCAGCTCATTATAATCAATGCAAAGCAGATAAAAAGCTTTGATTTTTTTCGATTAATTACTCGTGGATTTTATTTCGATGTGATTAAATATCTGTATAATTTCGAATTTTTGATGTAAATTAGGGCAGAAAGCTAAGAGGGTTGCCACAAATAGAGAAACTTTAATAATCAGTCAGAAATGTGTGTGTTTGACAGACATGCATCCTATACAGCTCAAATACTCTTCGTGGAACACTAGACTGTGCTCTGAAAAGACACAAAGATGTAAAACTGAGAGGCTTCCGTATGTTTTAGCCTTAAAACCGGTCAAAATCTGAAACTTCATAAGGGTATCTGTAAATTCTCAGAGATCTAAGATTTTTTTGGACGGAATTTTTTGAAGTTTTTCTGTACAAAGCATTCTTTCCCTCTTTAAATTCATACCAGTGATAATTTTAGTGGGACTGAAAGAGAAAGTGTTTTTCTTTTACAGAGAAATATGTTTATTCCTCAGAGTATTGTTTAAATAAATTGCGGAAAATCTGGAAAGCAAAAATAAGCGATGTTCTTTTCAAACAATCTGTTTCCTCAAGAAATTATTTTATTTATTTTATTTTCATGTACAGAACACAAACAGGCAGAAACTGATAATTTGAATATAATTTCCTAAATTAAAACCGAAAAATTAAAAGAAAAGGAAAATACAAAATAGGGATCATGTTTGTTTTTTCTTTTACAAACTTTACCAAGGGAATTTGGTGTTTCAATTAACTGTAAAAAAGACACAAAAACGCAAAAGTTCGAGATATTTTAAGCTGATGGAAGAAATGTCTGTGCATGACTAAAGGAAGGGGAAAAGCGCGCGCGCACACGCAGAGAGACACGATTCGACATGCACGCACGCACGCGTAAATGCGCGGTGCATTTGCATGTCGTATCCCACGGTGGAAATTACAATGGAGAGCAATTAAAATGCGCATAAATTAAAAGTGAGAGGGGCTTCTGAATTCCAGGAACAGGCGGTCATCCAAAGCGGAGAGGAGAGGAGAGAAAGAAGCCTCTGTTCACACGGGACAGCGGCAGCAGGATGAGGAAGAGGAGGTGAGAAAGAAAAGATGAGCGGGAAGGTGGCGAGAAGAGAAAGGGAATGAGGATGGAGAAGAGAAAGAAAGATGGAGGAAGAGCAAGATGGTAGGAAGGGGAGAACAAGAAAGGGGAAACGGATGGATGTTGGAGAGCAAAAGGAAGGACTGGAGGGAGAAATAAAGAGGGAATTTCTCAATTTTAAAAAAACTGAAGAAATATTAGAGATGGAGCAGTTTAAAATAATTTGGTTAGTGCTGATTTATTTAGACTGGTAGATTTCACCTCAACATTTAGTTATGATGACAGGGATCAGGTCATGCAGTTCAGCCAGAGATAACTCACCAGGGACCTCTGCCATCTTCTGCATCAGTCTTTCATTGCAATTTCACATCTCTCAGATTGAGGGCCACTAATTACACACATCACAATAATTGTCATGCTGCAAACTGTTACTGTATCCGCATAGGAAATCCAAACCTATTTATAGGCCTGAAAAACATATTTTCTTTTAAGAACAATAATATAACTTTATTTTTTTTTTGATTATGCATTTTTCTGCATTTAATTTCAGTTTTCCAGAATCTCCTTTTTGCAAACATACAAACAATATATTCAGCTGTTACTCATTCGCACAGCATGATGCTGCCTCTACTATGTTTCACGATAGGATGGTATGTTCAGGTTGATGTTAGGTATTCCGTCACACATAGTTTTCCATCCATCCATCCATCATAATTCTTTATGCTTTCACTGATCATTTTTAGAATGAACACAGCAGTCAAATCAATATTTTCGTGCCCATCAACTAATCAGGAGTCACAGTGAAAATCTATTTTTCTTAATGAGCAAAGCTAAGACAAATGAAAACAGCATTCATTATATTTGTATCACTTTTATTTTTCATTGTTAACCTAAAGTGGAATAATTAACGAATACAAATCCTTTCTGAAGAATAATGAAAGGTTTCTTCAGTTAGTTCGGTCTAGCAGAAAGAATTACCAGCAGACATACACTGCCCTCTAGAGGATGTTGTATTGTTCTACCAGTTAGTCTTGTTTTTTTATTGCATGTTTCCCTCTAGTGGCTGTGTCTTCGTACTGCACCACATCTTACAGGAAAGATTCCTCGACATGAATGTACAACAGTAAACGTGCCACTACAAGCCTTCTGACAACTTCTATAGTTTACATGTCATTAAAATGTTTCTAAGTTTGTTCACCATATATTTCTGGAGTATCGGTTTCCCTTTTAAACTGGGTTTATTTCATCTTCAGCCACTGTAACAGCAGCACTACATTCCAAAAAAACAAGTAAGCCAATATCAACATAGTCAGCCCATATTAAAAATTCCTGAGTGCCTGATGTGCCTGTCATCACATCGTGTTCTGAACACATGGTGGAAATATTTAGCAATGTATATCAGTAGAACAAAGGCTGTGTGGTTACTAAGCGACTGAATAAATCCTTATTCATAGTAAATAAATGATATAAATCAATAAGACTGTAGAGTACTTATGATAGCAACATAACAACAGCAAAAGTACAGAGAGAGCAAAAGTCTAACCCAAAAATGTCTATCAAAAATGTTTGTTATTCCATTGAGAGCACAGATGGCATCAAGAAAGAATTTATTTAGCGCCACTTTTTACAAGTTTTTTTAATGTTACAACTTTTACTCAAGATGGAATATAATTTATCTTTCGACCAAAATTCTACACACAATGTAGAACTAAAAGGTAAAAAGTTTGTTTGGAGGTTTGCAAATTTCAAGTCTTCCTGGGTAGGTCTCTACAAGCTCGGTTAACCATGTTTAGGGCTATTTTCCACTATTCTTTGCAGATCCTATCAAGCTGAATCGGACGTATGTTTAGACAGACAGCATCAACTGTGTAATAAATGATGTATAAATCTTTCCAGAGTTGTTCAATTGGATTTAAGTCCCGGATGTGACTGGGCTCCTCTGTGATGCTTACAGACCACTCCTGAGGATGCTCTTTTGTTATTTTAGCCTTATGGTTTGGGTCATTGTCAAGTTGGATATTGGCAATGACACAAAGTCAATTTGATCTGAGCTCCAGAGCAATTCAGAGGAGTTTTCTTGAATATCCTCATCATTTTTGGCTGCTTCCCCTCTATGCAGAGTAGTCACCCAGTTCGTGCTGCAGACAAACTTACCCACAGCATGATGTTATTGGTGTACAGCAGTCAGGGCTAGCAACAGTTCACCTTCTGGATGGTTCTCTTATCTCTACAGGGGGACACTGCCGCTAGGTCTAAGTGTCAAAAGGGGTCTAGGTCAACTCTCTGATCAAGGTCCTTCTTCCTCACTTAGTATGTTTGGGCAGCAAGATCTAGGGAGGGTCAGTAAATATGCATCTCTTAGCAAGCTGCTTCTTTTAGTAGACATTGACATCTTCTGGGATAATTTGACAGGACCACTCTTCCACGCAGAATTGATAGAGTACATTTAAATGTATTGGTTTCTGGGCACAAACCTGGCTTTAAAGTATAATCCACATATTTTCAATAGGGCAGAACCATTTCTGATGTTTATTGTTGGCCATGCTTTATCCATGTCAAAGCCAGTTCGTTTGGTTCTAACCCAGAATGTTCCACTCAGTTAAATGAAGATTTGTCAGGATGTTCAGGAACTGAACAAGAAAATGCCGCACCAATTATTAAGCAATGTGGTGGTAGTAGTGGAGGTACTAGTGCATTGCACAAGGCAGATGGAACCAACAGCTAGTTGTTTGAAACTTGGACACAGTTGGGTGTTTTAATTGTACATTGATCCAAAACATATATAAGAGATTTTCACATGGATAAACCAGACTAAAACAATACTGAGTAAGGACGCAACCTCAATGTTTCTGAAACTTGTGGAATACGCTTGGAAGTCTGGTTTATGCAAGAAAACCAACCAATTCAAATGACTTCTACCAATTCTAAAAAGAACAGTAGTCAACTATCCAATAAAGGTTATAGCAGAAGCTTGTTTATGGCTATAAAAATATGGTTGAAAATGCAACTACAAGGGACATATTTTAGTTTCAGTGTTTGTGGACATTGACCATCTGTCCATAGTTTTGGCGCAATTTGGATTAGAGACGACCAATAAAGAATTCAAACATGAGCACCCTGTTTTTGAAATTTATTGAAGATGTTTGTTATAAAATCATTGCCGACTGAAAATTAACAGTTTGTATAAATAATACAAATCCTCAAATTAATCCGACATGTAAAGAGTGTGTGAATTGTACATGGAGCAGATTCCTTCATCCCTCTGATCTTCTCTGTCTCTTTGATTGTGTGCAGCGAGACTGAAGATATTCCCATGCAGCACACAAACACCAAACATGAAGGTATGAGCTTTAATAATAGATCAGTGTGTTCCCAGGAATCAGACAGTCTAAACTGTAAGTCCAACTAATACTGACAACATATGTTATTACTTGGGCTTTAGACTCATTCTTTTCAACATATCCTTTCCAGATGTTCTATAAAAGCAACAAAAAAGATTTAATTCAATTCAATTCAATTCAAAATTACTTTATTAATCCAAAAGGGACATTAAATGTTGTTGTAACTCATTATGCAAGTTCCTTATCCTGTCATTACTGGCTTCTTTCATTACTTCACATGCCAAAAAAACACAAAGTAAAATCACAAGATGGATAATCAGAAAAACTCAATCCCTTACCTATTTTGAACATCTTCGGGTGCCTTTTTATCAAGAACTGGAGAAAATGAGATACTACAATAGCTGTCAGGAGAGACTGAGATTTATGAACACTGTACAACACTAAACAACTCAAACCCTGGAGATTCTCCTGAGACAAAAGTATACGGTTTATATTGACATAGATACATGACCGTCTGATGGTCTCACTTTTATTTGGGTTACTTTTAGTTTAGTTTATTAAAATGGTTTGTTTGACCAAAATAAACAGTATGACTGATTATCTCATTTGTTTACTTTTCCTAGTTAATATTTATGGTTCTGGGTTTTGTTTTTTGTTTTCTGTCAATAAAGGGAATAATCTTTCAGATATGACTTTAAGTAAGTAATAGGTTTTTTTAAATGATATTATTTCATTTTATTTGTAATGCACTTTACATTTAATAATCTCAAAGTCCTAACATCCATAAAATAGTCATAAATCAATAACATAAAAGAAAGTCATAAAATCTGTTACATTATCAAAAAAAATATGCAGCACTCTCAAGATGTTAACCACAATAAACCAGTCTTAAAAAACATACAAAATAAAAACCAATGAAAGAAAATCATTTAGGTCACAAATGTAAAAACTACGAAAAAGAAACATTTTGAGATGTTTTTTTGTTGTTTTTTTTAGTTTTTGTAGTCTGCTGGGACCTTAAGTATTCAGGGAGTGAATTCCAAATACAAGGTGCTGCTGAGCAGAAAGCCCAGTCGCCCCATAGTTGTTCATTTAGTCCTGGGGAGACAAAGAAGGGATGTGGCTGTCAAGCAAAGGGAACGTGCAGTTGTGTGCGGGGTGAGCAGTTTCTTGAGGCAGGAAGGAGCAGTACCATAAATGCACTGATGGGTAAGCAAACAGATCTTATATTGGATTGTGGCAGGAACTGGGAGCCAATGAAGGGACTGAAGAACTGGTCTTGCTGAGTACTCTTGCTGGACTGTTCAGAATAACTTGAATTTTCTAGAGATTTTTCTCTGAAAATTCCTATAGGGAGTGCGTTGCAGTAACCCAGTCTGGAAGAGTCTAAGGTGTGGACCAGTTTTTCAGCATCAGACTGACTGAGTGATGAGCTGAGACTAACTATATTTTTTCGATGAAAGAAAGATGTCTTGCAAAGTTGAGTAACATAGTGATCAAAGGTGAGGTGAGAATCAAACCAAACACCAACATTATTAACAACGGGAGAGAGTGGTATGTGTTGGCCAGCAAAGGTAATGGGAGATGAGTGAAGTCGATGAGGAGTGCCGACCTTTATAGCATCAGTTTTAGAGCTGTTAAGTTAAAGGAAATTTACAGACTTCCATGACTTTTAGTTAGATAATCCTGTGTATGTAGTATGAACAAATCTGAATTACAACTGAAGTATTGACACCCCTTACACTTCCACATTTGGTCACTTTAAAGTCACAAACTTTAAAGTATTTTCTAGGGATTCTATTTGTGAAACATATGAAACGTTTTCCTAAAGTGTGAAGAGTGAGAAAATATCTTTGATTTTCAAACTATTTGAAATATATATATTTTTTAAATGCAGTGTGTATCTGTTTTCAGCACTTTTACCCTGACACCCGTGAAAATGAATTTCAGTGCACCAAATTGACTTCGGAAGTTGGCTAATTTGTAACATGTCTGTGTGATTTAATCCCACCACGGGTACAGCTGGTCATTACAGGAAAAGCGCATCATAAAGAGCTTGGGACGCAGCAGATACGTCAGGGATGAAGCAGTGGTGAAGTTTAAAATGGGATTAGGGTGAAAAGCAATATCCCAGTCTCTGAACATCTCCCAGAGCTCTGTTCAAACTGTTATCTGAAAATGACTATAACACAAAAGAAAAACTACCAAGACATGATCACCCACCTAAACTGATGGGCTGGCCAAAGAGAGCAGTTAGAGAAAGAGTAACTCTGGAAGATATATTAAGATCTCAGGTGAGATTCTCTATTCACAGGACACCTTGTTCACAGCACAAGGCTGGCCTTTATGGAAAACTGAGAAGAAGGGGGAGAGAAAATTAATAAATAGGGAGAACCATTTGGAGTTTGCCACCAAACAACGAAGAGACACAGATGAGACCAAAAAAAAACTTTCTGGCATTCTTATTAAACTCTATAACCCAACCCCATGCAATCCTGAAAAGGATTTATTATGGAGAAAAATATAGACATCTATTAAACAAAGATGAGATTGAGGTCCTTCAGGCGTTTTAGGATTTTATACGGCATGTTAATCAACATGGAGGAACATTGTGCACCAAGCAATGGCATCACTCAAAGCTCCCAACCCTTCTATTCTAAAACATTATATAGTATGCTTCCATTATCTCTAATCTACATGAACTCCCCCTTCCTAAGATCCGTCATCCAGAACCACTCCATACTAGTCCACTTCTCCGATAACATGGATAGCGTGGAGAATGTCCTGTCCTGATAGATAACATGCTGATTTCTGTAATCCTGCAGTCTGACACATTGCTATCAAAAACATCATGCACAGAAGGCTTTGTTTCCCTACATGGCTGTTACTTATACTAAAACAAGCAATAATTAGTTAAATACTAATTAAATCAAATAGGATTCCCACAGCAGAATATAGATGGATGAATAGATATGGAAAGATGAATGGAGAATCATGTGTGGGAAAATATTAACACTGAACATCTTCCTGAACCAACCTTATCCACCATGAAACATAGTAGTGGCAGCATCATGCTGTGTGAATGCTTTCCTTCAGCTGGGACCTTAAAGCTGTAGTCCGGAGTATTTGAGGGAGAGAGAATTTTTGAATCTGATGTACCAAGGCCCCTCCCAAAACACTCCCCCCTCCCCTCCCCTTCCCTCCCTCCAGCCCTACCTCAGCAGTTGTGCACACGCATCACCTGTGGCAACACAGCGAGTCAAACAAGTAAGCAGCAAGCACTATTGAGCACCACCCGATTGGATTTTTGCTATGGGCTTTTCGGAGGTGAGCAACTTCTGCATGACTGATGCTCTATCACAATATGGCCAATGTAAACGGGAAGACACGGAGCGGTCTGTGTGCACTGCCCCATGTTCACATGTTTGCGCGATCCGCATGCAAGTTGATTGACAGCCGACAATCCGGAAACTCGAATTCTATTGTTCTAAAAAAAAAATCCACTCAGTCTGAAATGTATAGGGGTCTACGGGAGGAAGGTGGGATTAAGAAAAATAACAAGTGTTGTGGAGCACTAGCCTTTAATCATAGTATTTAACCCACTGTCATTTTAAAGATTTATAAAACTTTGATACAAATATGTTCTCCGGACTGCAGCTTTAAAGCTGGTCATAGTCGATGGGAAGGTGGATGGAGCTAAATACATGTGATCCTGGACGCAAACCTGATAGGCTGCAAAATATTTGAAACAGAGGTAGAGTTTGACTTCACAGCACAAAAGCAACCCAAAGCTTTAAAGAAGGTTTCAAACTAAAGCATATCAACATATTAGAATGACCCAGTCAAAGTCAACACCTAAACCAAAATGACATTTTGTGGTAGGACTTGAAATATGATGTTCATAAATTCTCTCCATCCAATCTGACTGAGATGTGCAAAGGATGGTAGAAACCATACCCCGGAAGACTTGGAGCGATATGTTCAGTGAAGCCTAGTTTCACATGGACTTAGGGGGCTGAAAGAAGTGTGTGGCTGCATTTTATTGTTACCTGTTGTGTTTCTTCATTTTTTTTTTTTTTTTTTTGTGAATCGCTCTGCGACATCTGTCTGTGAACAGCTAAATAAAGCTGACTTACTTCAGACAAAATCCCCTTAGGATACATTGAATTTAGTAATTTTAATGTGACAAAATATTAAAGCGTTTTGGTAGGTATGCATTCTTTTGAAAGGGACTGTGGATTATGGCATAGAAATTAAAAACTACTTTAAGAAAAAAATACCTGGTATTGATCACTGGAGATACATTTCAGAGGTGGATTTAACCTTTTGTTGGAGTCAAAGTGATGATCTTTGAGATGGATGGAGGGTGTCTGTGGGCACAGTTTAATAGCTAAGAGACCCAGATTTTTATTTTTTTGCTTCATTACTGCACAGAGAATCTGTCATACATCTGTTTGTTCTTTAAGAACAAAGGCGCCAAGGTTACAAGTTCCCACTAGCCTCCACTCTACACTGGTGTATAATGAGGTAACGAGACGGCCGCTGCTGACCAGATGCAAAACCTTAAAGCTAATTGGAGTATCATGCAGCATATTCACCTTTTTTCCTTTGATTCAGATTTCTCCATCCGTCAGATGTAATCATTTATATTTCTCACTTTGTTATAAAAACGGAAGCAATCTGTTCCAGAAACAAAGCCAATAAACACAATCAGCTTTGCAGCTGTTCCTGTCCTCCCGTTTGCGTTTTGATGTTTGACCTCTTCGCCATGTCTGAGCTCCCTCAGATATGAACTGGCACATCTCTGATGAGGAAGCAGGCATCGGCTGAGGCGCCACACACAAAACCTGTTGGGCTCAAACCACCACACTCGGGCTCCTCCTGGGCCCCCCTGGCTATATGACTCTTCCCTCCTGATTTGCACACTTTAGCCCTAATTAAGGGTCGCAGGCAGAGGAGATGCGGGGGTGTTTGTTGGATCTGTTGCCATGGACACTGAGCGTTGCTAAGCAGCCAGTGGGATGCTGAGGAAGTGGAGCAATGGGTCACTGTGGAGAGAGTGATATTCACCCACACACACAAAAGAGAAGGGAAACAATCTGCAAGAAAGGACAAACTAGAAGGGATGAGATAAGCTGCATGAGTGCTGTCTTAAAACTGAACGAGTGCCTGCTGTGAATTTGAATGATCTCAAAGCAGCACCTTAATAAATTCAATAAAGAACAAGCTGGAAGGGATCATTTAGAAGCATGCATGAAACAGCTGCACCCAGGAGCGAACCAAAAGGAAGCTGTCATTAATTCCATAATTGAAAAGAAACCCCAATTTAAACCAAACCCAGTAAAAAAAAACATAAATGCAGAAAAGGCTTGAAGGCCATACTGCATATTCTGGTCCTTGAAATAAATTCATGTCCCTAGATGAACCCTCCTAATAAACGGTTTCTGTACAATTCTCATTTTCTTTAGAAAAAAATCAATAATAATCAGACAAAGATATTCATACATCCTTTGTGTCACAGTTGTTAGGACTGTAGCTTCACGGCAAGAAGGTTATTTGTTCAAAAACTTGCAGGGGCTTTTTATGAGGAGTTTGCATGTTCTCTCTGTGCATCTGTGTGTTCTCTCTGTGTGCTCATGCTTCTTTCCATTATCCAAAAACCTAGGCGTGTACACACATGGTTGTCTGTCTTGTGTGCCTCTGTACTTGTCTGGCGATGTTTCCTGGGTACAGAACCCAAGGTTTTCGAGAGGAACATTGAAAAAAGCATCACACTGCGTCTGCATGCTTGCCTCCTTCCCTCAGTGCATCCTGGTGTCCGGTATAGTATCCATTGTCGGTGTTTCAGGAGTGGACCTCCCCATACACAACAATTTATGTTACACTGTGTATTCTGACATCTTTCTAGTATAATCAGCCTCGCCCTTCTTCAGCAGTTTGAGCCACAGTAGCACGTCTGTCAGATCGAACTACATGGGCCAACCTTGTAGATCAGTGAGCCTTGGCTGTCCATGACCCTGTTACCACTGATATTTTATAGGTTCACGTTTGATAGAAAGTGACCACTGCAGACCCGAACCAGGACCCCAAAGATCTTTGGTTCTGACCCAATCGTCCAACCATCACAGTTTCAACACATCCGCTGTGTGAACTACATTTTAACTTGCTGACTAATCCCACCCACTAGCGAGCAGATATTCAGAGTTATTACTTTACCTGTCAGTGGTCATATTGTTGCGCCTGATTAGTGTATGCTATCATACTGACTAAATCTTGCTCATTTCAAAAATTCAGTTTTGTTCACTCTGCTGTGCTTTCCACACCACAAGAAATATATATCTTCAGATTGCATTTCCTCTGTAATTTCAACAAGTTTCTCCCTGTCCTTTACCAGCACACCACTAACACAATCCGTATGTAATATAGCCCTAACATCATCTGGTTACTAATGGCTGAACCAAGAAGAAATGTGATGTGAGATTCATGACCGGAGGACCCAAGTGGAAGACTGAAACGTTTTCAAGTTGTTTCTCTGCTATGTGTATCCAGTTATTTTCCGAATTGTTTTAATACCTAAAAATTAAGCAGGTTAGGTTAATTGGTTATTTCAAATAAACTCTTGGAGTAAATATGACATTGCATGCCTCCTCACAGGGATGGAGTACTCGAGTCCTAGACTCGGACTCAAGTCCAAGACTCAGACTCAGGTCTTAGACTCAAACTCAAGTCCTGATCTGAGTAACATTTAAGGGACTTGTGACTTGACTTGAGCAGCACGCCAATGACTTGCACTTGGACTTGGACCCAAACATTTGAAATCGCTAGAGTTGGAATTAGCATTCAGCCAATGCTAATGTTAGCTTGATATATTCGGTCAGAGCAGAGGTAGGTAGAGTAGCCAAACATTGTACTTAAGTAAAAGTACATCCACTTTAACATGTTTTTTACAAAAGTAAAAGTACAACGTAGTATTTCAAATAATTAATCAAGTAAGAGTAAACAGTATTTGGTAAAAAGGTTACTCAAGTGTTGAGTACATGAGTACTTGTTTTGAGATCATAACATATTATTTAATATTCAAAAACATAAAGTTATGTTCGATTTCTAAAGACTAAAATATATAGAAATATATTACATAATTGCAAAAATACAAATAAGAGTAGAAGAAACATTTTTCTAAATTCTTTTCAAAGTAAAACTAATCAAAACTAAACAAAAACTAATCAAACTAATGCCTACAGTAGCTAATGTATATATTTTAGACCTGGGTAAGGTACCTGCACTTGACCTCCAAATGGCACAACAGGCTCAGCAGATAGAAAATAACATAAAAATGTATATTTAAATACTTTAGCAGGAAGCCGAGGTGTACAATGCAGTGTAGCTTTCGTGTGGAAACTTCATACTAAAAAATCTTAATACGAATACATGTTCCGATACACCCCTAGTACCCAGTAGAGTCAGATGTAATCAGCTGCATCTCATACTGGTAACAACTCCTTTGCTTATTGTAGACAAAAAATATTTCATGGTCGGGCATGCAGAAAATCCCTTTATGTTCTACATGGACTGCTTGGAGGTTTATTTAAATTACTCAACAAAGCTAAATAAGAAAAACTACAAAACTGATATTTCTTCAATATATATATAGGTCTAAAAACTGATATGAAGCTTTGTTGTTCTTGCAGGGCCTGATGAGGACATTTAGAAAAATATTTTGCTAAAAGAAAATGATGATAAACCTAAAAAAAAGAATGAGGGAATTAAGTGACCTCTGAAGGTGCTGGATTTTATTTTGAGGTATCAGAGTAAAGAGGCCTGAGTATAAATGCATGTCATGCCATAGATAGATAGATAGATAGATAGATAGATAGATAGATAGATAGATAGATAGATAGATAGATAGATAGATAGATAGATAGATAGATAGATAGATAGATAGATAGATAGATAGATAGATAGATAGATAGATAGATAGATAGATAGATAGATAGATAGATAGATAGATAGATACTAAAAATGTATGCATAAATGCATACAAATGCAAATAAACTATATAGAAATAATTTTAAAAGCATTTGCAGTTAGAGTGATCAATGTATTAAGTATTATTGCTCTCCCTGAGAGGCATTAAAATGCCTTCTGGTATTTGGGAGAAACGATCTCCTCAGTCTGTCAGTGGAGCAGGACAGTGACAGCAGTCTGTTGCTAAAACTGCTTTTCTGTCTGGAGATGGCACTGTGGAGTGGATGATTAGGATTGTCTATGATGGACAGGAGCCTATTCAGCGCTCATTGCTCTGCCACAGATGTCATACTGTCCAGTTCCGACCCAACAACCGAGCCTGCCCTTCTTACCACCTTGTCCAGTAGTGCAATCTGGCAACAGATCTGTAGTAGCTTCCTGCAGATGTTGAAGGATGCCAGCCTTCTGAGGAAGTACAGACGACTCTGTCCTTTCCTGTACAGAGCATCTGTGCTGGCAGTCCAGTCCAGCTTGTCATTCAGCTGCACTCCAAGATATTTGTTAGTGTGTACCACCTCCACACAGCCCCCCTTGATGAAAACTGGCTCCGGGTGTGGCCTTGGTTTCCAAATGTCCACCACCATCTCCCTGGTCTTGGAGATGTTAAGGAGGAGGTGATTAGAGTCACACCATGAAACAAATCAGGGTTCTGTACTCATCCTCCTGTCCACTCTTTGTACAACCCACAATGGCTGTATCGTCTGCGAATTTCTGTACATGGCAGAGGTCTGTGTTGTATTTGAAGTCGGAGGTGTACAGGGTGAACAGGACTAGAGAGAGGACAGTCCCCTGCTGTGCTCCTGTGCTGCTGACCACAGTGTCAGACCTGCAGTTCCCCAGTTGAACGTACTGAGGTCTGTCGATCAGGTAGTCTGAGATCCATGCCACCAGTTGTTGTTCCACTCCGATCTCTGTTAGTTTGTCTCTGAGAAGCAGGGGCTGAATGGTATTAAAGGCGCTGGAGAAGTCCAGAAATGTGATCCTCACACCTGCCTCTGTCTAGGTAAGATAAAGATCAGTGTAGCAGGAAGATGTTGGCATCCTCCACTCCTACCTTCTCTCGATAAGCAAACTGAAGAGGGTCAAGAGCATAGTGGGTCTGCGGCCTCAGGTGATGGAGCAGCAGCTGTTCCAGGGCCTTAATCACATGTGACATCAGGGCGACTGGCCTGTAGTCATTCAGCTCACCAGGATGTTGTTTCTTTGGGACTGGAACAATCCAGGACATCTTCCACAGCTTAGGAACCCTCCCCTGTCCTTTGTTCAGGTTGAATATGCGCTGTAAGGGGTAACCCAGCTCCCGCGTCCAGGCCTTGAGTAGTCGTGGTGATACTCCATCTGGGCCTGCCGCACAACCTCCTCAGTTCTCCATAAACCTGAGCTGCTGTCAATACAGGTGATGTACAGGGTGGACGGAAGGTGTTCTCAACTATGCAAGTGGGAGTTTTTGTGATGTATTTAACTGGTTTGTTCTTCCCACATGCCCCTCAATAGGTGCACCTCTCCTAGAGCTACAGCCCGTGATGGTCTTCATTCCCTGCCACGCCTCTCTCATGTTGCAGTTCTGCATCTTTTTTGTATCTTTGTTCCTTACTGCTCCTTTGCCTTCCTGAGCTGGACTCTGACTTCTTTCTGTTTCCGCTTGAGCTCCTGAGTGTCACCATCCTTAAAGGCCTTCTTCTTCAGGTTCAGCACACCTTTGATATAACTTGTGATCCAAGGCTTGTTGTTAGCAAAGAAGCGTACAGATCTCACTGGAACAACAACATCCATACAGAAGTTTATGTAGTCTGTAGTGCTGCAGTCGACCATCATCTCCAAGTTTTCATTGTGAGACCCCTGCAACATATCCCAGTCTGTTGCCTCAAATTAGGCTTTCAGAACCTGTTCAGCTTCAGGAGACCACTTCCTGAATGAGCATGTGGTGGCTGGTAGTTTCCTCCTTTTTGGTGTATAGTGAGGATTGAGCAGGACCAGGTTATGGTCTGCCTTCAAAACAGGTAGGGGATGGCGCTGTATGCGTCCTTCACGTTTGCATACATCAGATCAATAGTCCTCTTCCCCCTAGTGTTACAGTCCCCAGAGATAAGCACAAGAGCCTCAGGATGCTGTGTTTGTAGTTTAGCCAATGCGCTGTGGATGACGTCTCATGCAACCTCCGCATTCCCCCACTGAGGAATGCAAACAATAAGGACAATTACGTGAGGAAATTCTCTAGGCAAGTAATAGGGCCATAGACCTACTGCCAGGAGTTCAATGTCCCTTCAGAGATTTTATTGTTTACGTGTCTGGAATTGCACCACCGGTTGTTCACATACATTGCAAATCCCCCTCCTTTGTGCTTACCACAGGCTTTTGTGTCTCTGTCCGCTCTGACTGTGCTGAAGTCCAGTAGCTCCAGGTTAGCATCAGGGATGCTAGCTGTTAGCCATATTTCTGTAAGACACAGTAAACTGCATTCTGTAAAGGTTTTAATGTTCTTTATCAGCGAAGCCAGTTCATCGATTTTGTTCGGTAAAGAGTTTACGTTTCCCATGATCACTGTAGGCACCTGAAGCTTGAATCTCCACTTCTTTGCTAGTCGCTTAGCTTTGACCAAAGCTCCAACTCTGCATCCTCTATACGGGTTCCTTACACCCACAGGTAAACATGGAACAACACCAATGCGGGACATTGCTCTCAGATCGTGTAAAACGTTGCCGGAATATGTGAGCCTTGTCACTAAAAGATCCTTATCCATAGGATAAAAAAAGAAAACGTTTCCAGGGAAACCAGATTAGGCGAAAGATTAAAAAGTGCAAAACACACAGAGCTGCTAGAGAGGCTGCCACTCGCGTCGGCGCCATGCCACTCATCACAATGCATGCATGATTTTCATTTATAAAACAATGTCAAGCACTAATTTTCCCTCCAGCTCACACTTCTGGTATACTTTGTGTCAGTCTATCACATTAACTTCATAAAACACATTGAGGTTTGGAGTTGTAACATAAGGAAATTAGAAAAGTTCAACCCATATGAATACTTTTGTATGGTACTGTAAAGATAAGAGATGTCAATAAAATGTGTCATGTCAAACATTGCGATCTGAAAAAGACCCACTGCAAATCAAAACCTGATCATTTGGCAAGCAAGACAAAAGGAAAAGAGTAACGAGGAAAAAACAAAAACAAAGAAGGAAGAGGATTAGGGCCAACAGATGAGAGGCGGACTGGAACAGGAAACAGAAAGAATGTGAGAGGTGAAGCTAGTTAAAGATAAACAGAGATGAGGAATGACAGAGTGAGGAAAGAAGATAACAGCTAAAAAGAGACAGAAGGGATGTGGAGGTGGAGCTTCAGACTGAGAGCAGGTTACACAAATAAAACAGGCTCCACTGTTGTTGTTTTTAAATCTACGGCGAGTTTATTCTCCTGCGTTTGCAAAATCGTTCAAAAATAAACAGTCTTTGGTTTGCCGTGACAGCAGCGTAGATGAAACTGTGAATAAACAACACGCCAGTTCGGAGGTCTGCAGAGTTAGGCATCAGCTCTGTGGAGATTAAAATGTCTCAGAGCAGAGATTTTTTAAATGAATCCCTTCAAATGAATCAAAAAATACTTTATGATGCCTTAATCATAACAAAATGTCTCAACTTATTAATTGGGATCAACTACAGTCAAAGTTATGTTTTTTATTTTCTTCTGGTAAGGTTTTTTTGTGCCACTAACACGTTGACCTTGTTTTAAGACTGTAAACTCATTTTGTTGTTGTTCTTGTTGTATAAAAAGGAAAACAATTCAATAGAAACTAAAATCACTAGAAAAGCATCAGTAGGTGCAGTATACAACCTCACAGCCAAAAAAAAGAACATTTAGCCTTGAAGTTCATTAATAGAGGCAGTTAGTTAAGTTAGTTAGTTAAGTTAATGTTACATTTCCTCCCATCAGCTAAATTAACACCATGATACACTCAGTAAGTATGTCTTACTGGGCCAAGAGTTTGCTCTGTGTTTTAATATGAAGAAAGAAATTCTCACAAGGAAATTCTAAAGGATGAGGCTCCGGCCACCGACACGGAAATGTCCTTAAAGTCGGGGAATCCCTGTGAATCACAGCTGGACAGAACAACTTGGGATAAAGTTTTTCAGTATGTTTAAAGTGGACAACAGTTGCTGAATTGCACTGAGTTTACACTCATGTGTTTAAGTGAATGAACAGTGATTAGGTTTATTATCACCCTCTTGTTACATTTAAAACTAACCAGAGTAGTAGTGGTACTATCCAACAAATGTGGATTATTATTCAATTCTGGTACAGTAAAGAGCAGAGGTGTGGACTTGAGTCATTTATTTTGTGACTTTAGATTTGACTTGAAAAAAGGTTCAAGGACTTGTGACTTGAATTGGACTTTTATAACAATGACTTGGGACTTGACTTATACTTGAACCTGTTTACTTGAAAAGACAAAATTTTACACAATATCTAAAGTTTATAACACCTATCATTTCAAAATTGTAAATGACTTAAAAGTTCAGTTGAGGATACATTTGCAACAGTGTTTTAAAAAGTGACTCAAAATTACTTGAAATTCGAAGTTTCAGACTTTGGACTTAACTATAGACCTGACTCGGAACATGAGGATAATGACTTGAGACTTGCAAAAGAATGGCTTGGTCCCACCAAAGAGTACAGTATGCAGCTTTTTTCAAATGTTTTGGATTCTTTGTTTAATTAAAATCCCTGTGATGGACTGGCAACCTGTCCAGGGTGTACCCCGCCTCTTGCCCTGTGACTGCTGGAGATAGGCACCAGCCCCCCGCCACCCAGCATAGGATGGACGGGTACAGATAATGGATGGATGTTTAATTAAAATAAGATTTTTGTGGAAAACTGAGGAGCAAAAACTCCATATTTGTTAGAATTATAAAAAAAGTTGGCTTTGACCTCTATGTAAAATTTGTTTACATAAAAAAGATCATAAACAGGTATGTAAAGATTACATGTACAGTAGTAGCTGTTAGGAGTCTGGGGTGTTGTCTGTGTTTGTCTCTGTCTGTCTTCCTGCATGTTTCTCCACCTTTCTGGAGAATCCCTCCAGAGGTCCTGTGTGAGCTGAGAAGCTATCCATCAACCCGGGGGCGGAGCCATTTCTCTGTAGCCTGCACAGGTGCAGCTCATTGACGCTCATCACAGGCTGGATATCAGATCTTTGTTGGAGTTTTAAACTGTCTGGTGAAGCTGCAAGTCCTCTGTGTGAGCTCCAGTTTCTGTTGTGTGCTTTTTTCAACTGACAACCTGTTAATTATTCTCTGTGCTCCTTCCAAGGTCTCCCTCGCTGCAACTTCAGTTCTTCAGCTTCTCAGTAAACCGTGGTCATTCCTCCACATCTGACTTCCTTCAAGATCCGAGTTCCTCCCGGATTCCTCATCTCTGCGTCTCCTGGAACTCGGCAGGAAGTTGTTTTGGAACATCCAGAGCTTTTTGATAGAGATAGCAGTACATGTTCGAGGTCAGGAGTCTCAGTACGGTTTTGTTCAGATAGAGCTCATTGTCTCTGAAGAGATGTTTTGCTCCACAGAATATTTTTAATTGATACATCTAATTGAACTGTCACCACAGGTGTTCTTAAGCCATTTGTGAAGCATACAAAGTCTGCTATATCGTTCATCAATTTCCATGGGCACTGGTCCTTTGATAAATATGTGTAAGTCCCATAAGTTTTTGCAGCAGGTCAGAAAAATCCCTTTTCAAAATCTCTGACTGTTTTTTGGTTACATCAGTAAATATCCTCTGTAAATAACGAGCCTTTCCAGTTTCAGATGTTGATCTATGATTGTCAGGATCTTTTCTGAAATGTTTCTCGCCGTATTTTGGGAGCAACTGATAACACCAGTTTTCTTGCTGCAAAAAGGTTCCATTCCATTTATTGAACCATCACGAAGAATTAAAACTTTTGTTGGGAGATTTCTTACTTTCTTGCAAGTCCCCTTCATAGGGCTGGATTTCTCCTGGCGAACTTGGCTGGTGCTTAGGGCTAGGTTGTCCTTCGGGGAACAGAGTGCTGAAAATCTTATTTTGAGCGGGATTCCAGTTGTAATTTTCCCAGATGAAGTAGTTTCTTTTGCTTTGGGTAGGGATTTCTTTTTTTTTTTTTTTTTCAGCGGGGGTAGAGATGTTGCTGCGCTGTAGAGTGGGCCATTCTTCATCATACTGCAAATGCAGTGTCCTTCCAGTAATGCGCCTTGTTTTGGCTGGAGACTTTTGTTTGAGACTGTTGCGCTGAGGGTTGCTTGAAACAGTGCTGTCAGGTTCTTTCTCACTGTTGGCAATCGTAGGTCAAGTCGTCTCATTTCCATGTCCATTGTTTACTTCTACATTCACTTCGAGACAATGAATCCTCATTTCCATAGCATCCATTCTTTGGAGTAGTTTGTCAAAGTCCTTAGCTGAGCAAAATGGCATTTTGTTATCCCACTGTCCTTAAAATAATATTAAAAGTCTAATCTAATACAGTAACTCCAGAGGCTGGGTATATAAAGTAACTAAACAAAAAGCAATAGAAAAGAAAAGTGAGAGATCAGAAGAGGTCGCCACCTAACAGTAGGTGGTGGTAATGTATAAGGGGAAGTTTGAGACATTATTCAGAATTACCTTCTCACACACACATGTGAAATTGAAATATTTCACACACTATAGTGAAACCTCTCATATGGCATACTGAAATCGCTCACACACTATAGTGAAACTTCTCAAATAGCATACTGAAATCATTCAGACAATATAGTAAAGGCTCTCATACAATATACTGAAATTGCCTCACGTATAACATACTGAATTATCCTCTCATATAACATAGTGAAACCTCTCATATAACATAGTAAAACCTCTCATATAACATAGTGAAACCTCTCATATAACATAGTGAAACCTCTCATATAACATAGTAAAACCTCTCATATAACATAGTAAAACCTCTCATATAACATAGTAAAACCTCTCATATAACATAGTGAAACCTCTCATATAACATAGTAAAACCTCTCATATAACAAAGTAAAACCTCTCATATAACATAGTAAAACCTCTCATATAACATAGTGAAACCTCTCATATAACATAGTAAAACCTCTCATATAACATAGTGAAACCTCTCATATAACATAGTAAAACCTCTCATATAACATAGTAAAACCTCTCATATAACATAGTGAAACCTCTCATATAACAAAGTAAAACCTCTCATATAACATAGTAAAACCTCTCATATAACATAGTGAAACCTCTCATATAACATAGTAAAACCTCTCATATAACATAGTGAAACCTCTCATATAACATAGTAAAACCTCTCATATAACATAGTAAAACCTCTCATATAACATAGTAAAACCTCTCATATAACATAGTAAAACCTCTCATATAACATAGTAAAACCTCTCATATAACATAGTGAAACCTCTCATATAACATAGTAAAACCTCTCATATAACATAGTAAAACCTCTCATATAACATAGTGAAACCTCTCATATAACATAGTGAAACCTCTCATATAACATAGTAAAACCTCTCATATAACATAGTAAAACCTCTCATATAACATAGTGAAACCTCTCATATAACATAGTAAAACCTCTCATATAACATAGTAAAACCTCTCATATAACATAGTAAAACCTCTCATATAACATAGTGAAACCTCTCATATAACATAGTAAAACCTCTCATATAACATAGTAAAACCTCTCATATAACATAGTGAAACCTCTCATATAACATAGTAAAACCTCTCATATAACATAGTAAAACCTCTCATATAACATAGTAAAAACCTCTCATATAACATAGTGAAAACCTCTCATATAACAGTAAAAACCTCTCATATAACATAGTAAAACCTCTCATATAACATAGTAAAACCTCTCATATAACATAGTGAAACCTCTCATATAACATAGTGAAACCTCTCAAATAACAGTAAAAACCTCTCATATAACATAGTAAAACCTCTCATATAACATAGTAAAACCTCTCATATAACATAGTAAAACCTCTCATATAACATAGTAAAACCTCTCATATAACATAGTGAAACCTCTCATATAACATAGTAAAACCTCTCATATAACATAGTAAAACCTCTCATATAACATAGTGAAACCTCTCATATAACATAGTAAAACCTCTCATATAACATAGTGAAAACCTCTCATATAACATAGTAAAAACCTCTCATATAACATAGTGAAACCTCTCATATAACATAGTAAAACCTCTCATATAACATAGTGAAACCTCTCATATAACATAGTAAAACCTCTCATAGTAAAACCTCTCATATAACATAGTGAAACCTCTCATATAACATAGTAAAACCTCTCATATAACATAGTAAAACCTCTCATATAACATAGTGAAACCTCTCATATAACAAAGTAAAACCTCTCATATAACATAGTAAAACCTCTCATATAACATAGTGAAACCTCTCATATAACATAGTAAAACCTCTCATATAACATAGTGAAACCTCTCATATAACATAGTAAAACCTCTCATATAACATAGTAAAACCTCTCATATAACATAGTAAAACCTCTCATATAACATAGTAAAACCTCTCATATAACATAGTAAAACCTCTCATATAACATAGTGAAACCTCTCATATAACATAGTGAAACCTCTCATATAACATAGTAAAACCTCTCATATAACATAGTGAAACCTCTCATATAACATAGTGAAACCTCTCATATAACATAGTAAAACCTCTCATATAACATAGTAAAACCTCTCATATAACATAGTGAAACCTCTCATATAACATAGTAAAACCTCTCATATAACATAGTAAAACCTCTCATATAACATAGTAAAACCTCTCATATAACATAGTGAAACCTCTCATATAACATAGTAAAACCTCTCATATAACATAGTAAAACCTCTCATATAACATAGTGAAACCTCTCATATAACATAGTAAAACCTCTCATATAACATAGTAAAACCTCTCATATAACATAGTAAAAACCTCTCATATAACATAGTGAAAACCTCTCATATAACAGTAAAAACCTCTCATATAACATAGTGAAACCTCTCATATAACATAGTAAAACCTCTCATATAACATAGTGAAACCTCTCATATAACATAGTGAAACCTCTCAAATAACATAGTAAAACACTCTCATTTAATATACTGAAATCATTCACATACTATACTGAAATTTCTGGTCAAATTTCACTAATATGTGTGATAGGCATTCTACTAGTGTGTGTAAGAGGTAAATTTCACTTGAAAAGGAAGTAATTTCAGTTCAAACGGAAGTCAGGTAGTCGGGCGCATTTTTACAACAAACGAAGAAGTGGAGAGAGATCTCGTTGTTGACATAAAGATTAACTAATGTCTGCTCAGGAGCCTGAACCTAATCCCCGTGAAGCAGCCACTTTACTAAATATTATTCTGGCCTCAGCAGAGACTATTAGAACCCTGACTAACGCGACAGCAGCCGGTAGCAAGTCTGAATGAGGACACGCTAACTAGCCACCTAGCATCGCTCTTTCCATCCATCCCGCCAGCAGAGCAGAGCGTTACCGGTGTATAACAGGTGTTATGCCCAGAAATGCATGCCTGCCGCGGGAACGCGCATCGCTCAAAACCCCCTGATAATGAAAACGGATTAAAATATCAGCGACGCGGCAGCTTTTAAATATATTCGTTATATAGGCTACCATGTTTCGTATGCATGTACGTCCTGAAAATATACTGTTTTATGGCAGATAAATGTAAAAAACGACGGCTTTGACACCTTTTATATGAATACATTTAACTTTACTGTTTTAACGTCACAGCGTCTCAGGAGTATCTTTTGGTCCCCCGCTGTTAATGGGTCACATTCTGCGCTTTTTCTACCAACAGCGTGATAGTTTAAGCATTGTATAACATCTAAACTTTGTAAACTAGCGATTAAAGGCTGATGTGGGTGCAAACAGGACACAATGTACATAAGAAAACGTTTTATCTGCTGTTAATGGCAGAGTGCACAATTTTGTTATCGGTTGGTCTAAAAACTCTTTATTAATAGCCTACATAAATTATGTAGAATACACCCTATGCCCCCTAAATGGCCGTTATGGAAGACACGAAAATAATGTTTTGTTCTTGGGGGGAGGGAGGGGGTCAGTACCTGGAAATTGTGTTATTATGAAGTTCATTATTTTGATTATCAATGAAGTACAAAAAAAACTTCCTCCCTGGTTGTTTGTTTGTGTATATCCCTCTTCGAAACCTCTAAATAGAACCCAAATATTCAACTTTCCCTGTAGCCTAGTGTACCATCTCCTTTAACCATAAAATGCATGGCACAGGTTTGAAAATCACACCAGCAGCCCAAAAAACATGCATTCTTCTATAAAAAAAGATTTATGCCATACATTAATCTCTAAAATAGCAGGGCATCTTTAGGCAATTGAGATTTGAAGGTTGCCACAATATGCACCTCCTCTCTTTTGAACCCAAAAATTATGCTATTGAGCTGGAATTTACACCTTAGCTTATAAAGCATGTGGAATTACATAGAAAATGTTACAAACATTTTTCATCAAAGTTTTGTTTGATGTAACATTGTTGATGACTATCCATGCCACACTTTTCAGATTTTTTTTTTGTATAATCATTTTCCATCTACTTTACAATTGCTACTTTGTGTTGGTCCGTCACATAAAGTAGGAATGAAATATATCGCGGTTGTAACTTGACAAAATGTGAGTTTAAATGGCATGAATACTTTCCAGGGTATTCCGTATTTTACTTTTCTGCCTTTTGCCAGCTTTTCTGTTTCTTTATTATAGGAATTATTGCTTTATTGAAAATGAATTGAATGCAGACCTGTACGTAAAGATATGCATTAGTGATGCAACGTTCACGTTTGAACAGTATTAAACTGTATTTCTCTTGATTGGATAAAACAGAAACTTTAATGCCTGAAATGTCTGAAAGCAAAACTCTGTACTTCATACACAAACCTAGATTGCTTTGTGTCAGCTTTATATATGGTACTCAGACCAAAGCAGAGTATGGAGAGGTATAAGTGTGAACATGATGACAGGTAATACTGAAGCAGCGTACTCTTTATTAATCCCCCAACATCCAATCTTTTTGAAAGGCCAAATTAATCCATCCTCTGGGTCTGGCTCTGACTTTATACGTCATGGTATCAAAACACATAGTGCATAATAAAAATATAATTTTTCCTAGCAATGCAATTAAGTAGGGTTGTTTCTGCTTAATCAGCTTGGAGATTTAATTAAGACCTGAAGTAATAATATATATCATTAACTGCTGTTCGCTGAGCCATAGAAGGCTTTAGTTTCAACAGGGGGCAGCAAACTGTTATTGATTGAAGCAAAAGAAACCTTTGCAGTGTGTTATTTTGAGGGAAAGGTGTATCAGTGTATCTCCTTGCTATATAATTTCCATTTAATTAATTGCAATTAGGATTTCCTTAAGTTTAGTCTAGCTTGTGCTACTGCTGCATTCTCAATGTTCATTCCTTCCTCCAGTTTGTGATGTGTCTGAGATTGTTTGCTATCATTTTTCCCGTGGCATTTCCCTGACCCCTGGCTGAGTGGCTGACCCCCTGACAACCCAGCTGTATGAGAGGGGAACAGCAGGACGCCCATCTGACTGCTGCAATTCTCCACCGAAAAAAACCCAACGGTATAAGCTTCTTATGTAAAGCAGAAAACACTGTGTAATCTCTCTCTGTCACTCCCTCTCTGTGTCTGAACTTTTGTCACTATTATTACTAGTGATACCCAATTAATTCACCACTTTGGTTTGGCTGCTGCTTGATCAGCAAATCAGATAAGACATGTAATGTTGTGTTCGCAGACACAATAATCAGATTAAAAACAGATTGAATTCTTAAACTGAGGACACTGCCCTATACCCTCTCCTCTGTTCTTATAGCAGACACAGCTACTGAGCTAGTCTGGACCCAAACAGAGGTAAAACACAGATAACAGATGAGAGGTCTCTCTTTTTTTTTTTACAGACCCTCTTAACAGAAAAAGCTTCATTTTGCAGACTGAATGGAGTTAGCTGTATGCTCCCTCCTGTGTCCTGCTCTTATCACATGTTTTAATTCTGGAGAACATTACAGTTCAGTTTTTTATTTGGTCCTTCTGTTTCAGTTTTCTGTAACAAACTCCTGCAAAATTATTCACACCCCTTGGATTATTTCAAATGTCCATCCATACATCATCTATACCGCTTATCCTTGCAGTGTCGTGGGGGAGCTGGTGCCTATCTCCAGGAGACATCAGGCGAGAGGCAGGGTACACCCTGGACAGGTTGCCAGTCCATTGCGGAGCTACATGGAGACACACAGGACAAACAACCATGCAAACACACACAATCACACGTAAGGACAATTTAGAGAGACCAATTAACCCACCGTCATGTTCTTGGACTTGGGAGAAAGTCAGAGTATCTGGAGGGAACCCACGCATGCACAGGGAGAACATGCAGATTCCATCCAGAAAGCCCTTAGACCTGGATTCAAACCCAGGACATTCCTGCTGCAAGGCAACAGTTCTACAAAGTGTGCCACTGTGCAGCCTATTTCAGATGTCATCACGTTAAAACCACTATATTTCAGTTTATTTAAATGAGATTGTATGTGATGGACCGACACAACGTAGTGCACATGTATGAATGGGAACGAAAATCATTAATGTTTTCCAATAAAACTCTGAAAAGTGTGACATACAATTGCATTTAGCCCCCCTTTAGAACCAACTTTTACTACGTCTTTTGAGGTGTTTCCACCTGTTTTGCAAAATTAGACACTGAAATTACCATCCAACATTCTTGCATAATAGTTCAAACTCTATTAGATTAGACGGACAGCATCTGTGAACAGCAACTTTGAAGCCTTGCCATAGATTCTCTGGACTTTGACTGGGTCATTTTTAACCTCTGAATATGCTCTGATCTAAACCAGGGGTCACCAGTCCTGGTCCTTGAAATCTACTATCCAGCAGGTTTTAGATGCATTCCTCCTCCAACACTGCTGAATCAAATGCATAGCTTGTTACCAGGTCTTTGCCAAACTTGATGAGGGATTGCTGTGGGATTGGTTGGAAGTCTGCATCAACGGGACGCAACCTCAAGTCAATGACTCGATGCAATCTGCTGGGATTCCTTAAATAGGAAACTAACTAAAACTTTAAACTGATTGGAATGTTTGTATGATTGCATTGAACTGATGTTTCTTGTAAAATGCCTTGAGATGACGTCTGTTGTGAGTTGGTGCTATATAGATAAACTGAATTGAAATTGAATTATTTATCTCCATCAAACTTACCATTAGTTTTGACCAACTTCCCAGTTTGTGCTCATAAAACAGCAACAACATGATGCTGCCTCCACCATGCTTCACTGTGGGAATGGTGTGTGCTCAGTCCAGGAGTTCAGTTTTGGTCTAAGCTGCCAAGATTCTTCCACATTCTTGCTGTGTCCCCTGCCTGGCTCGTGGCAAACTGCCAGTGGGACCTCCTATTGCTATTTCTTTCAGCATCATCTGTTTGCTTTTCTTCCAAAAAGTTCAGATTTGTGGAGTATTAATAGTTTTGCTCTTGACAGAATCTTCAACTTAAGTAATTTTCTCCCTTCCAGATGATATATTCAACAGAGCTCTGTGAGTGGTTCAAAGTTTGAGATATTGTGACATAACCTAACCTTGAATAAACTTCTCCACATTCTGTCTGTGGTGTTCCCTGGTCATCACAATGTTGTTTGTTCACAAATGCTCTATAAGAAACCTCTGAAGCTGTCACAGAAAAGCTGCATTCATACTGTGGCTAAATTCCACACAGGTGGACTTCTGAAGGGCGTTGGTTGCAATGGTTTTATTTTGGGGTATCAGAATAAAGGGGGGTGAGGGCTCTTGTGCTTGAGTTGGGGGTTAACCACACCCTGACATGGACATCAAATTGCTGTCATTAGACCTGCTTATCTTGAGCTGACGCTTTTGTTTTAGTGGAGAGGACAAGGGGAGTAAGGAGAAGTAGTGAGTTGCAGACAGTGTTGCCAACTAAGCAACTTTGTCGCTGTATTTAGTGAATTTTTAGACCCCGCTAGCGATTCCTCTTCAAAAAACTGACTAGCGACAAATCTAGCGACTCTTTCTGGGGTCATTGGAGACTACCTGGTGAAGCGCATATCCTTGTTACTTTTACCGAGTAGCGGTGCTGGTGTGGACTGCTCTCCGCCTCAGAGGACTCACAGCAGGCATCAAGTCACCTTATTTTGTGGACAGAATGACTTTTGTGTGACAAAACATATATTCATTACAAAACCACGTTACATCGCAATGCCGTTTGTCCACGGAATACACAAATTTGTTTGCATTGTGTCCAAGAAACACTGAAAAGAGCACATCGTTTCGTGGACCAAATTGACTGGTGGTCTTTTCATTTCGTGGACATAAGGCTGAATGCACTATTCACTGTCGTAGACTAACTAAACTTTCGTCCTTGTGTTACAGAAATTATGATGTGTACAAAAGGGATTTAATCCCTAACAGAAGGCATTCCGTCCACGGAATAGTAACTTAATAACTTACGAAATGCATTCAGTGACACATGCTTTCATTCCGTGGACGAAATGCATAATGGAATACATTTCGTGGGTCAGCAGTTCACGGAATGAATTATGTGTCACGATAATGTTTTTACGTGGACGAAATGCATAATAGAATAACGAAATTACTTTTGTGACCTGCTACAATACATTTCGTGAGTAAGCAGTTCACGGAATGAATTATGGGTCACGATAATGTCATTGTGTGGACGAAATGCATAAGAATCACAAAATAAATTTTTTGACCTGCTACAATACATTTCGTGAGTTGGCAGTTCACAAAGAAGCAAGCACTGTCACAGAATGCATTTCATAAGTTATTAAGTTACTATTCCATGGACGGAATGCCTTAGGTTGGGGAATAAATCCCTTTTGTACACATAATAATTTCTGTAACACAACACAATACTTTTGTGGACCAAAGTTTATTTAGCCTACGAAAGTGAATAGTGCATTCAGCCTTATGTCCACGAAATAAAAAGACCACCAGTCAATTTCGTCCACTAAACGATGTGCTCTCTTCAGTGTTTTGTGGACACAATGCAAACCAATTTGTGCATTCCGTGGACAAACGACGTTACGATGTAACGTGGTTTCGTAATGAATATATGTAGCCTATTTCGTCACACAAAAGTCATTCTGTCCACGAAATAAGGCATGTTACATCTGGCGCCCCATACCGCCCACCCTTCCAGGTCCATCTGGAGTCAGAGCAGATATTTACCCCACTGAGTACAGAATGCAAACCAATCGCGTATGCTCGAAGCTGAAGTTGCAGTCAGCACTCATAAACAGAAACGTAAATGGGTGGGACTGCATCTGTTTAAGTCAGTTAAAAACAATAAATGACTTCATAAAGCCCCTTTTATGGGGGGGGTTTTCTACCGAAATAATGTAATACATTTAAATAAAAATACCTCAAGATGAGGGCTTTTCTCATCAATCATTAGGTGCGATGAAAAAAGAGATTAATTAGATTAATGAATTACAGATCATAATTAATTAATCTGTTTGTTTTTTATCTCTTGACAGCACTATCTAAAATATTAATTTCATATCCCAGATTGTCTTGAATTTGACAGAAAGCCAAAGTATTGATGTTGCACTTTTCTAAAAAGAAATATTTAAACTATGTTATTTATTTTATATTTTACAACATACATGTTTATTTTATCCAAGAACTTTTTATTGGAACATTTACTGCAAGTTTAGTTTGATTTTAAATGCCATTAGACAAAAAACGTATTTTTTCACTTTGTTCCTTGACTATACCAAAACTGAACCAAACCATGAAATTTAACCAAGGTACATACAGAACCCGAAATGTTTGTTCTGATGAAAATCGCGTTCCCTAAATCTCAAACTGTGTTTTAAAGAGTTTCTGTTAAGAACATTCTGGTTCAAATTTGTTGTATTTTAGATTTTGGGATGGAGCTGATCAAGTGCAGTTTAGATTCCTTAAAAAACAAAAAATTTAAATAGCTCTTAAATTTAGCCCCATATATGAATAATAAATCAGATACAAACTCTGGGGTCATTAGCCAGCTGTATGCATGCCCATATTTTCTTAAAATCTTCAGTCCCCAATGACTTAAAACTGATCACAAAAAGCAACAGAAATCTGATTTGGGTCCAACTGAGATATTTCTTTCCCCCTTGCGAGTATGTCACCTCCTGACATACTGTATCACCATCCTGGGCGGTTTATGATGGGCACCATGCCCATCATAAACCATGTCTGGGGCTAAATACAAATGGAGGTTCAGATTTTTAGATTTGGACAAGAATGTATTGGTTAAAATCACATTACAAAACATTCTTTGTAATTTTATATGTGGAAAAAGTTCAAAGGGTATGATTCTTTTTTTTTTTTGCATAGCAGCTGTACATCTGTTGTCTCACCATGAGCAAGTAGTTGACATATGTTAAAAGCATTATTTTTGTGCCATTTTATCGTTTTTTTCCACATGCTGTATTTAATGGGGATTATGTACAAACTGTACAGATCTTTAATAGAACTGATAGTGAAATAGACATGTTCTGTACTTTTACAACATCCTCCCAGTGCCACTTGTGTTCAATTTCACTTCCTTTTTAGGATTTACCTCGGGTCAATTTCCGTACAAATCCCAAAACCAGCTGTGGTTGGCACACCACTGCACTAAAGACACGTTTTAATGGGAAGAACAGATATTGTCTTGGAAGAACATTTCAGATTTATTTAGCTAGGTGGAATTTTATAAAGTTTGCAGTTGTGGAAAATACAGTCAGGTTGTTATTTTTACCCACTGAAAATGAATTGCAGTAAAATATGAAGTGAAAAATTTGATTGTTCAAAATTTTTTATACATTTTATTACTGTGAGTTATTTCCATGTTATTTTTTATTTCTATAAATAAAAATAAGCTAAATAACTCTTCTCTCTGCACTGTCAGTGACAATAAATCTTTTTAAATTTATAATTATAATTTTTCTTCTTTGTTTTCTATTATTTACTTAAATTTTTATTAGTTTTGTTTAATTGCTTACGTCTTTTATTATTATTTTATCATTATCACTATTATTATTCACTTTTATGCTTCTTGTTGTTTAAAATAAATAAAACACAAGATTATCTGATATCTTTTATTTTACACAAATTTTCACATAGTACGTATTTTTGTTTTTTAATTGTTTTAACATCTGTTATTTTTGTAAAATAGTTTTTTTATTACACTTTTATTATTAAAAAAATTAAACAACCTAAATATGATCTATCCCTATGAGAAACCTTAGATGATTAAATATTTTTTTTACTATTTTTTACTTGTATTTACCTTTTCGCTAAAGTTTTTCATTTTCTTCTTTGTTTTCCAAGTTTAGAGGTTTTTTTTATTTGTAAAAGAGTATTTTATTTATTTCGATGCTTAATTCTCTCAACTGTCTGTAGTGTAAATAACTTTTAACACATTTATATTTTCTTTTTTATAGCTAATCCATCTCATGATCAAGCCTTATTACTTTAAATTTCTAAGCCAAAAACATTGGCACGCTGACGTAACGTGACGCAGACTAATAGCGCACATCCAGTTCAGAGCAGAGCAGAGCTATTAAAGCCGTTTAAAGGAAACATCAGCTAAGGTTTTCTAAAAACTTCAGGTCTCCAGCAACAGCCATTCTTGTCCAGGTGTTGCTAGTCTCAATATGTCACACGCGCCTATCTGTCACAATGACGTCCCTGCTACTCCGCACTGTAAACATAGTGTTCTTCCGCCGCTAACAGCGAATATAGGACCGCAGCTTCGCACGTTCTTACTTCCTATGATAACTCTGGCTGCATTTGCAATTACACATTAACATTGTATCACTTATGTGCAGCATGTGACATATGAAGGTAGCAGAAAGCAATAGCTAAACCACATAATGATGGGAGGAGTATTCGAAACAGAATCCAGTGTTAGGGATTTTTGTCACTCAATCTGCTTTACTTGGCATGCGTACTAGTAAAATGTCCTACATACAACAGTGAGTTGGCTGTACAGACTAGATATCCGCTGCCCGCAGTCATTATTGTAGAAATCTAGTGGGCTTCAATGACTGCTTTCCTGCGAATTTCTGTAGAAGAAGCAGCGAAAGTGAAGTCATTGCTCTCAAAACATGACGAGCGGATGGATACAAACTGTGAACACATGATGTCGCCAGGAGCTCTTCCTACTTCTCGGCTCACCTTCCAACGACTCCACGCTCGCAAAGCGATTGGTCGAAGCAGCGCAGCCTGCTGACGCTCATTGGCTGCGCCTCCCTGTCAGTCATGTGAGCAATGCCACTCAGGACAGATTAGGCACCATTTGCCATAACTAAATAGTTACATTGTACATGAAGTAGGAAGAAATATTTTGATTGGTGGCCACCGCAGAGAGTTACAGTTCGTCTTCATTAAAAATCATCTCCAGGCTTTGAATGCGGCAAAGTGTGAGCTCCGAACATCCAGGCTCATCAAACAGATGTGGATATACTGCTCGGGTAAGTCTCTTCTCAACAGCTTGTGTCTGCATTTCACGTTTGCCTCTTCCTGTGCTTTGCTCGGGCAGTCCTGACAACTGCGTATCCAGAAGCTGAGCTGGTTGTGGTGTTTGTCATCGTGGAGCTGTTTTGCACGTTTGTCCCGGAGTTTATAAACCGTCCAGAACCGAGCCTGCGGATCCCCTTAACACCTCAAACCTAAGTGTTGCTTTTGAGTTAGCGCCAGCTTTCTCCCCGGACCTTTCACTTCGGCAGAGCGCCCGCAAAGCGGCCGTGTCTCCCCGGCCACAGGCGCCGGCTACAGCCGGTGGGGTTGCGCGCTGTGCGTGACAGAAATAACACTCCATTAGGAGCTGTCAGAAACGATTTACGACGAGTGTCAGCCAGGTTCTGACGCGATTCCTCTTCATTTCTACAAATTGATTTCGTCTTGGAGGAAAGTGCCTTCGGGCTGCCTTATTGGGAACTTTTATCGCGCCATGAATTTCGTTTTACGCGTTAAATGACAGGCTTACTCTCCGTGGAGAAAGTGGACTGACACAACGCGAAGGAAGCGGTCTATTTACCTGGAGGAAAAAAAAAACAACAACAACCCAAAAACATAGTAACAGTTAAAGTTGTGTTTATTTATTGTTAAAACTACACTATATCCCTTTTGCCATATATTTTAAACGGTTGAACTATTTCTCGTCTCCTTGAGCCCATTTCTGATCATTTTGTCCTCATTGCTGTGCGTAATTGCTTCTCTCCCGGGAGAGAGTGCCATCAAACTTCCAATTTCCTTCTTACACCCGGAAACCGTCTTACTCGTGGGATTTGTCTGTATTGATGGCATCAATAAACTCAAATAAAGCCAAACATCCTCCCCAACCCAACAGCCCCCCATCAAGTCAACATGGAGTTTTTCTTTTTCTATCAGCGAGAAAAGCACATCCTGTCCGGTTTCATTTTCTTCCTCCAGCATCTCCGAGAGACAGGTGACTGGGATTAGAGGCAGGGAGACAATGAGGAAAATGCCTCTGGAGTCCTGCATGTCAGCAGGCAGGCATGCATGAGGGACAGTTATCTATTACATCATTATCCAGTGCAGCAGAAGGATGGTGTTTTTTCCAGCTACACCTGCAGGTGAAGTTCAGGTTGCTAGAAAGTGTGTTCTACATAAGAGAAAACAGTAAACGGCATCAGATTTGTCACATTTACATTAAAGTTGGATGAATTATTAATCAAATTAATACATGCCCAGAATAAAAAGCTGCTCATAAAATAATACCCAATTTCTGAACAGCTCAGGTTTTTTCTTGTTTTTTTTTCCTGACCTACATGTCGGATTGATTCCATAAAGCTCCATGCCGGTGTTTTCAAGCGGTGAAACGTGTTAGATCAGAAGATTTTGGGATTGAGGCATATAAAAGTATGGATTTATGTTTGCTCTCGGCTGTTTAAATCAACAAAAGCTTCCTGGTTGATGTCCAAGTTGGGCTGGGTGATATGGAAAGAAAATAAATTCTATCACGATATTACACAAATCCCTATTTCTGTCTGGATTTAACATTCTTTGCTACTATTTGAAGATATCTAAAGGTAATTTTATATTTAAAGATTTATTTTCATAAGTTTAACATTCTACAAATCAGAGGAGGTTAGGGCTGGGCAATATGAATTGAAAATAAAATCTTCAAATTTTTCATGTCATTTTTTTCTCCCTTTCTATTCTTAAAAAAATACCAATGACTGAAAATATATTAAACTAAATATAGTAAACTTGCTTCTATTTCAATCATCCCTTCCCAGAGTTGACCTGAATTCAACGTCCAAATAAATACATGAGGCAAAACATGCTTGTAAAACAAGATGGTTGGCCTTGGGCATGCTGACATCACTTTGAACTATGGAAACCCAAGAGTTGCACTACTCGATTTTTCCCCAAATTCAATCTTCATACACAGAAATGTTGATATTAAGATATAATCAATATATTGCCCAACCCTATGTCCAAATCTTGTCCAAGCCTGTCACACACTCTGTGATTTAGGAAATCGTACTGGACTTGAACACATCACTCTGTGCAAGCTCAATATGCTAAAACCTTTATAGGAACTCACAGTACGATGGAAGATGCATGACTGGATGACTCGCTGCAGCAACAGAATCACGTCAGACAGAGCAAACAAATAGGTCAGTGCAATGATGAATGTACACCAAGTTTTGGTCCTTAGTGCATTTTTTTAATTAAGATTGGAGGCTGAAAAGATGGAGAGAGCAATGAGGAAAAGGAGGCAGCTGTGGAATTGCTCATACCTTAGCAAAATAGACCAGATTCAGTGCAGGCTTTCCCCAGGATGCTTGTGATGTAGCTCGATGTTTGTCACAGATCGACCGCAGATTTAGGCCCACGATCAGGATTGTCGTACGATTGTTCCGCAACAACAGATTTAGTCTAAGACGACCAATAATCGCTCAGCGTGGACCCGGCTTTAGATGAGGTAGGTGAGATCAAATGATAATGAAGAATAACTCTGATCAGTATAAAACCAGTGCCATCCCAAACAAGTGGCTCTATCATCTGTTTGCAGATGCAGACATGCAAACTTTGCGCTGTGGTGCTTTAAAAGTGGCATACTCCAATCTGCAGATCAAAAAACAGCCAAAATGGCTACTTTGCTAAGAAGGACAATCGCAAAGCAGCAGTGTGGGTAAAACGTGTTTAGCTTTGAGTTCAGGCATTTTTCTTATTTGGAGAAATACAACTTTGAATAAAGTCTAATAGACCATGATGTCATGTGCCAGTTAGCATATGTTACATCATGCATCGTACTTGCAACCTGGTATTTGGCAGCGTATGTACATCTGTTTATTTCTCAGGTTTTATTTGCTTACAGTGTTCGAATTTGGCAAAATTTTGCATAAAGCTGATCTCTTTTACAGAGTTTCCTGCTTTAGTTGGAAGAAGGAAAAATAAATCACATATTCTTCTATAAATGTTCCTAAGACCTAAAGAACAAGGCTGGTGTTCCACTTTCATAAAATCTTTATTCTGTTTAAACATGTCAACTGACAAAAATCATAAGTCCAACCATATATTTAGGAAATCTGTGCTGTTGTTATGGCCGTGCTTGACCGGCACGATGGCCTGAGATGCACTGAGCTGCTGCTTCATTCCTCTACACGTCTCAGTGGTGAAGGCAAACCCACAGCTGCTCTCCCTCACGACCTGCAGCTGACTTCTGTGCAGGAACAGACACAACTTTTCAAAATCGAGACGTTTTGATGGTTAGGACACAAGAAAGCAAATGGAGAGGCACACATTATCAATACAATGTTGCATACAGACAGATGCAGGACCACCTGAGGAGGGCAAATGCTTTCCCTAAAAGTTTCTACGTTTACAGGTTTCGTTTACTCCTGAACACTGGGCAAAGCTCAAGTTTGTCATGTATAAAACAGTGTTATTAAGATTAAAGTTTTCCACAAACAACACTGAGTGAAGTGACTGGTGGTCCAAGCGCAAAATGAGACACACTGGTTGGATTTCAGTCTGAAATGTGTCATAAAATTCACACTTCCTCACGTTAAATCACTGCACTCCAGAAAGGCAAAAAAGATAAACCTGTTCATATTTACACAAGAACTGCAGATTAAGACTCTCATATGAAGATAAACCCGTTCTATCCAAACAGCTTGAACCAAAGAGAAAGCTTCCGTCCGGGGAGTGGCGGATCAGAGCTTCTGAAGCGAGATCTTCAAGACGTTGTCAGAACTAGATCCAGTTATCTGAACTTGCTGATGTCAAAACATCTGTCGTCCCTTATGCTTTCTTTTGATTTAAGTTTCAAAATGAAACAAGCTGAAACCTGCTGGGCCCTTTGACCCATTTTTGGAGCTGTCAGCATTTTAAGGTCTTGAGTGTAAGGTACCCCCTTAAGCATCCAAACAAGCTGCATGGGTCTCATTATTGAGTGTAACATCTTCCTGCAGACATGTGTTGCATGTTAAACCTGTCAGCAGACCCAACATTAATTTGATCAGTAAAGACATAAAATGAAAAATAATGAAATTATAAAGCCTGGAAATGGAGGATTACACCAACCACCCATGGACCCTCATTTGAGGTATGAGCACAGTCTGGATTCTGTCTGATAAGCCAACGCTCTCTCTGCTGTTTCTGATGAGACGCCCAAGCTAATGGGAGTGCTGACCCCCTGCTGCTCTTTTATCTCATCCTTTCTTTCCATGTGAAACCATGTGAAGAGTCTTCGCTGATGCTCGTTTATATTGACCCACTTCTTGAGTTTTGAAAATCCGCCACGACCGTCATCTTCTCCTTCGGATTAAAACCGGCCATCTCTTGCCCATCTTGGAGAGATGGGTGAAAAGGTGATGGTGCACTTAGGCGTGCAATCGGAAACCTCTCCTTACATCATGTCCCTGCAGCAGAGGATCTAAAATCCCTGTAGGGGTGCATTTACTCACGCAGTGCCAGCATCCACATATTGAACTAAATATTGCAGCCGGACTTGTTCAGTGAAAGAGGGCTTAAACTCAAGATAACTTATGGGCTCAGCTTAAGTAATGGGCTTTTGTGTCCCTGAGAAGTGTGACTGCAGGAAAGCTGTACTCCGCTTTCTGTTGATAGAGCAAAGCTCCATGGACGGCGACTCGTAAAGGAGGCTGTTTTTCTCTTGAAAAGAATCTTGAAAATAAACTCTCAGAATAAAGGTTTTAGTGAGAAATCCAGCTGGGTTTGTAGCTGCCAGGTGACTTCAGTCAAAACACTCATTTGAATGAGTGTAATCATTCCCTCTCGGCGCTGCTTCCTGCTGCATTTCAAAGACAGGCAGTCAGGCGTCACGCTCCGCACACATTAGATTAAATGGTCAGGGTCTGTCATGGGCAAGACCAAGTGAGCGAGCGTATCCGAACACACACCTGTGAAGACTCCTGTGTAGTGCAGTGTGTTTGAGGCTGCAGTTAAAGATCGATGATGGATCTGCTGATTACTGCTTATTGTCAGAGAATGGAAAGGAGATATTAATTGCAGAAAGGGATAAAATAAGACAACATCTTTACTTTTTCCACTTATTTTACCTGACATTGAATGTGTCCTGCAGCACAGCACCGTGCTCTATGGAGGGGGATAAATTAGCAGTGTACATCTCAGAACTGGTTGGAAATAGCGTTGACAGAGGGAACAACAATCTCGCCCAGGGCACCAAAAACACTAAGGCCGGCCCTGCTCATTCATTTTCCTGTAAAATCTCAAGACATTGTAATGAACGGCATTCAGTTTATTTTGACTTTGCCAGATGCTTTCTTCTTTTTTTGCTGAAAGCAAACACTATTATTATTATTATTATTATTATTATTATTATTATTATTATTATTATTATTATTATTATTATTATTATTATTATTATTATTATTATTATTATTATTATTATTATTAAGCATATTATTATTAATAGTATTAAGAAAAATGTAAGAAGGCTTTTATTTTGTCATGACATCATTGGGAAACAAGAGTTCACAGAATAATCTCAACAGAGTTTATTAGACACTGTTTTTTTATGCTGATGGATGAGCTCTATGCAACAAGACTGAAAGAAACAAGATCCTGGTTAGAAGCAGCTGAAAAGAGCGATGAAAGAGGGACTCAAGCTTAGAGATAGGGTGAGGACTTCCATCATCCGGGGGGAGCCACTGCTTCTCCACATTAAAAGGAGTCAGTTAAGATGGTTCGAGCATCTGATCAGGATGCCCACTAGGCGCCTCCCTTTGGAGGTTTTCTGGGCATGTCCCATTGGGAGGAGACCCGGGGGAAGACCCAGAACTCGCTGGAAGGACTTTGCATCCCGTTTGGCCTGGGAACATCTTCAGATCCCCCAGAATGAGCTGAAGGGTGTCTGTTAATATAAATACCTTTTACTAAAATAAAGCTGCATTTGGGTGTTTCCTAAGGCTAATGTGTCTTTTCATAACTTAAGTATTGATCAGAAATCTATTTAAGGCTGAATTAATATTAATGTGTTGAGTTGCATGTCAGCTAAATTTAGCTGGTTAGTGCATCCGAGTCACATCTCAAGTATTCTTTCTTACAGTCAAATATTCTGTTTTTAAAATGAATTGTGACCCATAAAGGGCAAATATTCAGGTTCTCTTTCTTCTGATGCCTTTTAGGTTGATACCATTGCTTGAAATGCTGGTTTTGGTTGTGTTTTTATTGCATGTGATGACCGTTTCATGAAGAAACCGAGTATCTTGTTTGCATGGTCTCCTGAAGACAGCAAAAAAAAGATATCTCGTTATCTTGAGGAAGCAAAAGACAAGCCGATCTCTGAGCTGCCTTTGATCATTCATGAATCAGAAATAAAGCAGGCGATATCCCGCTGCAATGTAAGCCTTCAGAAATGAACGCAGGCTTCATGGAACCAAAGGAGGCGTAGATTTGAGCTCCGCAGAGTCGATGGAGGGTTAAATATGAAATAAGTGTCTGAAAACTTCTATGAGGTTGAGCACATCACTGGGGCATCACATGGTTTTGGTTTCGTTTCACTTTCAACCATGGCTACTGCTGAGGTCCAGTAGCGTGTTCTGTCTCTAGTCACCTTAGCATGACCCATCCAATGTGTGTTAATGACAACAAATGATGTGCATCAGATACACTCCACACAGAGCTTGTTTCTGAGTGTTTCCACCTTAAATCCAGCGGCATGGTGAAAGGCAGGGTGACTTCAACCCTCCTGTCAGCCTTGGTCCTTTTACAAAAACACACCAAGGCTTCAAAAAAGGTGTCTTAACCCCGTCTTGAGTTGTTTTGCAAAAAGGAGTATCGTGTGACAAAACTATTACACAACAAAGTGAATGTTTGCTGCTTTTCAGCAAAACTGCATAGAGTATTTCTGAAAACACAAATAGAAAACAACACTTCTAGTATGGAACGTGTAGTAATGTGGTACTAAAACACACCAAATAACTGCATGTACTGATGGAAACTGTATTTAGGCAGAAATATTAAATAACTGGTCCAAAGCACAGTGATACTGATCAGTTAACCCGTGTAAAAGATGAAAGCAACAGACAAAGTAGTTGCACCCCGCAAATATCTCATTATGAAAAAACTGATTCTGCTAATGACATAATGTGAAAATTATCCCATATGCATGGGATAGCAGCATATTTCATTTTCTTGAGAAAATATATTTTATTATCTCAAGAAAATCTCTTGAAAAATACTTTAAGGAAGGGATGGCCATCGTCGGCTTTTATAGTTGCCTCCTTTAAAGGAGTTATAACCTAGAATTGCCTTGGATACCCACGCTCTATGATAGTCTTTCAGGCCCTTCTAAAAAAGAAAAGTTGAAAAAAATAAACACAGAGCTCCTCTGACGCTTACTTCTGAAGGCATTATTGTCTCGCGAGATCTGATGCAATATTTTGGCTGTCGTCGACGGTCATTGTAATAATTCAAATGAGGGGCGCGTTGATTGGTGGCATTCTAGGTCATTTGTTGTTTGCATAGTAGCAGCCATTACCCGTGTTGTCCTCGAAGCTACTACTCCCGCTAGCATACAATAGCTGCATTAGCAGTTAGCTGCTGTTTGTTACACACAGTAGAGCAATAAAAACACAGCCTTACCGTTTCAATTGCAGGCAAGTCTCTGATTGTTGGAATGGCCCCTTTTTCCAAACAGAGCTTGAGCTCGTACTTCGAATCGGAATTCAGTAATGGCGGCGCTCGACTGAATATGAGGGGCGAGGGGCAGGGCGGGCTTCCTGCAGCATAGGTCTGCGATGTCCATATATGGTATATCCTGCGCCGACTTGACGTCAAGTCAGCCAGAAATTTAACATCGCGTATTTGAGTGCGCGTGCACGTGGGCTGGTTGACGAAACCAAAGTTAAACAAACGCTTCAAACAAACGCTATCGGCTTCCTGGCCAGTGTATAATCGTTAGGCAATCATAACATACATTCTTTCTCGTGGAAAAGTGAAAATTACAGGTCATGACTCCTTTAAAAGTCTACTAACTTGTTTTTTTTTTCTCTAAATGTTTGGCCACACAGAGACTAGAACATAAAATCTACACCTTTACCTGTTTTATGTTGCCCTTTATGTTGAAAAGAGTTGATCACTGCCTCCTCAAAACAGAGTCCCCTCACAGCTGCCAGATGTAATCCTCAGAAACGCTGGGCCATAATTTCCCAGGACGGTCTGAAAAATGACCCACTAGCTCATAGGATAAAAGTCATTTAAATCTGAAAATTAGAGTTGGAATAGGCATAGTTGTTGCTTAAAATGTATCAAATCCCACTACCTACTAGCGTAGCCAATGTTCAGACAATTCCACATTAATCAGTGTTGAACTCATGAGCAAATAAAGTTTCATAAATTCCTTCCTTGGCAGATTTTCCAGACCTTTCCATTAGTCAAGAAGACTTTTAAGATCAAATTTTGTGGAGCTCTGAGCAATAACTGAGGTCCAATTTTCACTAATTAAGTCGTTTGTTGGTCATGTCTTTGTTAGGGTGTTTGTTCTTGTTTGTTGGATGTTGAAGGGGTTTAATAATTGCAGCGATCTTTAGACGTAAAGTGTTTTCTGTTACTTTGCTCCAAAATAAAAACTAGACAGAAGTGAAAAGGGAAGCCGGAGAGTGTCTGCTCTGAATAGAGGCGAGCTGTTAATGCAGCTACCGTGTTGCGAAAGGGTGAGTCACCTGCCACCTCATTGATTTACCTGTTTACCTTTTCAGCTCAACCTTAACCATGTCCAATATCACAGCATCAGTGTCGGAGATGCGGGTTTTTTTCCCTCCGCGTTCCCCTGCAGCTGAACCGTGCACTCATCCCACAACGGCGGAGAAACCTTTCTTGTATGTCGGGTTAGACAAGCATGCCCCCTTTCTCTGCCGTCAAACTGAAAGCCTCGCACCACTAGCCACGCTTAAATGGATAGAAAGGAGAAGCAGCAGAAAGGAGCAATTACTACCTGCTCCGCTTGTGTTGCTTTTCATGGCCTCTTTTTGTGCACTGATTCCAGGGCAGATTTTGTCCATGGCTGTTCCCACGCTGAGCGAGGAGAACAGGAAGAACTCAGCAACACAGCAGGCTTCTACCTTCTGCTATTATGGCTATGATTCAATCATTGCTGGGTAACGCTTTACCCAGACACACTGAAACAGGGAAGAAATGTCCTCGCTCCCTTTCTGTTAATGGATCATAAAGCTAAAGGTGTTTCTGTAGGACATCAGCTACTTAATGTGAGAAGTAGCTGCAGCAAACCTCACCTCACAATCCTCGCTCCCCCCTGCTGTGATTTCCAAACGGCCTCCCTTCTGTGTTCGCGAGTCAGACTAGTTCCACGCAGAGTGCAGGGAGCCTCACCTGGCAAGACATCCACCTCTCCTGGTGAAAAGTTCACTGTGTTACATTCCTGGATTTGGGTTTTTCTTTACTTTCATTGGCCCGAATTAGAAGCAAACAAAGCAAACCTTGTTGACTAAAGACACATGACTCACTGTTTGCTGTCACCCGTGGTCAAAACTCCAAAATCCAATCAGACATAACTTGGGTAGGAGTAGTAGCAGCGGGAGTAGTAGTTTAACTGGAAAGATTTTCTATTAAAGGGAAAAGGAAAAAAAAAACATAATTTGATTGATGTTCCGGTAAATGAATCATATTACAAAACTGGTATTTAAACGATTGACCATATTTTTCTAAACATCAGTTTCATCAGCCCTGACTAGGGACTAGATTCTTGGTAATTCCATTTATTTACAGTTCAATAAATATTTAATTCAAAAACTACTTTATTTATCCCAGAGGGAAGTTAAATGTTGCTATAACTTATTATCCAAGTATCTTCAAAGTGTTGTTGTGGACGATGATGCTGTAAGCAGGAAGGATTTTCAGTAGTAGCTCTGGTAGTCCATTTCATTTGCTTTTGCTGCTCCTCTTTAAGTCTCTGGCCGTATGGTTAGAAAGACGATGGAGTCTGAGATGTGATCCTTGCTCATTATGATGAATGGAAGAGATGGTTTGAACTTCCTCCTCTGCTCTTTGGTCCTGCTCTGCATCCATATTTTCAACTCTTTTGGGATTTGGGGTCACAGTTCAATTACTATTTAAGCTTTGGAGATGCTAATCAGTAGCTCCTAGTTGTAAAAGGAATCACTTCTTGCCACGGCTATGATCATAACAACTGTCCAAAAGTTAGAGCAAAAAAACATGGCACTCTTATATATTTTTTCAATTCTATTGATTTAAATATTTATTGTTTATTTTTGATATTCTGTTTATGAACAAAACTAAGTAGCTCATGGTAGACCTTTTTTTTTTTTTTTTTCTGTAAATAGCATGAAACTGTGGTACAGCGTTTTGACAGTTTTGTCTGTCACAAAAAGCACTTAAATAAATAAATGAACTTTTAGTATTCGTAAATTTTCTGTGAAACGTAACTCCAAGTTATTTGTGGAAGTTTTGCCTATTCATTGATATATGTAACATTTTTGAAAAAGTTTGAAAGGAAGTGTAGCTTTGGAAATTGAAATACTACTCACAATGGTAATTGGCACGCTATTGGCTGGCATTTGTAAAGCAGCCAATACAGGAGCTGCACCTATTTTTGTTGTGGCTGATTGGCTGTATACCCAAGAGCTGTAATAGGGAAGACCTTAATTGTTCTGCAGTAGTTCTAAGACGGTCTCCATTGTGTGTATTAATGCATATTAAGGTATGTTAGGTGGTTGAACTACTAAAATAGGCACTTGGATGCATTTTTAGAGGTGGTCTCAAGTATTGGCAGCAGATTTCAGCTACTTGGGGACAGTTATTGTCCCTAACTCCCACGGATTTTGGGGGTCCACTGTACTATAAGCAATGTAAGCCAGTTATTAGTCTGCATACCTCTATCCACATGCATTACAACACTGAGGATGCATTCACACCAACCCTGTTTAGTGAGCTTTAATCGACTTCTAATTCATTTGCCCAGAAAGTCCGATTTGTTTGGGGAGATGTGAATGCGCAATCGAACCCTGATAAGGACCAAAAAAGCGAACTCTGATCTGCCTAGAAACCTGTGTCTCGGCTCGATTGAAGTGAACTCTGGTGCGGTTCGATTGCAAATGTGAATGCCAAGCCGGCCAGGGCCACTCCAAAAGCAGGAATCGGACTATAGCGCAGGGCATTCTGGGTAAATACAACCAAAACAACCGCGCAACAACAACTCTGCCTCGTTCTCTGCTCATGCTGAGCCCATAGTCTGGGTGTATTTGTATTTGTCTGGCACAGTTGCTAAAGACAACTGCTATAATTTGAGGCCACGGCATGCTTGTTTACATTTTAGAGAATAGGAAGTGTCCCCTGCATCACCATAGCACCACCACAGGCAGGGAGGTAAACATGTTGCTCAAAAGGTTTTGGTTCGTTTGACAAAGTGCAATGTAAAGGCGAACCACACTAGCTGAAAGAAAGCAACAATGTTGCAATTTTGGTCCCCAATTGAACAAGTCTACAGGACTATCAGGTGTGAAAATGAGCTAAAGAAAACAGTTTAGAAATAGAGATTATAAATAACTACATCTGGTTTAATGAGATACAAACAGATAGTAATACATGTTTGTTTTTTTTATACATGCAGCAGGTATACTGGATGTTTAACTCTGGTTGGCTGAAGTTAGTTTCTAACTTTGGTTGGTGTTTTTCAACTTGAAAATGAGTACTTCCTACCCTAAAGTAAAAATCAGAATCACTTTTATGCTGGGTACACACCAAAATATTTTTTACATCTTATAAGATTTTCAAAATGGGATAGACCACAAACATGAGATAAAAAAAACTTAGATTTAACCGTTTTGCTGGTATAGTGTGTGGTGTGCCATGATGTGACAAAGACAGCACACCACACACAAACAGATTTTCACCCAGTCTTGACTGTGAACACAGGAAATCTTGCAAAATCTTGTAAGACTTCAGAATAAGCATGACAGAGGATATGGAGGAAGAAATCGCAATGATAGTGTTTGGAATGATTTTCACAGAAAATTCACGGGGAAAAAAAAGAAATCTCTGCTGTCCACATCACTTTCACTTTGTGCTTCGCCATGACTGCTTCCCTCTTCCATCAACTCGCTTTCTGATCGGATATTGGTGCGTTTCACATGATAATCTCCACAGCGTGGTCGTGTTTGTCCTCAGAGTTCCCCCCACACATCAGGATTTCTGACGATTCGCGATTGCGGCGGTTCCGACGTTCTTCCGAGCAGATTCGGACATTCTTAACACACCTCACACCAAGGGAAAATCTGATAAAATAATCTGTAGAACCAGCGAGACAATCGGGACATAGCTAGCACTGTTGGAAGGGGGGAAATCGGCCCAAAATCAGCCCGATTATCTTTTGGTCTGTACCCAGCATTAGGGTTCAGTCAGTGTAACAAACCATTATTACCAGAATGACTAAAACTTGAGTGATCGTTTGATCAAATATTGCCTCTTCAGGGCAGAACATCCAACAGTTCTAATAAATCAGCCAGACATTCTCTTTAGTTTGAGTGTGAACCTGTCTCACAACAACCTGTAATCCACCTTCACAGCTTTTATTTTATAATAAAAGGATCCAAACATCCAGTTGGACAGGCCCTCAATCTATTTTCTTGTGCTTGGCTTCCGTACCGTCACAGCCTGCTCTAACAGATGTTTACATCCACCTGCAAATCCTGGATATATCTCTTGATTTAATAGCATTTTGTTGACCTTTTAAAGCTGTCTGTGAAAACAGTAAATTATTGATAATGAAAACAATTATCAGTCATACCCAGCTGTGATACCCAGCGGTAAATTCAATGTTTTTTTTTATTTTTTGCTCACCTAGCTGTGTCGAAAGGATTTGGCAGTGCAGCTTTCCCAATTAAAAACTTGAGGACAAAAGTAGAGTTTAGAGAATTTGTGGCTTCAGAGCAAAACACCAAAAACGTCTTCTCTTACCTAGAACAAATTTTTGTCTTTCAGGAAGCTCCTAATTCAGAGCTCATAAGGTGCTGATCAACAAGTTAAACATCAATTAGGCTAATGAGCAAATGATGAGAAGAGAAGATGATATGCAGGGGGTCCTCAGTCTAAAGCTCTGGGAGGTGCCGTACACCCACTTTTACGAAGACAGGGGCTTGTATGTGTTCCTATGAAGTGGTCGCTTGATTAGTGTTTTTTTTTTTTGTACCATGAAGGGGGATGTTGGTTATGTTTGTGCAGGAAGAAGACTGCCTCTAACAGCTTGATAGTGTTTTTTCTTGGTTTAGCTGTGTTTGTGTTGGACACCCTGCAGTCTGGGTGAGCTCGTCAGCTGCTGCTTTACAGTCAGGATGCCAGTTGGCCATTTTGTGAAGATAATGTAAAACTGACCTATAGCTAAAGTCAAGCCTGTGGCTGCACAAAGTCCTTTTAATTGTAGGTTTTGGGATAATTGTTTACACCGGTGTCAACTGCATGTTTTATCGGGACAATATAATGATTTATGACCAATTATTGTGTATTCAGTCCATAAAACACTTTGCATATGAATGCACTGAGAGTCCTTGAATATACTGCACAACAAAGTCTTACATACTTCAAAATTATCTAGAATAAAGAATAGTAGCAGAATTTAAGACTGACATAAAACCAAATATTTTTTGTAATGATCGAACATTTACATCCCAGTGTGATATGTGCAGTGGTTAAAAATAAGAAATGTTAACATTGTTTCCATGGATATGAGGAAGTGTTGACCAAAAACAGTTTTATGGTTGCCAATGTCACCCTGGTCATTTGTTTAATTTCTTGAATTAGCTCTTGAATTATGCCATGTGTGAAAAATGCAAATCCGACCCGAGTCTCATCCAAAGCAAATGACGTCCTATGCTTGGATTGATAATATATGAAAATAGTGGCATCATTGTGAGACACAGAATGTATTATTGCACTAACAAATGACCTTTTAATAATTTCCAATGCTTCCTTTTCCCCTCATTTTGAGTGGTACAGTAAATAACATTTAAAGTTATCTGATCATGTCTGTCTTGTCATGTCTTTCTGTTTTAATCAAATCAGAATATGACAAAATGAGCCTTAAGCTTTATTTTAATTTCATTGTATATTTTCACCATAAGTACCATCTCTGTGTTTTTACTTCCTTCATTTTGCCACTATTTTTATTTTATTTTTGTATGTGGCTATCCAAATTTAAAAGTAGATGTTATAAAATTGTTTGGACCTGACCTTAATATTTCTTCCCCACTCTGACGCGTCTGTCTTACCGTTGCATAAAAGATAACTCGGCTTTAAATAAATGTTTAATAACACCTATCTATTCATCTGATAGTGGTAGGATCTTAAACCATACTGGTTTGACAAAGATGTTTCGGGCATGTAAAAAAATTCTCTGGTAATTGGTATACAAAGCCGCAACATTTCCCCATAACCGTCGTTATCATTAAACATACAAATCTGTCGGTTTGTGACATGCTGAAATAAAGGGAGCTTTTTTTACTCTGAAAATGATGTTTATGCTTCTGTCATTGTGCTTTTCTGTAACTATAAGTCAGAAGGAGAACTTTAGCTGCTTTATCAATGTTTTAGGGCTAGTCAGCTTATATTCTAACCAAACTTTGGCAGCACAAGAATCTGAGTTAGTATAAAAGATAGTGCAGCTGTCAACCAGGAGACGCGTTAACCGAATATTTTTTCCATATTTAAGCATAAAAAAAAAAAAAATGCAATTTACCCCTGACAACTTGGTGCAGACACTCAGACATTTCGCACAGAGTTCAGGTAGCTGAATCAAAGGTTCCCATGAGAGCATCATTCCAGATCTGGATACTGTACTCAATGCATCTCGCTTTCTGGGAGCTGACAGCGCGTTGAAGAGTTACGGAGGCATGGAGTACATATATGTTACTGCACCATACACAGACCGGAAGTAACAGATCGCTGCAGCCAAGGAAAATAAAGGGCACTCTTTTGAATTACTGCTTTGGAATAGCCTCATAAATAGCATTGTTTCCTAGGTGTTTCAGCTTCCGAAACTACATTTTCATTCAAATATTTTAGATATACTCTATGAAAAATCTGTGAATGGGCTAGTTTACCAATAACTTTATTACATTCCAAAGAAAAACTGTATTTATACTCCGATGTTTATGAAAAACTACGCAGAATACACAGCCACCTGCCTGCCTGACCAGATGACAGTGATCTGATTTATTTCATTTTTTGTTCTAGGGTTTTCATGCTGCCTTAAAGTGAATAAATTATTGTAAGGTATCTAAAATAAAATGAGTAAACATGATGTTAAAATAAATGCACATGCACATGCAATTTTGACTTCAGATCTGGATGTGTTATTACTCCTCTAATAGGTATAGATTGAGAGATAAAGCAGATTTTTCATTCTTTATTCATTTATGTAGGTCATGTAACATGTATGAGGCCTTTCACAGAACAGCCTTGGTGTGTGGTGCCATCTCATCATTTCAACCAAGCATCAGGCAAACTATGCCTGTTAGCCTTTCTCTGATTGTACCAGGCTTCTAAAATGACAACAATTGACTAAATACCAGAATTTTTAGTTTAATTAAATGGAAAATCCAGACTGCAGCAGCTTTCCTTTCCACCCACTCTGCCTGTCTGACAGGTGATCTGTTGATGTGCATAGTCAGTCACAGAGAGTGCTCACAAACAAAATTGGTGACAAAATTAAGAAGCAATGCCACAAATTAGTACTTAGAATGTCATTTGAAAATATGTTCCTCTTAGTCAAAAGCCTTCAAGGGAACTGATTAAGACACTGTGTTGCTTTATTTGCATAAAATGCTTTCTTCTATATAAAAGGCTGTGCTTAAGAGTAATGTCTGTCTCCTGAGAGTGTCAATAAGTTTGTTTCTTTAAATAAACCATAATCATAAGAAAAGGGAGTCATCAAACAGCTTATGTTATCTCTTTGTTATTGTAGCAGAAATCACCAGCCGACACACTTAAACCTTATGAAAGCCTCACTGGGTATTGATAGTGCAATGAATCGCAATTTATCTTCTTTCTTCTTTTAATCTGACTAAATTCAAAGATTTTGGAGGAGGGTCAACACTATGTGAAACATGTCAGCAAGTATTCTGTCAGATATGATAAACACTAAGCAAAGACATGCGATTTGATCCTAACACATAATTATTAATAAGTGCTTTAAGGATGAGTCATATATTTTGTGGAGTTTCAAACTCTCTCACTTTGATGTTTTTTTGAACATTTTTCTTTCCTAGTAAATCATCAGCTCGTCTTGTTTTAAAAGACCCAAAGGTTCCTTCTCACCTCAGGTTTTAAGGGTGTTTGTTCCAGAGGTGAGGAGCAAAAATTAAATGGTGCCTTTCATTGTGTATTTAGGTCCAAGATTATTTAGTACTTTATAGACCAACTGCAAAATTTTTAAATTAATCATTTTACAAACAGGGAGCTGGTACAGAAATTTAAGAATTGTTATAATATGATACATTTTTCTGGTGTTGGTCAGAACTCTTCCAGCACTCCGGAGAAAGCAACAGCTACATATATTTATTATTATTTTATAGAAATCAGCAAAGACACCATTGGAATAATCTAATGTAATGAAAATAAAGGCGTGCACCAGTCTTCTTGTTTCCTGTTTTAGCAGGAAACCCTTTATTCTAGCAATATGTTTTGGATGATACTAAGCAGATTTAGTAACAGACTTTTTGTGGTTGTTAAAGTTTAGGCTCAAGTCCGAAACGGCACCAAGGTTTCTTGCATTCTCTGTGGCCTTCTGCCCATTTGAGTCTGGTTGAGGGCTGATCTCTATCCTTGGATTTTTGCAACCAAAAGCAATAATTTCTGTCTTTTCTGCACTAAGCAGGAAGAGATTGTGACAGAGATAAGGAACACACTGACACTTTGAATGTAGTGGGATGTGATCATGTGGCCACACAGAGAAATAAAATTGTGTGTTAAAATCTGACCTAGGGGCATAATTTACATGTAAATTAAAAGTGACCCGAGAATGGAGCCCTGAGGTACCCCACAACTAGGTATTGTTTGCTTAGATTTATAATTACCAAATGACATAAAGTGGTCCACGTTTGCCACATAAGATGCCAAAATATGCTTAAGACAAAAACAAATACACTTTCTACTGGGGGGACCCCATTTCCATATATTAGGCGATAACTATGCTCTAATAAAATATGTTACCTGTTGAAGTGGATACAAAATAAACAGATTGCTGTTATAAAAACACCAAATGGGTACTAAAAGGGATTTCTATCTATGATCATTCTTTTTTAATGCAGTAGAAGTATGGCATTGTAAATATGTTAAAGAGTAGATGTTTTATGACTATAAAATAAACACATTTTCACTTAAAATTATGGGAAATCTTGATAAATAATACTTGCCTAATCATGAGAATAACAGTTTTGCCCATAATGCTGCAAAGACATCAGAAACATAAGGATTGCAAAAACTGCCTGAAACAAGACAGACAGTAACACCTGTGACTGTTCAGCTGTGAAGGCTGTATCTGAGGAACAAACTACCTTGCCTAAATGTGACATCCGATTGAAACAAGCCGGCCATCAGTGAATCGGCTTTGCTTTTAATGCTAAATAACCAGTACTCTGCCTCCAGCTACATGCCCTTTTCTTATTTGCAAAGCTATACTGGAAAAATTCAGATTTAGTCGGTTCATTGGTCAGGCACGTCTCCTCTAACACGTTCCAGACATGGGTCACTTGCATAGGCAACACCATAAGGTTTATGTTGATCTGAGGAAGATCCTTAAACCAAGCTTTGGATGGAATATTATCTGCACGTAATTAGCATTGCTGTTTTTCTTTGTTTTTATATGAAACGCAACTGGCTGAAAATAAAACTGGATGAAAATATGTAAAATAAGTAAGTTCATGAATGCATTTATACACTGTGCCAACGTCTGTACCAGCTACAGGATGCAAATCTCAGAGCTTTGAGAGGAAAATTATATGGAAAAGATGGGCATTCATTACAGAATATCTTAAAATACATGAAGCAGCAGATAATTTATTGGTCAAGTGTTAGGATTTAAATAGATTTAGGTTTAAAAAGTCACAATTTCACATCACAGACTTGTTTGATGTAACTAACAAAATGTGATTTGAAACCTTGGAAGGTTATGTTGCAACTTGAAAGAAAAAGAACTTGTTTTGTCGTGGCTGCCTGGGTGAGTGGCAACTGCGGGTCTCCGTTTACCCCACGAGAGGAGCGCACAGCATCTGGGCTCAGGCAGAATGTTTGATCCCCAATTCCTTTTTGCCAGAATCTGCTCCTTACACTGACTGTCAATTCAAGCTTTAATTTGAATCTGTCCCTCTGCGGTTTTCCACAAACTTTCCATTCATCCACCACATAAATAGACAGCTACAGAAAGTTCCTCTCCTGTGTTCCTGTATGATGGATTGTGGGCAGGGTGGCCTGAACTTTAAAGAGACTGTGTTGCACTCTGAAAGGTCACAGGACTTCGTGGCAAGCCGTAGTGAATGCTCACCTTCCCAGCAAGACTAAAAATCCACAGATTTTAGTGATGATTTAAATGTGGAATAAATAGTAGCTGCTAAAAATTGAGCTCCCCAGGTTTGCTCTTTGTCTCTGTTTCTAGCATACTACAAATATTTGTTACATAAAACCCTAACGGATATATAAATAAAGTCAAACAAATCAGAGTGGTAAATCCCTCGGTTGATTTTATTTTTTTAATCCTAAAAATATCTTATTCAGCACTAAATATATCCAGTTGCCTAAGAAGAATTTAGTGGAAAGACTAGCTTTGGAGTTGAGATGGAAATATTCCCCTCTTTTCTCCACTGGCCGGTAAAAGATGAGCAAATAAAACTCTGAATGCATGTAAAATGTATGTTGGTGATAGATCTTATAATCTTCTGGAATCTGCATTTCCTGATGCGTTTCATCTCTGGATTTGTATTTTATTTTCTCTCTTTCCTGTTCGATCTTTCTCTGCTTCTTTTCTGTCATCAAACTGTTTCCTTCTACACTTTATCCAGATTAAGTCTTTTAGTATAATCTTTACCAACCAAAGGTCACCTGATAAAAAGCCTACCAAATGGACATTGTAGTGGATGTATGGAGGGATCAGAAATATCTGATCCTGGATCAAGACTGATTGTACCCATCCAGGCTAAATGCAACAACACATTGTGGAGTACTAACCTTTATAAACAGTAGCCTGAGCAGGGTCTTAAAAACACTGTCATACCTGTTTCCCTACCTAAAAGCAATCCATGGTGATTTACATAAAAAATTATTTATGTAAGGCAGAGGTTGCTCTAGAATTTATGTTGTCGGTCATTTTGACTGACTGGGTCAAAGAAATTCAGTCACAATCTATTTTTACCTGCAGTTTTTTAAAATGATAATGACATATTCTTTCCAGTTAATATTCAATCGGAACAAACTGAACAGAGAATGTACATCGTGCAATCACACATCGTGCCATCACATTTCCCCTGCTGTGGCCTGAACGCGCTGCATGGAGCTGAACTGTGCTCCCGTTTGTCCTTAATGGGGGCTGAATCCATGCGCTGCTGCCAATATGGAGCCTGGAACTACGAGCCCCACTTTGTCCAAAGTTTTGAAGTCATGGAGCATTTCTCCAATTTAAGTGATCAGAATTTGCCAAGACTCTCTCAACGAGGGCTTTTCTGATTGCTTCCGCGGGAGGCAGGGGTGGACTGGGACAAAAATTCAGCCCTGGCATTTTGTGTCCAGACCAGCCCACTACATTATCAGCCGACACTACATAAAAGTCCACAAATCTCGCAGCATCTCCTCTCATGCATACTACAGTACAAATGAGAGTCATATTCCTCGATAGCAGTTAACAAATAAAGCAAAAAACTCAAGGACTAAAACTGACAGCTATGGCAATCAATCACTCAGTATTTATTCATTATAGTCTCAACAGAACAACAGAAGTTAGGTCATGACTAGGGGTGGCACAAATCAAGTATGAATCCATAAAACATTAAAAGACACATGACATACTCAAATCAGAGACGTCTCAGTAGTAGCCAAAAAGTGAAGTGGAGGCAGTGAGAGAACAAGCCCCCCAAAAAAGAAAAAGTAAAAAGAAAAATGTCCAAAAATGGTATGCCTGTTTAAATTAATGACCAATCACAAACACGAAACAAGGGATTCAAGGGTCATTTGTATTTCACATTGCATTGAATTATCTAATGCAAATCTTTTGCGTTTTTCTCAAAATGATTTTTTTCCAACATTCAAAACGAATAATCTTGAAATCAGTAATTCCTATATACACCAAACTTTCCACCATTAATCTATGCTATGAGCTGAAAAAAAATTACAGAGCAATTTGTCAATACATCGTTCTAAAAAATATATATGTGCTATTTTGCGTAAAAAAACAGGGCGGAAATCAGTTTTTTGGAGCTACTTGCACTGTTTTTTGATTTATGAAGTTTTTTCTAATCATATAACATATTTGATTAGAAAATTAAAGAAAAATTAAATCTGTCTCTCACCAATTTTGAGATGATACGTTTACACGTATATGCAAATTAGCACATTTTTAACCAGATTACACCTCATTTGCATATCTAAACAAAATTTAGCGCGTTCATGTTAAATGTTTCAGATCACTCTGCCAACGCCGCTAGTCAGCACTCGCAAGCAGTGCAATGGATTGTGCAAATTCACAGAAGAGACCCAGGACAACTCTGACACCAACATTAACTCCACATAAGACTAAAAAAGTTAAACCCCTGACAAGTGCCCGAAAAAGATTGAAAATTGAGAGCGGCCGGCGTACGAGCGCGCACTGCGAGAGCGAGCAGAAAGGAAGAACAGTTGCGTTTTTTGGCCACAGGTGTCAGTCGCGAGTTTAAATTTCAGAAAATTGCATATAGCCCCTTTAACAAATTATATTTGATACAGCATGGAGGACACTCATTGCCACCCTAGTAATCATTTGTAATTTGAACAACCCTTTTTTGTGTCAGTAAGACGGAGCTTAGTCTTCTACACAATTTCACAAGTTTAGAGCATACACAGAGAGAAGGGCCTTTGACCTCTCATCTTTGCACAATCTTTCTTGATCTTCCTGGAGCCCTGGGTCCTGTTTTATTGTCTTTTCTCATCAGCTCAGAACTAAGATGGCCCTGGAAGAAAGCTGATTTTGTGTCTCTTTTGTGTTTTGTGATTTGGCCATATGGTTTTGATTGTTATCAAAACTAAAAGATCCAGGGATGAGCCATTCTCTGTTTTCTGGCAGAGACTACAAAAACTCTATCCAAATTCTCCTAATATTTGAAAGTGTTAACGGTAAGCCGGTATCCAGGAGTCTGTAAGAGAAATAGGCCCACAGCATCACTGATCCTACACCATATCACTGGGCATGAGGTTCATTTGTTTCTAGATACTAACGGGATGCCAATGCATCATCACTGCTCCAGTTGACATCTACGTGACATTCTTACTGTAACTGTGCAGCAATAACATTTTGGATTACTGTCTTCCTGATGAGCAGTAAATGGAAAAACATGATTTTCAGTTTAGCAACTGATTGCAGAATCTAATGGTTAAGCCTTTACACACCACTGTATCCTCTTGAGGTTTGCTAGAAATACATAACCTGCCCTACTTTCGATGTGTGTAATACTGTAGTAATGGAGACTGCATTGCATGTATGGGAATCATTTCGTAACCGCAAACTCAGTATTTTGTAACCCAGCTGGATACTAAGGCTACGGACATCACCGGAAATCCAGTAAGAGCTGCAGATACCAGGAGGATTACTGAGAATCCGAATCGTAGGCATTATATTCAGCTTAGATTAAGGTTACAGTGTTCAATGACTCAAACAACCGTCTACACGCTCGACTCTGTAAGTTTTACAGCAGGTCTGCCTTGTGTTGTAGCCAGAGAGCTCTGAGAACACTGCCTTGCAACGGACAAAATAAGACAAGTGAGAAGAATATAGCAGTTAGGAGATGGATCAAGAAGTACTGCTCGACTACAACACACCAAAAACCTTCAAGAGAAACAAGATTTATAGTTCCTTTTTTTTAAATACCATGCATCTGTTTTTCGGGAGTGTTCCACCTCTGACACACTTATCAGTATCTATAAAACACCACCTCGAAAAGCGGAAATATTTTATATTTAGAGTCTTTTGCTGACTTACTGCAAACCTGAAAGTTAACTTTAACTGTGTCTCACTTATGCCATGTCACAGCAAATACCAGATTGTTAAATTCCTGTTATTACCAAGAAAGGAAAGCTGGAAAGGAACAGAAATAAAGCACGCTAACACTACTGGCATTGATTTCTGTGGTTATAATAACTTGATTTACTATGCATTGTAACTCTTTATTTCTTCTTGCATGCGGAAAGACATCAAGAAGCATGCATAAGTAATGAACGTCACTGCTGGAACCTTTTTCCCTTGCTGGAATTCCAGCACATTTCGACAGCAGCGGCACCACATTCCTTCAGATGTCGTCGTCCTTGACGCAGCTCAGTAATTACTGACTTACTTTTTTGGCTTCCATGCCTGCCTTGTTTCTCCCATGGTAATGCTGGCTCAGCTACACTGCTGTGGTGCCAAAACTTATGACGATCATCGCTGATAAATGACGCGGGATTGACTTGGTGACCAGAGATTTTTGAGAAGCAAAAGTCTTGTAAAATAACCATGTGGTGTAGATTAGATCTGGACAGAAACTGTGATTTATCTCAGCATTTAATTCCTTTATTTGCCTATCACATTGGGGGGTGTAATTGTGGACATTTTGAGGGGGGAGTGTGTGATCAAAATTGGGAAATTTCCAGTTGTAACTTTTATGGTCACAAAATGTGTCATTGCCACCATATTTACGGGGTTATGATGACGTGTGAGCAGGGGCTGCTGGCCGGTGCTCTGGCACAGCTGAAATAGCAAGCAGCAGAGCCAGGACCTGAAACGCTATACCCAGGCCTCTAACATCTCACTAACCTCTCCTCCTCCTGTCTTTTCAACTCTCTTACTCTTCCTGCTTGCCTCTAATCTGAAATCCTTATATCCGTCCTCATCGTGCCCAGCTCTGCTCACCGTTCTAGCGTATCCCCATAAAATTCCTCCTACACCTTTTATCAACTTTGAGTAAATCTCAGAGGTTACAGTCTCATTTGAATATTCTAATGCACATAACCCTCTTCCTACTGGGGCGTGGCATCATTTTCCAGTTGCACAGCTGTGGCGTTGTTATGGGACCATCTGCTCCAGGGCTCATTAATAAGATAGCCACAAGCTAATGTGAAGAAAGAGTATTTGGAAATGAAGAGACAGGGCTATAAGAGGGAGGCTGCTTATTCATCCTCGTTCCTCTTCTGTTGTACAATAGAAATTACTCAGAGTTGGGAAAGCTTCCAGGGAGAGAAGAAGAAGTGGTAGGAGGAGGAGGAAGAATCTCAATCCTTTTCAACCCTTTGGAAGTTGCACAATGTCTTATGCTTTCACATTGAGTTGTTATGCAGCTTTGACTTCATGTATATGTGTTTGGAAATGAATAGAACAAGTCGCACTCCATCTGTTCTTGCATGAGAGTATTATTCAGGCACAGAATTTAGCATTTATATTTCCCCACTATCGATTAGCTTTAGTCTTTTAAATTAATCTGAGATAAATATTCTGTAATTTGTTGTCACGCTGTTTATCCTTTGGCATGTCTAAAAGTTGATATGGGTCTAACCATAAAGAAATATTGTTCGTTTTCTCATTCCAATTCCTGTAGGCATGTGGACCTTTTTTTAATGCACGCCTATTACGTAAAGTTAGGCCTAAAATTATTCATACCCCTGCTGGATTTAGGTTTAATCTTTACATTTAATCTTGACTCTAATGGAGAATCTGTGAAAGGAGATACAGATTAGGGTGATGGAAAGGAGGCTTTCCAACCTAAAAGACCTGGAGTTTATCACCGAGTTTTCAAAATACCAGTGCAAACATACAAAAAGATGCTCTGAAGGATTGTATTTAGAGGTGGGCAGTAAAATAATCTCAATAATTGATTGAGAAACCGTTATATAAGCAATTATAAAGATTGGCTTTAAAATTCACTAAGACAGATAATACATAGGGCTGAACAAGCAATTTGTGAGATCATCCATCCATCTATCCATCCATCATCTATACCTGCGTATCCACTGGAGGGTTGCGGGGGGCTGGTGCCTATCTCCAGTAATCAACCAGTAATGTGAGATCACATTTAAGAAATTTTGGAAGATGGAAAAGAGATAGCAAAAAGTAGTGGAAAACTAATTTGTGTTCATTTCTGGCTGTAAGCAAAAATATGTGTCCTTTTAAACAGTTCTGTGAATGGGATTTGTACATCAAAATTGCTCGTTGAGAAACTTTCATTATTAATCCATGAAGTCATTTCACTAGTTATTATGAATGTTTTCTTACTTGTTTTACTTTGTTCTTTTAGTTTGTGTTAAAACGAATACTTAGTTAGAAACTGATTTATTGATTTGAAGCCGTATGGTGATAGTTATTGAAACTGTTCTACATGGAAAAAAGTATTCTTGGTTAGAAAAATACATTTAAAACAAAATCTGCTCGTGGTATGAATTATTTTGGTTGTAAACGTGTAGGCCTATAGTGTGTGTATTTGGATCAAGGGTATATAATTATGTGTCCTCCTGCGTAAAGATTGAGTAAGTTACTTTTTTGATTTTTATATAATGAATGTATGCCTGACCATCTTGGGCTGAATGTTCACTGCTCTACACTGTTAACCTCTCAAACCCGTTGACATGCTGTGGTGAGTGAATCTTCATCACCGCTGGAAGAGCCTTTGCATAATGTATAATTACACGATGAAATGTTAGTATCAGGTCATTTTTTCAACATTTGAGTTGCACTTCTGCAGATTATTTAGCAATGGTGCATATGTGCAGAGTAAATGGTCTTTCTGTGTTGTATGCACAATATTAGAAAATCTTACAATGGCATTAAAAAATATTGTAATGGCAAAATGAGTTGCAATATTTGCCTATTTTCTTATTTCCTTACTTTCTCATCTGTGCTTCCATCACTCTGTGACCTTTGGCATTTCGGTCAATGTCATTGTGTGCAGTGTGAGGATCTGCTGGTGTGAGACTCTGTCCTACTGGCTAAATATTACATTGGCATGTAAAATACATGTGTAAAGCACTTGGATTACATTAGCCAACAATTACTGCACTTCAAACAATCCTTTGCGATATGAAAATTACACACTACAATTTCCCGATGGTGATATATTTGCAGTAAGGGCTGGTCGATATGGCCTAAAAATAAAATCTCAGATTTTTTCACACCAAATCCGATTTCCGATTCTAATCGATTTTTTTCTTTCTCCCTTTACTTTCGTAAACAGAAATAACAAATGACAGAATCAATTTTTTAAAAACTCTTATTTTAATATCTCCTTTGGGAGTCTACCTGAATTCAAAGTTGTGTGCAAAGTTGGTGGCACATACATGGCGTCCAAAGTTTTCAGTAGGTAAATAAAGGGGTTGGTAAATCTCGATTTTCTCAAAAATAAATCTTCTTAAACAGCAAATTCGAATTAATCGATAAAATCGATTTATCACCCAGCCCTAATTTGCAGTATATTGTACATCCTTAGCTCTTGGCATTAAATATTTCAACATGTTCAGAAATCATGACAAGCTTAGCTAGAGATCCAGTTACATATGTCAGAGTTTCAGATGTGTAGAAAGATAATTCTGGAGATGCTTATCTTCATAGATTATAAAAACACATTGCATAAAGGTAATAGTGTGACAGGACTGTTAATATTCTGATGACGGTCCCACTATTTGGTTACACATTCCTTAAAAACACAAAGGTAAGATGCAAAAACCTCCTGCTCTGCTGGGTCAGCTTCAATTCACCGAGTACGCACGTCCACTTTGACAAATGAAAAATACCCACATTTTGCTTGCAAAATGTAACAAATTCTTTCTTCCGACGGTATGCAAATGTATACAGTTAAGTTGTTTTATATAGAAACTGGCAGTGCCAGGATGCATTGTTGCTCTCTTCTGTTAACATGTCTGACTAGCTGGACGGACTCTCAAAGCCATTGAGGCCCATGCCTGATAGTGACCGATAGTCATGAAAAAAGAGGGAAGAAAATGTGGGTTAATCGTACCAAATTTTAACAATATCACAGCTGCAGTTTCCAACGAATAATTTCAACATCAAGTTTGACTTCTTAGGTGATTAAAAAACTGAATACAAAAACTCCAGATGCCAAAGTAACAATCACATCTTAGGCCTGAACATCTCCTCCAAGCTAAACATCTGTAGTTTAGCAAATGGCTTTGATTCAGATTTATCTGGAGGTTGGTGGAGAAAAGTGCAGATTACTGCTTTGAACTATGTGATGACAGACTGTGATGTTTCAATTGCTTTCAGAATCACTTATAAGGTGTTTTCACACTTCCTGTTGATTTCCATCAGCGGTTTGGTCTAAGGAAACAAATGCCACATTACCAGGATTGTTTCGATTATTATTATTTTTTACTTTTAGAAAGGACTAGGAGCAGATAAAAGACTAATAAAAACGTGGCTGTAACTGGAGCTACTTTTAAGTATGTTTACTTAAAGTATCTGTGCTGAAAATACTTTACTCTAAGAAAACGTAAAGGCCTATTTCTTTTCTTTTGGAACTATAAGAAGGTCTTCAGATGCACTAAATTTGAGCTCAGAGAGCATTTAGATGCCCTGATGGCTCTTTAAAGTGCATCTGAAAAGCATTTCTCAGCTCTGATGTACAAACTCAGCTCACGGCATCAGCAAGAAGTGTTTCTTTAGCGAGCAAAAACACAGCAGAGCTTTCAGTCGATAGAGAGTGCACTTATTTTCTGGCGGGCCGTGTCAGTGCAGGCATTAGATAACATTTTATTTGATGGTGTTCAATGGCTGACTCGTCCTCACCTCTCGCCCAGGCCTCTACTGCTCTTCAGCCCACATGCGCTCCCATGTAAAAACCTAACCGTACAGACATCCACCCACTGACTCACTCTTAGAAGCACACACTCCCCGCTCTCCGCATCCTTCCTCTGGAGGATTCTGGCAGTTGTTTATGTTATTGAACTGGTTATCACATTACAGCTGGAACATCACCAGGCTTGGAGAGAAAGACTCCTGCTGCTTTCTCAAGAAAGGAAGAAAAAGCAGAGAAAGTGCAAAGGAGAGGCAAGAGCAGAGGGAAGGCAAGATGAGCATATGCTCAAATGTTATAACTACATTCAAAACCTCTGAATCACCACGCTTCCTACTTATTTTTTGGGAAAGAGAAATTTACTCCTTCCAAAAGTACTCTAATTTAGATGTTTTTTTATCAAAACATTTTTCCATGCTTATAAAAATAAATCTGCATTTAAAACAGTCTGTGGGATTCGCTGAAAAATGCTGTAATACCTATTCCACACCAGTGAGTGGTGGCAACGTTCACATTAAACTTAAAAGAAGAAGAGCCTGAGAATGGCTAAACCAGTGCTAGGCTTCCCCAAAGCAATTGTAGCTCATGCTTTTCTTCAGACTATTTTCTATTTCCTATCTGCACCGATCCCACTTTTTCAGTCCCGATACAGATTTCGGTACCTGGGCTCTGTCGATACCTGATACCGATCCGATACTATTGTTGAATTAATAACAAACTGTATACCCTCCACCTTATGCCTTACTTGAAGAGACTAAAGGTACCAGACTTTACTAACTAAACATAACTAAGACTTCTTTTTTCCTTTTTGACCCCGCTCCTTTTGTTTTGCTGAGGTGCAGGAATTCAGTGTGCTCCTTAGCATAGTGTTTCTGGATGACCTTGATTAAAGTGGTAGCATTGTACTTTGCAGTAATACCACCTCCCCTCAAAACATTTACTTTGCAGACATTGCAAACAGCCCACGAACTAGTTGAAGTGGCAAGCGTGAAATATCCCCACACAGCCGACCCTCTGGCTTGCTCCATGTTGCTTCTAGCATGCGACACACGTGAAGCTGACGCATGAAATACTTTCTGCTGCAACGAAAAAAAACCAAAAACGTAAACCTGGATCGCCCAGTGGATCTGTTCATTTTTCCGATCTCCGATCCAGCTATTTTGTCAGTATCACCGCCGATATCCGATCCTAATATCGGATCGGTGCACCCCTTTTTTCTAGTTCAGGAAGCAATAGCAGGCACACACACAGTAGGCCGTTACATCCTTGTTTTTATTCACCTTTGGATATCCAGTCCACACTGACCACAAACTCAGCTTCTAAGAATCTCAGCTTACAAAAATCTATAAGCTCAAGATGAAATGTTGATGAAAGATGTACTTGATCTGCTCTCTTAAGGCTGACACATCTTTGGTCTAAAGCAGTGCCCCTCAATAGGTGGCCAGGGGTCTGCATCTGGCCCTCGAGTTGTATATTTGTGGTAATTTCTATGTTTTCTATATGGTAGGCGGTGTGGAATTGCATGTGTTGTGTTTCCATAATAACAGGAAGACCATCATTAGACAGCATGGGACAAATTTCCACAGCTATGCCGATGATACACAACTATATTTATCCATAAATCCTGATGAACCCAGTCTGTTAGGTAGATTACAGGCATGTCTGGAAGACATAAAAACATGGATGAATCTAAACTTTTTGTTTTTAAATTCTGACAAGACAGAAGTTGCTGTCTTTGGACCAGAAGTTCTAAAACAGAAACTGATTAGTCAATCACTTCATCTGAATGGCATTCAATTGGCCCCCAGTAATAACGTAAAGAACCTTGGCGTTATTTTTGACCAAGACTTGACATTTAAATCCCATATTAAACAGGTTTCTAGGATTTCCTTCTTTCACCTCCTGAAAATTGCTAAAATTAGAAACATCCTGTCCAGGAGTGATGCTGAGAAACTAGTCCATGCATTTGTTACTCAAGGCTGGGCTACTGTAATTATTTACTATCAGGTAGTCCACAAAATGCCATTAAAAGCCTTCAGTTGATCCAAAATGCGGCAGCAAGAGTTCTGATGAATATTAAAAAGAGAGATCACATTTCTCCTGTTTTAGCTTACCTTCATTGGCTCCCTGTTAAATCCAGAATAGAATTTAAGATCCTTCTTCTTACATACAAAGCCCTTAATAATCAAGCTCCATCATACATCAGAGATCTAATTGTTTCATATGTTCCTAACAGAGCCCTTCACTCTCAGACTGCAGGTTTACTTGTAGTTCCTGGGATTTCTAAAAGTAGAATGGGAGGCAGATGTTTTAGTTATCAGGCTCCTCTCCTGTGGAACCAGCTCCCAGCTTTAGTCCGTGAGGCAAACACTCTGTTTACTTTTAAGGCCAGGCTTAAAACTTTCCTTTTTGATAAAGCTTATAGTTAGAGTGGCTAAGGTCACCCTTAGCTATCTCTGTAGTTATGCTGCTATAGGCTTAGACTGCTGGAGGACAGACTTACCAGTTTTCTTCACTCTGCTACTTCCTTTTCTCCTACTACTCTCCAGTTGTATTACAGTACATTCTGTTATTTCGACTGTTAACTTTGTTTTCTCTCAGTGTTTCTCACTGCTTGGCTGCAATGCCCTGTTGGACGGGGCGCATCGACTGGGATGATGCTCCCAGTAACTGAACATCCACTGTGTCATGTTATCAACTTTTTACTTTCTGTAACATAGAAAGTTCTCTTACATCAGATCTTCTGTTCTTTCTGTGTCTCTGCTCTGTCTTCTCAAACCCCCAGACGGTCGTGGCAGATGGCCGCTCCTACTGAGCCTGGTTCTGTTGGAGGTTTCTTCTTGTTAAAGGGGAGTTTTTCCTCTCCACTGTCGCTACATGCTTGCTCAGTATGAGGGATTGCTGAAGGATTGCTGTGGTTGGAAAGTCTGCCCAACCTCATGCCAATGACTGACGCAATCTGCTGGGATTCCTTAAATAGGAAACTTTTTAACTGATTGGAATGTTTGTATAAATGTTTTGAAATGACTTCTTGTTAAGTGCCTTGAGATGACATCTGTTGTGAATTGGCGCTATATAAATAAACTGAATTGAATTGAATTGAACCACTAGATATCAAGATGGTAGCCAAGTAACGGGACAACGAGGACTGTCATCTCCATCCCAACGACCCGCTGACATCCTCTCAGGGTCACTCAGACATTACGTCAGCAAGCGGCACGCTTTTCCATGTTTATACTTTCTCGATAGTCGAACCAGAGATTTGAAGAAAATGACTTGAAAAATGGACAATTCAAAGACAGAACAGATAAATGAACAGAACAGTTTGGATTCATTCTCCCTCCAACCTTAGCTAAAATAAAGGTTTCCATTTTGAATTGGATTATGAGAGCAAACTCAGACATTTTGAGCAGGCATTTTCTCAAAAATCCAAGTTAAGAACAACAAAAAATATTGCACTATGTTTGTCTTATCATGCTGCTTGCAGGATTCTTGTGGCATCTATGACACAACAACAAAAAGCAGAGGGCTCAGTCAAAGTGACATGGATTGTGAAATAGTTTGTATTGCAGTTTGATTCCTGTTTATAGATTAATTCTGTGGAGGGGTTGATTCTCTGCTAAACTGAAATGGATTTCTTATTTTCTTTTAGTACCTGTTTTATTATTTTAATACTTGAGATGTTTTCATCATTTTGAAATGTGGCTTAACAGACTATGATACATGGACCTTTGACTTATTGGAAAATGTATTTTTGGTCTTTTAAGATTTAAATTTGAGTACCCTTGGTCTTGAGTTGTGACTCATTTTTATGAGAAAAGTGTTAGCTTAGACTAAAATGCCCCCTGACTTGTCTCCTGGAGTTACAAGCATTTTCTTTAACCATCTGTTCCAGCAGCAGTGGTGCAGTTGGTAGAAACTGCAGCTGCCCCTGGTGGAAGCCACCAGTAGATTTAGCCCCCATAAAAGTAAAGCAAAAAAAAAGATGTACCAATTTATATCCATTATGTGCAATACTGCCAGGCGTAAATTAAGGATGAATTAGTCCTGTGACATTAAGCAGTAGAGTAGTGGTACCTTTCGCTTCAATCAAAAAAGAGGAAATTGAGAAAACAGACTTGGTGGTTTTAAACTCCTCACTAGAAGTTCAGAAAACTTCTTTATGTTGTTTTTGCACACCCAGCAAGAAAACATAATCCAGAGATGATTTTTTTTCTCCCTCCTTTTTACCCCATGGTTTTGTCAAAAGAAGTGCTGCGCTTTCAAATCCCTTCTCTTCTTCTCAGCTCTGCTCCCTTTCTACAAACAGATACTGCTCGTCCTAAATATCCTGCGTTTCACCACAATTCTCTTTGCACAGAACTTTGTCTGACAAAAGCATTCGGAGAATGTTCATGAGGGCTGCTGGTATCTCCAAATTCCTGAATAGGGGTTGCATCTGTTTGCATCAAAGCAGGAATCTAATAGCGCCTGAGATTAGCTGCTGGTGTCTCATTGGGGGAAAAAAAGTTTTCTCTCCAAACAATACGACTCTGTAAGGGTGAAAAGGAGTTGACTCGGAGGTGGATTGACTTAAGTGTGACCTTTAGGATTAGAAGATCTACATCCGGTCAAGCTGTGATTATGGTTCTACATTGAATTGATTAAACTGTAAACCTGCGTACTGTAGGTTAAAATGATTATGGATTAAAAAGACAGCATGGGTTTCTTCTGAATGCCTCCACCAGCTCCACTGAAATTAAGCAAAGGAGCTTAGTGCTTTTAGCTCGTAGTTCTGGTACGTCGTAGCATCTGTTGTTATAGCTGGACCCAGCATACATGCGCTCCAACCACTCAAAACGCACGCAAGAGGATCACGAAGCCATGTTTTAATGCACTGAGGGGGAAGACAAAAGTGTATGTGCGAGTAGGTGGGTGATACAGTATAAAGGAAGGCTTTTCACAGAGGACAATTCCTCTGGAGTCACAACAGGTGTGTGTGTGTGTGTGTGTGTGGATTGCAGAGAGGTATTATGAGCTGGGCTGGAGGGCTTATGAAGGGTCCCCTTTGCCCCACCTGTAGCCCGTCAGCTGTTGTAAGCCTGTTAAAACTTCAGCTGTTTCTGAGGAGAACTGTCTGTGCGTGCCTGTTTGTCAAAGTCAGGGAGATTGCAGAAATTAGGCAGGGGAGGGCTGGCTCCGCGTGGCCCTCACCGCCCAGTTGCACATCAAACGCCTTGTTGCCTTTGGGGGATTTTAGCGCCTCTTGCCTGAATGGAGCACTGTCACAGCCACGTTTTTCTTTGCCTCATTCCTGCTCATTGTATCCCAAGTCAACAACTTGCCAATGAAAAGCACAAAGCAGGAAACTAAGAGGTATAAAATAAGAACAGTTAAAAACGCTGATGTAATGTAAGTACAGCTGTCACATTCTTTACATTACAGTCTTTCATAGCTAACTTCCTAGAAAGCTAAATGGCTTAAATATAAAATGAAAACTGATTTTAATTTCAAAGTGTAAACATAAAGTCTTCTGCTAGATCTCCAACATCTAGCTTTTATCTTCTATAGGGAACATTTGGTCGCTGTATGTTGGACGCAGGGGTTGTGTTAACCGAATATTTTCTGTATTTCACCGTTTTTATTTTTAAATGGTGACAGAAAAATCTGAAGACCTTCAGTCATTTTGACAGATCGGTATTCACACCTTTGACCACTTGGTACAAATTTGCAGACATTTTCAACTTTATGCATTTATGCATGGACTACAGGTAACAAAAAAAAAGATTCCCATGAGAACATCTGAGCATCATCTCAGACCTGGACACTGTACTCGAGGCATCTCGCTATCCGGGAGGTACAGCGCGTTGAAGAGTTATTGAGGCTTTGGAGCGCACCGCTCCCAAGAGCCCGATGTCGTGCCAACCACCGGTGCATCATGTGGTATTTCCTCCCTCTGAAGCGACAGCTTGTGGGTCAGGAAACCGCTCGTTCAGGGAGTCTCTCCGACTTCTGATCACTTCAATTGGAGAAATGTTTCCTGACTTCAAAACTTTGACTGAAGTTGCCCTTAATTCCAGCCTCCAGTGTGTCAGCGGAGTGCGGATTCAGCCTCTAGAACAACATCTAAACCCCCATGAGAAGTCATCTGTCCATGGCTAAAATCCAAAACCTCATGACGATAACCTCTGCAGCAATTCAACTATTAGATTATGCACAAATGGGTGCGCATTTCAGTTCCATGCATTCAGGCAACCGGTGAAATAATTGTATTTTAAGTGCTATCGTTTAATTTAATCTTCTAATTTATATTTCGCTGTTCAACTTGTTGAGATTGAATATAATTTGAAATGAATAAAAAATACGATTGAACATGTTATTTCAAAAACTGACTGGTAAAAATATATTATGATCTATTTTTTTTTGACCCCGTCGATTAAAATGACGAACAACAAAAATATCTAGTGTAACCTCTTGTTTGACAGGTAATTATTGTTTCCTAATATGATTGGCTCGAGTAATGGGATCCTTCAGTGATTGAACCTGGTCAAATACTGAAAAGAAAAAGTAAAATCCCTGCTATTTTTAAACTGTTAAACACATCAACAAAAACATGTTTGTGACACACTTTTTGTTCTGAGTTTCGAGGGACTGCAGCATATTTAGGGATACAAAGCCCAGCCATCTCCAAGCCTATTGTTGATAACACATTGCTGTGCTAATTCAGTTGCTCTTAGAACATGTTTTGTTTAATGTACTCCCAAACCTTGTTATTGGTCTCGATCATACTTACTGTAAACAGAAACATGTGCTATTACAGTAACTGCCCCCATGAATCACAGGGAGCACTAAACAGTATCCTTTAGGAAATGAAACAATATATCTCAAATTTACTGTAATATATTAACATTAAATATATAAGTTTAGATGGAAGTACAGTGGACCCCCTCCTATTAGTAATTTGGTGTACACAGATTCACCTATTAGCATATGTTTCTGTAGAATGTAACTAAATTATTTAAGGAAAATTCTACTGTGGACGCTATTGGCTGGCACTTGAAAAGCAGCCAATCAAGGAGCAATGTTCATTCCCCTGCCGCTGATTGGCTTTACCCCCGTGAGGAGAAGGAAGAAGGAAGACCATTGATGATAGCTTCAGCGGTAGCACCAAGATGGTTTCCACTTTGCGTATTAATGCAGTTTATGGTATATTTGGTGTTTGAACTATTAAAATAGGCATTTATAAGCATGTTTAGCAGAGGTCTCAAGTAAAGATTGTTTTCCAGTAGATTGATAGACTACATATTGTATAGGGTCTGTGTTTACCAAGAACGTATATGGTTTTTTACATCGTATGCCATATCATGTCAGAACCTAACCAGCATTATTTTCATATTGCATGGTTTCCTAATGATGTGCAGCCTTAGTATGTGTTGTTTCTGGTGATTTTTCTATCAAGAGACCTACAGCACATGTTATTAATGATGAATATTTTTAATATTTCATCATAAAATGAAAGCAACATGGGCACAAATTGGTACATCAATAGTGGTGATGGAAATGCTTCTTCTTTTTTGTTGAAACACAATGTTGCCCAATCTGTAGGTCTCTCTGAGCCTCAGTATCCTACAGTTTTCATTTGATCAGCTCCCCACCATTGTTCGGTCAACATAAGGTTGTAAAATATATAAATAACTAAATGCTGTTATTAAAAGACTACTTGTTCAATGGCAAGTGGAAAAAAAACTCTTTTTTCCACACATTTAAATTACTCATTGTTAAATTAGCTTAATTGTGTAAATTAAGACCTATGCTTTCCTTGACCAAAAGCAAAATTGGTGGCAAAAGATCTTAATATTGCCAACTAAGATTTAGCTGATCACCGACTCTAGATTGCATGAAAGTTTAGAATGTTTTTAGGGTGGCATTTAACAATTCTGGAAGCTAAATTAGTCATACTTTTAATGCAAAAGCCATTCCCTATAAACCAACATTTGTGTCTTTCAAATATGTTTTCCAAAAGTCATTAAAACAAACCTGTTCACTCAACTGCCGGTTAAATATTAATTTATGCATTCATTTACACTGATTGCTTTACTATAATGAAATTCCCAAATCAGCCTTACTAGCAACCAATAGGATTCATCACCTGAGGTTTGAGTAAGGCAGCTCTGAGAACAGAGTTAATAAAAAAGATGTTGTTAGTTTGGCCATTTAAGAGACGATGTTCCTCCTCCAAACCTTTCCATCTCGACAGCTCTTTGAAACTGACATTGATGTAAACTTGATTTCACATGTTGGCTCTTATTTTTCCTTAGTGTAAGCCCATCTCTCCACACCCCGGACGGTCAGGTTGGCGTGGGAGTCACATGTGTCGAGTGATTTATAGCTTTAATTTAGTTGATAGATTAAAATATGGCAAAGAAACAAGCGCACAGCTTTAATTAGCAGAACACAGCAAGCTTCTGTTTTACTTGAACTCACTTGACAGGAAGACAGAAGGGCTTACAACTAAATTAACACATCGAAAAAGATGCACTGTGTAGAGGAACGCATTTATTCTGTTTGCAAAAATTGGGTTTTTGTTTGATGTCAGAGGCGATTTAGTGATCTTACTGTTAATAGCTGTTAATGTACCTGAATTGTAATTAATATTTTGTGATAAATTAAAGAAGGAATAGATGGAAGCCTTGCAGCTTTTCGATGGTGCAGACGACGGCTGGAGCCTTTGTGGTGGCGCCTGATTGAAGGAGACAGTTGAAGGGAGCAGGTTGCTGCGTCTGTTATGGCTCGTCTTGCTGCTCTTGACCTTTAGCCTTTAGCTGTGACAGCTCCAGGGACTGGAAGATGCCAAACCTCCACAGACTCGGAGACTAAAGACTTGGAGTTTATGCAGTCAGAAGTTTTATATTGACCTTTCTAAAGACTTTATGACTTTCTTAACTATTAGAATTGGAACTTGCCTCTATTTACAAGCTTTCAAATGGTTGTAACAATTTATGAAATAACATCTAAAATGTTACTTGTGGAGCTAAAGATGATTTGTGTTTTTATTTGGCAAGTAATTTATTTACATTGTACATCTACATAATTAATCAAAATTACATCTGTCTTTTGTGGAGGATATTGATAATTAGCATCTTTCTTTAGATATTGGGAGATCAAACAACACTTGGGAGGGGAGTCCAGCTGTCACATCTGTTGATGACCAAGCAGCAGGGGTTGTTTGTCAAGTGAATGTGACTCCTTTGTCAGTAGTGACTCTTCTCTTTTTTGTTCTGTGTTCACTTACCATGGCAACCAACTTTGTCTGGCGAGTGGGTGACTTTAGTCTTCTCTACTTACATTACTGCTTAAGGTTTCAGCACAGATATGTGCCCCACCATCAGGTCCAACACTCTATGTCTGTTGATGTTAGCTGCTAGCACTGCTAGTATGCCCACCTGGATTCAGAGACACTGCTTTGGTGTCAGTCAAAAACAAAATCATTGCAGTAATGTAATTAAATGTTCTTGTAATAAGCCGTCCGCTTGTCTAAGATCTAGTCCTCTTCAACAGATCTTCTTTTAGCTGGATCTTGTTAGCAGCTCTACTGCCCAACCTCCATCTCCAAACACCACATTCTTTGCATCCTCACTCAGTCAGCCCAGTCAGCTTGCTGCTTCCTTAGCAGTTGAATATACAGCCTCTCCTCAATAACTAGCCAATCTATTATCTTACATACATCATTAAAGGTCATCATTATCTTCATATACCCCCCCCAAAAAAAAGAAAAAAAAAGAAAGAACAACAACCCCAAAAACATTGCATTATGTAAGATGGAACCAACACTAAGTTTACTTCCTGGAGTGAGGGAGGCCACTGTAAAACTAAAAATAACTATTTTCGAATCATGTTTACGATTTACTTCACTGACCAATGTATAAGACCCACCTCTTCAGTCAGTCACATGGCAGAAAGTAAAGTATTTAAGTTCTAGATGTGGTAAAGATTACTCACTGTGTTCAATATGAGCATCACAAACAGGTAAGAAAGGGATTTAAATGGTTTTTAATTTGAGTGTTTGAGTATTAACTGCTGATATGGGATTTTGACGTAGCACCATCTCTAGGGGTTTACAGAAAATGACAAAATAATCATTGAGCAGCAGTTCCACAGCGGAAAATGGTCAGACTGGTTGAGATGTAAAAACAAAAAGCAATGGCAGTTGAAACTAGAAAAGCACTCGGAGAGTGCAGACCTCTGCCAAGGCAGCTCAGTCCTGAATCTACCCTTAACCCTAACACCCCCCCAAACAGTGAATTAGATCACCCCCAAAATGTAATCACTTGTCCCCAGTTCCACTGCAGACATTTCCTGAAAATATCATCAAAATCTGTCTGTAACTTTTTTGAGTTATGTTGCTAACTAATTAAAACATAACCACCTTGGCGTAGGTAACAAAAACTTAACGGGTGGACAGGCCATCTGGCATACCGGGCATCATCCCGGTGGGCCGTTGATCCAATGTGGGCCGGTCCGCAGTTTTTTTGTTTTTGTTTTTTTCTCCTCTCTCTAAATTCCCTCCAATTGGGCCAGCCAATTGGCTACAGAGGGCTAGCAGTTTGTTGCCAGAATCGACACATATTATTGGTCTATGTTTGTCATCGTCAATCAATCATGGGCTGACAGCCTATGAGAGCCATTACAGGGCTGTCAATCACAACACAAACCAGGGTGGGCGGGACCTCATGACATGGGCCGGAGTGGTGGGACGGAATGCTGCTGAGCTGAAAATGGCGCTGAAAAAGTACGGCTAAAAAAAGCTGAAATCTGTGGAGGTGGAAGCTGCTAAATGTTTAATGTTGACAGACCTATGTGGTGCCGGGGTCGCCACCCCAGCAGCAGGTGCTGCTGCGCGAGGAGACGCGCAAAGTGGAGACATGCATGGTAAGGAACGTTAGCGTGGGGTTGTGACCTGAATAACTGAATACTTGTGACAACATATTCGCCCAGAGTTGAAGGGCTGACTGTTGGTAGTTGCGGTTGATTTAGTTAAATATGTCAAATTGTGATACTTTCGATTATTATTGTTCAGATGATTTAGCCAAGCTAGCTAACAGCTACTATCGGCAGCGGTCTCTGGTTGCCATAGCAACAGTAAACATTAAGGGGAGACACTACAGGTGAATAGGGAAAAAAGTTAGCTTCAAGATACCTTCATGAAACTTGACAAACATCATTAAAACAAACATCTTTTGTATTAGAAGTTTTGATATACATTTTGTTTAGATATGCAAATTAGGTGTACTCTGGTTAGAAATGTGCTAATTTGCATATATTTGTTTACAATATATGACGAGATGATACGTTTACAAACGTATCATCTCAAAATTGGTGAGAGACAGATTGAATTCTTCTTTAATTTTCTAATCATATATGTTATTAAAAACCTTTTTACAGAGGGAAATAGGTTTATTTCATTTCATTACTTCATAAATCAAAAAACAGTGTCAGTAGCTCCAAAAAACTAATTTTCGCCCTGTTTTTTTCACAAAATAGCAAAAATATTTTTGTGATGTCAATGATGTATTGACAAATCGCTCTGTAATTTTCTTTCAGCTCATAGCACAGAACAATGGTGGAAAGTTTGGTGTATATAGGTATAACTGATTTCAAGATTATTCGTTTTGAATGTTGGAAAAAACTAATTTTGAGAAAAACGCAATTAAAGATTTGCATTAGATAATTCAATGCAATGTGAAGTACAAATGACCCTCGAATCCCTCGTTTCGTGTTTGTGATTGGTCATTAATTTAAACAGGCATACCATTTTTGGTCATTTTTCTTTTTACTTTTTCTTTTTTGGGGGCTTTTTGTTTAGACTGCTTCGCGTTAACAGGCAACCGGAAACAGTGAGACGGAGAATAGAACGCCAAATCTGCACTAAAATGATAAAAATAGTCGCGTTTCAGAGTTTTAGTTTATTCTATTCTGAAAGCCAACATATTAAGGATGTTAAATATCTACAAATCTCTAAATTGAACAGGTCACGAAAAAATCCATGTTTTTGCCTGTAGTGTCTCGGCTTAACATGAACTAATGTGTCAAGCCACATGTGCTTTATTTGTTGACTGCTATCAAGGAATATGACTCATTTGTACTGTAGTATGCATGAGAGGAGATGATGCGAGATTTGTGGACTTTTATGCAGTGTCGGCTGATAATGCAGTGGGCTGGTCTGGACAGAAAATGCCAGGGGTGAATTTTTGTCCCAGTCCACCCCTGTTCAAGACCATGTTTGTTGTATCAACTAAATCTCAAAACTGTAGCTGTAGCAAACAAAAGGACCCTGTCTTCTCTAATGGGCCCTGAAGACATGATGATGAATGGAAACCCAATCGGCAGGCTGGAACCAACTGTGGTCTTCTTAAGTTTGTTCATTCCATACAACAGATCTTTTAGAGATGTTGACCTTTTTACAAAAGAGCCAGTGGCTTAGACCATCTATTATGTTTTCTTTATGGCTTTTAGGGAAGTTAAAGATTTCCCATTGTTTAAATTAGAAAAACACATTTCATTTCAAGTTTTTGGCTTACATTTATTGGAAAAATAAAACATTTGCTCATCTTCCTGTACTAAATCAAAGAATTGTGGTGCTCTAAAGAATAATGTGTATTTATCAAGTATTTGTGACAGTGCTGAATAAAAATGGACTAGTTGATTGGTTAAAAAGACTTTATGAACACTAAGGAAATCAATAAAATGTTTTTAAAGCTGCCGCTCAATAACTAAGCACCCCTGCTGCTTTGGAAGTCATCTGTTTAGCTTTATTATGCTGCAAGGTTTGTCAAGAGGGTGACTAAATCGTGGAGAATTCCTCAATAATGTAGGTCACACACAAGAGAGACGCTCTCTGTGGTGCCACACCAGAGAAAAGCTTTGTCATTTCTTTATTTACACCATCCTATGGAGGGAAACAGATTTGCATAATCAGGGTATTCACTGTCAGACTCTTGAAAGCATATCATGTTTATTCTCTAACCTATTAGTCATTATGCACAAAGACAAAGTACCAAATAAGCTTGTCTTTAACAAGCTCTCTTGAGTTTGTCTTGGCATGGCTCATCACTTAGGTGGCACACCTTCGATGTCAAACTGCACAAATATAATCTCAGCCTTTTTTCCAGTACTGTTGTCGAGGATTTACAGCAACACGAATGGATGTTTATCACTGCAAGAGCTGAAGCTTATGTGCTCTTCAGTTTCCTTTCAACATAAATACACTTGCCTGTGGGCAAAGGAGCAGCTTCTCCTCACTGCTCTGTAGAAGAAAATATATTTCTTGTTCAGTGTTTGTGCCTCCCCCACCTCTTCTCTGAGCCGAATCCCCACCACACATAGCCAGCACCACACAGTCTTGGCGAATGCTTTTGTTTCTGCCTGGATGAGCGGAGGTAGCCTCACAGATCCCCATTTTAGGCTCTGGGCCAAGACCGTGTGTTGAACATGGTGGGCCCCCGGCAGTCATGCACACTGATGACAAATGTGGATGGCAAGCAGGGGGAAAACCTTGAGAATGGGCACAGAGATAAGGCCATTTGAGAACTCATGTTTGTTGTGGGAGCAATTTTCTCTTGAGACCTCTTTCATTGTGATTGTTGAGTTTTGACAAACTGTATATTTTTTCCTATTCTTTGGCAGAGTTTAAAACCCTTTTTTAATCATTCTCTTATGTTTCTCCTTATAAGTTTCTGCTTCCAGATGATATTTCTCTCTGGAATTTTCATCCCCTCCATTAGGCTTGGCAATTACGTGCCTGCATCCCTACGTTCATTCGCTGTGCTGAGTGGAAACTCTGAGGCACAACTGTTTAGCAGACTCCTGGCCTTCCATTTCCCACACCCTTCAGGCCCCCTTGGAGATTTCAAGGTCAGGAAAGGGCTCGGGCTGAGATTCATTGCTTGGGAAGTTCTGTCTCTGTCGCAAGTGGCTACAGAGAGCCAGTCTCTCCTTTTACAGTACTGTTTGTGGTCATCTGCCGGTATTGATTCGAGTTCCGATCTATCAGGGGGTCTCTTATTTTCCTTAGCTTTGGACTGTTCATCAGATGGCAAATGGCTCCCGTGGATTAGGTAAGTGGAGCTGTTTTGAAATTCGGATGTTGAAAGTTCTGGCTGAGCAGCACAAGACCTTACCAGCGTGTTGAACTCTCCAACAGCTGAGCATGCAAGCCTTGTGTTTGTGTGTGTGTGTGCGTGTGTGTGCTTATGTGTGTTAGTGTGTACATTTTAGGGGGTCGGGTTGAAGCGAAAGGGGGGCTGGCCTTTAAAGGTCCAGTGGAACAAAAGTTATGTAGGCAGCTGCCATCCTGCTGCCAGCAGCTCATGATCCAAATGGAAGATGTACACTCACACATGTGCGAATGGGATAGATTGGCGTGCAGACAAGGATCTGACACACTGAGCTGGGCGGCTGTAGTTGCTCCCGTCACTCTCAGGCCACACACATGCTCATGTGTACACAGAAAGTTCCTGTTCCTATTCAGTCAACTTCCCAAAACTCAAAGAAATATAATTTTTTTTTTTATGTTTTACTGCTCAAGAAGCTAAATCAGGCTTTAAAGTACTTACTGTGTAAGATACCTGCTAATTTCTGAAATGAAAGGTGACTTTAATGTCTTAATCATATTTACTATAATTTGACCAATTTGTATATGCAGGACTAACAAATACATGATTATAAGTAGGCTAAATTGGCTTAATACTTTTTTTTAAAGAGCTTATCAAATGGTTCCCAGTTTGCCTTCATGGACACTGATGAATTGGTGGCAGTTGCTGAAGGCATATTAGGGCAGAGGGTGACCTGGGAGGGGTTTACGGGTGAGGCGGGAGGAGATTAATGTACTGTGTGACTGTGATGGGTGGTGGCCAAGCGGAGGGGTGTAACAAGAAGCAGGAAGGGCAGAGGAGGGGGTTTTGATGGTGGCGTGCGGTGTATGGTAAGAGGAGTAATTTGGGCCATCCAGAGTGAGGCGTTTCCCCGGCAGTTGGTGGAAGAGTAGCACATGTACTGCTCTGAATTGAACTGTTTTTATTTATTTATGTTTTTTCTTTTTGGGACGGTGTCTCTCTGCGATCTTTAATAGTGAATATTTCATATTTAGACCTTATGAAAAATCGTCCTCTATCCTGGAACCAGACAATCTGTGTTTCTGACCCATTCTTGACGGTAAGACCATCTCTCGACATGTGCGCTTCAACTAGTTCTTTTGAACTGAGGTAAACCCTCCATCACCTAAATCCATGTAAACAAAACTGTCCTTTCAAAGAGAAGTTTGCAGTCTAGGGCTGTTTTTGGCAAGGCTCAAACACTTTCTGCTCTTTTTCAGTTGTTTTGAAGTTCTTAGGAGAGACTCTTGTCTAGCTTTTTGGCTTTGCTTATCAGTCCCTGGGGCCTTCAGTTGGGTGGTGGGCTGCTGGCGCCCTTGAGGACTTTACGAGGCAGATTGATGGGAGTGCGAAGTGACTAGCTGTGTGGCCTGTTGAACATCGTCAGCCGCCGAGTTGACACCGAACCCGAACAGAGGGAGGGTCAGAAGCAGAAGGGGGGCTCTTGTTGTGATTTGTTGGCAAGTGGCTTGAGTTGTCATGTAGCTTGTAACGTCTCACCTGTTCCTTTTCTTTTCTGACCAATAATGTTATGTACCAGTTATGCCTTTGGTACTTGTTTAACGCAGCCTATCCTATGAAAGCTGAACTAAAGAGGTTGATGTTTTCTAGGGTTGTGTGCTAATGCCATTTGAATAAATGAAAGTTGTTTACGCTTACACAGTATCAAAGAAATATGTCTTCAGAACTCCGTTAATTATTGTTTTTATTTGCATGCCCGGTTAACAAATATGTACATTTTAAAACTGTACAAGGCTGTGAAAAAATATTTGCGTTAAATGTTTTACATAATCAAATAAATTTAATGTTTGACAAAAAATAACCTGTTTAAATATAAAAAGCTGTTTTCAAATGATTCACTTAATTGTGGGCAATAAGCTAACCAACCTGGCTCGTGAAAAAGTAGTCACACCCTACACCTAATAACTGGTTGTGCCACCTTTGGTGGCAACAACTGCCATTGAGCACTTGTGATAACTGGTGGTGAGTCTTTCACATGGCTATGGAGGAATTTTGGAACGTTCTTCCTTCCAGAATTGTTTTAATTCAGTCACATTGGATCTTTTTTCTAGCATGAACGACCTGTTTAAGCTCATGACCACATCTTGCCGCGTGGTTGCCACTTTTCTGTTTGCTATGTTGTTATTAGCTGCTTCGCCAGCAAATCTTCCAATTTTACAAAGCCGGTTGTTTGGCTACATTTGCTGATATCAACCAATCAGAATGAGTTAACTACATCTTCAGCCCAGCGACTCTACCGGGCCATTTACGAGTACATACCCCAAGGATGGTACTCGGTTGATTCCAAAAAATCCCAACCAAAAAACTGCCCTATCGCGCCGGCCCATTGAAGTGAAGAAACACTTATAACGTGAAGGTCTGTTAAACTGACTCTGAAGTTCCAATTGTGGAAAAATGACTAATATTTATATTCTGGATTTTTTTCGGATCACGCCATGATGTGTTGCTTTTAGGTTTTTTTCCCTACTTGATGTTGTCAGTCAGGCTCTCTCAACATGATATAATGATGATAATAATTGTTTGGTAGTAATCACTATTGGGAGGGGTTGGTAAGATTTTCTTAGTGAAAAAATGATTCACACGGGGGGGGTTAACTTTTTCACATGGGATCAGGTTGGTTTGGACAGCTTTTTTCGCTTAACAATTTTAGTCACAAAATGGAATTGCTCAGCCAAGAACAAGTCAATGAACAGAAGTGACCATTTTCAGAGCACAAACCAAAAGATGCCTGATCTTTATAAATTTTTGTCTGATATTAAAGAAGCAAAAGGTGAAGAAATCACAGTGTCAGGTTCTCCATTTATCATGCACAGATTAAAATTTAATTAGTGCTGACATGATGTAAGAGAACAGCGTTTTCATTTCCATCATGTATTCTTGAGCTGCCTTATTTCCTACGGCTTTTTTAAACCACGCAGTGTGGACAGACTTGTGGATCTCCAAGCAGCTGCTAGACAGTTGTTTGGATGGGTGTCTTGACAACAAAGCCACCCTGGATGGTTCTCCTCTGGCCAGATTAAAGGATTCCTCTATTCTAAAAGATCTCATACCTTCACACTCAAAAAACACATATGATAAGGATCACTTTTTTGTTTTCGTCTAAAAGGAAAACACAAAAAGAAAATGTTATCGTCAGAGGACATTAGTATGTCAGAAGGACTGCAGTTTTGTGTGTATGCACCAGAGTGCCCCCAACATACTTGCAGAGCCTGCATTTCACAACTAATGACAGATAAAGTTCAGGAAACATTTGTGGCAGTCACGATAACTATGCAGGTACTGCTGTTGTTTCCAAAACTTCAGCATTCCTCCTCCTACTCACCTGCATACATGAAAATAAACCCCATAGTACTCCAGATAACAAGCTATTTTTAATGCGTCATTAGGTCATCCTCATCTTGTCTGTCTGGCTTTTGTAGGAGGTGTCCAACATAAGAGCATGTAAGAGCCGGTAATGGCATACTTTTGTCCGGGTGTTCCTCCCTTTTTCCTAAAGTGTCACTGTTGATGTCATTAGTCTTTTGTATTGACTGGATTTTTGTCTGTCACTAAACTGTTTTTGCACTGCATTAGATTTATGGGTAATGAGAAAAGTTATGGTTAAGGAAACCTGAGAAGCTGTTTGTCCTTAAGAGACAGATCGCAGGGAGCAATAATGACTCAATTATTTAGTTTGAAATAATCATAATTAGAAGAAAATATAAAATACATTTTTTTACTTTGATTGACTTGTTATGTATTTAGTTAGGATCAGGGATCTGGTGAATAAATGTGCCGTCCTGATTCTCAGACATATGCACTTATGATTCGAGTGCACCCAAAGCATCTAATGTTGATGCTTCAGTTAGGAATTGTTTGTATTGGAGAAATCTGATCCGGCCAGATGAAAAATGGACGTTAAAATAAAAATTTGGGGTCACAGACAAACAAATGTAGGCATATAGTCACACTTCTATAGCTTGAAGGTTGTTCACAAATCTAAGAAAATGGATTTACACATCACGAGTTGTTTCAGATCTTTGACCTTGAACCGTTGACACCCGTGGTCTATCGGAATGCAAGGACTCTCTCCTATATAATGTTTTTTTAAATTACCCCAGTTTGCGCATCTCTATATATTTCTGTTGGCACTTGATTCTGAAACCGACCAACCAATAAATTCCCTTTAATGCAACAACTAACAGCTCAGTTCAAACATTTAATTTAGGTACCTCAGACATTTTTACTTCTTTTAGAATTTTACATAATCAATGTTTAAACATCTTTGGGTTTTAATGGGGTCATGTTAGGCAATAATATTAATAATAGCTTGCATTTATGCCCTTTGTTATCCCCCTCCATTGTTCCACTTGGTCTTCCAATCAGCTCACCTGTTTCAGAGAGAGGTGTGAATCTGAGCTTGTTTTTTTTGTTTGTTTTCACCTTCACCTGCGTTGTCTATGCAGTTTGACCTGTCGGGTTACACCGCGGCCACAGGTAACGATCAGGGAAGAATGATCTGGCCTGTGAACCAAACCTTGTCTGCCTCTGGACAAAAGACACCTTTGTGTGCACTCGGATGCATGAGTGTATACACAGTATTACCAGGTGTTTTTTTTTGCATTCTTGCCAGAGGCTATGAACACAAACAGCAGATCAGTGGCTCGGTAAGGGCACGCTGTGTTCAGTGTGCGGGGTATGTTTTCTTGCGTTTCTCTGCATATGTTTGTGTCTGTGTACGTGCTGGGGCAGACTGAAGTATTGATACTGGGCCCAGCAGTGCGGGTATAAATCACCAGCCGAGAGGCACAGATCTCCTTACCGTCCCTCCCATTCCGTCCCATCTCATCCCATCCCCCAAACCACCATCACCACCAACCTCTGAAGTGCTGCCCTTGCAGTGCATCAGCCCACCTCTCCAAATCCCTACCCATGATTGGTTAGAAGGAAGAGAGGGAAAGAGAGATCATATTCCACTGCCAGGGTTGGCAGCATAGATGTTCGAGTATAATCACAATCCTTAGCCGGGCCTCAGATGTGGGGCCAGCAGCTTCCCTCCCTTCATGGTTTTTCCACAATGCCTTGCCTTCGCTCCACCTGCTGGAGCTCTTACCACCGTCTCAACCATATGGTTTTGTTATTATTGCAAACATGCCTACTTGGTGACATAAAGCTCGAGCATGGTGTGAACTGTGTCAAACGGTCGTCCGGGAACATGAGGCAACAGGCTGTAAATATCACACAGCTGGTGCTGGCAGAACACCCTCAAGGTTGGACCACAAACTGAGCTCAGCATGCCTATTACATAGTATACTCCTACACCTCAAGCTCAACCTCATGGACTGTGTCTCAGTCAGCAACAAATCTATTCACAGTTCTTCCTGTTTCTCCCTCTTTTGAAAACATAACGACTCGACATGCTTTTTGCCTGTTCTTAACGAACAAGGATATGTTCATCATAACTTTCATGGTATTACAGTAACCTCTGGCGCCTGCTCATTTCATTTCATGTGAAGTTGCTGAGAGCTTCTGATTGCATTGTTTGTCTTCTTATGTTTTGTCTGTGCTGTCAAACCCATTTGATTGAACGCTTGAGTGATGAATTATTACTGGTGAAATATTGATCCTCCCAACCCCAGACTCTACTTGTCTGAGGTAGAGATCAGTCATTTTCACTCTCTGCTGCAGAGGTCATGGCTTCAGCTGCTTCATCCAGGCAATCTACCCTCTTCTTGAAATATGAAGCCTTGAACTCTTGTGGCAGATTGCTTCTGTAATATTTTTCCAGCGAGGCCTGCCGTTTGATACGAACTTTTTTCTTCACTGTTAGCTTACATGATTTTGTTCATATCTAAAGGACACTTTAGATTGATATCGTTTCAAGAAACAGTTTGCTTTTAAGAAAATATATTCACTTTAGTTTTACAAGTTGATTATGATCTTGATCTTGAAAATGATCTTGAAGATAAATTAAACAATTTAAAAAATGTGTTGATTAGGAATATTTAGTTACTTTGTGGCTCAAGATGAGGCTAGCAAAGATTCCCAAAATCCACGTCTACATGAATAAACGGTTTCCAGTGATGCAATAATCAACTTTCTGAAGGAGGGAGTCTTCACCTATGTATGGTGGCTGTCTCAGTTTGTCTACAGATAACAGAAGACTGGTAGTTAGGCAACAGGAGACTAATCACTGAAATAATAGCATTTTAGGATCAATGAAAATTGAATGTTGAGATTTTGGGTCAATCATTTCAAGGGTGATACACCAATAAAGTGTCCAGTCACAGTGTACCGTAATTGGCTCTGACTGGTGACTTTTGCTGTTCATTAAATTCATGGAACCTGAATATGCCACTCATTTCAATCTATAAATGAATCAATGAAGAACATTTTTCTTTTTTTTACTTTGTTTTAGTTTAGTATAAAACAGATGAAAGTTTGGTGCATATGCTTAAATGCAAATATAATTTCATAATGCCTTTTTAAAAATCTAAATTCAGAGCAGAGGTGAGGTTATGCTGCTATGAGAGAGTTAAAACAGGTTTTACTATTTTAAAGCAAAAGCGAAATGATGACAGAGTTGACAAAAGATTAAAAAAAAAAGTCTTTATAAACCAGCTTTGAATCTTATATTAGTAAATAACATGGGTAGCATGATCAGTATTACAAATGTAGATCCTTACCTCAACTTTCAAAAAGGCTGCTAACATTTTCACATCCAGCGTGCTCCAGGACAGACTGAGGCTAAAAGCTCAAAATGATAAAACAGAACAGCTCGCTCTTGCACTTTACAAACGCAGAGATGTCTCAACAAGTTGTAGAAAGTAGTGTTTCCTTTTAAATAGCATCTTGCATCTCTGTGCCTCCTCTGACCTTGCTGCTACTTTAGGTGAGACATCACAGACATTATGTCATCTTCCCTCAGTTACAGGGTCTACTCTGAAGAGGGTTGTTGTCAAACTGACCTGGTTGAGTTTACCATCGGAGAAAAGGTTGCGTGTTTGAGATTCCAGTCGACCTATGGCCGGTCAAGGCATATCTGACTGAAAACCGTCACCAGTCGTTTACTCCTTGAGTCTCTAATAATTAGGAATGTGTATTGGTAAACATCTGGTGATACGGTATGTATCACGATACAGGGGAGACAATACAATATTTTTCAATATATTGTGATACTATGATAAAGACTATATACTTTGATTTTTAAAACTGAATTTAACACTCCAACCTGTTTCATACATAAGACATCCAGTTTTATTACTAGATCTAGTTGATCCACTGGAACGAAGAAGGTGAAAACAGCCACAAACTGGCAGTCATACATTTGATTTTACATCAAAAAATTGCTGTCATCATTGATGGTTCCATTCAAATTTAAAAAATAAAAATCGATACATTGCTTTTCAATATCGCCCTATCGATATTTTCTTACTTCCCTGCTAATAATGTTTATTACAATGTTTTTTTTTTTCAAAATTAAACCTAAATTTGTGCAAGGCTAAATATGTGATAAGCCTTATAAGAAAAATGTGACAAAAAAAATTCAAGTTCAGATCCCAGAGAAAACAACAAAATCTATTTTTGTACACGTTGTTTCTTCCAATATCTTCTGACTTTTAGATAGATTTATAGATTAAATCATTTTTAAAACCCTGTTTCTCAGCCCAGTTAGTAGAAGAAGACATAAACACATGAGGAACACATTTCAGATTGCTTCCCCGACACTGACAGTTATTTCCATGAAGCAGTAAAGAACCAAATTCATCAGGGTTGTTGGGAACAGAGTTTGAATGCCATACATTGTGCATTAAAGGTGGTGCCAGCTGTGGTTTGCTCAGGCAGATGTTAGTTATCACTGCTAAGCTTAAAGAAAAAAAAAAACGTGAGACTTCCTTCTCACTGGTCCTCTGTTCCGGCAGCACTGCCTTCACCAGCACCTTTCTTCCCCTCAAATACCAGCCTGTTATCTCTGTGCTCCAGGCTGCTCCAATAACACTTAACACAATCTGGGCAGCCAGGGATGGACATCCAGGAAGCTCCGCATACACCTAAACACACACACATATAAGAGGAGAGATAGCAGGGTCAGACTCAACCACATTACTGAGCTATCCATTTTTAGCCAGAGTTATTAAATGGAAACACCAATAAGACAACTTTTGAAACACAAATATCAGGCTCTTAATGGACACTATGAACGTCTGGTTTTCCTAAGGTCGGACCAATTCTAAACTCAGCTCCTCAGGGCTTTGGCACATGCGAACTACTTAGAGGTAGTTTCTTTGTTTTGATTTAGCAATTAAATCTAACAGGCATTGAGCATAAAATAGAAAATGTGTTGTTGGTTTCTTAACGAGTTATGCCAATTTATAAGATATTTACTAAACCCAAGGCAAAGTGGAACAAAGAAAAGGCTGCTTTTGATACATTAACCAGAAACAATTGTTGGTTAATTTATTGAAAGCAAATCTCTAGTCAGAGTCAAAGGTGGGACACTGTCAGATTTTGGTCACTGGCTGGTAGATTGGAGGATCACTGCTGAAAAAAGATTTCACATGATGATGTAAATTGAGAAATTAACAAGAAATTTAACATAATCTTTTCTTTTTTTAAATCATATCTTAAAATGTTTCCTCGTCTTAAAAAAGAAAAGTAACTATGAGTTTTTTTCCAGTGGCATCCTTGACATAGCAAGACCGCAGTATGTTATCAACGTGTTTTTACCTTACAATGCTACTCTTCTTCAGTTATCCCTCCATTACCTCCTTCAGTATTGTGCCATTTCATGCCCTTCAGGGCTTACGTACAGAGCTTCGTCGTCAGCTGATTACATCTCGCCCTTCTGTGCAGGCCAACAGAACTCCATACTGACGCAGAGCCCGTCTAGCCCAAACACCATGTTCTCCCCTGCTGTATTTAGTGGTTTAGTTTTTGTGTGTGTTTGTGTGTGTGTGTGTTTCATGACTCAATCACGGCTCTGTGCTCCTTTCCTGCAGCTCCTGACACATTCAGCCCACAGCAGAAACATCTGAGGCGATGTATCGGTAATATCGAGGGCAGCTTCAGCCTGGGGGACACCCAGGCAGGTTGTCAGAGGGAAGGTCACTAGTTCATAAACTGCAACTGGTTGGGAAGAATCTGGCTGACGTGCCCTTTGGCACATCACTTAACCCCTGATGAGCCCATCGCCACAACGGATCTTCTTTATCAGTCGTAGAACACTGTGGCTGAACTGGGAAGCTTTCAAATGCAGATCTGAATAGATTGAAGCACGTTGTTGCCGAAGCATTTATTATTCTCCTCAACGTTGTCATTCTATTATTGCCCTTTGAAGTAAACCTTTTAAAAAGTAGCTAATAGTAGAGATGAATGTGCGTTGCAAAATACGACCACAAGCGCTATGCACAAGTTGTAAAAACCTTCAAACCTCTAAAGCAAAATAAACGGGAAGATTCCCCTAAATCCAGAATTCCAAGAGAAAAAGATCTCTTATCAACCACAACCTTGAATCTAATATGGCTGGTGTGATTTTTAAAAATGGTGACAGATGCAGTCAGACAGTTTATTTGCATTTGTGGCACTCAGTATATCAATAAAACATTCAGTCATATACCTACAAGAAGAACCTCTATTTCTGGCCATGTTCCTTTAGTGTTTTAATGCATAAAATGCTGAGACAAATGTTGCTTTTAGCTCGTAATAAGCTGTCTATAAGATGGGACAGAGCAGCAGGTTCTGTTCTGGAGAGTGTTCTGGAACATGTGGAGATGACTGCACAAAGAAGGATTTGTCATAAAGTGAAAAGCCACTACATATAACCCTGAGCATCCTCTTCATGAGACTATTATACCAAAAAGGGTGTCTTCATTCAGAGGCTTCTTCAGATTCAGTGTAATACAGACTGCTGCAGGAGATCTTTCCTGAACTCTCTGATGAAAATTTCATGAGTTACAACAACATTTACTTCTGTCTGGGATCAATTTCTTTTTTATATTTAAATTTTAGAGGTGTATGGAAGACAGCAAATAGTGCTGGCCATTTTTCAGTTCTCTGCCGTCTCCTTTAGGTCGGGTTCTTGAAATGTTGCTGACTTCACTTCCCTTTTCAGTTTCAAGCGTAAAACAGTTTGCTTGAACTGCTCATCCTTTTAACTGCTTAGACCCATTACCTTTACAGAAAAGCTCATCCATTTCATATTTACCTTGTAAATATTTAATATCAAAATATCTTCTGAGAATCAAACCAAAGTACATCCAGTATCTCCACATTTTGAAAACCAAAGCCTTAACTTATTTAGGTGTTCCCCAGGGTTCTATTTTAGGTCCAGTGTTGGCTCCTAATTATCAGCATTTATCTTTTCCCTGTCCAGAGCCTTTCTGCTGCTCCTACAGCGAGGCAGCAGACACACTCCAGGCTCTCGGCTTCCCATGTGAGAGCAAAGACTCTGCCTGACATCAGACATGGGAAGCGAAAAGCAGCGGCAGCGTGAAGGGTAAAAGGTCGAAACTTGACCACCCCAGGCAGATAAAGCAGCCTTTTCATGTGTGATCAGCCCGCCGCCTGAAGACAAATCCCTCAGTTCGCTGCCTTTGAACTTCACGGCAAACGGACCGAGTCCCTCACCCGTGCTGCTGCTAACAAGCGCTGCGAGAGACTCTGAACTCACCTTGTTATTATTTTTGCTCGAATACCTCGCCATTTTTACCCTCCTTCATTTGACACCGAATGAAACAAAACGAATGACCTGCATGTTAGAAATGTGCGCGTTTTTTCTTTAGTGACACTAATGAGGTGATCCAGATAGAATTCATTAACCTTAGCTGAGCTCCTGCGTTGAGTCTGAGCCAGTCTAAAGGACAAGATGAACAGAAGCATCGGAAGTAAAATATTTATCTCCTGCAGCTCACCGTACATGTTCCTTATGAGAATCAGTCTCAGTCAGCTCCAGCTCTCCTTCAAAGTTTTTTCTTATAAAGCAATTATGACACTCATCACACCTTCTTCCTGCCTCCCTCCCTCCCTCCACTCTTTACCATCAGTGCATAATTCATAAACATCTTATCTAAGCCAAGCCAATTGCTTTCTCTCTAAATGAGCATGCAGTACAGCGCCCACAGCTTCACAAAAGGAATGTCAGTCTCATGACAGACAGTTTCGAGTTCTTTGTTTCAGGAGAATGGATGTAAATAGAGGGCGTTCTTCTGCTGCAGCTCCCCCAGGTAGAGGCAGTGTGCAAACAACGGCGAGGAGCCGCTGTTGTGTCTGTGTGCTCGCTGCTTTCCAGAGGCTTCAGCTGTGCCTTGCTGAGGCTGTGTGTGTGTATGCGTGTTTGTATGTGTGTGTGTGTGTATAAACAGTCTGTATACATATATAGATAGCTATATTTAAATCTGAACTACAAATAGTAGTAACAGGGCCTAAAACAGTCCATGCCGCTGTCGCTGGGTTGCCGCTATCTTATTCATTCGAGAGTGGGCACGGATTCCACAAACACTTTGGGCTTTTTTAAAAAAAAACTGTCTTTTGCTTTTGAAAATTAAAATTTAAAATGTGCTCGGTTTCCGATCTGCCATCATGGTGCATCTCATAGCACTCCTATTTCACAGTTATTCAGACAGTTGCATGGATTACACGAACATTTTTTTTTGTTGGTTTTCCTTTGGAATTAGGTCAGTGTTCATTTGAGTAAATAAGGCACAATACCACTTTATAGGTATGAGCAGTCAAAAATCACGGTTGGAAAAGTGCCCACTCATCTTTCTTTCTTTTTTATCATTTCTCTGCCCTGAGACCCTGAGAAAAATCCAGCTGATGTATCTGAGAGGAGAACTTTTATCCATGCAGGATTTGCTACCATCTTGATAGAGAATATGTTAAACACGGTTTCCTACAGAGAAAGGATCATCGAACAAGACGGTGTTTTGAAAACGGGAAATTTGCAGCATCCACAGACTCTTTTGTTGTGGCTCTGATCGGGGGAATCACATTTGGCGTGTCAGGCGATCCAGGCTGGGCAGCCGGTAGCCGTGGGCGACCAGCAGATCAGTGATGTGGCGGTGATGCCTCTAATGAAGCTGACACAGCACAGCCTCCCTCCTCGCAGACCCCCAAGGGCTTCGTGCTCTGCATGAAGCACCACAACACACCCACCCCAATCTACCCTCCGATTCAACCAAATCCTCCTCGGATCTGTTGTTTTCTCAAACATGTTGTTGCGTCATTTATTATATGTTGCGTTAAGGCAGAGTGAGTGCTTGTAGCCGAATTGGGTCACAGTATACAAACACAGCCTCTATCTGCCCTTTTGAGTCTCCCTCTCTCTGATGAATGCCTTTTATGTTGTTTTCCAGGAGCTGCCCACTTGAGGTGAAGGGGAGGGCAGAAAGTCCCAGTGGAGTGTTCATGACCTGCCCGGAAAAACGGGACCATGATCTGAGGACGGTGCTGGACGCATAGAACCCCCATCTTCCTTTCCTCCTTGTCCCTCTTTTTTTTTTTGTTTTTCTGTTTTTTTTTCAGTCTGAGCAAAAAGCCTCTCTGCTCAGGTGCTTTAGAGAGAGTCAGGGTGCACAGAGAAGTCAAACTGAAAGGAAGTGTACATCTACAGCCATCTGTGACCTCACACATTTCCGAATCCTCCCTGCTCCTCCCACAGCAACACCAGAACCATGGGGAGGAAAAAGATCCAGATTCAGAGGATCACCGATGAACGCAACAGACAGGTCAGTGCTGGTGAATCGCCCCGTGTTATCAGAACATGCAGCAAATTCTAACCAAACTGCTTCCTAATATCCCGAACATGACGTAATGCAGTTTGTCTTTCAGTCCTGTAATCCGCCACCCTCCTCTATGAGTGCGGGTCCTTTAGAGAAACCATTAACATCAAACTGCTCCTTATGGGTGTTTATTTAGGAAGGAAAAATCTAGCTGTGCTGGAGAAAAAGACATCTGGCAGATCAATGCATGCACTGTTCACTTCAGCTAAATACACACAACTGATGTTTACTGTCTTTATTTAAAAAATTGAGTTGATTTCATTATCTTGCACAATTATTGATTTCCTTTAAACCTAGTTACAGTGTATAACATTTAAAACCATTCCTTAATTAACAGATTTTGCCTTGTGAAATTATTCCCACACTTATTCTTATAACTGTCATGATACAGCCGCAAACATGTGTTAAAATTTTCATGTCAGAAAAACACAAAGAAATGCATCACTGTAAAGAGAAATGAACATTACAGGTGGTTTTCAAAATTCTTTACAAATATAAATGAATAAAGTGCATAGTAGGCTACACTTGCATTCACCCCAACTTATTCTGATTTCCATTAATGTAGATAATTGAAACCAACTGCATTCAGAAGTTACACAATTAATAGATTTAGAGTTAGTTTATTTGTAATTTAATCTCAGTTAAATCTTGACAGGAGGACTGTTATTTGTGCTCTCAACAAGTTTGGCCTTCATTGGAAAATGGCAAGAAAGACGCCATTGTTGAGAGAAAGCCACACATTTAAAGTTTGCTTCAAGGCATGTAGGGGACGCAGCAAACATGTGGCCTACATGCTAACTGTGAAGGAAAATTAACACTTTACATTGCTCTGAACACTCTATCCCCTCTGTAAAAGACATGGTGTTGGCAGCATCATGCTGTGGGGATGAGAAGATGGATGGAGTCACGTACAGGTCAATACTGGAAGAAAAGCTGTTAGACTTGAGGCTGGGGAGGAGGTTCACCTTCCAGCAGGATAACTATCCTAAACAGAGAACCATGAAAGATGCAATGAAATGGTTTAGAACATATTTTTAAAATGGCTCAATCAAAGTCTGGATATAAATTCAATTGAGAATCTGTGGGGAGATTTGGAAGGTGTTTAAAGATAGTCCCCATTCAATCTGAGCTATTTTGCAAAGACAAATGGGCAAAAATGTAAGTTTGGTAGAGACCTGAAAAATGTGCTTCTTTAAAATTGACTTAGTTATTGACTTGGTGGGACTGACTATAAATGCACAGCAAAATGTAAATGTGCAATTAGTAAAAACAAAAAAAAAAGTAAAAATTTGTTATCATTTCCCTTTCATGTCACAATGATGGACTACTTTAATACTGATTTATCTCATAATCTCATAGTAAAATGCATTAAAGTTTGTGGGTATTATGTGGCAAAATGTGGGAAGGTTCAAGTGGTGGTACTTGCTGAAGAGCCGGACTTATTATAAAAGGCTTGACTTATTACTTAATCTGTCTCCACTTTCCTCAGAAACATCTGCACCCATCTTTATCAGGGTCCCTACGCTTTTCTCAAATTAAACTTTCATGTGTTCCAGGCTCGGATTTACAGATTTCGTGGTCATTTAATAATGCAGGCTTCCCTAAAAAGAGAATGGAAAAAATGTTAAGGCAGTTTTGAAGAATAACTTCTCTGTTTTTATTTAGAGTTCATTAAACATGGCATGACAAAAAGTATTTATACCCTTGATTATAAAAATCCTATGATGGCTGAGTAGCTTTTTCTATATTTCCTCTGGTATTTTCATGATTTATCTATGGGGATGGGCTCCAAGCCTCCTTGCCATCACCCTAATCTTTGGTTCCCTCAACAAATTCAATATCAGATTTAAGTGGAAACTCTGGATGGGCCCCTACAAAATATTAGTATTACAGTGGACACCCCAGTAATCGTGTGGGTTAAGGACCACTACTGCCTGTTAATAGCTAAAACGTGCAAATACTTGAGACCCCCTCTAAAAACACTTATTAATGCCTGTTTTAATAGGTCAAACACCAGATATACCTTAATCATATACATTAATTAGCACAGTGGAAACCGTCTTAGCACTACCGCACAATATCTACCGTATTCTTTACCTCCGCTCTTGAGGTACTGCCAGTCAGAGGCAAGGAAGATAAATTGTGCTTTTGGATTAGCTACTTTGCAAACACCAGCCAATGGTGTGAATTTGGAATCACGTTCCACAGGAAAAAAATCTATGAATACTGAACCACGAATAGGCTGGCCTCCACTGTACTTCCATTCAGAAGAAATATGTTGGTAAAATACAAAGATTAAACCCAAATCCGCTAGAGTTATGAATAATTTGGGGCTTAGTTGTAACAAAATCTCAGAGCCAATCAGTGTGAAATGATCAGTTTCTATGCTTGCTAAGCCTGCATGTCTACCCAATGCATGACATATACACACTCTATGTCCACAAAGTAATATAATCGCAGTTGTTGCACAGCTTATGGGAAGATTTACTATAAATGTTGTAATCTACAGGCGGATGATTGGAAATTTGTTGGTGTTAGTATTGATCTGCTGCATCCAGTAACCAGTGGGTCACTTTCAGATAAATCTAACACAGAGCAGATCACGTTACCTCCTCTGAACCTCAGCCTTCTAGACGAGACTGTTACAACCTAGCCATTCAGATGGTCTCAGATGGAACCGTGGCATCACTATGTCGAAATGATATTGTTTTGGACGATGGCTCGTGTGACTCTGTAGGTAAATCCTGTAGGACTTCTAGAATACACTTTCTCGTACAGTTGCATATCACCTCGCCCCGTCTTGCACCCACCAAAAAACAACAAAAATCTTCAAAAAGCATAAAATTGCCCCAGTGCCTCGTTACATCAGTGCCATTGTCAGAGAAGATGAAAGGGTAAATGATCCATCTAAAATGAGTCAACTGGTAAATGGGCTTCGCTCCATTGAGCAGATTGAGTAATGGCTTTGACGTGCCCACCGTAAAAACCAGAGAGGGAGAGAGAGAGGGGAAGAGAATAAATAAAAAATGGAGAGAGAAGAAAGAGAAAGAGAGGTTTTTTTATGAAGCAACATTTAGGTTTAAAAGTCAAAGTAAGGTTTGGAAAATGAACCAAGTTGTTAATATTTCTACAAAAAGGGAGCTTGTGTACACAATTTCCCATGAAGGATGGATGAAGGAGGAGTGGGTCTTGTAGCTTTGTTTCTCATTTAGGAAACGACTAATAAATTAGGCAGGGAATGACTAGTAAAGTTTACATTTGTATCACATTGTGAATGTTTTGTCAATAATTTCATGCCCTCTGTGGTAAAATATGATCAGGCCAATAAACAGCAGAAAATGAGCCAGAGCTGAGCCAAAACCATACTTCCATTTCACGGCTTTTTTTTTCTGTTTAACTGATACATTTCACCCAGAGTGACCTAAACAGCAGAACATGGTTTTATTCAGTGGCTGACATTTAGCTGGTGAACATAGTGTGAAGCTGCAGGAAAAAAATGGTATTTTTATACCCTGTCTCAGCGTTGCTTCATCTAATGAACAGTGCAGCTTCTGAAAGGAAATCAAATGAATTTTTTGGAGAACATGCAGCCCGTCACCCTCCTACATGTTGATTTGGAGATGCTGCCATAAGCTCCACAAAATAAACAGCATTCAGAGTGTGGGCCCCAGCTGGAAACATGACAGCATCTCAAATACCACATTTCTTATTATGACAAAGACAGAAGAGAGAACAGAGAACAGAACTGGTAACGTTCAAATCCCCTGATGGATTTTTTTTTTCAGACTTATGGATGTAATTTTGGATCAAAAAGTGGACTTTTTGTTTCAGTTGTGACACATTTTAGCAGAAAAACCTGTGAGAAGAAAAAAAAATCAGCAATGGCATTTATCCGTGGTGCCGATAAAGGATGCCAAGATGTACATTAAATCTCTGTGTGGAATGAGAAATTTAACGGGGGGGAAAAGATGATTTGGTGGATAAATTAGGACAGATTTACTAAAGAGAACAAATTAGAATGTGTCTTCATCCTGAAAAATGGGATGGATTAGCTTTGGAAACAACCTAATAACGTGTGGATGTATACACAAACATGGCGAGATCATTTCTGTAACAACCAAAGCGATCTTCCAAGAACAGCACAAATTAGTATGGGGTTGCAAAACAGGCAGACCTTACGGTAATCATGTGTGGGTAATTTAAGGATAAGAGATGCTTATTTGTTGTAAAATGACAACTATAATAGGCTGTAGGTCCAAAGGTTACAGTGTATTCTACTTATTAAGTTACTTAAAAATGTTGCAGACTGGTGTTTCTGCCTCTTCTCTGTGTTGATGACACAATCAGATGACCTTTCTAGCGGCTAAATCAAATCGTGGATTTCAATTTGGAAGCTGAAGTGCCTGGAAAAAAAACAAAACTCATTTTCTTTTCTTTGTTTTTTTTTCTACTGTGGCAGGACTTTGTGAAAATATGCCTACTCCTTAAACCTTCTACAATTCGTAATCTTACAACTACACACTTTAATGTATTTTATTAACAATATCAGCACTGCATAGCTTTAAATAGAGTTGTAAAAGATACATGGTTTAATTTTTTTCGGACAAATATTAATCTTGAAGGTATGGTGAATTCAGCCCTCTTTTATCTAATAATAATAATAATATCTATAAAGCACCTTGAATTACCTTGTTGAAAGTGTGCTATACAAATAAAATTGCCTTGCCTTGCCTTAATACCCCTGAATAAACGTCTGTGTATCCAATTATCTACACAAGAAGGCAGTTCAGCCGTTCTGTTTCTGGCCTCAGAGGTTTGTAAGAGAACATTAGTGAACCAACAGCATCATGGAACACAGCTGACAGGCCAGGGAGAACGTTTTGGAGAAGCTTAAAGCAAAGTTAGCTCATAAAACAAGATCCCAATCTGTGAACAACTCACAGAGCAACATAACAAGACATGGTTGTCCAATTGAACTGGTAGATCTGGAGGAGATGCAGAGGTCTACAGCTCAGGTGGAAGAATCTGTTGATAGAAAAACTCAGTCTAACACCTTCACCTGAAAGTTCCCTCCCCACATGGACAATGGTGGTGGCAGTGTCATGGTGTGGGAGATTGTCCTTCCCCAGATGGAGGGTAAATGATCAAATATGTTGAAAAGATACATGGAGCTAAAAACACGGCAGTCCTGGAAGAAACTGTCAGGGATATGTGATTGGGGCTGAGGTTAACTTCCCAGGAGAACAAGAACCCTGAACTACAGTGGAACAGCTTAGTTGAAACGATATCCATGTGTTATAATTGGTTCAGTCAAAGTGCAGACCTAAAGTCAACTGTGAATTTGGGACAAGGCTTAAAATCTTTTTCAGACATTCTCCATTCCATCTGACTGAACTTAAGATATTTTGCAAAGAGGAAGGGGCAAAAAATTTAAATTCTTAGATGTTCAGAGTTGGTAAAAACAAACCCCAAACAGGACATACAAAAAAAAAAAAAATATCCCAGAGGAAAAATCATTGATTCAGGAGGGTTGAATACAAACACACTCCACGTTTTTAATCTCTTTGTTTAATTTAGAAACTCGTGTCGAATTTTCCTTTAACTTATTTATGCATATTTAGTGTGCTCAATCAAATAATATTCAAATTTTGGTTCAAATATAAATAAATGTAATGTTCTAAGCTTATGAATACTTTAGCAAGTTGCTGTGCGTTCAGGCAATAATTTAAAGACAATCTCAAATTGCAATCTACAGCATCTACAGTATCTTATTAGGACTTTACTGGAAAAAAGTCAATATCTTAGCATTTCGTGAACCCTTAACAGTTGAATTGATTTGGAAAATAAAACCGTCCGTGATTAAACTCATCACCTTATTTAAGCTGTTCAGACCAAATCATCTGAACTGCGAGCGAGTGAACAAAAAAGGGGTTTCGGCTGCAGGAAAGAGCGAGAAGAGGTTGCGGTTGTCTGTGGCGGTTTCCTCATCCATCTGCCACACAGCCACAAACCTCGCCAAGACACACAAACTCCAACGTACGCACACACACTTAAATACACACACGCACACGAATCAAACCTCTAGCTCCCTTTCTCTCCTTTTCTCACTATTGATGTCTTATTCTTCAGTTGCTATTGGTTACCTCACTATTCGCTCTTAATGTCAATTACCTCCAGGTTGCTTAGTCTTTGTGGTGAACATCAGGAGTTAAGATCAGACCCAAAGTCACTACCCTCCTGCCCACCTTCTTCTATAAGAAGAAGCAATCGGAGAAACAAGGACTTTTGCCGGGATGTTGTGACTAATTCTGTTTGTTTTCCATGCTGGTGGGTGACCTTATAATTTGTTAGGGGAGTAGTTGTTGTTTGCGGCGGCTTGTCTCTTCATCACCAACCATTCTTGTCATCCTGCAGAGCCGTAATTTCCTTCGTTTCCAGCATCGCCACATAATTTATCTGCTCCTCCTGTGTGTGTGTGTGTGTGTGTGTGTGTGTGAGAGAGAGAGAGAGAGAGAGAAAGGAAGAGGAAAGGGCTGGGGGGGGCATATGTAGATGGGTAGAAAGATAAAGATGACACAGTGGGGGGGGGGGCGAGAGAGGTAAGATGATGGTAGCAATGTGTGATGAGGTGGGAAATGAGTGGGGCAGACGGGAGGAGGGAGTCGGTTGCCCGTGGATACGACCCCGATATAATTTGATTTGTGGCAGCAGGAAGCAATGAGTGAGCTAACACGAAAAGGAGGGGGAGAGGGGTGTGGGGTGCAGAGGATGTGGAAAATACTGACGGAGGAGAGGAAGAGAAAATGAGGGCGAGGAAATATGAGGCGCAAAAGAGACGAGTGACGAGCGACTTAAAACATGTCAGGTGCTGAGGCAGAAAGGAGCACGAGACAGGAGGGATGGAGGGATCACAGGGGGGAGGAAGAGGGAGAGATTGAAGGTGTCACATGGCTTCTTCTCTTGTTCTCATCCTCGATGATCGTATCTTATTTGCACTTTTCTTTTCTTCTCTTTCTTCCCGTATTCAATTAATTTCAATTACAGTTTCGGTTCAGAACTATTCTTCCGGGAGAGCAGCGTGCAGCGAGTGTCAGCGCGCGCAAACTGATATCACCATTAGTGTGTTCATTTAGTGCCAGAGTAATAACTGTTGTGCGACAGAAGGAAGGACCTCACTGGCCTTGGAGTCTTATCAGTGAAGCTCAATAATGGCAAACATCAGAATGCGAAGTATTTTACAGCTTTTTCACTTAGTGTTAAAGCTGAAACACAAATACTGCAAAACTTCATGGATTAATGCTCCTTAAATAAGTATATTGGTTTCTGATCAGACGCTAAAAGGTCTGCTGTTAGCGCCAGACTGGGATGTTGCCTCTAGGAGAAGGCGGAACATGCGCTGTTGGAAAGGAAAAGACAAAAATAATAGCTGGAAAATGCAAGTCAGTGTAGGAATTTTTAAGAAATGTTATCAAAAATTGCTACAGAAAAAATGACAACACTTTCTAATAAAGGCCACAAAGAAGCATCCATCCATTGATTGTCTAAACCTTCTTGTCCTTGCAGGGCTGGTGTTTAGCAGCGGTCCCGCATGTAGAGGGCCTCATAAGTAGAACCTTCAAGATAACAGTTGTGGGCTTAAATATTATTTTATAAATCAAATCAGTTTTTATTTTTACAGTTCAAAATAAAAAGTACTCAACGAATGCAGATGCATTTTATTTAATAATACTTTAAGAGTTTGTTAATATGTAATTTTATCAATACATTCTGCCACAACGGGCAGAATGGGGACACTCATGATCTTGATGTTGCCCCCCCCCCCCACGGAGGAGTTACTTGTTTATCAGTAAGTACTGAGTATCTGACCGTGACGTATCCGTTTACAACCAAAGACTTAACTATGAAACAAGCATCTCCTCATAATCAGGCTCTTTAAAGAAATGTGCTAACCGGTTCACTAGCAGTCATTACTTTCTTACTGACAAAGCAGATATTTTTGGCCCTCATTGCCTCGTTTAACGGCTCAGACCTGATTATCTGAATTGTGAGCACAATGGATTTGATTTTATGTTTTGCTGCACCACTCCACCATGTCAGATGGCCAGATTGTTGAATAATTAAAATAAAATCCTTTAATATGAGTGTCCACTCCCCAAGTGGACAGACAAATAGCTTTCCTGGAACAACATCTACACATTTCTGGTACATTTGATCTTAAAACTGATTAGGTTCCAACATAACTTTCAGACAAGTCCAACAACTTGTTAACCTGCTGCTTTTCAGCTCATGACCTCAGACAGCCACGTCACAACATGTTTTTGGCTTTCATGTCTGATGGAAAATATTATGCCACCTGTGGGTGTGCCCCAAACATGCAGCGTCTTTGAAAACTTCCCTGTCCTGTTTTACACCATCTGTGGACAGATTTACTTTCACTCTGATTTTCCTCACATCAAACAGCAGAAATTGTAGCTGTTACCTGAAAAGCCTTCCCCCCCCCCCCCCCCCTCCCGCTAAATCTTTTTTCTCCGTGCGTGTTTGTTTTTGTGCAATCCTGCGTGTTTAATCCAAACAACACCAAATCTCCCCGGATTGTAAATACCAGTTGGTTAAAGCGGAGAAGCACTTCCAAAGCCAATCAGCAGACAACAAGGGACCCTGTGCTTCAGCAACACTTCCAGTTCTGTTCGGCATGTTCACAACTGAGGGGGCTTGTGGAAAAGAAACGTGTATGTGTGTGTGTGTGTCTGCCTGAAAGAGAGGAATAACGTGTGACAGAAGGAGAGTGTGGAAAAGAAGGCATGAGAGCATGTGTGACATAGAAAGAGAGCATGGAAAAGAGCATAACAGAGTGTGAAAACGATGGGGAGGGTGAATGTGACAGGAAGTGAAAGCCACTGTGCGTGTAAGTAAAAACTGAGGAGCTTGTCTTTCCCCTTAATTAAATGTCTCAATCTTGTATGTTTCCGACACTGTGTGAACGCATCGGTGATTGGAGTCTTAATTTTTGTTTCACTGATGATGAGCTTGTTCGAACAGCTCTGGTTCGAGATGATTCGAAGATGAGTCTCAGGTCAAAACCTCTGTGTTTTGGATTCGAATATTTTTATTTTTATTTTTTTGTATCTTGGCCAAAACAGAGAAATACTGTGAGGTCACTTAAAACTACTACTACACACAGACCATTGATGAGGCCTAAATGCCTTAGATGGACGGTAGCTATTGCTGGTGTTTGGTCTTTCTTTTACTTCTTTCAACTTTGTATCAGCTTTTGTCTTTGCATTCCAACATTTATGATAGCTCAATATGATTGTACTTTAATTTGTCCTTCCTTGACATTATTGTGTAAAAAAAAAAGAATAACTTTGTTGGGAAAATCAAAATGTTTTGTCCTCTTATCTAAAAGTGGTTCATTTCTTTCTGGAAAAGAAGACAAATAAGACCAGTAAACCACTACGATGATTACAAAAAACTTCAAGATGTCTCATTCAAATCCTTCAAAATATTTGTCCACACATTCGAGTTAAATCCTTTGTAGACTATTCCTGTCAATTTGCCTCAAACGATCGTAATGCAGTCAAGGTGGTATGTGTATCCCATTAAAGATGAGCAGATGAATCCATATATTAAATATGAATATGAAAGAGTCAGGACTCCTTCCTGGTCCATAGAAGAGAATTGCACACCTGCTCCTCTGTAATGGAGGCTTAATCCGCACTCTGCTGGCACACTGCAGACTGAGTTACAAGTCTGTGTGCGTAAAGTTGAAATTGTCTGCGCATCAGCACTAAGTGGTCAGGCGTGTGAATTGTAATCTGTTAAAAGGACAGATGGCCTTCACAACAGACGAAGACGGTAAATAAGGCGGCCCCTAAATAAATGTAAATTATATTACAATTATTTCTCTCTTATTTCTCTGGAATGTTGCACAGCTGACATCTATTTGATGCGGAGATTACTGTGCAGAAACAAAATATCGTCCACAGCCCCTGGCTTTAACTTTTCTCTGTTCCTAAATCACAAATCCAGCTGCAGAAAAGTCTCTCTCGATGGCAACACTGGAAAGGTTGGGAAATATTCCCGCATGCTCTCTCCACCAAGAAAAGATCCCCTATGCTTTGTAATGCCTCGATGTATCTGTGTATGCCTCTTGCTTTATTGGTGTTTTTACTTTATATGCTTTGCCTGTGTTTTACAGGTATTTTTATTTTACCCCTTAATCATGTAAAGCACCTTGGATTACCTTGTTTGTGAATGTGTAATATACAAATGAAATTGCCTTGCAATTTCCACGCGGACCCATACCCCTGAAATATAATGTATGCATTTTTCCACCCGTGAAACAATTATTATGCAGGTCACCCTCGTTCAAAGGGGTTCAAATATACATTGCCTCCACACTTATTGCCACATCTCATTGAGCCTTCTAGAAAGCCTAGAGTATATTTAAAAAAAATGTTTTATATTGATTGAATGTAACTGATATTTTCTTTGTATTTTGTATTTTTTTTAGCTATGTTTTAGAAACTTTAATTATTAATCCATGACTTTATTAATTGTTGGAGTATAAATACCACATTGCACATCTCTCTTAGCCACTTATCAAGATGGGAAAACACATAAAGGGTACATGACATCCAAGTAGGGCAGATGTGTGTGTGTTGATCTCAATACTGTAAGTCAGAAAATGGCTAAGAAAAAAAACTACTCACCTAAACATGCCCATACCTACAGTCAGAGCTGTAATTAAAAAACTAAATTTACACATCTGAATCTGCTAAAGGCCGGCTAGATGAGAAGCCATGTTTATTTTGCCACCCTGCAGAGGAGGATGTTTGGGGAGAATAAATAAAAATATCCCCCAAGCTCACTGTTGGAGATCTACAGCAAAGAGAAAAGCTCCTTATGCTGCCTATTAAGAATGGTAGAGGATCTCTGATGCTGTGGGACAGTTTTATTAGATTTTTTCCCCCAAAGGCCCTGGTAACCTTAAAGATTCTATGGTATCTCGAAGTCTTTAAAATGCTATTTCAAATAATAATGTGGTGGCTTCTTCCTTAAAAGTTAAAAAAGAAGTTGAATCATTTGGTCTTTCAGCAGGATAATAATCCATGAATATGCGACTAAATCACCACAGATATGGTTCCCCCAGACAAAATCAGCTTTCTTTTTACTACCATACTGTGGTTAGGGTCTCCTTTTATAAACATGAAAGTTTGCTTTTTACTTTGTATTTAATATACGCTAGTTGAATTTTTGCTTCCTTTTTCCTTCCTCTAGGTGACATTCACCAAACGGAAGTTCGGTTTGATGAAGAAGGCGTACGAGCTGAGTGTCCTGTGTGACTGCGAGATTGCTCTCATTATCTTCAACCACTCGAACAAGCTGTTTCAGTACGCCAGCACCGACATGGACAAGGTCCTGCTCAAGTACACAGAGTACAACGAGCCACACGAGAGCCGGACCAATGCCGACATTATTGAGGTAAAACGTGGGAACACAAGGGAACGGGCAGTGGGTTTCATAACTGTATACACCTGATTGTTTCTGCAACTGTTTTTGTCTGACGCTCCCTCTTACAACACCACTTTCCCATTTACTACAGTTTCCCTTGACCCAAACAGATTTTTATGCAATGTAGCCATGTGATCTACTGTATTCTCTAATATGTGTCTCGTGGATAGAAATGAGCTCTTTGCTTTTCATGTTTTATCCCGTTGGATTGCTGCTGTTTCTTCAGATAGTTGTTAAATCCTCCATTCAAATGTGACAACTCTCTCATCCTGCTTATTCCACTTTCTGTCCCCATTTATGTTTTAAAAACTCTGAAACTAGAGCAATGTTTTGATTTTGTTAGCCATGTAAACAGGTATTATCACCCGCCTTTTTATTATTTTTATTTTGTTTGTTAAACCAAACCAACTTCATCAGTTTTAAAACTTCTCAACCAAGTCAGGGAGCAGCTCAGAGAAGCAGATTTTCCATCATAAATATTTGTTATGTCAAAAGTTCAGATTAGTTTTGCTCCCTGTTGATATCTGAATCAAATCTCTAATTTATTATTACTATTACTATTATTTATTCATGCAGGGTCTTATTTGTATATAAATGCTGAAAAATGATTATTTGCTTATGTATTTTACCAGTACTTGCTTCTGTGTTTATTCTCAAGTGGGTTCATTAAGATTTAATCTTAACTAATCTAATGCAGCCCACTACAGACCGACATTTAGACATAATTAAGCTGTGTACAGTTCATTAAGGCCGGGCGGGTTCATGTTTATCTGTTTTTTTATTGCCTTTGGTCCAGAATGGTATGAAGCTCATCTTCTTAATCCACTTACAGCTTAAAAAAACAACAACAAAAACAGCAGGTAAACTGAAACAGATGTTCTTGTTCTTTTGTATCCTGTCTAATTATGCAGATACAGGATAGAGTTCTTATTCTTCTCTTTTTCACAGAAACTAATACTTAAGCCAATAGCTGAATAGGAGGATTTAAATAACTTTTTGGCCTAGAGCCAGAGGGTAAAAACACTTATCTCCACATCAACAAGCAGGGGAAAGTGTTAGACCTACTCTAGTGAAAGTTTAGAAACTCCACTGGGAAGCCCAACTAAAGCCAACAACTAGGTTTCTGTATTGTTTTATTACTTTATTTAATTCAATTCAAAAATACTTTATTTATCCCAAAGGGAAATTAGATGATGCTATAACTCATCCAATTATCTTCAAAGAGTCTGGGGATTCTGTGGGCAGGAAAGATCTCCGGTAACTGTCAAGGTTGCAACTATTCTGAAGAGGCCTCTGAGTGAAGACACTGAAGACAGTCTCATACAGGGGCAGGCTGGCCATAGGGAGGTTCGGGGTTTTTCCGAACGCCCTGTCTGTTCTAGGGCCAGTGGCTGGAATGTTGTTTTTTTTTTTTTGTACTCTAAAGCAGCCGCGGTTGCGCCAATGTCATAATCGTGCAGTGTGTCTTTTGTGTGCGTGAATGAGGCGTCTTGCTTTATAGAAGAGCTTTGTGAGCGGTAAGCTACTGTTGCGGCTCACCTCCGCTGAGCACTGCCATCAGTCTGCAGAGCTGCTCATGTTGTGAATACACATTTAAGTAAGCCTACTATCTGGACCCTGAATGTGAGTTAAACGATTTCCATGCAAGGCAATTACTTTTTGAAAGTGATTAATTTTCAGCTGAACTTTATCTAACCTGCTGAATTTAATCAATCATTTCTATTTTATTTCCCTGGAATGTTGCTACTCACAGCTGCCATTTATTTTATTTATTTGAGATTGCTGTACAAAAACAAATTATGGTCCACAGTCCCAGGTTTAAGATGTTTTCTCCATTCTAACTATGAATTAAGCTGTCCTCAATTACCTAACATTTGGAAATATTCCGGCATGTTATTGTGTTGTGACCAGAGATAGGTAGAATACACACAAAATTTGATCAAGCAAGAGTAGCACTAGTTCAACATATTTTTAGTCAAGTAAAAGTCAAAAGTAACTGTCGAATAAATTACTCAAATGAGAGTAAACTAGTAATACGTACAAAGGCTGCTCAAGTAGCCAACTGAGATCAGATCAGTTCTATTGGCACTCATTTTTTGAAAAGTATTTAATCAAACAGACAAAAATACAAAGTCATGTGCAAATTCTGGTATTTTAAAGAGTACAATTAAAGAATTAATACATACAAATATTATTACAAAATAAAACAAATTGAACCAGAAGAAACTTTTTTTAAATCAACATTTTCATCATAAAACTTGTACAGGTATGTATGTTAGAACAGGGTAAATTACTTCCAGTCCCGACATATAGTGTTTAACCTATATTGAGTTCATCTCCAAAGCTCAGCAACTAGAAAATAACATCAGAACAACAAAGCTTTTGTACAAACAAGAGGTCTCACTTCAACATAAACTGTAGGTTTGTGTCCTTGTCTGGTGCGTTTTTGGTTAAAATATTGCTTGTTTTGATTCAGTGAAATTACTCACAGTAGGTAGAGGATCCAGAAGTTTTATTCAAGAAAAAGTTTTATTCAAAGAAAAGAGTAAATGTAACTAATTACTGCTCACCTCTGGTCATGACAACATAAATACATTATTATTATTATTATTATTATTATTATTATTATTATTATTATTATTATTATTATTATTATTATTATTATTATTATTATGTTAAACATGTTATTAATATAATTGGTAGCATAACATTATTATGCTGTCCTACTACCAATACAAGTATTTTTGGTAGACTTAATGTTCCACTTCCATCCTTTGTGTGATCCAATAAAAGGCCTCTCCGAACCAAGCTCCTGGGATGAATTTTAACACCAGCCCACCCCTGGTCTGATGAGTGTCATGACACACTAACAGCTCAATTTACGGGCAGCAAAGATGATATTACATGTGCTGGATGACGCCATCAGTTGTTGGCAAGCGCTGCTAATCCACCTTACTTGCTTTCCCTGCTCTTTAAATCTTTGCCTGATTGTAGGTTTCACTGGAAGAAATGGTTTGAACTTCCTCCTTCTCGCTCTGTGCTGTTAGGTCGTAAGACTAGTTTATACTTCTCCGTCTGCAGAGGTGCGGAGACACGCCGTGCATTATCAATCAACGCAAGGGCTCTCTTTCAACAGTCATGCAAGCATGGACAGAGTTGAGCCCAATCTTTTTAACTCTCCGTCAAACGCAACAGAGAGCGCCCGTCTGTGATTGGTCAGCCCAACATCAGCCCCAGATCATTTCACCAGAACCTGCTCTACAGTCAATGTAATTAGTAGTCAATGCAGCTTTTGGACACTACATGCTTTATATTGCAAGGCCAGTTTATCGTATATGGTCTTTTGGTGATTTTGAACACCAGGAGGTGTAGAGAACAACAAAACAGACCGCTGGGTTTGTTTGTTTACATGCGTTTTTAGAGTATTCTATGAGCTGCACTTCTAGTAAAAAGCTTTCCAGTTCAATCAAAACTCGCTCTATGTCAGCCGTTGCTCCTTGAGTGGATGTGCGTTTATAAGCTGAAGTAAACAAACTGTCGTCAACCACACCTCCACTTCAATGATAGGCAGATTCGCTAGAAAAGGTCTGCACCCCTTGCTGTCCCGGTGGAAAATGGCTTTGCAACACTGACACACCAACGGAGAAATATAAAAGGAAACGTCTCAGTCACGACGTGTGGGTGTGGGTGCAAATTTGCTGACGGAGAAGTATAAACTAGGCTTTCTTTCCTTTGGGTTTTGGTGTCGTAGTTCAGGTGTTGTTTGAGCTTTTGAGAAGCTAATCAGCTGCTCTTGGTTGTAAAAAAAAACTATGAAAAAACAGTACCGTGTTGCCAGGGTTATGCATCGTATCAACTGTCCGAAAATAAAAACGTAAGAGCAAAAATCCTTTTAACTGCACAGCATCCAAGACCAGAAGGAATAATTGTCCAAAAACAGATGTACAAAGGTCTACAAGAACATCACATTTAGAACTAACAGAGGTACTCCAACATACTGCCACTATGAGCCGCACAATTCAAGAATAGGTGTTAGGGCTCATCTGATGTATCTTATTCATAATTTTAGTCATTTATTTTCAGCCACCTCAGCCCAAAATGGGCATTGCATAAACAAAAATCTGTCTGTGATGATTGAAAAGTATGTTTTTTTTCCACTTACTGACGAGGGATGATAGATAGATAGGTCAGGGCAGACTGTGTGAGGTCAGTCACTGAGCTAAATTTTTATTTTTTTTTACTTCTCTGTGCTTTGCTAGAGCTCTTTGGGTGAACACGGAGCACATTCACATGCCTAGCTGACCCTTTTCATACATAATGACCCTCTCATGAATTCAATACGAGATGGTTAGGTATGATTCAGCGAGCCGCGTACATTGCAGTGCAGCACTCTTGCTTCCTAAGGAGAGATGACTTAAAGCTGCACCCATCTCGCCTTTGAATGTTTTCTGACTTGCTTTTTACGCACATTGCCGCAGGACTTTCGGTCATCCGCAAACAGTATCCACATTAAGTAATAAAGACTGCTCCAGTTACATTCAAATTCTGCAAAAATCAACACAAGCCAGCCAGTAAGCTTCGGAAAAATAAGATTACCCGCTCATAAGTAGGTTTTATTTGGCTATTTTAGTGGTGTGCTGAAATGGCCCGAGATGGTTTAGTTACAGATTCCCAGGCTTTAATTTATTCTAACTGGCCTCATAGTTTTGGAATTAAACCTTGTGCTGGCAAAGATCTAAAGTGAGATAAGGAATTTTGGAGTCGGAAGGATTCCCTGCTGCTTTCATCTACTGTAACCTGCCAAAATACAACCTTCACACAACTACCAGATAATCCAAACTAAATTCAGTTTTTAACATTTTACTGCCCACACATGTTTGATTTCCAGTATTAATAGAGTAAAGTTAAGTGTTAAACTTAGCCAGACCTCTAACTGCTGTTTTAAGGCATCACTATTTTCCCACACCTCAGAGGTTGCCCACAATCATCAGCTAAATCCATTACTTTGTGTCACCACTCAGCTAAATCCATTACTTTGTTATGTGGTGAACTGTTAGCCAGTTCTACGACAGAACTCGAGATGTTTTAATGTAGTTATTGCTCTTTAAGATGTTAAAACTTTTAATAGAACTCCTCCTGCTTTGTAAAGAATTTTCTAGCACTTCAGCATATGATTTCTTTTTATTTTGTGGCTAATGTTAAGAAATCCAAGAAGACATTAATCGGTTACACCAAGGTGCACCAAGGCTGTGAAAACGCTCATTCAAATTGGCGACTGATATTAATATCAGTTCATTCCTAAAAGGTACTGCTATTTTAAAACTACTTTGCTACTAAGCAGCTAATCACAGGCTGAAAACATGAGTAGATAGCCCGACTAATTAACCAGCAAATTTCAGCTTGCTCTTCTGGCGTTACTCTATAAAAGGCTGAACAACAAAAATATGAAATAAGACATTTCGTGAGTTGTAAATTCTCTGTTTGCTTCTTTTTTCCAATCAAACTACCTGTACAAAATATATAAAAAAATACTTTAACCGTAATGTTCATTATGTCATATTATTTTAACAGCAGTGAGAATACATGCTGCTTTGAGATCATATCATATATTTTTGTTTTTTTTACTTTTTAGTACCATGTACAGGTACCAAACCAGCTTTACTTATCACATCAATGACCCCATGAGGTACCAGGACTAACATATTAAACGTTATTAGTGTGAAAAGCAAAGAATCTGTCAGATGTTAGAAAGCTTCCTTAACAAACTGCCGGTGTTGTCATAGAGAACGAGAGCATTTGTTTTTTGGTAGGATGGCACCTGCCAATCACTTATAGTGACTACGCTTCCATCAAACAGATAGACTTACCAATAAATGTCTTTTGTGAACGTTGTGATTAGGGATAGACCGATATATCGGCAGGCCGATATTTGCGTTTTTTACGCGTATCTGCATCGGCCTATAAGTGGCTGCTCCATTCGCCGAAAGTTTTCCCCCAGCGTTATTTACAGTCAGGCGTGCACAGGCAGCTGTGTTGCTGGAGACGCAGCAGTTCACCTGCAGACCATCCACGGCCCCTCCCCCACTAGCAGAGTGCTGGAAGCTCTTCAGGACAAAGGTAAGTTTTAAACGTTCAAAGCATCTTTTAACTGTTTGACTTAGCTGAAATATTGAGGAAATGTTTTCATATTTGTTACAAATTATTTATCTACCTGTTCTACCTCATGTTTTTATATTGGTTAAATATTGTTTATCTACTTGTTCTTACTTGTTCTACCTCACCTATGTTTACTATTTGTTAAATATTGTTTTAAAGTTCAATAAATTTTACATTTGGACTTGTAACATTTGTTATCATCATTGTTTCTATGATTTAAATTGAGGGAGCAGAATCAGTATCGGCTCCAAATATCGGCTTAAGAAAATCGGTAGCCCGTATCGGTCATCGGCTAAGGCTGATGAAAACATATCGGCATCGGCACTAAAATATCCATATCCGTCGATCCCTAGTTGTGATGCGCTAAACCCTTTCAGGCTAATAATATCTAAAAAGACTGTCCTACTTTTTTTTGAAACTTTTGTTCTTTCACAAAGAAAAATACCCGAAATAAATCCGATTCTTTGACTCATGCTGAGAAATTATCAGCTCATTATCAGTTGTTTCTCAACAAGCAGTTGTGGCAAAGATATTGCTAAATGTGTTTGTCTCTAAAAGTCAAAGTAGAGAATAGACAGGATGTCTCTAAAATGAGAGGGTGTTTTTCCATTGTTAAAACGGAGATGTTGTCAGACGGTTTTAAGGCCCAAACTAAATGTGTCCAGGGGGAAAGTCATCCGGTGAGAGCTCCACTACAAAATCTGCTGAAACCACATGTAAAGTGTTAGCGAAGCAGTTTTACCTTTGAGTGGGTTGAAGGTAAAACTTAGGTGCCATAGTTTGGGGCAACATTTTTTTTCCTTCTACATCTCTGTCTGTCACTTCTTGTCTTCCTTCCTCCCTTCTTCCCCCCCCTCCTCCTCCTTATCTCTTGATTCACTCGGTCACGACAATTTCTCCCTTTTTCCTGTCCTTCTCTTATTGCCTGTCTCAGAGTGTCAGCAGTAAAGCCTTTCTGTAGGCAGTATCTCCAACTGCAGATGGCTCTTAAGTGTATGCAAGAGAGAGTGTGTGTGTGTGTGTGTGTGCGTTTGTTTGTATCGTGGCAGGGCGTTGGGCAGCTCTGGGCCACATCAGCTCAAGCTCCACTGGTTCTGTTTGTGTGCGTACATGTGTTGGTGTTTCCAAGTGTGTCGCCCTGTCTGTTTCTTTATGTGTGTTCATTAATGTGTGCATGTGTGTGTGTGTGTGTGTGTGTGTGTGTCAGCGCATAAGTCCACCTCTAACTCTCCACTCGCACGCTCTGCAGTGGCCCATGAGAGCGCCTCATACAATATTCAGTCTTGGTGAGGCTGTCTGTTGTGTACGTGCGTGCGTCCCATATGGATGTTTCCCTCCTGTACCGGCTTTTATTCTCCCCCCTTCCCCTCACCCTCACCCTCACCCCCACCCCACTACCTCACCCTTTTTCTCTGTAGCCCAGGAGGCATTTAAAATCATTCCTCAGTATTTGTCCTCGATTGTCTCCTTCACCAGATGTGCGCCGGCTTGCACCTTTTTATGCAGGTGTCCCTTTTGTCCCTTCTGGAGTTTGTTTTTTCTTTTTCACCTAAAATCTTGGATATTTTTTTTTCTTTGAGCTTCATGTGAAAGAGAAAATAATAACTTAATAATAATAAAAATATTACTACCTTTAATAATCAGTGGCTTTTTGCTTCAGTACCACTAGCTGCAGATTTAAATTAAACAAAGTACACATATTTTTTTCTCTTTAAAGGCTGTACAGATGTTGTAAATATTACCCAAAAGTAATAAAAGATAGAAGAAATAAAATATCTCTGAAAGATTATTTCATATTGATACTGACAGAGATTTTAAATAAGAGTCAGAAAACCCTCCAGTCAGTCGGTTCATTGTAAAGAGTAAACATTTCACCCACTGGTTCACTGATGTGTTATTAATATTTTTTAAATCAACAGTGGCGCTCTAAGGCACAGAGGAAGAAGATATATTATTTTTTCATGCCCACATATTGATAATTTCAGTAGCATATTTTGGGTGTTGATAAAGACCCGACATTTCCTTTATTTTTCATTCGTTATGGGGGATTTTCAGGCAGAAAAGTACGTTGCATTGCCAAGTATTCCAAATATACTGATGAGTAGGCTATATATTTAGGGCACACTTATCTTTTTGCTTGAGATTAGGTAATAACTGAGGAGTCTACTTACTTTTGAGTTTGAATATCCTGACCAAAATTAATTGCAGTCATAGGAAAAAATACCTGCAAGTTAAAAAACAGGTTTACCTTTACAGCTTTCATAGGAGCTCAAAAGCACTTGCTTAATAGATCATCAGAAAGCGGGACCATTTACACAATGCCAGAACCTTAGAGAAGCTGCCCAGCTATGTCGGAGGGGTTTAAGGATACATTGATGGTAAATAAATTTTATTAAGTACTCCCTCTGTCGGTTCAGAAGTTTTAATCTGTAAATGATCTGGCTTTTATGAGGTTTTATCTGAGATTTTACCATTATTTATCAAAAAAAGATTCAGCTTAAAATGGAAGTGGTGATTTTCCCTGGTGTCTTTCGCCCATTGACCCCTGGAGATGGGTGCCAACCTCCTGGCGGTGCTTCAAATGTGAAATGGAGAAAGTGGGCATATGGGACCATGGAGGGATGGATAGGTTTGTCAGAAACTAAGTACATCCCTAAATCATAGATATGTAAAAACAGTAAAATCCTAGAATTTTAACAAAACATATAGCTTCTTTTTACCGTAGCAGTATTGCCAAGCAGATTGAAGTCATTTTGCAGGAAGAAACCTTATTAACAAGTAGAAAACGTTTAAGACAGATGCTAGTCTTTGCAGGAGTTGATGTCCTAGTAAAGATCATTCAGACTCCTTAAGTTTCAGTTACCATGTTAAATGTTAAAGCTCATAAATGTGCAATTAGAAAAAGATTAATCAAGTATGCCAGGTTGGGATACTATACAGACGAGACCAAAGTCGAGATCAAAGTCGAGCTGTTTAGCCTTGATGCAAACAAATATCTCGTACCAGCTTTCAAGCATGCTGGTGGGGGGTTGGTGATTAGAGCTTGCTTTGCTACCCCAGGACCAGGGACCTTGCAGTCATCCATGAAATCCTCTGAATACTAAAGTATTCCAGAGTCAACAAGGCAATGGTCCTAAGTGATTCCAGTATTTTAGTGGTCTTCCTTCCTCCAGCTGTGGAGATTGATAATGGCCATTATTCTCATTTCTTTATCCTATGGAAGCCTTTTTTGCATTGGGGTGCTGTGACCATAATTGGTTATATATTTATTCAGTGTCAGGGCTGTCAAGAAAAAAAAAACGCATTAGACCAGAACAGCCCATGTGAAAGAATGGCTGAATTATACAATAATCATTAAAGATTATCTCCACTTGCACTTGGCTTAACATCGGTGGTCGAAGAGCAAGCTGAGACATACCAAGTGACAGAGAAAAGAGGAAGAAGAAAGAAGGAGAAGAGAGAAGGGATAAATGGATAGTCACAAAGTGTGCCCATTTGCTGCTCTGCCTCTATGAATCTCTTTGAGCAAGTGCTTTTGAGTATAAATTATGAAGTGTGGATGTAGTCATGCAGGAACAGGCACTCACTCTTACGTGCACACTGTTAAACACTTATGCTGTAGTGACTGCACGTCACACTGCTTGTCCCTAAATGCTTAGGAACACTTTATTTTATACTGATGTTTCTTTGTGTGTGTGTGTGTGTGTGCGCATGCGTGCTCGCGTGTGTGTGTACAAGTATGGGCTCAGTATTCATCATATAGTTGAACATTCCTTCACTATAGTGGGAGCTTGAGAGGCAATACATATGGACACAGAGCCTCTCTAAAACGCACGTGCTGCTTGAACTGTGTGTGTGTGTGCGTGTGTGTGCGTGTGTGTGCCTGCCTCTACTGTCAGAATGTATTAATCCGTCTGACTGCAGATCCCAATCAGGGCAAAGAAAGGAAGAGAGCTCGAGACAGAGGGAACACGAGCGGACGAAAGGCTGAAAGAGTGGCGATGAATAGGCGAGTAGAAAAAGCAAAGATGCGCAGCGGAGAAGGATGGATGCCTTTTTTTTCCCTTTAAGCAGCTCAAGCGAGGCAGATCTCACCAAAGAGATCGAACTGCAGGACCGAAGGACTTTAGCTAGTTGGAGGAGCCTCACATATCTCAAAATACCACATTTCTTAGTTCCCTAATTAAGCTGTTTATCCTTTTTTTCTGCCATAATTGTTTTAGCACTTCAAACTTACTAAATGGATTATTAGTATTGGACCATCTTATCAACCGTCTCCTCCTGCCTTTTACCTGAAAAGGTCAGAGGTCATGGCTCTTGTTGACCTGGAAGTGCTCTTCCTCAGATTATCCTCCTTTGTCGCTCAGCCTTGGAGGTCTTCCAGCTAAAACTTGGATAGTAGTACTAAATACTATTAAATGTGTTATATGGATTTTTTTTTTTACTCTGTCGGTCAAAATAATGGGCAACAAAAACACCTAGTGCAACTTCTGAGTTGGACCCATGGTTTTCAATCAAAAACGAACTACTTTGATAGTGATTTGGAGCTCTCAGCCTTATGACAATCAGTAACCGAAATGATATGCTGTACACTCACCAGCCATTTTATTAGGTATGCTATTAGGTGTGTTTAACTTTTTCTTAACACAAATAGTGAATCAGCCAAATGGCATCAACACAATGTATTTAGGCATTTAAATGTGGTGAAGGCGATTTGCCGAAGTTCAAACTGAGCATCAGAGTGGATAGGAAAGGGGATTTATATGACTTGGAGCATGGCATGGTTGTTGGTGACAGACAGGCTAGTCTGAGTACTGTATTTTAGGAACTGCTGATCTGTTTGGATTTTCATGCACATCAATATCCGAGACTTAAAGAGAATAGTGTGAAACTGAGAAAAGTGTCAGATTTTTCGTGCAAAGCAAATGTCCGTCCCTTTATCTTCAGATGGCTGTTTCTAGTAGGATAATGAATCATGTCAATAAACTCAAATCATCAAATGGTGGTTTACTGAACGTGACAATCGGTTCCTTGTGCTTCAGTGACCTCCACCGTCACCTGATCTCATCCAGTAGAGCACCTTTGGCTTGTGGTAGAGCAGGAGATTCACATCAGGAATGTGAAGCTGACAAATCTGCAGCAACGTTTTAATACTGTCATATAATATGAATCAAAATGAGATCATTTGAATGTATTTTCTGTTCTTCCTATTTTGTTTTAAGTAGAGGTTGAGGAACACACAAAGCTGTCTAACATAGTGTGCGCTCTTATACTCAGTATGCAGAATATTTCTGCAGAATAACAGAATTATAATAGGCTAAGGCTCCACATTAAGCACAGGAATTCCTTGATTTATGATTCAGTCACTCACTTTTATACTGTGGGGTTATTGTAAAGTTGCTGAATGATTAACACCTTTTCTCAAAAGCAAATAAAAGCTGTTTTTACACCATTTTGTATATCTCAAAATGACTCCCTCTCTTTTTTTGTTGTACCTTCACCCTCATAGGCAAACATACACCAATCAGCCCAGAGATGTTTTGGGCTGTGGCTGAGTGACCTTTTGTTGCTGAGGCAGGACGAACGCATGGTCTGCTTTCTCTGTTACCAAGCAAGTTATCTGAGGCCTCCTGAGAGTCAGTGAGAGCAGAGACTCAAACATGTCCCACCTAAATAATTCCAGTTAGCACTGACAAGGTACAGGCTGCTACCGGAGAGATGGGGTATGGAGGTTTTAAATCATATATCCTATTTGATGCCCCAGCATTTTTTTTTGAAAAGATGTGAAGTTATTTAGGTATCTTGCTATTTTCACTTCACACCAGAAAGAAATCATAACTATGTACTTACGCAATTGTATACCTATTTATTTTTCTTTGTAGTAATACATTGTCATGAATTATGAAGATGGATAATCATTAAATACTCAAATCTCACATATGAGTTAATTTTATTGCACATTATTTGCTGAAAACCGTGTATGACATAATTTTTCCATTATTGTTTTGATAAGATAAAAATCAGGGCAAGGGAAGGGAATGTTATTAGTATAGCAGACTTTTGACAACAAGGCAATTGAAGATGCTTTACATAATAACAGCAATAAAGCATAAAACACACTAAAAACATATGACACATTAAAACATTACCCATGGGTCACACGGTGTATTGCACAAAACTGCAGTATTAATGCATGCATTAGTAAAATTGCAAAAGACTCTTTGTAATATTTTGGGTAAATATCTTCCCAGTCTCTGGAATTCATGCTATACAAAAAGTGCTAAAATTCAGATGGTTAAAACAGATGGTTAGTGAAAGCATCATGAGTGATTAGAAAGTGAGTGATTAGGATATATTGCAACCAATATGTTTTTTTCACTGTATTCAGCAATAAAACTGCCATCAAGATTGTCGATAATCAAAAAATAGGCTTTGTATGGAAGGCAGTGTTGCTTTTATTGTGTTTTCAACCAGGGAAGGCCCTTGTGTCTCTGTAGATGAGTCAACAGTTGTATCTGTTATTTAAATGCTTATTTGATGACTGAGCTTTAAAAAAAAATGACTCTGCTGATTTATTGTAACGTTGCATACAGCAGAAAGAACACTACAACAGCATATATGTTGTGTCCAGTCGCCATGACGACCACTTAATTACTTACAGTAAAGGCAGTTTCGGTTCACATACCAAACCGAGAAAAGCAAACCAAATAACTTCATGTATAGGTTGTTGTTTGTTCATGAACCATTCCATCCCTAGTTTGGGATGTTTTAGACTAGCCTCTTTTGTGATGTAATTCCTTTGGGCTTTTTTTCTTCATACAGTGATGTTATGGTTTATTTGCTTGTCCGTGCTTGGCAGGTTGATGACATGAGAAATAACTGCAGAGGTATATAATACAATGTCTAAGGATTGTTGCAGACATTCCATTGCTGAGATTTTGGACATGATGTCCCAAATGAGTGACTGGAGGGGACTCTGTGTGAGTGTGGGTGACTTGTTTCTGTCATTACATGACATCCCTGACCTGGAAAAGACAGCAGGAACTTGAATATGCTATCCAACTCCAATAGTTCTGCTCTAGAGTTTTAGGATCCAACGCTGAAAGATAAATCTCAAATTCTGTAGTAAACACTGTTTAAAACTCTAAAATGTTCCTTATCTTTAGCTTTTTTTTCAACTTACTTAAAAATCCTAACGTGCCTTTCACAAATGTTTTTTTACTAACTTAACTTCATCATAACGTGTCCAGCTAACCTGTACACATTTCACAAATCAAGTTTGTGTTTAAAACATTTAACTGCACTGATTAGAAGAGCCTCTGTAAAAGATGCAACAAGCTAATGGCACCTTTTGGGTGTGAGTAAGCATGCAGTCTTTGATCGTACGCCAATGAGCATCCAGTTGACGAAGCAAAAGAAGAGAAGATGAAGCAATATAATTTTCTGTTCAGGGTGCCAACTCCTGCTGAGCATTTAATTCTATCCAGTTTAAACCACTTCTACTGTAAAATGACACAATTCTTTCAGACCCATGGGCAATTTTCGTTTAAAGTAATTTCTTTTTTAAATATCCAAATTTTGATTATTCTTTAATCTTTTATGTCACCTTAAAGATACGGTTAACCTTATCTTTAAGAATTTATTCAAAAACAATATTTTATCAAGAACAGTTATGCTTTGCAAAAAAAAAGAGATCTGAAGCCTTTATAGAACGTTTTCATGATGAGCATCAGAAATTGTACAGAAACCACTTTGCAATGTAAGAAAATACAAAAGGACAAGTGTGAGACTTTGCACTTTTGTGTAAGAGTTGCATTAAAAGTGGTGAGAGAGCCATGAGACGGAGAGAGAAGGACAAAATGATGGAGAGGAAGACATCGGCAAAAATGTTTTATAGAAAGCAAGCAGAAGAGGGTGGGCAGTCGGCCGGGCGGACGCGCGGGGGGGCGAGACAGTGAACCAGAGTAGAAGGAAGACCGGGAGGGAGGGTGATGGATCGGGAGACGGGGGCAGGGCTTATGAGCAACCTCAGCCATTCAGAGAGCGGCTTGGCGCCCTATAGGCCGAATCTTACCCTGGCAACACAAAAGAGAGGGGCAGAAGGGGAAACGGGGGACAGGTGAACAGATGGCTGACTGGCTGAGAGACAAGCTGATCAGTGCATGAGGGAGTGTGCATGCGTGTGTGTGAGCGAGAAGATACGCATGTACTATAATGTAACACACACACACACACACACACACTACTAGCTGTGAGAAAGAGTGGGAAGAAAACACAAACTGAGAAAGGGAAAGTTGCCCATGTTTGCACTGTAATTTTCACAAAATATCAGTTGAGTTTGCAATAAACTAAGACAGACGAGCATTTCATGTTCAGAAGGAAAAGAAATCCACTGTGTGAGCAAGTAACATGACATAATGTGAGAGGGAAACATTCTATGAATCTGTGTGCCTGCATGAGTTGATGACAACGAATTATTTTAAAATGTATGCCATAAATATTCATAAATTTGCACTAATTTAATTTATTTTAAAATATGGATAATATTATTATACTGTTTACCTACATTTATTAGTATTTGGTAGAAAATCTTTCTAAAATGGATGACTTTGGCATAGCGGCTTCTTCATTACTGAGCGGCCTTTCAGTCTAAGTCACCAAAAGATGCATTTTCCATAGATTCTGATCTTTCTACCAGCATCTTCAGAAGGTCCCTTGCTTTTGGTCTGGGGTTGATTCACATATTTCTAACCAAAACATGTTAATCTGTGGGAAGCAGAACCCGTCTCCTTTCTGAATGGTATGATGACTAGAAAATCCCAGAGTTTTTTTAATAAAGGAAGGTGGAACCTTGTGGCGATTGAAAATTCCACCTAGAGATGAACCAGACTTGTGGAGGTCTACAACTCTCTTCCTGATATCTTGGCTGATTTCTTTAGATTTTTCCATGATATCACGCAAGGAAGTGCTGTTTTGGAGATATTGGTTTAAAATACATCCACTGGTCTGCCTAAAATTTCCTTAGATCAGGGATTGCGTTAACCAAATATTTTCTGTATTTGACAGATTCTTTTTAAAGCATAAAGAGAAGCCCATCCGTGATTTTGACAGATTAGATTAGATTTAAATGTAGTTCTCAGCCTGTTCAAATTAAATATTGTTTAAAATGGATAAAAAAATACTAATGAATCATTTTAAAAATTGACGTTTAAAAATAGATTATGACCATATATCTTTATCCCTGTGGGTCAAAATGATGGACAGGAAAAAATATGTATCGCAAACTGTGACGCAGATGTTATATATCAGAAACCATGATATTATCGTACTGTTCATAAACGGCTTAATGAAGAGTGTTACAGCCTGGCTCAAAGGCTGTCAAAAACTCACTGAGACATCACAAGGTGGTGTCTTTGACCAAACCCAAAAGCAACATGTTTTATCAGTTATTTTGTAATGTTAGAATGCCTAGATGTGTGGTGCAAAACTCAGACATAACCAAAAACCAAGATGGCCAGAGTGAGTTCCTAACTGAAAAGAGGAGCCACCACTGAAGAGCTGGCAGGAGCACACCGGGCCCAGGTGCATCTCATTCCACTAATGGCAGGTTCCAACCTAAAAAACAAACAGAAAGAGACCCCCTAGTGGTGGGGGCTTATAGAAATCTCTAAAAAGAAGCTCTCATGATAAACATTCTCCGTGCACTTAGACCCTGTGCAGAAATTTAGAGAATAACAGAGACAGAAGTAAAGGTTATATTGTAGACATGTTTTATTTATATGATGGTGTTCTCTAAGGTTCTTTCTTTTATTTTACAGCCAGGTCGAAATGTACCACAAAGCACTTGAACCATCTTGGTACATCTTATTGAATCGTAATCTTATCTTAATTTGTAAAGATAGGACTAGGATATTTTTCTTGAAATCAGTGTTTGCTTAATAACCATGAGAAACGCCAAGCATTTACCAACATGGCTAACAATATGCTTTCTACAGTTTTGTGAGCATTATTCATCTCTTTGTATCCCCACAGTCGAAGCAGGAGGTCCACACCTCGATCATGTCCCCCACACCATCTCCATCACATGTCCTTATCGACATTTGTGAAGCTGTTCCATTTGCTGTATTCTTTCAATGGTTTATTTGTTCCCTCAATTTCTAGGTCAGATCACACACACACACATCTGTGCAAAAAAAAAACCACCACCACAGTGTGCTTTTAACAAGCAATGGACAACAAAGCCTGCACTCTAAATTTGCATTAAACAGTAGATGAGAGCGCTCATTCGTGCTGCTGAGACTCAACAGCTGACTCAGGAGACTGTCTCCGTGTTGGAACAAATCTTTTTAATAACCTGTTTCTGTGGGTAGATAAAACGGAGCCTTGACACTGTGATCATAATAATGGCTTAGAGTTTTAATGAGACTCATATCAAAGAGCACCATTGTTATTAACACCGAAAGTTTCCCTACCCTTACATCCAAATAGCATCATTACCCTCTTGCCCCTACCTGTTTAGAGAGTTTTAAGGCTAATTCATCCAAAATGAAACAAATCTTTACTGCCGTAGGGGTTTCAGTCTGCAGCTCGTAAAGGCATAAGGTTCCCGCAGCCCTGCTCTCGAGGCTCAATTTCATTCAGTTGAGTCATTCTCGTTTAGCAATGATTGTGCCCCTCGGACATATGCTTTTATTTTAATCAGAAAGCCACTTGACACCAGTCACACTTGACATCCAGTGGTTTTAAACTAAAAAATAAATTGTTTGATTAGAATCTTCAAAAGATTTGTTTTTATGAATCTCAAAAGACTATTTGGTGGTTTTACATTTTATGGCTAAAAATATATAAAGCATTTCTTTATCTGTCTTCCAAAAGCTTTTGGTCTGTTGCTATACATCCATACAAGCATTTTCCTTCAAGTAAATCACCGGATAACACAGAGGCACACAGGACAGACAACCAGGCACACACTCTGTGGGTTTACATGGAGTAGGAGAAAACTAAATGGGGATTACACTGTGTGAATGTGGCCGTCCTAGACCTTATCTTTTGTCGTCAAATGAATCATGATGAAAAACAGTGTGCGTGCTTGTGATTCCCAGCTCTGTGGCCGTGCAGTGTGATGAACTACCTGACAGTTTATTTAGTGCTCGTACGACCAAAACCAGCCTCTGGCAGTATTTAGGCAGCCTCAGACATTCGTACAACCCCAGTCCGCCATTGATCAATGAACGCACGCTCGTGATGCTCGTGATGCTCGGGTTGCTGAGGTGTGTGTGGCGGAGCGGAGCGCATGCAGTGGAGATTGGGGGTTAGTCTGACTGAATTCCGGGTGAAGTGGAGCCAAACTGGCATACTCTTAATGGAACGAACACACCCAGAATCCTTGAAAGATACTAAATAACCTAATGGTAACGGTACGTCAAAAGTTTTGGTTCAATTTTACGGTTCGGTTCATTTGTGGTGCAGTCGAGGAACAAAGTGAAAAAAATATTTTTTTTGTGTAATGACGTTTAAAGAGCAGGTTCAGATTAGAGCCTCCCCTTAAACCACTGTTTAGAGAAATATATGAGGATGTTTCTAAACAAAAAGGTACTCATACATCAATTATTTTGGCTTTTGGAGTCTTTTGTGAGAAAATTTAATCTCTGCCACACCGGACGTGATGAGCCGTCAGCTCGATCAATAGAAAACTATGGATTTTAATGCTGACTCTGACACAGATGTTTACAACTACACATATGTTGGAGCACAACCGTACAGCTATAAGCCCGCTGCGGGCCCCAGAGAGCAGATAGAGACCAGGGCAGTGCAGGGGATTGATGGCCAAAATATTGCTAAGCAAAGCTAACGTTATTAGCTTGGGTGCTGCAAGCTAGCTTTACTGTTTCTTTAACAACCCACATATCACAATACTTCTAATCTTTAAGATCATTCTTTCAATAAAGTTAGTAAGTAGCAGATGTTAGACAACAAGACTTACAATGCACAGATCCCGTCTGCATAGAACTTGAGCCTCTGATCGATCCGTGATCATGTCTCCCGCCTCCTGCAGGGACATGCCAGAAACGGGCATTCCAGCTCCTACTCTCAATTAAGAGTCACTGGCCATAACATCTGCAAGAAGAAGGCTCAGCTGCGCTGTTTGTTTACAGGGGTGCATCTGATGCTGGCTAAAGTGCAACCAAGGGGCAAACTCCGCCAGCACAATCTTAAGCCGATGCGGAAGTAACAAAAAATTGCAGTTCCCCCCCTCATTCGCCAGGTGCTGGCTCCAGAAAGGAGCAAGTTCCCATTGACTCATTTTAAAAATGCCAACTTCACAGCACAAATAAACATGTTTACAGCCTGGTTCAAAAGAACATTTTAGGTTTAATAGGTCAAGTTTACCGTCATGACAACTTTGAGGGGGTGGTGAAGGTTGTTTCCAACAGGCTTGTAGAACTGAATAGGGAGAATAACCTGAATTTGCCTGCTTAGAATGTTTTGTGATTTTGTTCCTAAAGCTTCCTTTGACACCGTTTGAGCTTTAAGCTCAGTAAGCTTCTCATCACAGCTAATTTTTTCCTTGTTCTCTCTCAAGACTAAAAATGTCAAGGTCCAACACTCATAAGCCCTTGTTAGTACTGGTGAAAAAGGTTTTCATTTCAACCAAAAAAAAAGGAAGAACTCAGCTAATTTTTGTGGAAGCCAAACCTAACTTCAACATTCAAGTCGAGTCAGGTTTATTTGTCATTTATGACATATATTCCATATATATATATACACACTAAATGTGTGTGTGCGTGTGTGTGTGTGTATGTAACATACAGCATCTGTTCTGTTCTCTCAGACACCTTGGTGCAGATGGTTGTCTCATACTGGGAACAGCTCTGTACACCACCACTTGAACACCAAAATGTAAACCTTGAAGAATACTTATTAAAGATTTGCAAAATTGTTTGGTTTAAGTTTGTGACCGAATATTAAATTTGCATCTAGGAGGTGTTGGCATAATGATCTTTGCAATAGGTCATGTTGCAAATGTAGTTATTAGAGTTGGAAGGTATTTACATGATTTGTATAAACTTGTTTGCTTAGTTGTGCACAGTATGGTTTAATACAACTGTGTCATTATTTTTAGCAAGAAAAGAAAACGTGCCTGAGCTATTTCACCTGGCATGATTATTAGTTGGTTCATGGAGGACATAGACGTGCAGCAACAGCAGGATGAAGAAGTATGTAACAGAAGAGATTTTCTCTTTGTGCAAACAGAAATACCAAAAGGAGAAGTTATTAGATCAACTCCATATTTAGTTTACTTGAGAAAACTTAAAATAAAACAAACCGGAATCGAATAAAATTAGGTTTTGCAGATCTCGCTGCTGAGAAATGTTTTGTAGCTTTGAGTTTTTTTGTTCTCAATTTTTTGCTATTTTCCACGGATCCCTGCTTTCTGATTACGAACACGTTTATCTCTAACTCTGGATTTATTTGTCCAGCTCCTTGAGGATTTCCTTGGTCATTATTGAAATATAGAAGAAATTGCAGTCTTTTAATCCCAACAGCATGATGGAACACTCACATAGCTGTCAATATGTCAGTTTGAAAAAGAAATGGTAATGCGACAGTGATCTTGAACGCAAAAATAAGTTTAGAGAATACTGTTTTTACAATATTCCAGATTTGTTGTTGTTTATTTCTTATCAAGATGTTCTTTGAATTTAATACCATGGTGGGCTACTCTGGACCAAAGCTTGTATTGGGACCACACTAGATGTTCTCTCTCCAGTTAAAGATCCGTTTTGTTGTGAGGATTTATCTGCTTGGCTCTCTGGTCAAGGGCCCACCAAGTAAAGCTACTTACCAGCAAATCTTGTTTAGCAGAATCCTCTCAAAATACGAGCCTCACTATCTGGCGCTCTTCGTGTTCCCCCCTCCTTCTCTAGTTTCCATCTACAACAGCCAGCCTGTTGTTGGCTGGGGTGCCAACGTCACTTTGTGGCTTTAGTTGGCTTACCCATTCCTTTACTGCAAAAAAATCACTGATTACATAATGTGTGAGAGTGATTTTCGTGCACAACATTATATGCTCTTTATAGAGGAAGACAAGGATTACAATCTATATTAGCTGGGTAATTAGTTGAGCTATCTGCTCAAGTAGCGAGCCTGCAGTCAGCTGGACCTAATAATAATGTAATAACATTGATGAGTGGTACTCTTTTATTTCCCCCATCATGACTGGCCTTATGTGGTCAGAAATATTTCAAAGCAAGCAGACTTGTAAGCAAGCAGGAAAGGAACAAAAATTGTAGCATCGTATCTTCAGCCGGCTGCAGCTGGCAGGGTTTGGGAGGGGCAGCGTTGTTCTACTCCAGGACTTTCTCTGCCGAACAACATTAAATCCTTGAAATAGTATGATAGAGCGGTTTTGAAACCAGAGCTGTCTAAAACCTTGACATAGCCAGGGTTTCCACACAGTCTGGAAAAGTCTAGAATCTGATATAATATGTTCCAGAGTGGATAAGTATGGAAAAATAAATAATTGTATTTCCAGGATTTTTTCCCATTCCAATTGTTTAAAAATGGTCTCATTCCTTTTTTTTCCTTTACCATTGGGTTTCCTTCCCTTACAGAAAAGTCACATGGGCTTGAACATGTTCTTCACATGGGATCAAATGTTATCCCCATGTGTTTTCTTTCATTTTTTGCATTCCTTCTGTCCTTACATGTGTCCTCTCTGTCATTTATTTCTTCCCTTTTTAAAGTCTGTGGTTTTCGAGGGTTCTGTATTTAAAGTTTGCCAATTGTATAAAATCTACCAGAAATATTAAATTAACTTATGTGTTTTGTATATTAAAATGATCTTAAACGATTGAGAACGATTGAGTAAAATGACTTTGGGAAAAGTGTGGAATTTTTACAGGATTTAACAGGTTAGAAACAAATAATTTGCTTATGTACCTACCACATTATATTCACTTTGCTAAGGATGGGTGAGTCATTTTGTTGTCTTTGATTTTAAAGCCGCTTTCGTCTGTAAGAGGAATCTTTAATTTCCTCACCTTTTTAAGCCAAGACCTCCATGGAGGACATCCAGGGTGAGCAAGGGCAGTTTTGCTGGTAATACCTCGCTTTCACGTGGGAGGCGGATGTTACGGATGTTGACCTGAGAAATCAATTAAGGTTTATCAGAGGTCATTTTCTTCCACTTGTAGAGAATGCCTCCAGAAAAATCAGTTTGATGTCATGATTTGGGTCAAATTGTTCATCTAACCTCAACTACTTCATTTTTAATTCAATGAACAGTGTAGGAGTCCGCACATATGGTGCAGTCAAGATGTTCATTTGTGTTTAAGCAGTGAAAATGATTTTACTGAGCTGGTTTGAAAAGTGGTGTTGGAAAAAGCGGTGATGAGAAATGTGCATGATAATGAAATGTAAATGTGCCTCCTCCTTCTCCTCCTCTACCCTTTTCTGACCGCTTCAGACATTGCGAAAGAAAGGCTTTAATGGCTGCAACAGCCCTGAGCCCGACGGCGACGACTCCATCGACCAAAGTCCGCTAAACGATCGCAAGACCGAAGACCTGGACAGCCTCTTCAAACGCTATGGCGTGAGTACCATCTCACCTTTGTCACCTTTTCTAACCTACTCTCTCTGTTCTTCTTCTCCTTCTCTATCTGCCGTCTCCTCTCTCTATTTCTCTCTGTGTCTTGGTGGCCTCTCCTTCTGTTGTACGGGGAACGAAGGCTCTGAACAAGAAAGAGCACCGGGACTCTGAGAGCCCAGACCCCGAGGAGCCCTTCTCCCTCACCCCCCGCACTGAGGAGAAATACAAAAAAATTGACGAGGAGTTTGATAAAATGATGCAGAACTATAGGCTGTCAGTGAGTACCTCCCACCATTCTGTGCAACCCAGCCCCCTCCTCATGTTGCTGCTGCTGCTGTTGACCGGAAATATAAAGTCTCTGAGTGCTAAAGGCAGTCTGAATACTCACAGAGCACTTTGCCTTCCCCCCACTCCTTTCACCTCTCCACCTCACTTCTCACCAATGGTCACCTGTCTCCACCTTTAAAATCACCACCCTTAAAAAATCCTGCATCAGTGTGTGGTTGAGAAAGAAAACCTGAGGCAGAGCAGTTAAATCTAACCAACTACTGGGAATTTTAGCTGTGAAGTGTTAATTTAAAATATTTTTCTGGGTTTCATTAACCTTTTTTTAAAGTGCACCCACTACTAAATAAAAATAAGAGAAGTATATGCTACCTTGGAAGCCTTTATAACAATAAAAAAAGATGGCTTAGATTCAAAGTGTTGCAAAATAATATTTTACAAACCAATTTTCCCCTAGAATAAAATGCAACTAAATGTGACAGTATAGCAGAAAAAGGTCATAAAAGAAGTAAGCAGAGCATCAGTTTCCATATGCCCTAATGGGATTATTCATCTCTAATCAATGCAGTGAAGAGCGTCCTTAGAAGCATTAATGCTGTTAAACAGTTTTAATGCGTCTGCAAGTTCACTAAACTATGAGAAACTGAAACAGTGGGCGAGAAGCGTTAACTAGGTCCCCGGTTTTCATAAAAGCTGGCTTAGCAACTGGAAATTGCAGGGGGAAATCATCTTTTATGGGAATAATCAACATGTTGGGAGCATGCCTTTGAGCAGTCGGATTTCTCGCCTGAAAATGCGACTCGTGTAATACTCTGCAATATTAAAGAAAGAATCATGTGAATCCAGACACAAAGCGTGCATCACAGTGTAAAAAAGCCGGAGAGGTTGCAGTTATTATCTGTCGGATGTTAACAGTATTAGTGAGGTCAGACAAGTCTGTGTGTAGTTCTGCTTCTTTGCCTGGATGTGTTCCTGACATTCTCCAGTTTCTGCCTCCTGATTGGCATCCTGCCCAACCCCTTTTACCGCACCGCTCCTCTGCCAAGTTCCCCGTGATTCATTTTTTTTCTCCTCTGTGCTCAATAATGCAATTAATGTCACTTTAATGAGGAGCATTTAATTTACAGCCCCTCTTGCTGTCTGCCTGCCTGCCTGTCTGATTGGTCGCTTGGGAGGGGACTCAGTCATGTTTCAGTGTTGCAGAAGAGTTGGGCCAGTTTAATCTGGGTGGAAAAAGTACTCCGTTACTTTCTCTGCTTTGTTAATAACTAACGGTGGTAGTTATACACTTATGTCAGCATAATAAGGTTGCTTAAAGTAAAAGTTGCTTTATTGTATCCTTGTCAAGAACTAGGATTACAAAAATGAACATGAATGTACAGTGGCCTTCAAAAGTATTCATATGCTTTGAAATTTCACATTAAATCCATGCTTCAATGTGCTTTATGTTATATGAAGAAGAACATAATAGTAGTGCATAATTTTGAAGTGGAAGGAAATTTATATGTTTATGCCATTTTTACTAACACAACCTGAAAAATGGGGGTTAAATTTTGATCCATTGCCCCAGAATCTAGAACCAGCCTTCCCTGCAGCTTCACCTGCATGTTTCTGGTGGTATCTCCAGCTTTGTATCTGGAGACTGACATGTCTGCCCATTCTGCTTCGCAAAATTGTTCTAGCTCAGTCAGGTTGGATGGAGAGCAGCTGTGAACAGCAGTTTTCAAGTCTTGCCACAGATTCTCTATTTGATTTAGCTCTGGACTTTGACTGGGCCGTTTGTACTCATGGTTATGCTTTGATTCAAACTGCGTCAGTGTTGCTCTGGCTGAATGCTTAGGGTTATTGTCCTGCTGGTAGGTGAACCTCCAGCTCACCCCAAAGTTTTTTTTCACCCTCCAAGAGGTTTTCTTTCTCTAACCAGTTATCTGTCCCAGCAGAAAATAGCATCCCCACAGCATGCCATGGTGCTGCCACCACCGTGTTGCCACCAGTAGAGATGATCTGTGCAGGGTGATGGGTCATGTTGGTTTTCTGTTCATGTTTTTATGTAGGCCAAAGAGTTTGACTTTGGTCTCATCTGACCAGTCCACCTAGTTCCACATGTTTAATGTGTCTCCTACGTGACCTGTGACAAAGTGCAAACAAATTGGAATGTTTCACCCTAACCCTACTTCAATCTGCTGGTCAACTATATCCCTGGCCCGTCTCGGGTGGTTCTTTGGTCCGCATGATGTTGTTTGTTGACTAATGTTCTGTAACGTTGAAATGTAGTTATATTTTAGTTGTATTTTATTAGATTACAGTTTTGGACCACATAATAGCAGTAATCCGCAAATACTTGAGACCCCCTCAAAGACTCAAATTACTGCCTATTTTAAAAGTTTAAAACACCAAATATATCTCTATATGCAATAACACACACAGTGGAAGCCGATTTGGCACTAACGCAGAGCTAACATCCATACCCTTCCTTATCTTCTCTTGGAGGGTAACAGCCAATCAACCGTAATGAATGCCACTTTTTGTTCGGCTGCTTTGCAAATGCCAGGCAATAGTGTGTCTGTTAGCATTAAGCCTAGGTATTTTAAGCTTTAAAAGCGACATTTTCTTTCAAATATTTCAGATATGCTCTATGAAAATATCTGTGGATTGCTGAATTTTCAGCTAATAATTTGGAGTTACGTTTCGCAGAAAAATTCACAAATATTGACCTACAAATAGGTCCACTGTATCAGAGCAAAGGCTACTAAATGTAGTTGCACAATACACTCTTTCAGATAGAATTTTGGGTTGAAAAAAATAAAATAAAATTGTAAACTCGTATCATCTACACAACCTTTGGAAATCTACAAAATGCGAATGAATCTCAGGGAGTATTAATACTTTAGAAAGCCACTGAATAAGTCATGCATTGACAATTACGTCTCAGTGTCGGGAGTAAATTAAAAAAAGTAAGAAAAGCCAGTTGAGAAAGCTTCTCATTGGTTGTGCTCATCCCTGATTAGAGCACCTCTCAGTTTAATCAGTTCAGTGAATTTTTGTCCTTCTGACTTTGACTCAGCCTCTCTGTGCTGCCTGAGCCGAAATGGCTTTTAGAGGCTTTTCTCTGAAGACAGAGCCATGGCAGAAGAAGAATGGCGTTCAATCGACCACCCTTAGAGATGTGCAGCTCACGGTGCGCATTGATTGGTTGCTAGTCACTAGACGAGCTCTGCTGCCCACTGCCAGCCTCTGCGTACCTGTTTCACCCAGCCCAACTTTCAGTGGCAGCAAGCAAACTGGAGTATACGGCCTTACCCGCCACTCCTCACCTCTTCAACATAATCCCTGCATGACAGCTAGGGGCCGGGATATACATGCTTAATCCCACTTGTACTAAAATGCCTCCTGAGGCAGGGAGAGAGTGGTGAGGCAGAACAGGCAGGACACTTGGCTCGAGGAGCCCGGAGCTCACGTATCTTTTACTGTTAGTTTGGCAACATGGTAGGCGAAATAAAAAAAAGAGTCTTTTTTTTTTTTTTTTTTTTTTTTTCACCGTTGGCTCTGAGATTTGATCCTTTTTCTGGTTCTGTGATTCAGAATTTCCAAATTGAATAAGAAATAGATTTCTTTCTTCTTACAACCACCTCCACGGTGCCCTTGAGCGAGGATCTGAATGTCTTGACTCACTACAGGCTCTGTATGGATGTAGAGTAAAAGCCAATAAAACTGACACTACTGCATATTAAATCACATGAAATTTCATTTAGAGATGTTTAACATAATCTTCTACATAGAACAGCTGTAGTACTGGTAAATCTAACAAAATAGATTTAAATCATCCATTCTACGCTAAAGGATCCGACTTTTACATATTTAAAAATACAAATATGATATTAATATTTTGTCCTTCCTTCAAAATTAAATGAGCCTATAAGTAGTTTAGTCCTTTTAGAGATCCAGATAAAATCTGTAGGTTTAGTAAAAGCTTACTAAATATTTGTGAGTAAAATGAAAGCTTACCCTGCTTTCAGATATCCAGTTGCAAACATAATAGAACAAATAAAACATTTATATTTTAAATAAATTTTCAAAAGGCTTTCAGGACAAAAGAGAAGCAGGAAAACTAGGCCATGAGTTAAATTTATTCTGATTTAACCTTGCATCCAGTAAACACACCCTTGTTAGGGGAGCTTCTGTGAGGAAAAATGAGTTAGATTTTTCTCCCCTGTATTTCTTCCGTTTCTCACAGAAAAGGCCTTAAGCTTTTTCACATGAGCCTCCAGAAAATCTGCTGGTCAATTATTTACCCAGCAGGTTTGCGTTTTTTCTCCCTGGTTCCCATCCTTTGCTCTAAATCAGCAAGAGGATGGACGTCATCCCTGTTAGCCCTCCTGTCCGCATTTAGGAGCATTGATTGTAAATGTGTTGAAGTGGTAAAAGGGGAATGAATTAGTTTGGTTTAGTTGGTTTCTGAGCAACACAGCGCCGAAAGAGTCAGAAGAGAGCTTTAAAATAAACATTTACAGGACGTCTGAAGAGATTTTGAAGTAATGTCTTATTGTAGCAACCATCAGTAAGATCATCCAGGGTGTGGCTGAAAGGAAATATCCCCTGAAGGGTAGTGTTAAGATTTGGTGAAATTGGGGCGTCATTCACGTGTACTAAAAAAATAAAATAAAATTATATATATACACACAAAAAGTAAATATATATATATCTATATATATATATATAGATAGATATATATATATAGATATATATATATTAACTTTTTCAAGTTTAAACCAGGCAAAGAAAGGTGAGCAGCCAGTATTTAAGTTAATGAAATCAGCTTGACTGATCAGCTTAAATTTTCACCAACCAATTAAATTTACATTTGGAAATGGCTCTTTGAGTTCTTGAAATAAGTTTCAAAGTTTTTTGTGTGTTTTTCAATGTGTTTTTTCGATGCAGCGTTCCATCTCTTTGTTCTTTCTTGAAGACAAATTAAAAAATAAGTCAATTCCTTTTGCAAATCCACCTTAATTGTGAGGTAAATGGTGTGTTTTAACAGATTGTTAATTAATATAAGAAAACTTTCAATTAAAATGTCTGCTACTGATGCTGGCGTATGTTAGGCTGCTAAACAAATAATTTAAAAAACACCCCCTCGCCTACAACTCCTGAGGATAAATCATTTCCAGTCCTGCCTCTGTGTTTACTCATCTCCACCCTGTTTGCATTGACCCCACCCCACGCCTTCATCCACCCACACCATTAATCCATCCTTTCCCTTCACCTTCCGCTTGGCCAGTGTGCAGTGCTGCAGTGCTCTTAGCTGCTTTCTTCACCATAACAGGTCACCACCTTTGCAAATCTTCACTTTGCAGCCTAATTGGTAGATTCAAAGGTATCTGTCGGTGGTTTACTTGGATATGGTAACCTTTGGATTGGATCTGCAACCCTAAGCCCTAAACGTACAAGAAAGAAAGATTCTTGCTCTTAAAGGCCTGAAATTTTGCTATGTTGTGAGTTTGGAAGAACCTTTATTTGGTGGTAGTTTTAAGGAGAAAAGAGAAATAGGAATAAACTGCAAGAAGATATCAAGTGATTACATATTTATTTTATTTTCAACCAAATCGCAAACTTCCAACATTTCTAAGTTGATTGATTTGAAATAATAGCTTCATACAATCAGTTTAGATCAAATATGTCTTTGTGGAAGTGAAGAGACTCTCAGCTCTTTTTATGTGTCTTTTAATTAAAAACATTGTTTGACCGTGCAGACAGAACAGAGGTGGCGATCAAGGGCAGGAAGGTGCCCCTGTCCTTATTTCCATTAAACTGGGTCTCTGGCACTATGAGTACAGTACAGAGCAGCGGTGGCCCAAATTCCAAATATAGAAGTCCTTATTTCAGATTGAGTTGAAACCGGGTGAAATGGGTTGTGTGGATGGACAACCTCAGGTCCTTGGCCTTATTTTTCTTTTTTTTTTCTTTTTTAGTGCCCTGTGCAGTCTAGCCATCAGGTTTAATCAACTCAGTTGACAGAGTAGAGCCTTCAAAAAGAGAACAGGTTTCGGTAAATCGTGCATATCTCTGTAATTTCTGCCTATTTTAGATGAGATCCTTTAAAGTTGAATTCGATTTTAAAAGTCTGAGATCCAACAGGATTATTTCTGACCTTCCCAGAGAAGGACACATGTCCATGTGGGTGGGGGGGGTTTGGTGTTGCAGGAATCTGACACGCATGCGATGAGATGTCACCAATAACTTGAAGCACCAACTTGCTGCTGCGACAAGCGTTTTAACCTGGCATGAGACGTGAAAGGCGACACAGCTTTTTGGCCTTTCCAACAAGTCACCTTGCATGCTACAACTCAGTGAGTGTGTGTGTTAGTGGGGGTATGTGTGGGTTGTTTGAAGAGTTAACTTCTAAAACCACTCAAAGAGACAGCTCTAAGAGCTTTGAACAATTTTGGCTTTTAGACTGATTTCCAACATGAAAACCTTAAAAAATATTAAGTAAAATTTTTGATCCCAGGTTTTACAGATTTTTACATTTATCAGAATATTTACCAATCACAATAAATTCTGGCAGTCTTCATTTAGAAAATAGACAATAAAGATGTAAGATGTTATTTTTTACTAGTTAAATTTGTTTTTTTTCCCCAGTAATAATAAAGCAATTACTATTTTAAACAGTAAATTCTTAAAAGTTGATTTTACTCCGTACAAATCTTCAATGATTTCTGTTTTTAGTGCCAAAAGGGTCTACAGTATGTTCAATGCAAAGTATCGTAATGTAAATACGTACTGCTATCTTAGTGAAATTTTCGTAAAAAAAAAAAAACACTTTTATTTATATGAAAAATAAAATAAGTTACTTTTTCAGTGCTTTGGTTTCATATTTATATACATACTTGACCATTCAAAATATAACTATTAAACATATTTGATATCAAAGTAAAAAATAAACCTTTAACTATTGGAAAGATCGTTAAGAAGCAACAAAATAAAACAGTTTTTGTATGCATTATGTATTAATTATCTCTCAAGCTTAAAATACATTAGATAAAGAATCCCAATCTCCTTGTGACTATGGTGCTCTTTTATACTGTAATTAATAGCTGTAGCTATCCGAATAGTTGTATTTTCGAAGAACAAATTTAGAGCTTCTTTTTTTGTGTGTAACTTTGTAATTATATATTTCATTTTGGAAAAAGTCTTCTTGCTGTGATTGATTGGTTGGTTGGTGGCGTTGTGTGGATATCACCTGCAGGCTCGTTTACACTGCTGCTGATCACTAACCGACCACTCGTCTGTTTCTATAAATGTGATCATACATGTGTGTGACGTGGGGTTAAGCATGGCCTAAAACTCCGCCCTCTTCCTGTCTCTCCACCAGTCCACTGTCCAACAGCCCACCTTTCCGATGCCAGTCACCGTGCCAGTGTCCAATCAGAGCGCGGCGGCCCTCCAGTTCAGCAACAATCCTGGCGGCGCGCTGGTCACCACCACTTCCTACGTGACCTCCACCCTCACAGATCCCCGCCTCTTGTCACCACAGCAACCAGCTCTGCAGAGGAACACCGTGTCGCCGGGGTTGCCGCAGCGACCAGCCAGCGCAGGTAACAAAACATGTGGATCACAGCTGGAAAGCTTTGGTTTCTCCGTCTCTCCTCAGTTCAGCTGTGGTTGTATTGATCGATAACCTGTGGCCTTTTCAGATAAGTAAACATCCTGTTTGCTGTTGATCGATCAGTCCAAGGATTAACAGCTTTTTATTTACTCACACAGGGAGACTATTTTTCTTTCTTGAAGCAAAGTATCTAATGAATTATAGTTTCTCTAACATTTGTTTACGACACACAGGAAGAAGTTAGAACATTTCAGGACTTCCTGTGAATATGATTAGAAAAAGGCAGCAAAGTCAGCACCAATATAAGAGGACAATTTCCATAAATGGAGACACGTTTATTTTTAATTAGATCTCCTCCATGTTTACAACCCGGTGTGTGATCATTTTGAATTATTACCCGTTTCTACATTTGGTAAGACAGGTTGTCTCTGGTGTTCTTGTTTAAGCCAACAGTGTTCATCAGCCTGACCCTAACAAAGAAAGCAAAAACAAGCTACATGACCTTTCAGTAGCTGCAAGCATTGGCGTAGCAAGCTTTTCAGAAATGTGGGGGATGAGCTGCCCGATTCTGTCGTTCAAAGCATGCGGGGGGGTCATGAGCTACCTTGACTGGGTCTGTCTCGTAAAATCTTTACAGTCACAAGGCGGAACATGAGCACAAAGCACAATCACAAGAAAAAGGAAAGTCAGAGTGGAGCGCGCGCACCAAGCATTCGGAGCAAGAGTTTGTCAGAGTGGAGCGCGCACCAGAACATGTATTAAGGAAGCGTATGTAAAACTTAAAGGCATGTATGCTATCACACCACAGCATATTGTTTGTTCACATGGAAATATGTGCTTTCATTAGTCTAAATGCGCACTCAGGAATGGGGAACAAATATAACACCAAGCAGTTTTTGAGCTGGAAAAGTGAGGGTGTTTAACCATTTCACTTGAAAAAGTGTGGTTGTTTAAACGCCCAAATCCCGCAGGGCTGCGACGCCCATGGCTGTAAGCCATGATAATCAAAATTAATGGAAATTAGTCAATCAAATACCTCACTGTGTACATAATGAAGCTGTATACTAAAGGAGTTTTACTTTTCTGGAAAAAATAAATAATCCTCTAATTCATGGAGATGCATCTTTTATACTGTCCTCAAATCCCACTTCAAGCTACCACTTGAAATGAAAAAGCTACCAATTTTCCAATGACTGTGGAGTTTCTCTTTGTTGGCTTCTTTTTCTACCGTTGGTTGTCATGATTTCCATAATTGCTCCCTTTAACATTTTGCTCAAAGCAATCAGTTTGCAGATCAGTGTTCCACACATGTCAAAGTCCCGACTACTTAATGACTCCTTTAATTGAAGTGATTTGATCCACCTTAAGCAGACACAGTTGTCATGGTGATTTAGTTACTTAAAGTCCTTTTCATTAAGTGCACCTTCTGTGGAGCCACAGTTTATGTAGCAGCCAGTGAATTCAGAGTAGAAATGTGCCATGTCTGCATGCTGATGTTGCGCTCGGCCTGCCTGTCTATTTTTCTTTCTCAAAACAGAACCTGCTGCTCATTACAGCATTAATCCAGAATTTCTTTGACTGATGTTAGCATACTCCTGCATGCACTCACTTCCTCTGTGGAGCAAACCAATCCTTCAACCCCTCTCACTAAAAGGATTTGTGTCCCATTTTTGCGTCTCAGACAGGGTTACCTACAAGCTTTGTTCCGACCGGCGTAATCTCATTGTAAGTCAGAATTAGGTGATGTAACTTGCAACAAATGCATTACAGCATCTTTCATAACATGGCATTTTGTGAGGGGAGTGAGTTTCATGTCATACTCCTGGAGGCCCTAATGCACCTCCTCCCATTTCTTTACAACTACAGAAGCTCAAAAGACTCCTAAGCACTTCTTATGACTTAGCTTCTCATTACCTGCTTGTGCTTAATAGTCCCAGATCTGTACAAAATATGAAAAGCATGCTATAGTATGGTATCACTGCATATTCTGATGACTATCTCTGCTGCAGTGAAGACATAGCTCTGATGTTCCCAACACTATCCATGATCATCTAAAATCTGCATAAGGTGTGGACATCAGGAGCAATGAGCCACCATCCAAGAGAGCTGGAGTTACCTGCTTATCTAAGCCCTCATTATTTAAGAGATTAAAATTTCGTCACATGTTGACATTACAGTCAGTCTCAATTGAAATGTTTATTTGTATAGCACACTTTAGCCAACAAGGCAGTTTGAGGTGTTTTACATGATTTGGGGGGAAATAAAAGCAGCAATAAAGCAACAATTAAAACAGAAAACACAACATCAAAGACATAAAGAAGATTAAAACATACTACTGTTATGACATCCCAGCTATTATTAATCAATTAATCAAAGGGCAGCTCTAAACAGATGGATTTTTAGCTTTGACTTAAAGGAACTCATTGTTTCAGCAGCTTTGCAGCCATCTGGGAGTTTTTTCCAGATAAGAGGAGCATAGAAACAGAAAGCTGCTTCCCCATGTTTGGTTTTGATTTTAGAGATGTTGAGTAAACTGGAATTTCAGGACCGGGTGTTTTCTATCAGCTTAGAGATAATTTTAATGAAGTCCAAAGATGCCTATTTGGTAAGCATCTGAAGATCGGATCAACCAGAAGACAAATTGCTTGACAGTGGAATGAAATGAAGCATCCGTGACAAAAATCATACATTTTATCTGAATAAGACCAAGCACATACCTTCAGAATGTAGTTAACAGTAGAGCGTCTTTGCAGTAACATTTGAAAGCATCAGTGTTTTCTAGCTGTGTTTTCAGGTCTTTGAAGCAGAACATTCTGAAATACTTCATAATGCATCAATATTAAAGCAGTAACGTTCTTGGTGAGGCTTGTTTAATGTATAGGAAAGTTTTGGGGGTTATTGATTGAGAAAATACAAACTGAAAGCTGTTGAAGCAAGTTTAACCACATGCAACTTTGTTATGGAAGTCATGTTGTTGCGATGGAATTACATGAGTCAGTTCAAACCAATCATACAGAGAGATTCCAAGTCAAGTACATCCTTTCCAGTTGATCCTTGTTATCAAACAGTACAGTCAAGTTCAAGCTCATTATTTAAATTGGGTAGGTTTTCTATAAGGACACCCAGCAGATTGAATCGAGTCACTGACTTGCATTATTCACTCCTCCTCGATGAGCATGTAGCGACAGTGGACAGTTGCTTGCATTTTTTCCATTGATGTTGCAGTAATCCCTCATACTGAGCATGCATGTAGCAACGGCAGGGAGGAAAACTCCCCTTTCTCAGGAAGAAACCTGGAGCAGAACCAGAAGCTGTCTCAGTGTGAAAGGCCTTCTCCCACAACCAACTGGTGCTTTGAGAAGACAGAGCATGCACATATCATGCAGGTCTTGTTAAAATGGCCTCTCTCGAGCATTTGGGTCAGATATTGGTTCTGAATGGAGAACAGACCTGTTCTTGGTGGTCTATAAAGTCTAATGAGAACCTTCTATTTTTCGATTCAGAATTTTATAAGAACATTTAATCCTTTCAAAGTTTCATACAGACATTTAGGTGTTTTTTTTTAAACAGAAAGGTTTTTTTTTCCTGCAGGTTAAAGATGCCACCGTAACCTCAAGGCTACATTTATTCAAATCCATTGTTCTGATTTCTGTGCACATTTGGCGTAAATGGGTGTTATTTCAAATACCTTGTTCAAATAGAAAAACGAAAATCAGATTTTCATGACTTTAGGTACTTGAAGATTTTAAGAGTATAAGCCATACACAGTTAGATTTCACGCTAATTGATTTTAGTAATGAAAAGGATCTTTTGAAGGTCTTTTATTGTAAAAATCTGTGACAATTTTGCCACTGAAATTGTAACATAAGTACTATTGAGAACTGATGAAACCAGCACTTTAACTAGAAATGCAGCATTGAGGCCAATTAAGGTGCTTTAGAGAGGAAATGATCGTCACTGGCAGAAGCACTTTTTTAATGACATACTTGATTTAATGATATTTTTTTAAAGTGGATGTTCATCAGTTTTTAGATTAGCGCTGTTCAGATACACTGCTTCATGTGAGATCATATTCATGGTTTTTATGCGGGGTTTTTTCTGTGCTAGGTGCTTTGTTAGGAGGAGATTTGGGGAACTCAAACGGAGCGTGCCCGAGTCCCGTTCGTAAGTAAATCTACTTCTTTCTCATATAAAAAAAATCATACAAATGAACATTCACACTGTAACATACACACAGCTGCACATCAGTCATCCCATTTCTTTTTACCTTTTGATAAGAAATTCAAATTTTTTTAGTTGGGCTTGTGAGGAGAACAGTGCAGACCGTTTCTGGATGGCAACAGCCTCCCGGTCGCCTTCACAGACTTATGCACAGGCACGTAAGCACCTGTTTACTGACGACAGCTGAGGGTCGCAGCACAAGCTGCTTGTAAACAGTCCAAAGAACAGAGAGGGTTTCAGGTTATAAGACAGTCCATGACTAAGAGAAAAAAAGAGGAAAGGAGACCAATAAAATTCCATCACAGCTATGGTAGGTTTCCTCAGCTGGCCTTGTGTTGTTCCTCTATTCTCTTTTGGAAACTCTCAACCTTTTTTTTATATATTCTGAAAGTGTCGAAATCACTAATCTGGTCAGGAGTCAGACACCTGCTCCAAATCTAATCCCTCTGAATGTGAGATCAACATTTCATTCCTGGCAGCGGTTTTCTGTCAAACATGAAGCCTCCTTTAGGACTGTAGCTCCTCTTAGATAAATTCAGTTATTGACAATCAGTTAAAGTATTTCTGCAATTGCGATTTTTCTTTACTTACAATAATATCATAGGTGCCAAAAATCCCAGCCGCTTGCATTCTGATTAGATGTTTTTTGAAAGTTAGCATGCCAAAACTGATGTGCCTGCTAAACGTAAAGAAACGAACAGCGAACTAAAGAAACAATTGTTCAGCCTGTATTGCTAAGTAAACTGTTTCCTTTCACATTATATATACATTCCTTCTCTGTTTATAGAGCTTGAATTCAGTTTTTCTTTTAGAGTGATATTTGACTTTATTTTTCCTTATGCAGCCATAAATGAGTTTGAGTACTCTGAAACACTAAGCAGTGAGTCTGGGGATTCCCCATGTATGTAAAGTTGGTGAAACTGGCCATTAGAAAATAGCTGGAAATGCAGAAGTGAAATAGATATTCATATATAATTTAAATTTTCCACATATTTGGGACAGAAAATTGTGAATGGAAAAAGTACACATGTTTTTTAAGGAAACAAAAGTACCTAAGAAATTTAGTTACTGTGCTATAAATAAATGCATTTGTCTCTAGACAAATCCTGTTCAGCTTTTGCTTTTTTGATTGATGAAAAACATTCATGGAAAAAAAAAGTTATTCAAACCAACCAGGCCTCTGTGAAGAAAAAATCGCCCCCCTTGTTAAATCAGGAGTTACCCACATTTTTTGGGAAATTTGAGTTTAATTTATTTCTTACTGCAACCTGAAATATTGCCCATATTTCCTGTTTCACTATTTTGTTCTGTGTCCCCATTAAAAAACAAACAAAAAAAAACATAAACACAGGCCTTGAACATCCGGGCTCTGTGAACAGCTCCGTGGTGGAATTAAAGCATTTCTGAAAGGAAGAGTGGGTCAAAATAAACTGGAATCAACTGGAAACCAAAAGCAATCTTAAACAAGAATTTTGCCAATTTCCCAAACAATCAGCTGCTTCAGCCATGTTTGGCTCATAGTCTACCCAAACAGACAACTAAACTTATTAATGTCTACTTTTTTGACACTGAGGGTAAAGCATCAATAATCTCCATAACCATTTACACATCCACTGCTTTCCCTCTTGATTTATCTCCTCTCCTTATCCCTCTGACTACACCTCCCCCTTTCACCCTGTCTCTCTCAGCTGTTCCCCCTCGTCTTCATTCTGGAATAATCTACCACCATGCCCTGCCCCGCCCCTCTCCCCGCCTCCAACCCTTTAACAGTCCCTTGTCTTGGCACAGGACTCTTCTCAGAGGTGACTTTGACACTGCCCAGAGCTCTCCCCTTAAATCCCATTAGTTTGAACAGATACTGCCAGCTGTATGTCATAGTAATAGATATTGGGTGAGGGTGCGCTGTTTCCTTTCTTTCTGTATTCACTTGACAGCATTATTTCTCTCATGTTACAGTGAGCCAAAATAAATCAATACATTCAAATTAATGTCAGTGCTCTTTTCTTGGGGGTAATAATACATCACCAGAATGAGATGATTCGTGATAATGGGTTCACAAGAACGAGGTGAAACAGGATTTGAAAACATTTTCAGGTAAACTAAGAATGGATATTTTTGTGTTAGTTTTTGTTTTCGCAAAGACTAAGGAGTCCAAACATCTTAAACAGTAGTTTAGGCTCTAGCTACAGTACTCATATCTGATGGGAGATTTTTCTTAGTGTTTGCAAAAACTGTAATACTTATGCTGCACCAACAGGTGGTGAAAATCAGAATGTAATCATAGAAGATGCCAATAATGGCTCAAGCTATATGACATAGCAAAGCTATTTTGGGGAATCGCTCTCCCAAAAGAATTTTCTTTAACTTTTTTAGCTTAAATCTACATTCTGACCCAGTGTTTTAAAGAATCTCTTTTTTCCGTATAACTATCCATTTCGGGTTTTAATCACTCTTAAGTATTTGAGATTTTGAAGTTGAGATCAAATGCTGTTCAAACTCATTGAAAACTGTGAAATAGCTCTTAATTCAGTGACAGCAGGATTCAGAAGCTAATTTTGGCACCGTTAGCAGCTAACAGCGAGTAATTTTTATTAGCTGACAGTGTTGACACATCAGAATCATCCATCCATCCATACATCCATCCATTGTCCAGACCTGCTTGTACTTGCAGGGTTTATGTTAACCCTTCTAGATTCGTATCGCAAATTTGACTCAAACCTCCTGCTGAGGTGGCCTATCTATACCACTAATGCCTGTTGATGCACTTTCCACATGGACCAAGGGTCATACTGGGAACACTGCTGCAATCTAGTGCTCAGCTATGCCTGACAATGCCTAATTTATCTAGTTTTCATATTATAAACCTAAATTTAAATCAATTTGATTTACTTAAATTGACTATCTGTACTTAATTTTTTCCACAGCAGAAATACCTTATTTATTTATTTTATAACTTCAAATAAATTCACACTGTAAATGGCTTAAATGTAATAAGTATTGGCTTGTTAGAATATCCATCCATTCATTCTAACTATTCATATATCCATTCATCCATTGTTCATACCTGCTTGTTGCAGTGGAGGGCTCAACCGTAATTAGAGAGACCAATTAACCTAACAGTCATGGTTTTAAACTGTGGGAGGAAGCCAGAGTACCTGGAGAAAACCTATACATACACAGAGTATATGCAAACTCCATCCAGAAAGACTCTGGGTTTGAACCCAGGACCTTCTTGCTGCAAGTCATCAGTTCTAACAACTGTGCCACTGTGGAGGGTATCCCAAACTAAATCCCAAATATAGGCACAAGAATCCCATCGTTTATCTCATGTTTGGGGTAGATTTGATCTATCTGCTTCTGCTGGTGGAAGCCTGTGTTTTAATCGAAACGTTAGCCCTATGATCTCTCTTGTTTTCTGTAATAGTTTCACTACTCTGTTTTGTATCAACATCTCAGAAGTTATCTGAGGTAACCTGATCCACCCATATGGCCAGTGAATCTCGTTTTCCACTCATCCTCTCTCTATTTCTTTTCCTATTTTCTTCAACCTTGTAGTTTTTTTTCCCTCTTCTTAAACTTGAACTTTTTTCCTCCCATTTGCAATTCCTTTTAACCTTTTTGGATAATGTTTTTTTGTCCTCTTTGATGCTTTTTCCTTCATTATTTATGCCCCCCTTTCACTGTTATGTCCTTTCTCCAGTCTTGTCTTTCTCTCACCCCTTTTCTCCTATTTTTGCTTTCTTTGACTGCTCTTTCCTAATCCCGTCTTCACCCTCCTCCTCTCATCCCTTCTTACCTCCTCTTTCTCCTGTTCTTTTGGATGTGGTGGTCTCAGCTGTTGTCCGGAGAGTAAGAGCTCAGGGAATGTCACCATTGACGTCACCCAGCATTCCACACATTCCCACGCCCGGCCTCACGTAATAGGAGACGTGACACACTTGCTCACACACACAAAGGATACCGACACATGTACACTCATATTCTGAGAAGAACACATGTTAGGGCTACAAGGAAATGCATCCACACGAGCAATTAAGATGAATGAAAGCCACAAACATTTTAAAGTCTTTCAGGGACTCACTCAGCGGAACACAGCTGCACATGTTAAGAGACACACAGCATAAATCAGTCAGCTCATAATGCAGCATGGACCTCCATGTATAATCAAGTGACAAACTCTGCAGGTTATCTTTTTTTTAACAGGGTCCCTTCACATTTTGTATTAAAGACTTAAAGTCTGATGATTTTGGTTTTCTGTAGGAAATGGAGCACAATTTAAAAAAGAAGGGGCCATGCAACACGGGTCTTTAGTTCAGTTTAAACCAGGAGTATTGGAGTAATGTGGCATGTGCTGGAACCATTGGGCACCACAGGCACCACAAGTGCCATCTGTTAGTGCAGATGCTCATCTATATTGTTCCATTGGACCTCTGCTTTATTGTCATCATAATATAGTAAAATAAATTGTAGCAGCAAGGTTCTTAAAACTAATGCATGAAACTATTGGACTGCATTCTACATGTACAATATGCAAACTGTTAACAGAGTAATTATCATCAGGCTTTGGCTACATCTCCTGCTCATCCAGATTCATGTTAAATGAGTCTCAAGCAAAACAAAAGTCTGCCTTTGTTTTTGGATTACTTTACGTTTGCAGGAAAGTGAACTCTTCTGTAATGAAAATTACCATATTGAACAGGCTTGCAAGGGGGGGGACTGGTGCCTAACTCCAGCAGTCATTGGGTGAGAGGCAGGGTAGAACCTGGACAGGACGCACACTTGTACCAAATGGAAATTAAGAGAGACCAGTTAACCTAACAGTCTGAATTAGGCTGTAGGAGGAAGCCGGAGTACCCGGGGAGAACCCACACATGCACGGAAGATCAAACAAACTCCATGCAGAAAGACGCCAGGCTGGGATTCAAACCAAGGACCTTCTTGCTGCAAGACAACAGTACTAATTGTGCCACTTTGCAGCTTTTCTCTTCATCAGAAATCTAGATATATTTAAAACAAAATAGAATTCGTAAATTACCTTCTGTATAAAGCCTAAAAACTCAGTTATCTACTTAAAAATAACTGGTTAGTTACCTTTTTTTCTCCAACATGTTCCATATAAGTTTGACACATTTTGAAAACGCGCAAGGTGGAATCTCAGTTGTTTTCCCCTCAGCTGTGTTCAAGCTCCATGTGGAAGAGTGGAGAATTAAAATGAGCTCATCAAATGCTAGTTGCCATCTTCATTTACACAGCTTTGCTTAGTCAGTATACCCTGAGCCACACTGATCAACAATTTCTTAATTAAGGAAAAGGTGTAAATTTTTCTAACCTCTCTCTGACTATTTTACTTGTTTTATTTAGTTGTTAAAACTCATAAATATCAGAAATATAACATTTTTAAACAACCATAACTGTATATAAATGAAAACTACTTTCTGATTAATTTTGTTTATCATACTGTCATGATAAAAAGAAAGTTGAATAAGATTTAAGATGAAAAGTAGTATCCGGAAGATGTTATTTATTGCACTTGATTACCTGCTCATCATTAGTGTGAGCACCGGTCTGGAGCATACATGTTCATATTAACACAATGCCAGTGAGAAAATAATTCAGTAATTGACCTTAAAGAAGTAAGTGTTGAAGGTCGTCAATCTGGGAAGGCTTGTCATATCATTTTCAAAGTATTTAAATCCCATTATTCTACCCAGAGAAACATTATTCACAAGTGAAAAACATTTAGGAAAGTCCCTCACAGGAGATTCACCTCAAGGTCAAACTGTGTGATGTTCAGAGCAATGGCAGAAATCCAAGAACTTCATTAAAACCCTGCATTCCTGAGTTAGTTCCTGAACTTTATGATCGCATAGCTGGAAAAAGACTTCATGCTCTGACCTAAATAAATACTGGAATCATGTATTTTAGACAAGAGACCAAAGCAGAGATGTTTAGCCCTAAAGCATACATATCTTTAGCAAAAAAGCAACCACAGGGCTCCCCAATAAAGACTCCACACCAAATATCATTCATGGGGGTGAATGGCTGATGATTGGGGCTTTATTTGCAGCCATGTGACCCGGGTACCAATCTTTGATTTGAACAAGAACTTCTCTGTCTACCAGAGTATTCTAGAGTCAAAGCTGAGACCCCGTTTCTGGCTGCTGGTCATCAGCAGAATAATGATCCTAAACACAGCAGCACATCAGAAAAAAGTAAGGCATTCCAGTGACCCAGTCAAAGTTCAGACCTGAACTTGAATGAACTGCTGTGACACAGAAACAAATGTATACAAGCCTCAGCAAATAGAAACAATGTTGTCAATAAGTCCGTCCATAAGCCAAAATTCCTTCACAACAATGTGAGGGACTGAAAAAAATCATACACAACATGGTTAGTGAGAATTATTGCTCAGGTCATGCAATCAGTCTCTCTCTGCATTGACAGTCATGGGAACTTCATCACATGACCCGCCTTGGTGTGTCTCTGATAACATCCGCTTTTTACCCCTCCCCTTACCTATCACAAACTTATCATTCAGTCAGCTAAACTTTGAGTCATCGTGGTTACAGTAAAGCATATTGAAGTCAGAGCAGAAAAGCAACAAAAGCTTGGATTCCAGCTGCTCAGTAGCACTACCTAGTAATATAGTAGAAATACACAAAGAAAGATGCCAGTTCTGTTGGCTGGTTTCTGTAACAGGGTATCCGTGGGGTCTTGAAAAGTATTCAAAGTTGATAAACTGATTTCAGGGAAATTAAGACCCTTAAAGATGATTTAAAAGTTTTAATTCCATTTTGGAAAGTCTTAAATTTGGTTAGCATAAACATGTTTTAAAAATAAGTTTCTCTTTCAAAAATAGACTCACGTCAGCTAATAAAATAAAATAAATGCTCATTCTTTTATGCCAGTTGTTTGTTTGGGTTTCCACACCACGTGGCTTTACTTTGCAGTACGTACTATCGCTATAGACGGGCGGTCGCCGACGTGACATATCCTGCTAATTTATAGTGAAATGCAGCGAGTGGCTAGCTCCATTCGCTCATGAATGGAGCTAGCTTATAAACCAATCCCTAATAAACATCCACAGCGATCAATTGCTAGTTTTTGTTCTAGAGCTGCGGGAGCAAATTTGGCACCTTTGGCATCTGCAACACCTGTCACTACACCACTGCCACATCCGCCCTCAGAGTGGCACTAGTATACACACCAACGCAGCAGACTGAGGTGATTTGGTCTTTAGATGCAGCGGTTAACCACCACTCATTGTACTTTAACAAGGATCCCTCGTTACTTTGATTAAAGTTTTATTAGCAAAATGGCTTTCTTTCTATTTTAATCACAAAATAGGACTATTTAAAAGTTCTTTGGTGCATTGCGATAAAGTCTTTATTTTGTTTTAGAAGGTATTGAAAAAAAGTCTTGAAAAGGTATTAAAATGTATTTTGAGATCCCTGCATATACCTTGTGTAAGGGAGCTCTGTATTTGCCTGTAAGAGGTATATTATAGTCAGAAACACAGAGGATACCTCACATACGTGTGGAACTCATAAGTCTGGGGTGACCACCAAGCCACCGCTTCTCCCACAGACATGAACACTGCGCAGCCAACAGCAGATTTCCAGCAGTCTTTGACATAGACATGCGCTCAGAGCACAGTATGCAACACTGAGGGTTGCAGGATGATTTATCACGGTGGCCCACATATGGGAGGAACCCTGCACTGAAAGGATGCAGGTGAATACCTTGTTCAGGTGGCTGTTGGGATACACGCTTATTGTTTTCCCACTTTCTCGTTCCCTACATTGTCTTCCATTACAGTATCCTTTGTAGCATCCTCTGTGTGTTACTTTCCTTCTGTCAGGATTTTATTTCTTTCTTCCAGTTCTTTATTGCTTGCTTCTCTGCATTTTTTTACTCCCCTCTCATTCCTTTTCTTTTTTTCCCACCTTTTCTTTTCAATTTCTCATCATTTAAACCTGATCTGATTTTCCTATATTCTCATACTTCTTTAATCAACCACATTCTGACCATATTTTCCATTCATAGTTTTTTTTCTTCTTGCTCTCGTAAATCTGATAACTTTTTCTTTTTCTCAGTCCTCCAGTGCACCCGTCTTACTTTTCAGTTTGCCTACCCTTTAACTCTTGTTCTGTTATGCCCCCCTTTTCCTCCATGTCTTTACTTCCCCCTTTGGTATTTCCTCTCTTCCTTTGCCTTCATCCTTTTCTCTTCTGTGATGTTGCTTCCATTCCAGTCTGGTCCTTTTCTCTATGTCCTCTCTTTTTGTTTTGTGACTTCTCTTTCTTTTTCTAAAGTTTGCAGAAGCTGTTGTTCTTGTACTTTTTGTTTAATCCAACAAACTAAATGGTTTGAGATTAAAATATTGATCCATTCTTCCACATCCCCCATCCACCAAAAATCTTCTGAAGGAGAAGTCTCCATAATGTCTTATAAATAAATCTGCAGAAATGCTATATTTAAACTCCACTTACTTATATGGCACAACATATGACATATTTTAATTCTTTTCTGGCCACTTTGTTAGGTACAGCCTGTTAGTTCTGGGTTGGGCTTCAGTTTGCCCTTCGAATTACATCAGTTAATGTTTTAGATTAAACAAGGTATCAGAACAATTCCTTAGCTATCCATCCATCCAGATTAGGTCTCCAGATTATTCTTGCCCCAAACCTTTTTTGTGAAGGCCAAAAGGCATATATACATCATTATAGATTGTGTTTATGAACACCACAAACAGGACTGGGATATCAACCTTGACTTATTAGCTCCTATTAGAATATATTTAGATTAAATCATGATGTCACCACTGTAATGTTGCGGACATACAGAATTAAGCACAAACATATTTAACCGATACTGGAATCCACTTAATTTTTTACTTCTGCTTTTATGTTGCCCACCCATCTCTTGTGTCTTTATTTTATTTATTTTCTTTCTAAAGCCCCTTAATTACTAAACCCTTCTTGCTTCATATCAACACGTTGAGACTTCCTCCTCCTTTGTTCAGCTCTTTTCCTCATTCTTTCTCTCCTGTGTTTTTTTTCTCCTCCCCCACCTCCCTCCCTTCTCTGCCATGCTTCCCTCTCTCTAACCTTATATCTGAGGTTGCGTTGACTTGTTGTTGTTGTCAGGTTGCGTTTATGGGCTCTGTGTGTGTAAGTGAGATGAAGCAGAATCACATGCCACTGTCGTCTGGAGGCAGCGTCATGGAGAAGTGCTATCTGCTATCACACACACACACCCTCTCTCCACCCATCAGACGGGAATACTGCATCTGTTTCGTGTGTGTATGTCACGGTGTGGGAAAGTCCCTGCTGTCCCTCTTATACACTGTGACTCAGTCTTCATTTCAATAGACTTGTCTTTTAACCTCAGCACCAAAGACAGGCTTGAGACTGCTGGAGGCTTGTTGTCATGACTCTCAGCCAACTTCTCTTCTTCATCCCTCACTTATTTTACATTCAACAAGTTACTCGTAATCACACAGTAAACCAGTGTGTGATGGCAGGTACAGCGTCAAAAAGATACGTTTTGGTGTAAAAAATACAGAATTATGGAAAAAGAAGCTAAATTAATAAAGGTGTGCAGACAGGGTTGTTTTGTTGCAACTTTAGCACGGCATTGCAGGTATTATTTATCCTCAGAGCAAAGACTGTGTTGCTGTGAAAGGGAGAGGAATGTGACAGTTGTGCCATTTGAAAGGCGGGTGTGTTCACCAGTATAATCTGCAATGTGGCCTGCCATGTTGCTGGAATGCACCTTTTAACAGAAAGCAAGCAATTGCACTGTTTACAGTAAAATTCTTTATTTATATATGAATATTTCAAGTCAGATCTTATGCTTTTCTCATAAACAGACCCAATGGTGTGACTTTAACAAGATTCTCTACACATACTGTAACTAATTAAGGATAATTTAGTAACAACAGGGAGGCAAATTATCTCAGCTGCACACTGTGCTCTGCTTTAAATGCCAACCTAGTGTTATTCTTACACGTAGACAAGTTATTTTTCTTGTTTTTTTATGTGAATGACAAAATGGCAAATATCAGGGGCCAGACTTTCCAGTATGTCCAGATCAGGATACATCATCTGCTGGAAAATGCAATTCATAACCTCAAAACTAAGAAAATGTCATAAAAATTAAAATGTTTTAAGTTTGTCATACAGCAAAATTTTTAATTTCTTGGAAGATTATGCTTTGGAAATTTGGCAGCAGTCATGTGCCGGTTTTCTGGATCCAGGTAGACCAAAGATTTAAAAAGTTTCAGTTTCAAAACCGCAATTTTCCGTCATACCATTTCCACTGTTTAAATTGTTTCAGTGGAATGACGGGAACGTTTTCTCTGGCTCTGTGGAACAGTTGCAGAGTGATATCCGCCCCCCACCCGTTGCTTTGCAGTGCAAGTCCGCCGGCTTGAGACTACTACTCTTTCCTATTGCCTAAAATAAAAATGAATTTGGCTGTTTGGAAATATCACCAAAACTAAAGTAGTCCCACCAATCAAAATGTTGAAATTGACACTGTTTTAAACTACACTTATGAATCACTAAAGTATATTTCTATGAAGCAGCTGACTGCTGGCTCCACCTAAACCAGCAGTGATGAATTAAACTAGCTCATTTCAACTTGTTAGACCTTTTTTATTTAAAAACAAAACAAAAACTACTACTATATTATTCTGTATTTTTGCTGAAGTTACGTACCATAATCAAAATAACAATAGATTAATATTAAATGTAACATTTTAAACAAAACAATGTTTTAACAGTTCACCTGTAACAACAATAAGTTTATTGGTTCACCTTGGTTAAAACAAATCAATTAAAGTGCATAGTTCAGCACCTGAACATTATGGACTATGTTCAAAAAACAAAACAGTCTATTTACAAAAACACTCAATTTCGTCTATTACTTTCATAGGTTTGCCTTTAAGCTTAAAGCAAAGAAAAATGGCTTATAGGCAACTTAATGCAACCAGAGGGGCAAACATTATCAATAATGGGTCTCCTCAAGACTGCCTGTGTGCAATCACCAAGCTCTATTTTGGAGAGGAAATGTTGCTCCTATCTGCAGAAAGAATGAAGTTTGCCCCTAAGAAATCCGGTGTACATCTTTTATTTACTCCTGAATTGAACTCCGATCAGGGATGTTGGTAGGAGCTCCGCTCACCTCAAGTTCATCATGTAAAAAGCAGCTTCGCTCAGTTTAAAGTTTTCAAAAAACTGAACAGCAGTTATGAATGTGATCAAAAGAAATTCTGCTGATAAGTAGATTTTTTTTTAGTAGCAGTAAGCATAATTGTTGCCTTTCTCTTTAAAATAAAAGTAGTCAGTTAATGTTAGAAATATACATTTAAATTTTGTCTAAATAACATGACGTTGTGAGTCTGTTATTTTTAAGGTTTTCATATAGTAAAAATTCTTCTGGCCTATGCATAGTTGACATTACCTAAAATATGGCTTTCATTAAAAAATTACATTAAAATTATAATTATGTGACTTATACCATCAAATTCAAGGGAGAAATGCTCTGGATTTTTCAATTCTTGCTTGCTCCTAAAATATTTTTAGATTTTAAATCACAGATTTTATTCTGCACAATTTCCAGTTTAGTTCTTAAAAATACAAATAACAATAAAATAATGTCACCTTTAACAACCAGGTTATGCAATGCACTTAAAGCCCCTTTTAACTGGTAAAACTTTCATAAATTACCTTGTTTTGCTTTTTCAGAGAATATATTTCTTCCAGGGTTTAATGACCATGAAACTGACTTGTTAAGGAGGATATTTTCTTACCGTGCAAGATGGAAAGAGCCCAGGGACAATTTAGTGTTTTTGTTTACACCAAGCTGAGATGAGTGAAGCAAGAGAGGAGAGGTAGAGAAACTGAGAGCAGGAATAAAATAGTTCTGGAGAGAGCATGGCACGATTTTGATGTGAAGGAGCTGTAGAAAATCAGAGAGCCGCCAAAAAAAACTTTGTTTGAGCTGCAGAAATGATGAGGAGCATGTGGTGCGACAAAAGGGTTCCAACGTGCTAATGAGACAGGCAAACACACCGACAACGATAGACAAGACACACTTAACAGGTGGAGACAGACACTGAAAACATCAGAACAGACCGAAGCGAAACTTCATCCCACCCTCCCTCTTCACTAAAACTTCCTGTTATTTCTCTCTGTGTCTGTGCCTCTGCAGCTAATGGCTACATCAGTGCCAGGGCCTCCCCGGGCCTCCTGTCCGTATCCAATGGCAACGGCCTGGGAAAAGTAGTCCCGGCGAAGTCTCCACCTCCACCCAGCCCTCAGATGGTCAACAGCCGGAAGCCGGACCTGAGGGTCATCACTTCACAGAGTGGAAAGAGCCTCATGCAGCTGGTGAGGAGACAAAGACTCAGTCTGAACACTTTAAATCTGACTTACTAGTTTATGATATCGTTGCAGAAGCAGAGAAAGTAAAATGCATGTATTTACAGTGGCTTGCAAAAGTATTCGGCCCCCTTGAAGTTTTCCACATTTTGTCACATTACAGCCACAAATATGAATCAATTTCATTGGAATTCCACGTGAAAGACCAATACAAAGTGGTGTACATGTGAGAAGTGGAACGAAAATCATACATGATTCCAAACATTTTTTACAAATAAATAACTGAAAAGTGGGGTGTGTGTAATTATTCAGCCCCCTTTGGTCTGAGTGCAGTCAGTTGCCCATAGACATTGTCTGATGAGTGCTAATGACTAAATAGAGGCACCTTTGTGTAATCTAATGTCAGTACAAATACAGCTGCCCTGTGACGGCCTCAGAGGTTGTCTAAGAGAATGTTGGGAGCAACAACACCATGAAGTCCAAAGAACACACCAGACAGGTCAGGGATAAAGTTATTGAGAAATTTAAAGCAGGCTTAGGCTACAAAAAGATTTCCCAAGCCTTGAATATCCCACGGAGCGCTGTTCAAGCCATCATTCAGAAATGGAAGGAGTATGGCACAACTGTAAACCTACCAAGACAAGGCCGTCCACCTAAACTCACAGGCCGAACAAGGAGAGCGCTGATCAGAAATGCAGCCAAGAGGCCCATGGTGACTCTGGACGAGCTGCAGAGATCTACAGCTCAGGTGGGGCAATCTGTCCATAGGACAACTATTAGTGGTGAACTGCACAAAGTTGGCCTTTATGGATGAGTGGCAAGAAGAAAGTCATTGTTAAAAGAAAACCATAAGAAGTCCCGTTTGCAGTTTGCCACAAGCCATGTGGGGGACACAGCAAACATGTGGAAGAAGGTGCTCTGGTCAGATGAGACCAAAACGCTATGTGTAGAGGATAACTAACACTGCACATCACTCTGAACACACCATCCCCACTGTCAAATATGGTGGTGGCAGCATCATGCTCTGGGGGTGCTTCTCTTCAGCAGGGACAGGGAAGCTGGTCAGAGTTGATGGGAAGATGGATGGAGCCAAATACAGGGCAATCTTGGAAGAAAACCTCTTGGAGTCTGCAAAAGACTTGAGACTGGGGCGGAGGTTCACCTTCCAGCAGGACAACGACCCTAAACATAAAGCCAGGGCAACAATGAAATGGTTTAAAACAAAACATATCCATGTATTAGAATGGCCCAGTCAAAGTCCAGATCTAAATCCAATCGAGAATCTGTGGCAATATCTGAAAACTGCTGTTCACAAACGCTGTCCATCTAATCTGACTGAGCTGGACCTGTTTTGCAAAGAAGAATGGGCAAGAATTTCAGTCTCTAGATGTGCAAAGCTGGTAGAGACATACCCTAAAAGACTGGCAGCTGGAATTGCAGCAAAAGGTGGTTCTGCAAAGTATTGACTGAATAATTACGCACACCCCACTTTTCAGTTATTTTTTATTTTTTTATGTTTGGAATCATGTATGATTTTCGTTCCACTTCTCACGTGTACACCACTTTGTTTTGGTCTTTCACGTGGAATTCCATTAAAATTGATTCATGTTTGTGGCTGTAATGTGACAAAATGTGGAAAAGTTCAAAGGGGCCGAATTCTTTTGCAAGCCACTGTATGTGCTTTTTGAAAACAAATGGGGATGTGTTTGAAAAAGTTATGTTGGAGTGTTACAGTCATAACTGTAGAGAAGACTCTGTGCCGCTCTAATACTCTATGCGTTACAGATGAGCGTCAGCAGGAACAGGCAGACTACCTGGATTAAAGAACATTTCTATATTTTATCCTTCTGAGTTTTCAACATCTTTTTGCCATGCAGCATATTAGATTTGGAAATATTGGCAATCTGTTGGAAGTCTTAGAAACCAAAGCAGAAGTTTTACAATCCAGAAAATACATAGCGATGCTAACTGTGGTAACCACGCTAAGCACTGATCATGTTATTAAAACTATTACTATCAAATGTTCGCATCTTCATTTATTCAGAGTAGTAAGGCTGTCTTAGCTCATGAATAGTTAACGAGCATTCACTGTAAAATGCTTGTTAAATTACAGTGTCAGTGGCTTAGTTGCCGAATGTTGTGGCTTTTTAAACCACTTTGCAAACGTTTTACAACCTAAACACTGGGGCAGTATGGGTGATTCTGATGCTTATTGATTGAACTGCAGTCACACATTGCAAGATCAGTATGTGCAACAAGTCAATCACAAAGATCTCCTTGGATGTGATATTTGGTAGAATACTTTCTTTCAAGTATAATGCATTCACACTTTGTATATTGACCAAATATCTGGCCAGGTGGTTGGAGTCCAACTGCCCTTTAAGCTCAAGCAGATGTATATTTTTAGTGGCTCACATGGAGAGATGGGGACCTTGTGTCCTGGTAAAGAAAGAAAAGAATCAGGAAAATGAGAGGGGGGATAATTGTAATTGATATTTTCAACTTAAGACATGGACAGGAGGTATTGGAGCTGTATGAGCAGAAGGCCGAGAAGCTAACTGGAGACAGAAAGGTAGGAACCCACAGAACTCTGTCTCTCACTCTTACTGTGAACGTCACTGTAAAAGGTGACATTTTCAGCAGAAAGAGCAAGAAAAAGGATGCACAGGTTATAATAATATAACTAATCCCAGGTATTGGATCAGGATCTTTCTACTTGTTATATTGCAAACATTAGGATAAATGTTGAAACTTGTAGATATGTTTCAATCATCTGAGCATTTCAGCTTCAGGTGGCTCAACGAGAAAAAATACAGTGAGTCAGGAATTCAGTCTTGTCACCTACTCTGCCTTGAATGAGCTTAAACAGGAAATTCCTGGTATCCATCATGTTTCCAGATCAATCAATCTTTATTATAACATCTCTGAGGACATTCCTTTCACAGCCCTTGTTGCGCTGCAGCTGTCTGAGGCCCTTTATAACACCATATTTGTCCTTTTTTTTTCTCTCCGACAGCAGGACTTATTTTGGTTCTTCTTACCAAGCGAGGATACTTTTTTTTTTTTTGCTAATCTAATTTACTAAGTTGCAAACATGCTTTTATGGCAGCATTCTTGTGCTAAAATCAAACTGTTTACGTTCATTAACCTGAAATGGGTTGCGCAGGTTTAAAATGTCATAAACCTGCAGTTGAAGCCAGAGAAGAATATGTCTTTCTTTGTGACGATTCCTCATGATTATAGGAATTACTTAATTGTGTTGTGAGGATTTTTTTAACACATTAATGTAAAAACAATGTATTCTTTTTATCAGTCTTTGCATTAAGAACGGAAGCTTCTCACCAGCTTCTCTAAATGCCTTTTAGATTACAGGACGTTGAACATCTGAGATTTCTTCACTCAGACTTCTCTAACACAAAATTAATTTTGATCAGTCAGATTTCCTGAAAGTACTGAGTGTACAAGTCAACCTGGCACGAGAAGTGAAACTCACAGTGTTTACAGACTAACTTATGCTGATTGCTAGGGATGTTTCAAAAATATTTAATGTCTTTGCAATCCAAAATACGGATCTCAGCCTTCCTCCTCAGATTTCCATCATGCAGCAGCAGAGCTTGGAAAAAACAGAGGCCCTCTTTTCATGCACAGTTGTTTATACCACAAATACTTTACAGGAACTTAACGTCCTCTGTTTCTTTTGCCCCCTTCCTCCCTTCCCCCTCTCCACCGGCCGCGCAGACAGAGGAAGAGCTGGAGTTGGTGAGTGAGGTGAATAGACTTTAAGAGTTTCAGCCTCATGGATGTGGTGTCAAACACTGTGTGATCTCACCGAGCATGAGTGTGACACCGTCAGCAGATGCATCTCATCAGGATTAACTGAGCTATGAAGGCGGGTGAAGTACAGGTGCATCAGAGAACCACACTAACAGAGGGATGATCATCTGGTTGCTTCTGTTCATATCCAGAATGTTTTTTGGGTGCTGGGACCGTTGCTCGGGCAAATCCCTCCGTAGGGTCACCTTGCTGGTAGAGTTAAATGAATCAAGATGCTTAAATATGTCTTGGGCATTTGATTTCAAAATTCAATCTTATAAAGTGACTGAATTGCATAGAAATTTGTGGATGAAAAGACAGAATTGTCTTGTCATCTCTGATAAACATTCATAAACAGTAGGGGTGTAATGGTACATGTATTTGGATTTTTTAGTACAGCCCTGTGGGTTCGGTGTTATTGTTTTCTACCTGAACACATGCACAATGTTTATGTCCAGAACTCAGAGGGCAGTGCAACAGTCTGCAGTGCAACTTTAAAAAGGGACACCAATACAAAACAGAAAAGACTCCCAGCCATCACTAAACTCTGCTATTTGGGAACATTAATGGTTTCTCGTGCAGCTACAGTAGAACAAGAAAATAGACCAAGCCAGAACTATGTCAGCGAACGCATCTTTCAACAGCAATAAGGTCCAAACTAAACTGAATTACTCACCTGAAACAATGTACAGGCTGAATGTAAACTTCACTGATACTAGAGAAAAACCAGCTGACGTCCACATGGATACCAGTAGCATCCGATCAGCCCAAACTCCTTATTTTGTATAAAACACAAGTCGGTAGAATCCCTGTTGTTGAGAAGGTATTTTCCCAACAGCTGCCCATGCTGCATTCAAGTACAGCTGGGAGATTAGGTTGTCAAAATATCACAACTCCGAACTGATTCAAGCATGTTGATTTGGCCAAACATTTTGAACATTTTCCTGCTGAAGGCTCAATAAGGAACCGTTTTCAGTTGTCTGACAGACACCATGAATGTTTATTTAAAAAGTACCAGTATCATAAAGGGTCATGTATCTATGCAATCTACTAATGTTTCTAGGCCCAAAGCACTATTGCAATGTGAATATGGGAAAGAAGATCAGCTAGAAGTCCTAAAACAAAACATAAACACCAACTATGAATCCAAACAACTGGTGCAAAGTTACTGATGTAGCATTTTATTTCATTCAGATCAACAAATTGTCTGTTTGAACTGCATCCATAATTCGAAAACAATCCTCCAATTAATTGATGCTTCTTCTGATGGTTTAGAAATGATCAAAAGTCATTAATGTTTTATATCTAATGTAACCAGTAAACCCAAATGAATGTTTTATGCTGAAGGAGACCCTGGGCATGTTTGTGCAACCCAGTGACTATACAGGAGAAAACATTAAGGGAACTGGAGCAACCACCTGACTCTCTGCTGTGTGTGAGAGCTGCTCAGCATGTGCATGTTTGGTTTCATCCGAGCATCACTGCTCCGAGGATCAGAGAGAGGAAAGCTCCCAAAGTCTCCAACCTGGAGCGCAGATGGACATGTTAGCCTCAGATACTCTGACCCCATTCAGTCCTGCACACACACACAAGCATGCACATAATTTCTTTGCATAAATATACACACCCCAAAAAAAAACACTCCTCAGAATGTGCATTTATTCCTGGTTTACCTATCTGCACACATTCTCCCACACACATCGACACACACTCATACCCACTCATCTCTTACTCCCATCAGCTTTGTCAGTGCATGCTTTCCTGACAGCATGAAGCTCCAGCACGGCACGACCTCTCATAACACCTTCCACCCTGACTCCACATTGCGCGAGCACCGGGGCCTGGCGACAAGCGTTGCCGTGCCAACGCCACCTCTAGATGCGAGAATTTTCTCATCTCGCACCACGATCTTAAATTGTCGCCACAAAGTTGAACACCTCGGTGAGAAGGGAGGTGGCAGGATTCTCTTGCAGAGAGCGAGATGTCTCGAGATGTGACATGATGTTGAGCGCATCTGCCCAGTAGACGAACGAAGTGATTTGTTAATTAGAATAATTCAGATATCAGTATTTGTTTTATCATATTTTCTTTTGGTCTGCTAAGGAAAACTTAAAAAATGTTAAGAAAGCCAAGTGCTTAATAACAGAGTTCCTGCGTTTCTGTTTTTTTCAAGCAGAGGGTACAATGTCTTTATTATTTCAGCTCAAAGTAAAACAGGCTGTGTTTATAATGAAATATTTCAGTGGTAACTAAATTGTTCTCTGTGACATTGCAAGGTTTCCGCATCGCCCCTGCTGCACAGGGGAAGCCACATGCTAACCACTATCATTATTGCTGTTGAAAATGGATGGAGTCATGTGCTCTGAACTTCAACACTCCGCTCCATAAAAGGAAAAAAGGCCTGATTTTTTTGTGGAACCAGATCAGATAGTCTCACAGCACAGAGCCAGAGCTCTCTAAGCCTCTACAGAACCTTGCAATGTATTCACAATTTTACTGTACATGTGCCATAACCACAAACTTTCAATGCATGTGTCTGGGATTTTATGTGACACCAACACAAAGTAGAGAGTAGTTGTTAAATGGAAGAAAACTGAAAATGTGCTGTGTGTTTGTACTCAATTGGTATTATTGGGAAGATGGGGGGAACCAATTAAATGTCTCTCTAACTTGATAGACATTTGCATTTCAGCAGGAGAAAAACCCTAAACATACAGCCAGATTTACAGTGGAGATAACATATTCAGTGACACTCTCCATCCATTCTGACTGAGATTGAGCTATTTAGCAAAGAAGAATGGGCAAAAGTGTCTGTCTCTGGTAAGGCTGTACAATCTATCGTTATTTTTCATCATCTGAGACCATGATCTTGAGACGGAAAAGGGTACAGTGCGTTCTGTGGGTTGGGGACAAGGATCCTTCCCCAAGTGGACGAGTTTAAGTATCTGGGGATCTTGTTCACGAATGAGGGAGACATGAAGCAGGAGATCAATAGGCGGATGGGTGCAGTGATGTGAGCACTGTACCGGTCTGTCGTGGTGAAGAGAGAGCTGAGCAAAAAGGCAAAGTTCTCAATTTACAGGTCGATCTACGTTCCTACCCTCATCTGTGGTCATGAGCTCTGGGCAGTGACTGAAAGAACGAGGATGAGAAGCTCAGTCATCTGGGAGGGGCTCATAGTAGAGCTGCTGCTCCTCCACATCGAGAGGAGCCAGTTGAGGTGGCTCGGGCATCTGGTCAGGATGCCTCCTGGATGCCTCTCAGGTGAGATGTTCTGGGCACGGCCCACCTGGAGGAGACCCAGAGGAGGACCCAGGACACGCTGGAGGGACTTTGTTTCTTGGCTGGCCTGGGAACACGCTGTTTCAAGTGGTTGGATAGAGGAAAGTCTGAGTCTCTCTGCTTAAGCTGCTGTCCCCAAGACCCGACCCCGGATTGGCAGAAGACAATGAATGGATAGATATATATAGTCATTGCAGTATCAATGTTCACATCGCAAAGTACTGTCTAGATTGCAATAATTGTTGGCTAATATACTCTAAGTATTATGAACTTGCATATTTCATGGTAATGTAATATTCAGCCAGTTGGAGAGAGTCTTACGGCGGCAGGTGTTCACACCGGACACTAATGACGCTGCCCAAAATCCTAAAGGTCACACAATATGATGGAAGAACAGATAAGAAAGAGAGGAAATAAGAAAACGGACATATACAGCAACTGATATTGTCATGGCAGTATCTACCAATATTATTTCAGCGCATGATTTTCTAATATTGTGCATCCCTAACAATAAGAATGACTCTCAAATACAAAGACATAAATCATACATGTAACTTTCACAAACAGAGGTAAAATCAGTGCAGGTTGATTGTCAACAAGATGGCGGGAGTGCAACATCACCTACGGTGTTATTCAAGTCATCTGTTAAAAGTTCCTGTATTTTTTATATTGCAATGTATATCGCAGAGTTAGAAAAAATCGCCAGTCAGTTTTTTCCAATGGGTCGTACAGCCCTAGTCTATGGGGATTGAAGACATGCAGCTGTAATTGCAGAATGCTGAATGCAAATGCGTGTTGCACTTTACTCATCTGTATTAGTTGAACAATATAAAAAATCCATTTCATTTAGTTCCACATCACAACTACACCACTTTTTGTTGGTTTGCCATATTAAATTCCCAGAAATGTATTAAAGTTTATGGTTGTAGCAACACAAAGTGTGAAAAAGTTCAATAGGCATGAAGGCAGTTTAGATCCACGGGAAAGAAAATATTAATCTCAGCCGGGGTGCTTTGTATTTTTTGTATGTTGGATTCGCTCTCAGATGAAGTTACATCAGAGCAAAATTGCCACAGGACATAATAACTTTGCATAAATTATCTACTCTGCACATAGAAAACATGCGAAAAATTTAATGGAGGCTTTAGTAGTTAGAACAGCGAGGCCCTTTATAAAAGCTGTAAACCTTTGCAGCAGTTTTAATTAACTGATGTTCACTTTTGCTTTCTTCCCAGAATGCTCAGCGGCTAGGTAGCTCGCAGGTGACTCAGCAACTCACAACTCCAGTGGTTTCTGTTACAACACCCAGTCTCCTTGCTCCCTTCCCCGGCATGCAGACGGCCTACAACACCGGTGAGTCCCTGAATGCAGCGCTGCCCCACACAACAAGCCTCAACTGAAGCTGTCCGTTTGCATCAGAGCAGGGAAGACTGTACTGCTAACAGGGCTAACTTTAAAGTCATGGAAAAGATGCAGATTTATTTTATTTTTTTTACAATACCGTCTATTATTTCATGAAAACCTATTAAGTGCCATGAAGGAAAAGCTTACAGTGTGGTGCCACAAACCACCATGAATATTCACTTTGTTCATTGTGTGAGAGCTTCTGGAATGATTCCACTTCAAAGGTTCACATTAATATGGATTAGTCATGATTAATATTGATGCACCAGAAAGTTGTATGATGTAAAACACCCCCCCCCCGCTCTCCATCTCTTCTCTCTTTCTCTCTCTAAATGTCTTTTCTTCCATCCCTTAATCCCAGAGTACCAGCTGACGAGTGCGGATCTCACAGCCCTTCAGACTTTCACACCACCAGGGCTGGTGCCTGGCAACATGGCTGCCTGGCAGCAGCAACCAGTCGTCTCCCAGCAACAACAACACCATCAACAGCAGCAACAGCAGCTGACACTGGCGTCACTCAATAACTTGGTGTAAGTCCCCCCTTTTACAGCTCTGACGTACTTGTTAGAGTGATTCGTTAATTTCTTGATGATTAACCTTTCCCCCTTGAAACAACGGCTCCACAGATCCTTTACTCGAGCACACACCCCAGCTGATTCAGTAAAACAACTAAAGTACACGTTCTAAAAGGATCTCATCCATACGAAAGCTGTGGCATCACCCCAGCTGCAGTTCATTTATCTTGTGGTGACCTAGATACCCCAACTCCTTCCTCCAGGAGTCAACTCCCTCTGCGGTCCCAGTCCGATTTAGCTCCTAGTACAGATGCTACAAGCTGTGCTTTCCAGCGCAAGATTACACAGTCCAGAAAACGGACCATACTTTAATCTGTTTGTAGTTACTAAGGCAGTCCGATTTTGGGATTAATTGAAGTTGATCCTGGAGAATAAAATGATATGAGGATGATGACCTCAGCTATTTTGTTTACATCCCTGTAGTTCTGATTTACCTTCTGCTGAATTGCTGCAAACATAAGATTTCTGTTCATCCTTCTTAGCCATCTTCTCTTGAATGAGCTAATCTACCATTTATTTCAGACAAGGATAAAAGTAATCACATTTCTTGTTGATATTTTAAACTAAATTAAACATTAAATGTTAAAATCTGAGATAATAGATGTCACGAAAAAACCCTTTCGAATCCAAACAGCAAAATAGTATTCAAGTTTAAAGTATATTACAGAAAATAACAGATCACATTTAGGCCATTTTTATCTAATAGGAATATAGTTTAAGTAATTTTGAGAGATGTGACACTACACAAAAGTCACAGAGTTTTAAAGTCATGCTTTAGTGCTTTTTAATTAGGTTACATTAAAGTGAAAACACAAAAATGTATCTAAAAGTCAAAGTATAGAGCGAGATGTTTTCCTCAGCAAACGAGAACAGTCCTAAAATAAATCCTTTTAATAATACATTTTTAAAAATACCACTATGGAAGTGCACATTTAGAACATGAAGTATACCTGACCAGTCCTTCCCCCTTGCCATACATGTTAGTAAAGCAAATGTGTACGTGTGTGTGTTTTGGTAAAACTGTAAATCTTGAAGGAGGCAAAATATACGTCCAGTTCTTATTTAATTTCATATACACACGTGCTCAAGTTTGTTGGTACCCCTCCACAAAGAATGAAGAATGCACAATTTTCTCTGAAATAATTTGAAACTGACAAAAGTAATTGGCATCCACCATTGTTTATTACATATTTAATAGAAATCAGACTTTGCTTTTGATTTTTCATTCAACATAATATTGTAAATAAGAAAACAAATGAAAATGGCATGGACAAAAATGATGGGACCCATAACCTAATATTTTGTTGCACAACCTTTAGAGGCAATCACTGCAATCAAACGTTTTCTGTAGCTCTCAATGAGACTTCTGCACTTGTTAACAGGTAGTTTGGCCCACTCTTCCTGAGCAAACTGCTCCATCTGTCTCAGGTTTGATGGGTGCCTTCTCCAGACTGCAAGTTTCAGCTCTTTCCATAGATGTTCGATAGGATTCAGATCAGGACTCATAGAAGGCCACTTCAGAATAGTCCAATGTTTTGTTCGTATCCAGTCTTGGGTGCTTTTAGCTGTGTGTTTTGGGTCATTATCCTGTTGGAGGACCCATGACCTGCGACTGAGACCGAGCTTTCTGACACTGGGCAGTACGTTTCGCTCCAGAATGCCTTGATAGTCTTGAGATTTCATTGTGCCCTGCACAGATTCAAGGCACCCTGTGCCAGGCGCAGCAAAGCAGCCCCAAATCATAACCGAGCCTCCTCCATGTTTCACTGTCGGTATGGTGTTCTTTTCTTTGAAAGCTTCATTTTTTCGTCTGTGAACATAGAGCTGATGTGACTTGCCAAAAAGCTCCAGTTTTGACTCATCTGTCCAAAGGACATTCTCCCAGAAGGATTGTGGCTTGTCAATATGCATTTTAGCAAATTCCAGTCTGGCTTTTTTATGTTTTTCTTCCATGGAGCCCACTTTCGCTTAAACAGCGACGGATTGTGGGATCAGAAACAGACGTACCTTCACCTTGGAGTTCAGCTTGCATCTCTTTGGCAGTTATCCTTGGTTCTTTTTCTACCATTCGCACTATCCTTCTGTTCATTCTGGGGTCGATTTTCCTCTTGCGGCCGCGCCCAGGGAGGTTGGCTACAGTTCCATGGACCTTAAACTTCTTAATAATATTTGCAACTGTTGTCACAGGAACATCAAGCTGCTTGGAGATGGTCTTGTAGCCTTTACCTTTACCATGCTTGTCAATTACTTTCTTTCTGATCTCCTCAGACAACTCTCTCCTTTGCTTTCTCTGGTCCATGTTCAGTGTGGTGCACACAATGATAGCAAACAGCACAGTGACTACTTTTCTCCATTTAAATAGGCTGAATGACTGATTACAAGACTGGAAACATGTGTGATACTAATTAAAGTAACTATTTAGTTTGAAATATCACTATGATCCAGTTATTTATTATCTTTTCTAAGGGGTACCAACAAATGTGTCCAGGCCATTTTAGAATATCTTTGTAGAATAAGCAATAATTCAACTCTTTTCACAGCTTCTTTGCTTTATTCTATGACATACCAAAGGCATGCAAGTATACATGATAAAATAGCTTTCAATTTCATCACTTTTCAGGAGTTATGCAGCATTATTTCAATGAGCTGTAAGGGTACCAACAAATTTGAGCACGTGTGTATCTTTTTTTGTTTTGTTTTGTTTTTTGTTTTTTTTTGTTGGCTGTTAGAATATGAGGATAATTTTTAGTCTCCCAGTGTTGCAACCAAGACTTATTTTGAGGTTTCACAAGCAACCAATCTCTGCTTCTGTGGTTACTAGACATGCAACTAGTCAAGTCTGTCCGCTTCATGTGATGCATACAGCTGACATCAGGAAGCCAACAGATTTACACATGCTGAATAAAAAGCCTCCAGTTAAAGCAGAGTGTATAGAAGGAAAGGTGAGCAGGAACATTACAGTAAAATACAGACAACAAAGTAATAGGAGAAACAATTAAGATTTTCTTATTGTTTCTTAAAAGCTGATAGTGAATTTAGATATGTTTTAGTGCAACATCGATGTGAATGTTGATTATTTGTATGAACCTAGAGGACAAAATAAAAAATGTCAACATATTTTCTTTAGGCTTTGTGGGACTAGCATCTTTCATTCAAAGTAATCAGACAGATACAGGCAGAGAGAATAGTGCGGAAGACATGCTTTATGGTCCCAAAACACTAGACGCCTGTGTGGAGGACTGGTAGGGCCGTCCACTCTGCCACAACGCCACTTGCTGCCCCTGATTTACATTTTATTGCTTCATGTTTGTCCTCCCTTGGTTTCCTCCACATCATGTGGAGAACAGTGATGCTTGACTGCTTCTCTAATTTCACAGCTGAACTCAGGTGAATGACTTACCAGCAAACAGTGCAAAGCAGCTCAGTCTTGCTGTTTATCTCACAAGTTAATACATTCCTCACACACTTGGAGTGTAAAACAGCCTGACAGACAAAAATAATCTAAACAGTTTCAAAAACAGGTGCAAATGCATCACAAACCGAGTATCAAAGTGTCTCCTCTTTGCTTTTGTGTGTTGGATGCGACGCCTGTTGCTTCACCTTGTCTGTGCTCTTTTAGTTTAGTTGAAAGAAAAAGCTCCTTTTTCCCCCTCTGAGATTATAGGATAATTAGATTTGTTCCAAGAGTTTTTTTTTTTTTCTAAAGCTTAGATCTAAAGCGCTTTGGAAGTGTCACGAATAAAGAGGGAGCTGCTTCATTATGACAGAAACAGCACCTTGCTCGGCTGTTGAGTGAAAGGAGTCTCTCGGTGCTGCTTTCAGTCCTCAAAACTGAACCTGGGCGCAGCTGTGCACCAGCGACAAGCGCGCCCCATCAATTTTTTATTTCTTATGCCATTTAGCTGTCACTCTCAGCTGACAGACATGAGATCCAACTGCTGGGATATATGTAGGCCTCAAATTCCTACAGTGGCACAACTGAAGGGATGATGTAGATGTAGCTTAGCTGTCAAAGTCAGTTAAAGAGATAAAAAGAGGATTTGATCTGCTGTATGGAATTTGATGTTTGATATTTCCGGATGGTCTCAGTGCTGGTGCTCACATAAAACAGACACTTGAAGGTTTAAACAAGTTTTAAGTCTACTTTTTTAGCTTTTTGTTGATTTTTAGAGACAGCATCTTGATAACAATACAGATAAAGCAAAAGACTCAAGGCTGTCTGTCAGCTGGGAGATTTATTTATTGTTCTGTCTGACTGCGAACAAAAGTGGTCCATGAAAATATGATAATTGTTGTTTGTTACAGTCTACAGCTGTGACTTCAGGGGGTTAGCATCTTAAACAACAAGATTACAAACACAGCAGAGACATCGTATTGCCATGTGAATGTTAACAAATGGCTGGTCAGACTATATGAAATCCCTTTGCAACCAAATCAGTTGTAAATTGCAGCCCGCAGTCATTTCAACAGCCTCACCTAATGCTCCAACAACTGCCAGACTCACAGCAATATCGAGTATTTCTCATATCAGCAATGCTCATAACTGGTGAATGTTTACGTATCAAACAATATCAGAAACTGTGTAAAACAATCTATTTGAGCTTGAACCAATAGCATGCCCTCCACACTTAATGGCTTGGTAAATGTTTTTGCGAAAAACAAAACAAAAAATCGTTCAAAAGTTCATCTATAATTGCCGAAGCATATGACTATAGGCGCGTTTCCACTATTTTTACTTCAGGGTAACTTTACCAGAACTTCATTGTATGCAGGTTCCTCCACTTCACCGGGTTGGCCGTTTTCAGGAACCAACCAGTCTTGGGGTATGTACTAGGAAATGGCCCGGTAGAGTTTCTGGGTCGGAGCTGTGATTAATTCATGCTGATTGGTTGTTACTCAGATGGAAATTATATCAGCAGACATCCCCAAATATTTGTATTTGTATTTGTAAAATAAGAAAAGTTGCTGGCTAAACATTTTATAACAACATAACAAACAGAAACATGGCTACCATCGCTACTTCTTCCTTTGTCGATCTCTTGTTATTCTCTGCTGCTGTGGGCGTCTTTTGGCGCTGATCAGTGAGGCTACCCACCGCCGTAACGGTTGTCTTAGCTAATTCCTTAAAGGACCACGGCGAATGAGAGGAGCGAGCCTACAGATTTACCAACATATTTACAGATGAAAGGCCGGGAAAATTACCCTGAAGTTCTGATAGTGGAAACGAGCCTTATTGAAATCAATAGAGATCAAACCATTAATTTCAATGCATTTGTCCAGTAGCGAAAGAAATCTAGTCAGTCAATTTTGCCACAATTTGTGCGGTTCTCCTAAAAATTCCTATTAGGTAAATTAACCTGAAGCATTTCTAAGTGAGCATTTTAAGTTGGGTAAATCGATCAGGAACTTTTATGGGATGTGCCAATTTCTCTTAGCCTCTCTTCAAAATTGGAAAGACAAGAGGGAACATGTTAAATCAGTTTTTATCGTTATTAGTCTGGTGAATGATTACAAGATAATAGTTACTGATTTAAAAGTGCTGTTATCTAAAGTCAGAGCAATAATTAAAATGTTGAAAATTACATTTATTGCTTAAATGGGATACAATTTCACAGAATCAGGCTTCATTGAATATAGTTGAAAGTAGCAGTAGTAGTCAAAAGTAAATATTCAATTTCACAGTTTATTTTTCTTTAACGGTCTTATTCACTGAGAAGCTGTGTAATACTTGTTCTTTTATAAATACGATCAGTCATTTTGAGTTGCATATGCATGGTGCACATGAAAATTTATACCAACCCCCATTTCCTACATTAGCCACAGAAAGGAAATAGACAGTAAAAATGAGTCAGAAAAAGCCAGCCCCTTCTACGTCACAGAAAAAAATTGTATTCATAGTCTTCCCCACCTTGGCTTGCAACCACCCACCAGAATTGATTTTGCGGCCAGGGGAGAGTAGAGCACGTCTCTACTAGTAGAAGCTAACTGTTAGCAACTCCACAACATGGCAAAACACGTTTGGGCTTTGTGAAGATAACACATCAATGTTGCATTTTTTACCCAAGAAAGAAGAGCTTAGGAAGAAACTGTTAGAATTTGTCATTGGAACACCACCAGCAATTTATAACGCAAAGTTAGTTAGCCTATTTGTTTGAAGGCAGCGTTAGAGTCACATTGCTGTCAGCCAATCAGGATTACGAGTTGTCCTCATTAATATTTATGACATGCAAAGCTTCTGTCGTTTCCCCTCAATCACCCCTCCAACAAACTTCAACCTCTGAAACAGGAGCGCAAAACAATTTTTTCCACAGAAAATAACTCACAAGGCATTAATTAATTAGAGACAATCGCAAATTCATTGGAAAAACAAGTGAATGAGAGATTTAACATTTTAATGCAAACTAACTTCTATTTACAGTGATGTTGCCCCCTGCTGGCTAATAGGTATAGTTTGTTCTGGTTCTTCTGAAAAGTCGGATGTCCGCCTTTGGAGTTGGAAATATAACAAAAACTCCTTTGAAGTTGAAAAACAGCGGGAGGTCCCCAAGAAGCTTAAAGTTCAGTATCCAATATGGCTGCCATGCATATAAAACTGTTTATTTCCTTATTTGCTAACAGGTTCCCTTAGTCATTAATTTTAAAACACAAAATAAAACAAAATATGTTTTTATCCACTTGTATCGCTAATGGTATTTAGGAATTCAATTATGACCTCTGCTTTTCCGAGTTGCATCCAGAATGTGCTTTACTCTGGTCCAACGTCATTCCCAGATCTGACCTCCAACTTCCAAGAGAAATCCAGCGCACCATGAAAACACGCTTAGGGCACTTCATTTTTCAAAACAGTGGCAATGTTAATCTTTTATAAGAGTCTGTTTCACAAAGAAATACAAGTTGATAAAAAAAGTAAATATGCAAACCTTTATCCAGGCTCTGAATGTGCTAGTATCCAAGGAATAATTCACATCTGAACGATGTTATTTACCTGAAACATAAATAATGTTTTCTGTAATGTTACCACATTACTTAATTCAATTCAATTCAGTTTATTTATATAGCGCCGATTTCAATTCAATTATATATACATCCCAATCCAATCTAATGCTTTTCTGTGCAAATAAACATTTGCAGAAAAGAAATGTGTAAATGTATTAATCATCGAGAGCAACATAGGAGCCCAACTTCTTTATAACAAGATTTCCTCTAGAATAATTGCTGTCTGTTAAAATAGCCAATCCATGTGAGCGCTGATAACAGCCGCTGTTTTCCTGAGTAAACAGGATTTAAATTTCATCTATGATCATGCAGCCCAGATGCTGATTGTGGCAGCGTTTCAGCTCCTGCGGGTCTGACTCTAGAATCAGCACCAGGCAGGTTCACTGAGCCATGTGTGTGTGTGTGAGAGAGTGTGGGAGCAGGATAACAGAATTGCTGTCACTGAAAACAAGGGAGCACCACAGAAATGTGGGAATCTTTCCCAGCTCACCAAACTGTTCTCACAGCACCACGGAAAATCATGCTGTCCTAGGACAGCATGAGCAGACGTGGGCACTTGTGCAGCCCAGACTGCCTCTGCTTTCTTTCTGATTTCCACACAGTGTGGCCTCACAGCGAGCAAACAAGCCCCCCCCAATCAAATGGTGATTGACGGCTTGGCTGCGATCCTTGCCTTTGCTGTCGTCTACACTTTTCCTCATTGGAGGCGGCACACGGAAATTATTTCTGTCATCTTATTTTCTCCCGTCCTTCCCCTTTTTAATCATCCACCACACCACTTCCTTTTTTTTCTCATTTCCGTCCCCTTTATTCAGGCTTAGTTAATTCGATGTACACCTGTTGACTCTGAGCTTTCCCTCAACTTCTTAATTTAAATATGAATGAATGTACCACTGGACAGCCCATTAAATATTAATTAGTTTAATCAAAATGTTTACATACTGATATCTAATCCAATTTCTTTTATGTGTTTCATATGATTGTATTTAATTACACTCGAACAACAAAAATTAACCTTGACAAAAAATTTTGAGAAAATGAGCACACATTACCCTCTAATAGGTGGTTTTCTTCCTGTAGCCACCTGACACTTTCTGACTTCAGTTTCAGGAAAGTGTATCCCACCCTTACTTTTTGGGTTTCTTTAATTCCAGTATTCTTTATTTCAGGGTTCGGTTCTGCTTCAGTTTGAATTATTTTTACAAATGGTATGATATTTTCCTCAAGCACCCTCTGATATATGGTAGACTTCGTGATGCATCCCATGATAGTGAGCTGGACAGGTCCCGCTGCAGCAAAGCTTCTCCAAACCATGATATTTAGTGCCCCATGCTACAATATGTATGAGTTTACTTTTGCTGAAATGCTGTATTCAGTTTATGCCAGTCATGTCCTCTGTTCTGGTGTCCAGATGATTAAGTTTGAGACTATTTTCTGCCCATTAGCTATAGTCCAGACTAGGAATGGGCATAATTAATCGACGATCGATTAATTGATCATTAAGAATTTCATCGATGACATTTATTTTAACCAATCAATTAACGCATGTTCTGTTGCGTTGTGTGAGTTTTAAAGGAATGTAATTAATTTTGCTATGTGGCAGTAATTAAACACTTTACCACACGAGGGCGATGACTGACAATAAAACCCACAGGCCGACTCAGTTTCTTGCCCGTTTCTGTGTATTTCAAAAGTACCATTGTCATGAAGAGTTAGCAGCAAAGTGTGGCGTGGGACCACTTTGACAAAAAAAATAAACAAAAAAGTCTCGGTTCACTGCCAACACCGCGAAGCTGTGTATAAGTACTTGAACGCACTTCTAACCCTGGTTAGAAGGTCTCAACCTAGCATCAAGTCGGTGTTAGCACGGAGGAGCCCAGATGCACAACTAGCAGAGAAACTTACTCACCGATTACTCCGCCACCCCTGGATTGCACCCCTACAGAATGGTGGAAAATGAATTGGTATAATGACAACAGATATTCAACATACTTTGGTGCTAAGCCATTCGATGATTCAAAAACAAGGGAACGCATTTTAACGTCTGTTGTCTGGGCTACAGGGAGCCAGTGTAAGGACTTTAGAACTGGGGTGCTGTGCTCTACTTTCCTGGTTCTTTTGAGAACGCGAGCAGCAGCGTTCTGGATCAGCTGCAGCTGTCTGACTCTCTAGGCAGACCTGTGCAGACAATATTGCAGAAATCATTCTGACTAAAGATAAACACATGGATTAGTTCTTGAGCAGTAGATAAAGTCTTCTCAAGGTCCAGTGAGAACATTTTACAGTTTTTTGAGACTTTTTTTAAGATCTTGCTGCCTGCTTTTTTAAGGTAGACTGCAAGATGACAAGACTTAGGCATGTTAGCAGTTGATTTAAATCTTCTCCACTGCCTATCTAGACTGAAGAGCTGTCTGTGTCCAGACAGTTGGATGGTTGATTTCAAGAAGCCTTTTTAAATCCCTAAACAAACACTTAACCTTCCACAACCTTCTTTCTGAATGCCACAGACAGTTCATTCCATCTCGTAATGGTGTTCATTCTCACTTCAACAGTCAGAAGCACACTAAGCTATATATATGAGGATTAAACAGAACAAACATTCTTCAGAAGGCTGAGTAATGATGTTCTCAACATGTGCACCTGATGTGATAATGCCCATGTGTAATTATTGCCACTTTAAGAGGGAATAATATCTATTCCTTACCAGCATTTAAATATTGCATTGTGTAGCTTGCTGGAGAAAGCAAATGGAAAAAAAATGTTTTATGGGATTGGAAATGTGTTTTAATTTGTGTCTTTAACCACAGAAATGCATTCTTTATACGTTATTTTTCTCTATGTACGGTATTTTCATTGTCTCTCTTTCAGCTTCCTTTCTAAGTGTGTCTTAAATAAAGAACATTTACAGGGTGAACTCTGAGTTAAATGCTTATAAAAGTTGTCAGTATCAAAAGCTGATGGACAAAAAGTTCTTAGAAATCTCTGCTTGCCAGAGATGAGAAGGTCTTTGTCCAAAGCTTTATAATATTTTCAACAGATGAAGCATTTAGGTCTTAAAAGGCTAAGCAATGTACGAGACCAACGAAAGTTCAGCCGTAAAATTCTAACTTCACAAGTTCTCCAATAAAAAAGGATTTAAAGAGGTTGAATAAATAAATGAAAATAAGTCATATTGACGATCGGAAAAGGTTCTGTAGAGTAAAGACGGCCTTCACTGGGAGTTCCTCTATGCTTCATCCCATTTCAGGAAAAACCAGCTGCGTATGTTGTCTTACTGGAAGAGGAAGTAAACAAGCGCTGCATGTGAATACCTATCCAGCTTTCACACTTCCTTTTGTACACAGCTCTGCCTCTAACATCTCAGCTTGACTAAAGCAGCTGTTGAAGCTGTTTCTTGTTGTTGTTGTTTTTTTGTCTGGTATCTGTGTTAGACCTGACCTGTACCGGCCTCCGTCGCACTGTTTCCCTGCTGTTACAGCTTTCTTAAAATTGCTTGTCTTTTGTGTTTTTTTCCCCACCTCCCCCCACAGCTTGGCTTCTCAGTCCAACTTTCTCTTGGGCAGAGAGGATGGCCTCTGCTGGTACTGTACTCTTTACATTCAAGAAATACAGCTTAAAGCATGTCTCATTCCCAAAATATCTGCTGCATGATGGATCCTTAGCTAAAGATTTGAGTTTACTTTTAATGATGAAACTGTAGCTCAAATGAGATGATTTTGCAGGTTATAAAACAGATCCTGTTAGTTTCTAAACAGAAAATGTATATAATTTCATTTTTTTATCAAATGTATTGTTGGTTTTTCTGGTTTATATTTCTTTTTAGCTTTTTCTTTTTTAATATAAAACCTTTTGTTATAAGCCAGCTGAGATAATGTAGGTTTTAGATTAAATACCTCCAGGTTGTTTTTTTCCTATGGAGCCATTGAAGGAGAAAACAGAATTATAGTGTCAGTTTATAGGAAAATTTATATTATAAATTTGTACTCATCTCAGTATTTTTGTTTATTTTTATTTGTCAGTCGGGTACAATAAAAAAGCTCTGTTTTTCTGAATTAATGAAAGAAACTGTGGGGGGCAGAAAGTCTGATGAGCCTTTATGCCTGAACGGGTGCAAATTCCTCAGGTGTCTGCGTAAAGTGAACCAACTAATAATATTTCTTATCTACATAGTTTAGAAACAAGAGTATTTCCCAGCAACTCAATCCTAGAACAAAGTAAAAGTGAAGTTAACTCAACAAACGGGACATGCCAGTCTTTTGCATTGCCCTGTGATAGACTGGCGACCTGTCCAGGATGTACCCCGCCTTTCACCCGATGACCACTGAAGATCGGCAGCCCCTTCTATCATGAAATGTTTTTTTTTCTTAATGCTTTTTTTATAGATAGAAGATAGAAAGTAACTTATTTAGCCTTAAGTGGAAAGTGCATGTTCAAAATTTATATTAATTAGAATTAATTAGAAATTAAAGACATCCACTTGTTTTCACAGACTGAGAGGGACTTCTCATGATTACTAAAGCGATGTTGATGTTTTAACTGAATTGGATTTCTTTGAATGTCTAAAAGTACAAAGACATTTTTTTGGCATTTTGAATAAGCATACGCACAAACACTTCAGATTAAATGGCTGATATAAAGACTGTGTCGTCAAGATGCCACTTCTTGCTCAAGATCTAACAGTGAGTTTTGGGAATGTTATTTTTACCTCCTTTACCATTCTCCTCACTATGTGCGGTGGTAAGATAAATGAGGGTCCATGTCCAAACTCGCTTGTCTCAGTTCGAGTTATTAACTCTAATCACTGTTTTAATGATAGATATGGGCAGGTTGAGGCAAATACGTATTTTCTTATAGGGATTTCCTGACTATATCTATAAACATATGCCTAAGGCTAATGGAAATGAGTCTCTTTATCACATTTACACCCCAGTGAAACAGAAAGTTATAGTTGGTGAATAAAGTTCCTTCAAAAGATGGTCTTAATTAAAATTAAAACTTTTTTAAGGAATCATTATGAGGCCATTAAGTGTGGCACTGGAGTTTTTTGTAAAAAAATCAATATTTGTTCATTTTTTCCCCCACTGAACAAATGTGCTTAAGTTAAGGTCTTGATTTTTTTTCTATTTGTATTTACATTTATTTTATAAATGAAGCTGTAATTATATAGCTGTAGAAGATTCTGAGTAGAGTTCATGTTGAAAAAAAGGAAAATAATTTCTTAGCAAAGCGGAGTATTTTGGAAATCCATGGCTGCAACTCAACACACCTCACAATTACCAAATGGAGGGGGGGGGGGGGGGGGGGTTAGCCTGCCGCTCTCACCTTCATCACTGTCACTGGCCTGCTGACTCGGCCGTTTTCACTCGCCTCAGCATCGGCACCCCAGTGGCACTCCCATCTATCTACCTGCGCGCGTTTGAGCCACAGTGCGCAGGTTTGATGAAGTGGGCACAGGAAGAGACAGAGTGAGCCTCGCTGCCACACAGCTGTGTGTGTTCATGTGCTCGGGAACGAAGGAGAATTTATATGTAGGACAGCTAGAGTGCACAAGTTTCAGCGTGTGTGTGTGTGTTAGTTAGAGGAAGAGGGTGAGCGCAGACCCAGATTGCCTGGAGGAGTGCTGTCTTAAAGTCCCCTCCAGTGTGCCAGTAATTGTGCAAGATATATTGCTGCAGATGGCTCCTGATATGACATATTAGAACACACCCGAAGGGGCGAAATGCGGTAATTGGGAACTTCGAATTGAGATCTTCTGTGTCATGCTGTGGGAGAGGAAGAGATGGAACGAGCCCAATCTCACCCCCCCCAAAAAAAAGAAAAATCATGTTTTCACCGTCAAAGGAAGCGAACCCCAGTGCAGCGTCAACAGCCGGTGTCAGACTCGGTGACAGCTTTGACTTAGCCTCCAGCCAGTGGAGGAGGTGAAGGCTGAGTGTGAGTGTGGAGGGCTGATCAAAGAGCCGTGCCAGGTAGATAGAAGGCGGGTGACACCTAGGAAAGCTTTTTGGCATGCCGTTTTTATCCCGAGCATCTTCGTAAAATGTGCACTGAAATTATCATTAGAGCAGCTTAATCAAAAGCAGGTTGGTTCTTCTTCAGGCCATGATCAGACAACACAAACTGGAGAACCCTTCACAACTGTCACATGTTAAACTCTTTTCTTAATCTGGAAACATTGGTGGGTAAAAGTCTAACTTCTGCCTGACATTGCTGATTTTAGCTTCTTCTAATTTAAAGATACTTCCTAGGTTTACGGAAGGTCTCCATAGGTCATAGATGGAAGTGAAACCCTGAAGGCTTCTTACTGCTGATGGACAAACGAAGTGCTGCTTCATCTGGAAAAACTTTCTTGGCATCTCCAGTAAAAGTCTCTGCCTTCAGCTTAACAAGCCTTCAACCGGAAAACATTCACGTTTTGTCAAATTACAACCTCAAACTTCGATATATTTTATTGGAATTGTATGTAATGGACTGACACAAAGAACTTTGCATATTTTTGAAGTGGAAGAAAAATGATATATGGTTTTCAGATAGCTTTTAAAACTAATTTGGTTTGGGGTGAATTTGTAATTAGTCTCTTACTCCAATACCTCTAAATAAGTCCAGTGCAACTAGTTACCTTTAGGAATCACCTAATTAGCAAACAGAGTGGAATTTAACCTCAGGGTGAGTCCAGATGTTCTCTGACGGTCTCAGAGGGTTGTTGGTGAACATTAGAGAACAAACAGCATCATGTTAACTAAACAACACTCCAGACGTTTAGGGGGTAAGTTTGAGGAGAGGTTTAAAGCTGGGGTGGGATATAAAACAAGATCAACATCTTAATGAGTACTGTTCTATCAATTATTGGAGAATGAAAACCATACGCCACAAATATAGCCTACCATGACCTAAACTGACAGGCTGGAAAAGAAGAGCATTCATTTAGAACCAAGAGACCCATGGTTACCCTGGAGGGGCTGCAGAGATCCATAGCTCAGGTAGAAGGACCTGCAAATGCATCTGTTGTTAGTCATGCTCTCCAAAAATCTGGCTTTTATAGAAAAGTGGCCTTTTTGGGGGGGGGGGAGCCATAAGAAGTCATGTTTGCAATTTGTCACAAGTTATTTTGGGAAGAAAGCAAATATGTGACAGAAGGTACTCTGGTCCAATGACACCAAACTTTTATATTTTAGTCTACATGCAAAATTGTTATATGGGATGGAAACTGGAACTGCACATTGGTCTGAACACACCATAAAACACAGTGCTGGAAGCCTCATGTTCTGGTTGAAGGGAAGAACAATTTAGCTCATTACAGGGCAGTTTTGTCTGAAAACCTGTTGGATGCTGCAAAAGACTTCTCCAACTGACAACCAGTGATTAGATATGAAAATTTAATTTTCAGAGGGAATATTCATCCTATTTTACTTTACTATTTTATTTTGCCAATGAAAAATTGGTAAACATTTACATCTCTACATGCTCAAAGCTAGTAGAGAAATTCTCCAAAACACAGTTGCGGTAAAAGGTGGTTCTAAAAGGTTGTATTTCAGGAGCCGTGAATACATTTGCACACCTCACGTTTCTACTTTGTCTTACTTAAACATTTTGAAAACCATCTATTCTTCTTCTGTTAACGAGGCCCGACTATGCACTGCTCTTTGTTGTCTACCTAAGCAAATCCTTGTGAGATGCATCAAGGAATGTGTTTGTAGAACAGCAATAAAAATGTGTTCAAGCGGTAAGAAAACTTCTGCAAGGACAAACGCTTATAGATGAGAAGTTCTGTTTAAAAAATCTGATTTTGTTTTTGATTAGACAACTTTCTGTTGTTGTGAAATCTAAAGTAAAATATTGAAACCTCAGAGGTAAATTATATGCCCAAACTGTCTTCCAGAAGTGCGTCTTGTTTGTATCAGACAGATTCACAAGCATTATGCATAGATTAGAGAGTATGTAATAGGTTTAATAATTAAATGAAAACTTTTAAGAGTCGTGCCATCGACCCAATTTACAATGTAGAAAGTAAACTTAACAGATGAACCCTAAAATGCAAGCTTTGCTGCAAGTAAAGGAAGCAGAGAAATGAAGGGAAAACATTAGGTCGTCAGCAGTTTGTACTGCTGAGCTGATTGAACAGAATATAAATGCATTCAGCACAGATGCTCATCTTTAGCTGTGGAACCTGACAGCAAATTCAATATGCAAGAATGATTGTGCTGCATGGTGTAATGACTCTGCTTTCATGTTGCCTCCTATGTGGTCTCCTGTGTCCTGTATGTCTTTGCTCTCCATGTGCCGGGGTTTATCCAACCTTACCTTCGCCAGGTTCACAGCTTTGCTTGGGTGTCTTGGGTTTTTCGTATTTGACAAATGCTTACCTTTTGCCAGCTGCACATTCAGTGTATGTCTATATGACGGTTAATGTAAATTTATTGAATCACTTCATGCAGTTTTAAAGATGTTGGCTGGACTCAGTGTCTCTTCCATGTGTTCTGTTTAGATTTAAAGCCTCACTCTAACCCTAGTTTGCAGTTACTTACTCTGCAATCTCTGCTTTCTCTTGTTTTTTCTTTGTTTTTTTCCCGTCCCTTCAGGTCAGTTGGCCCCGTACCGCAGAGCACCGCACTCACAGTCAACACAAACCCCAATGTCAACATCAAATCAGAACCCGTGTCCCCAAACCGTGACCGCAGCACTCCCAGCTCCACTGGCGGTCCAGGGGTCGGTGCAGGGCTTCAGCTTCAGGGACAGGGTCTGGTGTCGATCGCCTTCCCTGGCACTCAAGGCCGCTCGCCCGTCGACAGCCTCAGCAGCAACGGCAGCTCCTACGAGGGCAGCGACAGGGACGATGGTGCCCATGGTCGAGGTGGGGGGCAGGACTTCCACCACCAGGCTGGAGCTCAGCAGTCCACCATGGTCCTCCTGCGGCCCTCTTCAGCTGAGCCTCAGGAACAGGATGGGACGAACGTCAAGAGAGTGAGACTGGATACCTGGGTGACATAAAGAAGAAAACAGAAAGATGGACACGTGGAAGAAGGAGATGTGTACTTGTGGCTTGTGTACATGCCCCTACCAGCTCTGATGCCCCCCAGTCTCCCCCCGTGAAAACCCACACAGAATAAAACCACCATTGACCCAGTATCTTACTCTTCATGCAGGAAACTCATTCATGCACAACACAAGCATGCAAACACACTCACGTTGCACGTGTGGACACCGATGCTCAGCTGTATGGCGATGTGCGTTCATGTTTGTGCTTTGATGTACTCGAAACATGAAAACCCCCCAGTGGGTTGAGCCAACGATCCAGGGATTACTCATCAAACGAATTATCATGTTGGACTTGATCCAGCTGCATTTTTAGTAGGAGTGAACAAGTACATTTTCAATCAGGCATAAAATTGGACTTTTGAACTACTTGACAGTTGTTGGCAGACCAGACAAACAAACAAACCAGACTTGGTTTCCCAGAATGCCTTGGATTCGCTTTGTGAATGGAGGCATTCTCCCACTCTTGCATCCTCACTCTTTTTCCACAGAAGATGTTGGTCTAACATGACCGGTTTGTGCTCTAAAAGTGCCACTGAAAACGTCCACAAATGTCTTTTCTACACATCGGCCCCCGTCCACAGCTGTGTTGCTCTCGCTTTAGATCCTCGTTTCTTTGGGCGGTTTTTAGAAGATTTTCGTCCTTCTGTCTTGACTGTTCAGAGTTTAGATTCATTTCGGTTTTGGATTTGAAGACACTAAAAAGAAAAAAAAACCCGCTTCTCTCCCCGGCCACGCTGGCAGCTCTGTCGACAGTTTGCCGTCTCTGCCCTGAACATGAAAGTGGACCCTCAGGTCTTTGCTGAATCAGAACCATGCAGACTTGCTGTAAAACGAGGAGCATTATTTGTCGAAAAGACTGCTTTTCTTTGAATCAGGGATGAGCTGCAACAGCTCAGTGACACGTGACAGAGTCGCATCGTTCAGCCTACATCATGTCGAATACAGATGCTGAGAAAGCTGTGTTTGGTGTGTGTGTGTGTGTGTGTTTGTGTATACGGGTTTGTTACCTCAACTGATTGTTGTTTCTTTCTTTTAAGGAAGTGATTTGGACAAATGTTCACTTTGAGTTTTATCCTTGAACACACAACTGCAATGCACACAGCTAAAATTATTTTTGTGGTAGCTGATGTTTAAAGTTTGTGTGGGGGGGTTGTGGCACCCTGTATATAAGCAATCTGTAACCTTTGTGGCTTTTGTGTGGCAGGGATTAGGTGTTATGAAGGTTGAAATAAATAGGTCATATACAAGTATATATTTAAACACCTGCACAGGGTTGCATGGGCAACTCTGCATCTGAGGTATAGACTACAGCAAACGACAGGGATTGTATATATTTATATATATAAATATATAAATATTATATATTCGGCAGGATATCCCTTAAACATAAGATTTAAATATAAAAAATATAAAAAAAGCTAATGTTGATTCTCAGTGGATCGGTCAGTCTTTTTTTTAAAATTATTTATGCGTGTATATAAAGTGTAAAATGTGGATTAGCCAAGAGAGGGCGCTGTAGAGGAAGAAAGCAAAGCAGTGGCGACTCGGACTGTTTATGAGTGAGCAATGGACTCTGTCGCTGATGGAGCGTACTTTACATGAACTCCCACCTCCGACTCCTTCTCACCCAACCTATGAGCACACACTGAACACATGAGGGTAAGATTGATGAACCTGGCTTAAATTGCATCAGACAGATAATTAGCAGAAATTTTTTTGTTTTTGATTGTATGCTGTTTTGAGTTTTCATTATTTTCTAGGCATTTGGATTGCTTCCAATATCTTTAAGTATTCTGTTTAAAACCAATTAATTAAGATCATGAAGAACATAAACGTAAAAAATAAAAGGGAAAAATTGCATCTGTCTTCAAAAATTTATTTAAAGAAAAAGGAAATAGTTGAATAATTATGTTGGGATTTTTTTAAATGGAAGACGTTATGACCCCTTTTTGCTTGGAGCACAAATTATGTCGTTATTATGTCAAGTATGAGGTTCTGATTGTGTGATAACGTTTAGCAAAAATATCACAGTTTGCACGCCTGCATTAAATAAAAAACAAAGGTAAAAATGTGGTTGAGTTGCTATTATTATTTAAAAATCAAAATCCAACCCTTGAATAATGGAGCTGACAAGCAAATATTAATATTATAATGATAATTGTTGTCATTTCATTATAACTAGAGCTTTAATATTGATCCACAGGTAAACACAAATGTTTTAAAAGTACATGATTTGAAATTTGTGTAGTTTATACATACTTTTAATATTAATGTTAAAATCCTACTTCAATCTACAGAATTAAAAAAAGTTAATCTAAAATAAATTAGAAATAAAAAAAAATTTCTTTCCATTTGGAGTCTGACGAGCTACTCTTATCTGGTGAATTAGCAAGGTTAGTGGGTCTGCACCAAGTTTTTTGATTTTAGATAGACATGCTAACTTATGCTGCTTGTTGCAAAGCAGCGCTACCTGGAAAAGACATATAAATGTGACTCTACTGCTTTCCTAGCCACGTCTGAATGTGCGTTTTGCAGTTGATTGAACCTTTTTTTAATGTTCCAACATTTCAGACGGAGTCAGTCAGCATACACACCTGCAGGAAGAGTTCAGTACGAAGTTGCTTTGAAACCTCTCCTCTTTAAAAGATGATAAATCATAAAATGGCCTACGCATTACCATTAGAACATGTTAGATTGAAATGTAATGTTTCCTCTTGTACATTTAACAACAGCTGCTCCTGCTAAAAAACATATCAACACTGCAATTTGTGCATTTTATTTGTTCTGGATCAGCTGAGAAGATTGAATGTCGATTATGATCAATACTAATTTATTTGTAGTGTTGGTTATTCAGTCCCCACCCAACCCACCAAAATCCCTGTGTTTTCTGTTTAAATATATCAGGACGCCAAGGAAGTCCCTAGATTTTTATTTAATTTTGACCTTTGTCATCTTGTCTTACAAAAAGCCATGTATCCATATTTAAAGGACCTTTCCTTTGCCTGTCACTGCTGGACTGTAGTTTCATACTCTGGAGAGTTTAAAAAAAATTAGTATGAAGGTAGAAGGATGTGAAGGATGTCATTTTTGTACGCCATAAAAAGGTCAAAAGGTGATTTGGGGCTTTAGTGGGTAGATTTTTAAAGCCGTGATGGTCAAAAGTAGAAGTATGTGTATTTATTTTCCAAAAAAGCACTTGACCTCCCATCTGCTTGTGAAAAGCCCTAGAAGCAGAGTTTGGGTATCATTTGATTTTAAGCCGGAGGTTTCAGAACAGTTTCCTGATCTTTTAATGACTACCTCCCAAATCCTACACAGACTTGTCGACTTTGGGCTTTACTGCATTCAGGCCCTCGTCACCTCCCTCTCACCCTTGTCACTCACTCACCCAGTTGGAGTTTATGTCTTCGCCCGAGACTTACTCTCAAAATTTGCACAAACACACAGATACATTAACGGTCCTTTGCGCACACACTCGTGTTCTACTTCTCTCTGTCCAGATAGCGGGTCAGGACGCTGAGATTGATGAAGTTGAATCATTTTCGGGGTCAATTCAACGCGTAACGCAACCGACCCGCCCTCGGCCTCATCGCGTTCGGCTCAATTTAGAAGTAGCTTCTCATTTTCTTTATCTCTGTGTGTCACTCTCTCACAGGCGCTCATCCTCTGTTTGACAAGTCTCAGTGTCAATAATGCTTGTCGGAGTGCGTGGCAGAGAGAACATGCAGTAAATCCCCAGAGTGTAAACACTTTGACTGTTAAGACTGTTGTGCCCAGAGCTTTGAACAAAATAAAAAAGTAATAGCAATTTAAGTCGGAGAGTAACATGTTTTTCCAAAAAGGTAACAACGAGGCAGCTTTGTGATAGATCAACACTAGGGTTCGCTGTTATCACAAACAGAAAGACAATCGTGCTGATAAATGGTTCTTTTTTTATCTTACCCTTGCCCATGAAAAAGCGATACACGCCTCTGTATAATGATGTCTAGAAGTCTCACTGACTTTCCAATGTTAACTTGTGCTGGTGACAGTCTGTTTTCTTGTTCTCTACAGATCGATATTATTACAATTATCATCATTACCACAGAATTCACTGCTGGTATAGATGTCATGATGATATGGAACTCTGAGTTTATTTGTGTAGGTTAGACATTTTGTTTTATTTTCAAATTTGATTTTATTCTATGAAAATATCTTATAAATATGTATTTGTTTTCTCTTCTTGGGGTTTGTTTGATTGTTGTTTTTTTTGTTTTTGTTTAAAAAGGGTGTTACTAATGTTGCACGATTTTTATGACCTGACACAACACAAGCGTGGTGATGACTTCATCTTTTTTTTTTGTATACAAAAACGAGTGGACGGCGACAAACCGCTACTATGCTGCAGCTTTGGAGTTCAACACATGAAACTGTCAGTCCACATGGAGGTGGTGGGGTAGGGGTGTGGGGATTTAGGAGGGGCAGCGTGACACGTCTAACTTATTTCTGACCAGACACAATGATGTCAATGCATGGCCGTTTTTTTTTGTTTTTTTTTTTGAACAAGAGAAAGTGAATCATGTTGTAGGAAATAAAGTGTAACATTGACACAAACACACGTCACACGGGATGACATTTACAGACAAAAAACAGAAATTGAAGTAAAAGTTTTAAGTAAATTATAGCTAATATATTGTGTTTGGCTAGTCAGCTTTTTTGTTGTAAAGATAATTTTTGTTGTTTTTTTGGAGAATGATATACAATTTGTGTATATTTTCATAAATAAAGTATGCACTGATATGTTATTACAAATTCTATACTGCTTTTACAAAAAAAAAGTGTTTGTTATTGTACCAAAGTATCCATTGGTCCCAGCTTACCCTCCTCCCCTTTTTGCGTATGTTTTACCGTATTTTATATATTAAATAGACAAGTTGACCTAAAGTCTGAGTTTGTCATTTGTTTTGAAATGTAGGATTGCATTACCACGATTTGACCACTAGAGGGAAGTATAGTGTTTGGTATTGGTGACCATGAAGTTAAGAAATGAAAGGTTTTTTTTCCCAGAGGATTGAGACAAAAGTGCAAACCTCAGTTAACTCTCTGACAAAATGTTAATCAGTGCTTAACTTTATTGTCAGTGTTAAAGTGAACAAAACTGACCCTAATAATGTAATACACGTGATGATTGATTAAAATTATGCAGTTAAAGGTGATTTCAGAAGATGACATGCAAACAGCTTCTCTGCATGTTGGTGTAGTGTTTACCTATGATGTCATTTAAGATGTAAGTTATTGTCATTTATCTAGAGTTGTTTTTACCTACCTAAAAGTAACCTGAATTTTGCAATGTTATACATAAAACCTTGACATTTATTTCGTCTCCTCTAATATTGGGCTTGTATTAAGCGCCCTTCATATTTTTTTGCAGCAGTGTTAAAATACGTCTAAAAAGACCTAAAATCTGTTTTTGTTGCACCAGCAAAAACTCACACGGAATATTTTTAAACATAATTAAATCTTAATCATAATTGGGGGGAAATTATTCTAAAACATTTTTTTTTTAATTAAATCACAGGTGTTATTTACTGGCTTCCCTTCTCTTAGTTCAAACTTCTTTTTGCCAAATGGAAAGCACTTAGTCTGTAATAACCATAACGAGCGGGATCTTTGATCATTCATCTTTGCACAGTCGCTCTACAAAGTCTAGACTTCTGGATCCTATGTTCTCTTCTCTTTTGCTCAGCCCAGAGTATTTAGGTCTGGGGACTGAGATGTCCATGCAAGAAAGTGGACTTTGGTATCTTTAATGTGCTAAAAGATGACCCGTCATGATCCTGGCAGTTGCCAGATTCATGATTTTACAGTGGGGCAAGATAGTATTTGGCAGCCACCAATGTGCATGTTGTCCAACATAAAAAGATGAGAAAGGTCTGTAATTGTCATCATAAGCATACTTCAACTGCGAGAGACAGAATGTAATAGGAAAATCACATTGTGTGATTTCTAAAAAAAAATTTCTATACTGGTGCAGAAAATAAATATTTAACACCTACAACCAAGCTAGAATTCTAGCCCTCATAGACCTGTTACATCTTCTTTAAGACGCTCTTCTATCCTTCGCTCATTACCTGTATTAATGGCACCTGTTTGAACTTGTTGTCTGTATAAAAGGCACCTGTCCACACCTTCAAGCAGTCAAACTCCAACCTCCACCATGGTCAAGACCAAAGAGCTGTCCAAGGTCCCTGGTCCAAGGTCCCTGATCTAGGTCTAGATTGTACACCTGCACAAGACTGGGATGAGCCAATCTACTATAGGCAAGCAACTTGGTGAGAAGAGATAAACTGTTGGAGCAATTATTAGAAAATGACAAATACAAAACCATCGACAATCTCCCTCCATCTAGGGCTCCATACAAGATGTCCTCTCTTGGGGAACACATGATCTTGAGAACGATGAGGAAACAGCCCAGAACTACATGAGGGGGGAACTGGTCAATGACCTGAAGAGAGCTGGGACCACAGTAACAAAGGTTGCTATTAGTAACACACTACGTTGTCATGATTTAAAATCCTGCAGTCTCCCTGTTTGGGCCAGAACATGTCCAGGCCCGTCTAAAGTTTGCCACAGACCATCTGGATGATCCAGAGGAGGATTGGGAGAATGTCATGTGGTCAGATGAGACCAAAATAGAACACTTTGGTATATTATATGTTTTATTTTATATTTTTGTCCTTAGTGTACATATTCTTAAGTCTTAAATTCTGTTTTTATACTTTCCTATTTGTGTGAAAATAAGTCTTTATATTGCCTACCTCTTTGCTGCTGCTACGGCAGAATTTCCCCTTTGTTGGACAATAAAGGACTATTCTATACTAAACGCCACTCGCCGTGTTTGGAGAGGCAAGAATGCTGAGTTGCATCCCAAGAACACCATAATCACTGTAAAGCATGGGGGTGGAAACATGCTTTGGGGCTGCCTTTCTGCAAAGGAGACAGGATGACTGATCCGTATTAGGAAAGGATGAATAGGGCCATGTATCGTGAGATTCTAAGCAAAAACCTCCTTCCATCAGTGAGAGCAGTGAAGATGAAACGTGGCTGGATTGTCCAGCATGACAATGATCCTAAACACACAGTCCAGGCAACGAAGGAGTGGCTACTACATCTTTAATTTGTACTGATATTCATAATTCATTGTTACTAAGCAGCTGTAATTACTGATTACTTCAAACCTTTTATACATGAATTTTAGAAATGTTTTTTTTTAATTCTTTTTTTTTAAATATGACAGAAGAAATATCTTTCAGGTTGCTGTTCCACAGAGACAGGTGCATTCTGGGTGGAGAATGTGGAACTAACAGGACAACTTCTACAGAGCTGCCTGAGGTGACCGTCATCTTGCATGATCAGGTAGTTTTGCAACAGTTGTTCGCATTCTGCTTTAGAGCAACACACACCCTCTTGTGACTCAGCAGGCTACTAATAGCAAAACACACACTCACACGATTGAGTCAAAAGTCATATCGGACAAGCTGACCATTGTCTGGTGGACAGCTGATCATTTTCTGCTGCTGCTGGGTGTGGGTGGCAGAAATGATCAGGGACAATAATTTCACAACACTTTTAAGATCAAAGACGTATCTCTTAGACTCAGACATCAGTGAGATAAGCCGTATCTGTTGTGTGTTTGCTGTGATCTTGTGTTATGGTTGCTATGAGACAAAGCAGTGGAGGATTAGATGTGACTGATTGACTTTTCCTGCACCATCCTGCTATCTGGGTTTGTGGGTGTGGCCTGTCTGCATAAAATTTGATTTTCTGGGCCCTGATTGAATTACTGAGTGGGCATTTGCTGACAGAGGCACACAGATATAAACCAGCGGAGGAACCAGGTCTCGCTGATCTCTAAAGTTTGATGATAGATGGTGCACAACACAAAAGCATCACCACATGAAATGCAACAACACATGGTGAAGCATAAATCAACATGCATGATAAACAGATTTTTATTTTTAGTTGTGAATCTATGACATATACGGGTGTTGAATTGGAGGTAATCACAACCAGGACGCTGGGAAGGTCATGTTGGCGAGGACATTGAGCGGTGCACTTTTCTAAATGGGAAAACAACAACAAAGAGCTAACCTGTGAGCTGTCAGGTGGCCCCAGCAGGATCTGATAAAGCACTGTGCAAACAGTGCATGTACTTCTGGAAGGTAGAAGGTAGGTTGAATAAGATAAAAAGTTGAGAGCTACATCAGAAAACATAGGAATACATCAAATAAGAGCAAGAACACTGACAAAGCTAGGCTGAAAGTCCTGCAGATCATGACAGTACCCTCCCTCAAAGGGACAGCTTCAGACATCCCCAGGTGGGTGTCAATGATGAGGCACTGGAGACAGTGATGTTGGCAAAGGAGATGATGTTTCTGGTGATATGTGTGAAAAACAGAGTGATGGTTCCGGTGAAGATGGCAAGTTAAGCTCATTTCAGGGTTATTTTGGTCATGTTAGAGCTAATAACAATGCTGACTCTGAGGATGACATTGCTCTTGCTGCAGACTCAAGAAAGCTGCTGTTGTTTCTGGTGATCAGGGCTGCTGAATATGGTTTAGAAAGAGATAGAATAATCAAATGCAGAGAGGCTCTGGAGATGTATAAAGCCTGGTGATTCAGATGCTGACTGAGAACCATGATACTGGAGGAGATGAAGATGTGAACAACGATGCAGGAGACGATACTGAGGACCATGTGGCTTAAGGAAATGGCGTTAAAAACCATCGAGCAGCAGGACAGTACTCTGCACGCAGCAGCAGATGGCACTGGAATTGAAAGTGAAGCTGGAGATGACTCTAGAGAACCTCACCCTGGGAACCCAGAGACAGCCCTGGAGATAAAACCCAGAACAAAAAATATATTCATAGCTAAACTCCTACAGGCCTATAGTTCATGACACCATGTGAAAGATCAGCACAATATTCAGTGTTGCAAATGTGTCTCTTACACTAAGGAGTTACCTTTACACAATGGAACCAAAATAAATTTACCTTCTTTAAACATTCCTCATCTGTAATTGAAAGTGACAATGTCATTTTTACATTAAAATTGCCTACATGAATAATTTATTATACCTTGAGTATAAACACTAATATCCAGGTCACAGGTTGTCCTCGTGAAGAATCTGAATTTATCTTCCCTGTTCATAGATGATTACTTCAATCTCACTCATCCCTGATCTCTAAAAACAACTTGCAGCTGTCATTGGATGATTGCACTCTGCAGTGCAACTCCTGTTCTATTTTAATGCTCCTCTGTGTCTGATAAATTGATTGAGACATTAAAGTCAGATGCATCCCTCCTCAGACAGAACAGACAAGTCTTTGCTTTACCAATAACAATCAATAGACATGATAAACACCACAATCTCTCTTAATGATTTTAATTATTTTTATTCATTGTTAAATTGGGGACAATGACTTTCTTCTGCTAAAGAGTGCATTTAGTGATGTCACTAAATGAAGGGGCACTTGAGTTTCCTTTGCCGTGACAATGTCCATGGCTGAAATCTTCACAACTGATCAAAACGTTCAGCAAAACTAGAGACTGAGAAAATGGGAATAAATCCAAGAGAAGTATGGAACAGAAATGATTCTCTTCCACACTGAGATGAGTTATTAGGTTACCTTGGTTGGCAGATAAAAACATTTTTTACTGGGGAGCCCTGTGAGTCAGATTCTGGCTCAGACAGTCAGCTGGTCAGAGGTCAGCCTGTGACAAACTGGGCAAATTTAATCTCCCAACTCGAGCAGCTGTAAATTCTTCGGAAGCAGTCGGAAAAAGATATTGGACATGCCTTTTTTTCCATTTGATGTATGGAACCTTAATCATGTCGTGAATGGTGAATGGTGAATGAACACTGTTTATACAGGGAACCGATTTATTTAGTTGACTACCTCACCTATGATGTAAACCTTGCTGTCGTATTTCATCCATTTTTGTTGTGTTAAACAGTTTAAACAACAATCTTAGAGAGAAGATAAACCAGTAATACTATCACTGAATGCCTTATAGAGGAACTATTAGAGATAATATACTGTAGATGTTTCAAAGGCCATACTTTTTGTATAACTACCTAGTTCAAGTTTGAACCTATCTCCAATTGAGAACCTATGGTAAGACTTGAAAATCACTGTTCACAGAAGCTCGACATTCAATCTGTTGGTGCTTAAACTATTTTGCAATCCACGTTCTGTTGCCACACTGGAGACTGGAATTACGAGCGCCACTTCAGCCAAAGTTTTGAAATCAAGGGACAATTGATGTGATCAGAATCAGGCAAGACTCTCTGAACGAGGGTTTTTCTGATCACTTTAGTGGGAGGAAATCCCACAGCATGCACTTTATTTACATCAGTGCTTAAATTGCAGCAATCTGTCTCCTCTGGTCTGTGTCTGGTGTAGTCTATGCCTATGTATCTCTTCAATGTGCTGTCAGCTCCCAGATAGCGAGATGCATTGTTTTCAGTCTCCAGGTTTGATATGATGCTCAGATGCTCCCATGGGAATCCTTTTTTGATGGATTTAGTGACCTGTACTCTGTGTGTAAAATTGAAAATGTCTGGACATCTGGGGCATCGCGTAGCGTAGTGGTTAATGCGGGCACCCCACATACAGAAGCCTCCTTCCTCGACATGGTCATCTTGGGTTCGAGTCCCGTCCCAGGGGACCCTTACCGTATGTCTTCTCCCCCTTCTGAACTATCCACTTTGAAATAAAGGCCACTGTGGCCACAAAACCTTAAAAAAATGTCTGCACAAAGTGGTCAGAGACGTGAATTGCAATCTGTCAAAATGACCGATGTCCTTCAGATTTTTCAATATGTAAAATATTCGGTTAATGTGACCCTTGCTCCAGTCTGCAGAGCTGGTAGAGATGGAAGATTTGCAGTTTTAATTGGAGTAATTAGTGGTTCTCCATCTAAATATAAAACCTAAAGACATATTTTAGTTTGTTGTTATAAAATTATGGATTGGGATTTACTGCAGCCTATCAATAAAGACACTATGTAATGTGGATAGTTTGGCCCTTTTCCATTGGCCCCCTGAATGTATGTGTTGAAAAAACATCTGTAACATAGGCAGTGTGTAAAAAACAGGTGTTGCGACACACTGAAGGTCCACCTTCACATAATCCCTTCCTGTAAATCTATTCCGCTCATGTTGTAATCAGAGTAACTGAGCGTGATATATCAGATGAATACCAAGCCGACACTATGAACTTTTATTTATACTGTTCTCTTCCAGCTTTAATGTTCCCCTTACATTTTCTGGCCTGAGTGGTTATAAAGATGGAGAAGTTGATACACCTCCTTCCCCACAGTCTCTGGTTGTTCCATCAATCAGCAATGACATCAGAGATAAATCAATTGAGATGGATGATGGATGTCAGATGGGCTTCAGATCACACCCTAGGGCAATGAGATAAAAAAAAAACACTCTGGCCTTTCTTGATGGAAACACATCCCCCTATGCTGTCTATATAACCAACATACATTGGTCATGGCTAAATAATGGACAGGGCCATGGAGACAGAAATTTCTTTTATTTGCTGAACTGTTTATATTTCAGTAAGATAGATGACCTAAAAATTGATGTATTGTTGCAAAGAACCTGGGGAGAAGATTCAGAGGCAATCAGTTATAATGCATTATCAAGCAATACCACAGGACTGGATTTATGTAAAGAGTAAAATTCCCCCAGAACATGTTCTGATTGTGTAGATGTCTCATACACAACAATGCTTAATTAACAGCTATGCCAGGTTTCGCTGTAACTTGGGAGCTTGTTAGGGAAATCTTGGCACGTAGTAAACACATGTCACTGATGGTCGGATCAGCAACTCAGCAACAAGGTTTTATTATGTTAAGTTGCCAAGAAATATAAGGATTACTGTGGCCATGAAATAAAATACCCATGAAGATTTATTTATTGTGCCAAATGTCTTAAAGTCTCAGCCAGATAATAAACACTTTCATATTTAAAAAAAGTAATTACTCCCTAGGTAGGCTCTATGTTAATAGCATACCAAGTTGGTTGGAGTTATTTCTTTATTTATTTTTTTTCTGCAGAAATGTTGTTTCTGATTCTTAGTATAATTTAATGTGACCTTCAGCTTATATTTCAGGAAGTTAGAGCTTTCCTCTGAAAGACTGACTACTGTTCTTCACAAGCTGTACTTCTGTAATGTTTTGGGGTTAGATGGAGCTATTGATTGGTGGTTAACACCACTAAGCATGCCAGAGAGCTGTCGTAACAAGATTCCAGCACTTCGGCATTGTCCATGAAAACAACTTTCTGCGGTTTCCTTCCTCACTGAATCCCCCACCAGGAAGATTTGGTCAGCAAAGAGGCGAGCTTCCACTAAAATAGCTGGCATTGTTGGACTAACTGACTAATGAAAGACATGGGGGAGGGGAGGGATTGGGGCGGGGTGTGTGGACGAGATAAGTAGGGGATGAGGTCACATTTTGTTCTTCTTTTCGTTCTTTTTGCACAGCCATCTCCTGGGAAGTCTGAATACTGATGGAAGACCCTGGTGTAGCTTTGTTGACTCTCCTGCTGTAAGGTCAGTTAACCTGGTAAGTTGCCAAGTTCAAAAACACAGAAAAACACCCACAGAGCTTTACAGCTTTCCACAGTGCAAACCCTAAAGGGAGCATAGATGGATGTTGATGGAAGCATGTGAGCTGTTTGGTTCTTGACCTTCTGTTAAGGATGCAACTGTTGTCTGAGTCTGAGTGAACGTTCAGAGTTTTAGGAGTCTGCCTCAATAATTACTTCTTTTACAACAAGTTTGGCCCTTTTAAGTAAGTTCTTTTACAACATACGTTATATAATATACACATTATTTTGTTATCATTGACTACCTCTTGCAGTATTGTATTTATGTGTACATAACTATTTTCCCCTGAAAGATTGGCTAAATAGTTATATTGTTTTTGTTTGGAGGCTGTTCCTTGATAGGCTGTGTAAACGAGACAGCTGTCAGTTATAAAAAAGATGCATGAAAAATACTTAATAATACTTCATTTTAAAAGTTATAATTTTCCAGTAATTCCATTAAAAAAGTTAAAATATAAATTGTATTGTATATCATACATTTAAATAGATTCGTGGCTGAGTGATATATATCAGATGTTTACTTCTGATACTTTTAAAGATTATGGCTGACAACTATTCAAGATCCAAAATTCAACTTCCAAGAAACATTGAATAGTACATCAAACCAAAAAAATAGGTTTTTTAATACAGAAATGTGGGCATTCTAAAATATGTCCATGTAATGTACAACAGTGGTTCCCAACCTTGGGTCCAACAGGGACCCCCCAAGAGGGGTCACTGTAGAATGCAGGGAGTCCGTACAATTTTGTCTATTGTAAGGTTACCAAAATTATATTTGTACATTTTACATTTATAAGATCCAAAAGACAAAAAGAAAATTGTCTTTATAACCTACAGTGCAAAACAAGAAGAATAAAAAACATACAATTGCTGTTTATATTTGGCAAATAAAAGTTTATGATTAATCACTTCTAATGCGTGTATGTGAGTATGAGTTGGAGTCAGGCAAGGGGTTACTCAAGGAAAAAAGGTTGGGAATCACTGATGTACAGCACAGTATTTGCACTCAATGCTTGGTCGGTCATATTTAGGAATAATTACTGCTTTAATCCAGTGTGTCATGGAGGTGATCAGCCTTGTCTGTGTTGTTGGATATGGGTGTCTCTCATCTTCTTTAGAATAGACCACAGATCCTCCCTGAGGTTTTTGCTTGATGCAACTGTGCTGGCCAATCTAGCACAGTAACCCCAATACTTTGCCATTGTGGGTAGGGACCAAGCCCTGCTTCAAAATGAAATCAGCATCTCTTTAAAGCAGAGAGAAGCAGTAAAAGCTCGAAATTCCCTGGTAGATTGCTGCAATGACTTCATAGACAACATTGGATCAAGACCAGCAGATGACATGACACCCCAAATCCCCACTGACTGTGGAAACTTTACACTGGACCCAAAGCAAATTGGGTTCTGTGGCTCTCCACTTTTCCTCCAGATTTTGGGACCTGATTTCTTTTTTCTTAGGACTTTTTAGGCACTAGTGACCTTTATTTGACAGTTGCTATACAGGAGACAGGAGAGAGAAGGTTGGAAGACATGAGGCACAGGTTCCGGGGACCGGAATTGAACCCGGGACAGCCACATCTACAGTCTCTGTATATGGGTCGCCTACTCTACCGCTATGCCATGCGACACCCCGGGAACCTTGATTTCTGAATGAAATGATAAATTTACTTCTGTCTGAAAAGAGGACTTTAGGACCAAGATGGCAGTTCAGAATCTTCTCACATGATTGTATGTATTAAGAGTCCTTTATAATTGGTTATGTGTAATATTCAAAATGGCCAAGATTGCCAAGATATTCAAGATTTGTGGTTTTTTTAGCTGTGATGATTTTTTTTTTGCTTAAATCATCAACAATAACAGAAACAAACTATATATATATATATAAAATGTGCGTGTGTGTGTGTGTCTTTGTAAGTTTTCCCTGTCATTGGGTCTGATATGATTCAAATAGTGAACTCATCCCTCCTGTCAGGTGTCTTCCCCCAGGCTTTAAAACCAGCAGTTATTAAACCACTGCTAAAAAAAAAATAATCTGGACAACACGTTAATGCAGAACTACAGGCCAATCTCTAATCTTCCATTCAATAGTTAAATTATTGAAGAAGCTGTGTTTCAGCAATTAAATAGCATTATAACAATGACCAACCGCTTTGATGGTGTTCAGTCTGGTTTCTGTGCTCACCACAGCACCGAGGCCATCCTCGTCAAAGTTTTCAGTTACTTCCGCATAAATACAGACGGTGGTAGAACCACAGTGCTGGTTCTGTTGGACCTCAGTGCAGTATTTGACACTGTTGATCATGATATACCATTTTAATGAATGTAGAGCAGGGTCAGACTCTCTGGTACAGTACTTGTTTTTTTAAGATTTATACTTTTACATTTTGTCATGGTAGCTAGCCCAATTTTAACATGTAATGTAACATCCAGCAATGTATCCTCTGCTAAAATGGTCTGGATTACTGACCCCTAAGTCCAAAATTTATTTTAATCAATGCTCAGCAGAAAACACTGTCAAAAACTGAATCTGTTAAAACTTCAACACATTTTATGGAAATCTGTTTGCAACAATGATTCAATCAAAACCCTGGATGCCTCATGTGGGCAAAAAAGGGCAAATAACACGAGACACAAACTATTGAGTGTATGTGTCTACACTTTATTTTCTGCTTTGAGTTTACCACATCTTTAATGAACTTTTACAAAAAGAAGGAAAACCAATTAATCATTCTTCCTACATGAGTAACAAATGCAAAGACAAGTAATTTGGAAGCTAATGAAATTGTTGTCACTATGCAAGTTCTACAAGGAATCCTAGCTTGCTGGTCTCATTGATTTCTAATAAACAGCTAAATCAGATTAGGCACTGATCAATAACTGTTTTGCCTTTCAAATGATACTCTGTTCTGATTTCATGCTCTGCTCTTCTCTCATGCAAAGAGTTATAACTGTTTTCTCAGCATGCATACTAAGAGGGTAGAACAATTTAGACAGCAGAATGAAGGGAAATGTTAGTCAACATTCACCAATTAAGGTAGTGAGAGTTGGCACGCTGGTTGTTTATTCTTCAGGAAATACACAAAGGCAACTTTGGTTTTCAGATACATCAAAAAACCCACAATGTACCCCTATGACAACTTGTTTTTGCATCTACAAGCTATTTTAACTGTAACTTTCACTTTATTAGGCTGGTTCTTCCCCAGATGACCAAGATTCAGCCTCAGCATCTGATTCCTCAGAATGAACCACCTCCCCCTCAACTACATTTCTACAAAACATCTTCTTCACTTCAGTATTTTTCTGTTCCTCCTCTTTCATTGGATCTAGGCCAGATGGGTTAGTATCCAGTTTGGAGTTACCATTAACTACCTTTGGGTTCTGCAAGTTGCCCCAATTCTTGTCAGCAAATCCTTGATTATGATTAGTTTCCTCAGAAGCTTCATTACAGGCATCGCCTGGTGTATAAGTGGCACCAGTCTCCAAAGAGGAGACCCAGAAGTCATTCTTTCCATCAGAGGTGAAGTGGCTATGGAGACTGCTATCTGTTACATCCTTCACTATGAAAATATCGTTTTCATTCAGGGCGCTGTCAGGGGAATCTTCAACAGGCTTGTCATGATGTATTATAATATCGCCATCGGATGATTTGGTTATGTTATCGTTCTTTTGCTCATGTTCATTCTGGTCACTCATTTCAGATTCCTTTGTTGTGTTTTCTTGATTTTTCCATTCAGCATTTTCTTCGTCTTCAGGAAACCTATGAAAGTCCTCAGCCCCCTCAATGGGATTTTCTTGAGATACATTGGGTCTGCCCTCAAGAAGTGTCTTAGTGGGAGCATCAACATCTAGCAGAGGCTTTTGCTCTGCTGCTACCAGTAACACAGAGCTTGGATCTTCTATATTGTTGATGTCTTCCATATCAGACCAGCTGAAGAAGTCTTTCAAGCCAGAGGGAAGTTCTATTCCTTCAGCGGGAGATATCATATTGTGTTCTTCCTCCTCCTCTCTTGTATCTGAGTTATCCATAGCTTCTTGGTCGTCATGTTGGATTTCCTTCTCAGTCAGCGTGTTTGTTGAATGCATCTCAACATATGTATCACTAAGAAGTTGACTCTCTAAAGCCTCACCCACAGATATAGTAGAAGATACATGTTCCTGGTTCACACTCATTTCAGGCTCACAGGAATCCGTGTCCTCTATTAACTTTTCAATTTCTTTTTGCTGATTAACTACCTCTTCCTCAGTCAGAGTGTTTGTTGAATGCATCTCAACAAATGGATCACTGACCAGTTGCCTCTCTGAAACATCTCCTGTAATTGTAGTGAGCTGTTCAAATTCAGAATTTCTGTTCATTCCAGGCTCACTGAAAGAATCACCTGCTGGTTTTTCAGTCTCTTCTTGTTCTTTCAATGTTTTCTCAGTCAGAGTGCTTGTCAAATGTGTCTCATTGGATGGATCACTGAAAAGTTTTCTCTCTAAACTCTCATCTATAGCTTCAATGGACAACGGCAATTCATAGTTTCCACTTATTTCAGATTCACAGGTAGGTGTGTCATCTGAAGTTTCTTGTTCATTAATTTCTTTAATAGACTTTTGTTCCAACATATCTTCTCTGACCTGCTCATGTGTAAAATGAACACTGTAACTATCTGTTGACAAGTTTTCTAATTCTTGTTCCACTAGTCTGTCCGTCTCCAGCTCCTCATCATAGCCCAGATTACTGCTTACAGTGGCTCTAGTAAGTTCTTCCATTTCCTCTTTTGAATGTCCCTCAACGCCACTCATCACCACTCCTTCAACCTTTTCTGGATCATTAACCAGTATACCATACTCACTTGCTTTTTTACCTTGGTCAACATCCCTGTCTTCCACGTGAGTGTATCCCAGATCATAGTCATCATCTACTGTCTCATCTTCCACTTCCTCACACAGGTCTTCCATGGTTCCAAATGTCTTTGGCTTGCCATCAGTCCATGTTCCGCTCCCTGCCTCTTCCGCCTTCATTTCCTGCTTGCCTTCACTGGACTCACTTTCATCAATGTGCGACGCTTGAGTGTTACCGTCTGTGTCATCGCTTTTGTATCGGATCAGGGGACGAGTGTCGGCTATAGTGTTATCCTGAGCGTAGCTGTCACTCTCCAGCTCTGTCCTCCAAGACACAGAAACGTTCTGCGAGTCCTCCTCATCCCCTTCATCTTCTTTGTCAGAAGGCAGAACACTCTCCAGCTCCAGCATAGTGTGGTGCCCATGATCTACTTGTGGAAGCACATAGGCCATATTATCTACTTGGCCAACCTTACTCTTCTCCTCTGGTTCTTTTGCTGATATGTCCTCCTCTGGCTCAGCATGTAGCTTGTTCCCTTCATTTTTTACACCATTATCTATCCTCTCACTGACCTTCCTTTCTATTACACTGTCCCATGTATCCATCTCTTCCCCATCAGGATACAACTTGTCCTCATCTTCCCTTCCATTTGCTTCCACAGTAGAACTGCTACTTTCTTGTCTCATAACAACTGCATCAACTTTTGAAAAGCTTTCATCTGTTCTGTTATCTGCAACTTGGTTAAAAACACTTTCAAGGGGCTCACATTCAAATTCAGGGCTACTTGGTCTGGATTCAATGGTTGGTTCAAGCATCGCTTCAGTTTCTGAATCTGAAGTCTCATCTTGAACATGCTCTGCCTCTGTCGATGCATCAGCTTGAGCCCTTGGGTGTTGCACTTTTTCTTCTTCAGTTTCCCCCTGAAAGGCTACATCTTTTACAAGTTCATCTGAAAAATGACAGGTTGGCTCTGTCATTCTGACATCACTTAATATAGGGCTGGGTGTTGTGAAATGGTGGCTACCAGGTTTCCCATTTAAAGGTGGCTCCCTGCTGAGACCAAACTCTGCCGTATGACTGATAACAGACTCAATCACAGCTTCTACCACTGTTTTATCCTCTTCCTCAGACATTTTGTCGGGTGCCTCTTCCTCATTAGGAGGCGATAAAGGCTCAGCATGGGTGACTTTTTCAAGAACCTCCTCTGGCCTAAAGTTTTCAGCTGCTCCATTCTGAACTATTTTTGGATAGGGGCTTTCTAGAGTTGGAGACTTTACAGCAGCTGTTTCTACAGGGTTGCTTGAAATATTTGGGGGTTCTCTTAAAGCTGCAGATCTTCTGCTCAGGATTTGTGTTGCAGTTATTGTTGATCCTGCTCTGCCTTGGACAGATGAGGGGTAAGTGGTCTTGAGGCTGGCAGACAGCTGGGTAGGGTAATTCTTTTTAACCCCATGGGGACTCAGAACTGCATCTGTGGAGGAGAGAACTCATAAATAAACAATGAACTCATCTGGTGGAACAAACATGACTTGTACAGATGCTTTTAGAAAAAAAAATAAGATTAAATTAAGTAAAGCACATTAATTGTAAAATTGTGTCAAATATGGTATGATATCTCATGCCGCCATAGAACACTGCAGTAGAGGGAGTCTACATCACAAAACCATTATTAAAATCTATGTTCCTAAATGGGTCTGGACACTAATGGGGAGATATCGATCGTCATTTGCTTCAATTGATGTCCAGGCTACAGGAAGGGAACTCATATAGCTCAATAACCATTGGGGTCTGGGCGTCTTGTGTTACAGGTCCCAAAGTGCCTACGTCAGCCCCTTACACTAACCCCTCCATTCCAAAGGTCCCGTAGGACTAATGAGATTGTCATGTCTCCCAGTATGAGGAGCTTTTACCTAGTTTGAGTGTAATTATGATCTTTAAATACTGGAAATTTCATTTTTCACCTTTTTATTTGATATAGATCACTACAGCAGCTAAATGACAGACATCTTACTTATGTATGCTTAGTGTTTACATTCATTACCTCTAATGGAATTGTTTCTTGGCTTGTTCAACAAAGCTGCATCTCTTCCAAGGCTCTCACCGTCCAACAAAGCTCTGTGGAGATAAACAACATGAGAAAAAAAGAGTGGAGGGCAACACGATGCTGCACACTGAGCTGTGGGTGGGAAGAGGAGTGCAAGAAGACTTTAGCTGCTTCCCAGCAGCAGCCGCACACTGGGGTCTGTTGTTATGGTAATGAAGGAAAGGCCCCGCCACTGAGGAGCCATCTGCACAAGCCTCTGCCATCAATTCCTTTGACACACACACACGCAGTCAGGGGGGCACTTGGGAGCACACAACTGACAGCAGATATTGCAAGCAGCTCATGCAGCACTAATACCCGTGTTTCCATTCACACATGTGGATTCCAGCACATACCCTTATAATTAGCTACATTGATCTAGGCTGATCAAAACGTTAAGCATCGTTGCTAACCTGCAGCTCATTTTAACAACATCCCCACAAGCAGTGAATGATACTGAGATTTGTCCTTCAGTGATGCCCCCCACTCTCCCTCTCGCCTGTGCTGATACTCTATACTCCCAAAGCTCATAGATCGGCAGTGCTTCTCAAGAAGAGGGTGAGGGTCAATACTTTGAGGAGGAGGGGGGCAGAACGACTCAGTAGGTGCTGCTTCATAAAGGATATGTTACTCTGTTCAAAGCAGCAGAGGCTGTGGTAACAATGAAATGACCTTAGGTTCAGACGGCTGCTCTCGCCTCAAACACCTCTTTGTTTGGCCGTTTCTCACAGTGATTGTTGATTATTGATTTGTCTCTGAGCAGCAGCCTTAAATGTGTTTAACTAATAGTGTAAAGTAAAGTTTTAAAATCTGATATACCTTATTGTCATATTTGTATGCCTTAGGGTAGTAGCTCCTCACAGCTTGCAGAGACATATCACACTTTTAATCAAGAATTCAGACTCTGGTTTTGGTGTGGCCTACCTGTATGTGGCAACTTCCAGACCCAGAGACATCTTCAACTGCATCAGGCTGTGGTTCTCCTGAAGGAGATGGTCTATCTGGTGGCCCAGCTCCACTTTTTCTACCTCCAACTCCTCTAAGTGTTCCTGTCAAAACAGGAAGTCAAACAGGAAAGGGAAGCAGTTAAAACAGGCATGAGAACCTCTTTGCTCTTCTATTTTTATTCTTTGCTGCTTGCTTAACTCTTGTTTAAGAATAACAGAGCGATCCCGGAGTGACTGGAAAAAAATGAAATATTTTCATGTTTTAGATGATCCATCCATCCGTCCATCCATCCATCTATCCATCTATATTTAACCTTTATTTACTTGGGTAAAGACATAATGTAGAGTAATAATCTCTTTTCCATGTTTTCCCTGGGCAGAACAGGCAGCCGGGCAAGTCAAGACATTTGATGCAGGTCATCCTCGAGCACAGCGGGAAAAAGCCTAGAATAACCTCAGCTTTGTGTGTTCAGACCTCACAGTGACCCAGAACTGATCCCAACAACAGAACCCATAAAAAAATATTGCTCCCACATACCTTCGAACAGAAATCTTTGGTGTTCAAAGTAGGGTTAGGGGAATAAGAAAATTATGTAAAGTGGGAATTCCTTAATTATAATACTTCAACTATTTCGCTGAAATTTATATATGAAAAATTGTTTACATTAATTTCTGTATCATTACCCAGTGTTTAATTAGTAAGCGATTCTCTTAAGACTTTGTCAAGTCAGAACATATTAGCACTCAACAGCAGACATGTCTAAACTCCATCTTCTCTGACCTCGTCTCAGGCTGCTAATTAAGATGGGTTCACATTAGGCTGTGGTTTGTCACTTTATTCAGCCAGCACTGACTCATTGTGTGTCCCTCAAGATGATGTCTTATATCAAGGGCGTCAAACTCCAGTCCTCGAGTGCCGGTGTCCTGCAACCGTCAGATGTGTTCCTGGTCCAACACACCTGAATACAATGGTTAAATTGCCTCCTCAGCAGGCAGTTAGGTTCAATGGGGTCCTGTTGATGACCTAATTATTTGTTTAGGGTGTGTTGAAACAGAGACGTGTCTAAAAGTTGCAGGACACTTGCCCTTGAGTTTGAGTTTGACACCTGTGACTTAGACAGAAACCTGAAGCTACCCTGTTCCACAATTTGCTGAATGCGAAAACTTAAAGAAGCAAACATTATTGACAAGCAACATATCCAAAAAAAGCACTTGGAGAGAGCAGACCTCCTCCGCAAAGGCAGCTCAGTCCACCCCCCAACCCCCTTCCCCCCACATGGTCATCTGGATCACCCCCAAAAATATAATCACTTGTTCCCGGTCCCACTGTGGACATTTTCTGAAATGTTTATCAAAATCCATTTAAAACCTTTTGAGTTATGTTGCTAACAGACAGACAGACAGACAGACAGACAGACAGACACTGACTAAAACATAACCTCCTTGGCAGAGCTAAATATATAGGAGTAAAACTGTATATGAAGGTTAAAGGACTAATAGTACAGTATGAAGTTCATCATAATAGTTATCAAATGGAAAATACAGTGCTTTGGTCAAAATTGCTGGTTTAAAAATAAAAGCAACAGATGTGAGAAGACTTAAGAACCTATTGAGGAATCGTATAAATAACTGTTTGATTCCATTCTGAAATATTATCTTTTTTAACGTAGAAAGTACTCCTGGATCAGGGCTTTTGTGGTTTTTGTATGCCTGTGGCGTCTTCTCAAACCCCTAGTAATTCATGGTAGATGACCACTTGTTCTGGAGGTCTTGATAAAAGGGAGATTTACTTTCCACTGTCGCACCATGCATATTCAGAAAGGATTATTGTCTACTACAATTTACAGCAATCCCTTCTGAACATGCATAGACTTTAACTTTAAATGTTAACAACGCAATGCAATGTGACTGAATTGGATTAGTTTGAATTGAGTATAAATTAAATGGTTTTTATGCTATAAAAAGAACTGAAAAAATGGAATTATTTCACCAAACAGTACAATCCTAACTGTGGATGTTAATTTTAGATTTCTTAAGCTTAAAAAGGCATGGCAAGGCAAGGCAACTTTATTTGTATGGCACACTTTCAGCAAGGCAATTTAAGGTGCTTGAACAAAAAGAAGTGGTCAAACATCCAAGATTTAACTTAAGTGAAAAGTTTACATCTGAACTAAAGAAGATTACTTACCCCGAGCTGTTGGATCTCCTGGTAGTGTTCCTCCCTGCGTTGGGCCACAGTCTTCTCCAGATGTAGCCTGACATCCTGAGCTGAGGCAATCTCCTTCTCCAAGGTTTGAAGTTTCAGCTGGCTCTCACGTTTATCCTGGCAAACTTGACTCAAACGACTCCTGGCCTGATCAAGCGACTCCTCCAGCTGAGCTAACTGGCCCTGATAGGCCTCTGAGGCCTCCTGCCAAGCTCTGGTCGCCCTCTGGGAAAACTCATGCCCCATCTTGAGGAGGTCTGGTGTCTGTTTGCTCCTTTGAATCTGACTTGGAAGCATTTTGGCTCTGGATTGGGTGAAGGAGGCCTCCAGGTGGGCCATGTCTTCTTCGTGGGTTTGAATTAGGAATCTCATTTCATGCTCCAGCTGACTGACCTTCTCCCTGAGCCAGATCTGTGCCCTCTCCTCATCTTCCAGCTCCTTCCTGCTTTGCTCTATCTTTGTCTTGGCCAACATTTTGGCCTCAGCCTCTCTCTGTCTCTGAAGCTCCAGGGCTTGGATTTCCTCAGTCAGCTTCTCAACTTCCACCTCCGTGAGGACCCTGTCCCTCCAGGCAGCATCCACTTCAATTCTTGCCTGTCTCAGCTCTTCCTCTAAGCCTCTCCTGCGTGTCAGGGTCCCCTGATTGCTGTGCCTCAAAACTTTGATCTCATTTGCAAGCATGTCATTTTCCTCCTCTAGAAGTTTGACCCGACTAAGGTAGGTTTCAAGGCGTCGGTTCAGGTTCAGCATCTGTTGCTTCTCCTCACCATGATGGCTTGGATGGAAGAGTTTATGGACTCCGTGGAGCTCCATATTTGCTTAAAAATAAGATATTTAGCAAACAGAGGTCTGACTAAGAAGTAAAGGGCTTACGATTTGCCAGTCGGCTTTGTCTCGCCGTTCCAAGCCTGATTCAGCGTGTGGGGTTTCCTTGTGTGTGAGTGAGGCTCCCGGGAGGCTCTGGTGGAGTGACTGCCAGCAAAAAAAAGACATCTCTTTCATACTGGGTTTAATGAAGGGGCCGGGCACATGGACACCAGGGGAGGAGGAAAAAAGGGAGGGAGGAGACTGGAAGCTGTGGAGAGGGAGGGGAGAGAACAGGAGGAAGGATAGAGAGAGAGAGAGTCAACCGAAGCAGGATACTGGAGATGGGATGGAGGATTGTAATAAGAAGAGTGGATTAGATGGGAAAGGGCAGACAGAGGCCGTAATGTAATTTACAATATTAACTCCTTGCTAACTGAGTGCTTTTGTTGTGATATGCATGATGCTGCCCAAAGCCACACATTGTAACCTTTGGTATTCACACCTCACCTTCTGTCACTTATAAATTAAGAGCTTACTCTTTATTGTGTGGTTTTAAAAACCCAGACTCTATTTGTTGACAGTTTAACAAAATGAGGATGATTGTGAAGATAACTGTTAATATACTTTTTACCTACTTGCAAAAAACCCCATGATTCCTTCCACATTAAGCAGACACTTTAGTTGCCCGTCATATTGACTGAAGGGGTCATAATCTATTTTTACCTGTCAATGTTTAGTTGTATTCACTTTTATTTATTGAAATTAAACAATTGCAAATAAAATATGAACTGTTCACCTGCTGTGGACTGAACACACAGTCCTCCTGTTCTGCATGGAACTGAAATGCACACCCACTTGTGGCTAATCAAATAGTGGGATTGCTGCAGAGATTATCATCATGAGATTTGGGTTTTTGCCTTGGACATATGATGTCTCGTGGGAGTTTTGATGTTGTTCTGGAGGCTGAATCTGTGCAGTGCTGCCACACTGGAGACTGTAATTAAGCCCCACTTCTGCCGAAGTTTCGAAATCAGGGAACATTTTTCCAACTGAAGTGATCAGAAGTCGTAAAGACTCTCGGGACAAACCGTTTCTGACCCGCAAGTTATCACTTCAGCGGGTGGAAATCCCAGAGGATGCACCGGTGGTTGGCACGACACCGGGCTCTTGGGAGTGACGTGCTCCAAATTCTCAGTAACTCTTCAACGCGCTGTCAGCTCGCAGTTAGATTTAATAGGGAGTCCAGGTCTGAGATGATGCTTAGATGCTCTCATGAGAATCTTTTTTTTGTTGTTGTTGTCGTTGATTGATTTATTTACATGTAGGCCTACTCCATGCGTAAAGTTGAAAATGTCTGTGCGTTATTATGAATTGATAGAATAAACTTCGTACTCTGAACGTACCCCTGACTCCACACACAAACTGCTTGTGAAGAAGCTGGGTGGTTTAACAACGAGATAAGCGATTATGATTGTCATCGGAGCCATTGATTTTACACACAAGCTAACACTCCATAAACCTGGGCTGTGTTTTAAAATAAAATGTGTGCATTTTTCTTTCTCTGAGCTGGGATTTTATTGTTCTTAAAATGACATTTTGATACCTGTAGGCTTATGGTTTGGTCCTAGCTGAATGTAGATGAACATGATTTTTTTAAGTTATAAATACACCCAATTACTGTGACTGAATTAGTTGTATTTTAAGAAAAAAACTCAGCCACACACATATGCAATCGCAAAGAAACATTCAAATTCAAGGTTAGATATTTGATCGTGTTATTTTTCTTTTTATTGTAAATTCTGCACAGTGAGAGGTTTCTGGATTCAAATAAGATTTTCAACCAAAAGCAGAAGTTTCTCATTTAACTAGCATAGGAATTGTATCTAATTCTCCTAATTGCTCTTCTAGCACAAGTCCTTCTTTCCACAAGTCTGATTAGACCTAATGATAAGACTTGAAGAAGAAGACAGCTAGGCTTTGGTTGCGTTCAGATGTAAGAAACCACAACTTGAAGGTATGTAAAACCTTTTGAAAGGAGATAATCCTTTGTTGAATTATTGATTTTTTTCAACTGAAGCAAAAAGCCAATATGTGAAAGAGAGAACAGATCTGTGGTATTCAGGAGCTCTTGTCGAAATCTGCAGAGAAAAACTTTGTCGTTGAAGCAGTTATAGACTTACAGAAAAATAATTACTCTTCTTTTGAATTTTGAGCCCTTTGTTGCCACTGTAACCAAACTAAAAACCCAATCACTAACAGAACGTTTGATGTTTTTATAATAAACTTCTATTATGATATTATGGATACAATCAAATTTAGCCCTACTTTCAACTGAGATGGCTGCAGTTTTACATAAATCTTGAACTGCAGAAGCTGCACTCAAATGCATAGTCTGCATGTCTTGCTTAAAGGATGGAAATAGCATTTGAAATACTGACCGGAAATTACTTATTGTCACCATTCTACTAAATCCTATATAGATTTGTATTCATACTTTGTCCATGCATTTTTAAATAATACACTACTTTTTGTTTGTATTTCTACTAGAAAGCTGTCAGGAGTCTGGGTTGTTGGTTTGTGTGGAAGTTTTGCATCTCATTCAGTTACACAGGTCCTACACCGGAGGGTGCAGCGGAGGCATATTACCTCCCAGTTCTATGACACCTGATCAACAGAACCTGAGCTTAGAAAAACAAAAATCAGTTTTATCTATTATTGTTAATCATGGTTGAAACTAGCAGATATTTTTTTACAATAAATTTGCACATAAAATCAACAAAAACAACAAGCCATTTTCTAGCATGATAGATACACATGGAAAGATACATATTTAACAGTATGGGTAGTTGTCCTAAGAATGTGCCAGTAGGGTTGTGAAACCTATACTGTTCTCCCTACAAACCACTTATTCCCCTTTTGTTGTTGTTAGGGGAACTTGTCTTTTGCTCCTTGGTTGTTGTTTTTTTTAAATGTACATATTAGCACATCTTAATTTTTCAAGCTGTTCCTTTTTAATTTCGTTGTTTTTGTTAGTTAAAAATTAGACATATGTATTCAAAAACACATCAGTAATTGCCTATTCGCACTATAATAGCTCATCAGCTGAGGCATCTGAACACATCATCAGTGATCATCCTGGAACCATTTTGGGTCTTTCATCAACAAAAGCACTCATCTGGTGAATTGATATCTAGCTACCCCAACTCCACGGTTCCTCTTTTTTGAGCCACAACCATCTTGAGGCCCTCTCTGCTGCTTTAGTGGCACTTCTTTTGCACTACAAAATGAAGCAACTGCCTCAGCTGCCTGCTTCTGACTCACTGCTAGAACTATCACAAATAATAATAATCCATTTTATTTGAAGCGCCTTTCTGAACCCTCAAGGACACTGTACAACACAATAAAATCACAATAAATAGATATACTTAAAAACAGCAAAAAACACAATAATATGTCTATGCCATTATATCAAAGCAGTTTAATGCCTGGTTCACACCGGCCACAGAAGCGCTGCGAAGCGGCGAGCTCACGAAAATCGTGCGCTATCCGCTGCCCCCTGTTCACATCAGACTATGTATTTCTCAACCACGGTCGACAAGCACTTCTGCTAAGCTGTTGTTTGGTGTGGACCAGGCCCAATTCTTATCCCTTAGGCTTACGTTTACTTTTATTATTCATCTCAGCTTTCCTGCATAGATAGGATTGATTCTTAGGGAAAGTAAAGCCTAGTTTATACTTCACTGTCAGCAAGTTTGCACCCACACGCACACGTATTGACGGAGACGTTTTCCTTTTATACTTCTTTTTTTTTTTTTTTACGTGTCCTGTTTGGCAGTGTGGAGCTCAGAATCGGTGTCTGAGTACCAAGTAGAAGCCCAACAGATATACTTTCACAAGCAGAGCAGTACAGCTTTTGCTATAGTCCTCCACTTGATATCCATCCATCCATCCATTTTCTTCCGCTTATCCGGGGTCGGGTCGCGGGGGCAGCAGCCTAAGCAAAGAGACCCAGACTTCCCTCTCCCCAGCCACTTGTTCCAGCTCCTCGGGAGGAACCCCAAGGCGCTCCCAGGCCAGCCGAGAAACATAGTCCCTCCAGCGTGTCCTGGGCCTTCCCCTGGGCCTCCTCCCGGTGAGACGTGCCTGAAACACCTCACCAGGGAGGCGTCCAGGAGGCATCCTGACCAGATGCCCGAGCCACCTCAACTGACTCCTCTCGATGTGGAGAAGCAGCGGCTCTACTCTGAGCCCCCTCCGGATGACCGAGCTTCTCACCCTATCTCTAAGGGAGAGCCCAGACACTGCGGAGAAAACTCATTTCAGCCGCTTGTATCTGTGATCTCGTTCTTTCGGTCACCACCCAGAGTTCGTGACCATAGATGAGGGTAGGAACGTAGATCGACCGGTAAATCGAGAGCTTCGCCTTTTGGCTCAGCTCTCTCTTCACCACGACAGACCGGTAGAGCGCCTGCATAACTGCAGATGCCCCACCAATCCGTCTATCGATCTCCCGCTCCATTTTTCCCTCATTCGTGAACAAGACCCCCAGATACTTAAACTGGCACCCCACCCTTTTCCGGCTCAAGACCATGGCCTCGGATTTGGAGGTGCTGATTCTCATCCCAGCCGCTTCACACTCGGCTGCGAACAGCTCCAGCGAAAGCTGTAGATCACGCTCCGATGAAGCCAACAGGACCACATCATCTGCAAAAAGCAGAGACCCGATCCTGAGGCCACCAAAACGGATCCCCTCAACGCCTTGGCTGCGCCTAGAGATCCTGTCCATAAAAGTTAGGAACAGGATCGGTGACAAAGGGCAACCTTGGCGGAGTCCAACTCTCACTGGAAACAAGCCCGACTTACTGCCGGCAATGTGAACCAAACTCTGGCACCGGTCGTACAGGGACCTAACAGCCCGTATCAAGGGGCCCGGTACCCCATACTCCCGGAGCACCCCCCACAGGGCCCCCCGAGGGACACGGTCGAACGCCTTCTCCAAGTCCACAAAACACAGTAGACCGGTTGGGCGAACTCCCACGCACCCTCCAGGACCCTGCTGAGGGTGTAGAGCTGGTCCAGTGTTCCACGGCCAGGACGAAAACCGCATTGTTCCTGGATCCGAGGTTCGACTATCCGTCGGACCCTCCTCTCCAGAACCCCTGAATAGACCTTACCAGGGAGGCTCAGAAGTGTGATCCCCCTGTTGTTGGAACACACCCTGTGGTCCCCCTTTTTAAACAGGGGGACCACCACCCCGGTCTGCCAATCCAAGGGAACTGCCCCCGATGTCCACGCAATATTGCAGAGCCGTGTTAACCAACACAGCCCCACAACATCCAGAGCCTTGAGGAACTCCGGTCGAATCTCATCCACCCCCGGAGCCCTGCCACCGAGGAGCTTTTTAACGACCTCGGTGACCTCAGCACCAGAGATTGGAGAGCCCGACCCCAAGTCCCCAAACCCTGGTTCCAGATTGGAAGGCGTGCTGGTGGGATTGAGGAGGTCTTCGAAGTATTCCATCCACCGACCCAAAACGTCCCGCGTCGAGGTCAGCAGCACACCATCCCCACTGTAAACAGTGTTGGTGGCAGACCGCTTTCCCCCCCTGAGACGCCGGATGGTGGACCAGAATCGCTTCGAAGCCGTACGGAAGTCGTTTTCCATGGTCTCTCCAAACTCCTCCCACGCCCGAGTTTTTGCCTCAGCAACCATCCGAGCCGCATCCCGCTTGGCCTGTCGGTACCTATCAGCTGCTTCAGGGGTCCCACAAGCCAAAAAGACCCGGTAGGACTCCTTCTTCAGCCTGACAGCATCCCTTACCGCCGGTGTCCACCAGCGGGTTCGGGGGTTGCCGCCGCGACAGGCACCGACCACCTTGCGGCCACAGCTTCGGTCAGCCGCCTCGGCAATGGAGGCGCGGAACATGGTCCACTCGGACTCGATGTCCCCCGCCTCCCCCGGGACGTGTTCAAAGTTCTGCCGGAGGTGCGAGTTAAAGCTCCTTCTGACAGGAGACTCTGCCAGACGTTCCCAGCAGACCCTCACAACACGTTTGGGCCTTCCAGGTCTGTCCGGCGTCCTCCCCCACCATCGGAGCCGACTCACCACCAGGTAGTGGTCAGTGGACAGCTCTGCCCCTCTCTTCACCCGAGTGTCCAAAACATGCGGCCGCAGATCAGATGAGACGACAACCAAGTCGATCATTGAGCTGCGGCCTAAGGTGTCCTGGTGCCAAGTGCACATATGGACACCTTTATGCTTGAACATGGTGTTTGTTATGGACAATCCATGACGAGCACAGAAGTCCAATAACAAGACACCACTCGGGTTTAGATCGGGGGGGCCATTCCGCCCAACCACACCCCTCCAGGTCTCACTGTCATTGCCCACGTGAGCGTTGAAGTCCCCCAGCAGAACAAGGGAGTCCCCAGGAGGAGCACTCTCCAGCACCCCCTCCAAAGACTCCAAGAAGGGTGGGTAATCTAATCTGCTGTTTGGCGCGTAAGCACAAACAACAGTCAGGACCCGTCCCCCCACCCGAAGGCGGAGGGAGGCTACCCTCTCATTCACCGGGGTAAACCCCAACGTACAGGCGCCAAGATGGGGGGCAACAAGTATGCCCACCCCAGCTCGGCGCCTCTCAGCGGGGGCAACCCCAGAGTGGAAGAGAGTCCAACCCCTCTCGAGGAGACGGGTTCCAGAGCCAGAGCCGTGCGCCGAGGTGAGTCCGACGATGTCCAGTCGGAACCTCTCAACCTCGCACACCAGCTCCGGCTCCTTCCCCACCAGAGACGTGACGTTCCATGTCCCGAGAGCCAGCTTCTGCAGCCGAGGATCGGACCGCCAAGGTCCCCGCCTTTGGCCGCCGCCCATCCTGCACAGCACCCGACCCCTATGGCCCCTCCCACAGGTGGTGAGCTCATTGGAAGGGGGGCCCATGTTACCTCTTCGGGCTAAGCCCGACCGGGCCCCATGGGTAAAGGCCCGGCCACCAGGCGCTCGCCAACGTGCCCCACCTCCAGGCCTGGCTCCAGAGGGGGGCCCCGGTGACCCGCGTCCGGGCGAGGGAACACTGAGTCCATCTGTCGTTTTCATCATAGGGGTCTTTTGGGCTGCACTTTGTCTGATCCCTCACCTAGAACCAAATTACCATGGGTGACCCTACCAGGAGCAAAAGCCCCCGACAACATAGCTCTTAGGATCATTGGGACACTCAAACCCCTCCACCACGATAAGGTGGCAGCCCAGGGAGGGGTCCACTTGATATATGTGTGAAAAATCTTTATTATGAATTGTTGGGGTTTTTATTTCCTGATGTTATGGACACGGAGATGGAAAATTAAGGAGAAGAAAGAAGGAAGATGAAGAAGAGAGGTAGGAAACAAAAAGTCAAGAGAGAGGGTGAGTTGAAAATACAAGAGAGGAAGGGGAACAAAGAAAACACAGGAAGACATTGAAGTCTGCCTCCATACCCACAGGACGGCAGAGAGAGGGGGAAAAACATCTTATTACATAGTGTCTGTTCTACGTCTATCCAGGACTCGTCTAGGCAGCTATGTTTTAACCATCTTGAGATGTATTGGAGTGTGTTGGCTAAGAAATAATGATGGAAGTTTGGTAGATCTAGACCTCCTTTTTCTTTGGTCTTCTGCAGTGTTTTTAAGCTGATACGTGGGGGTTTATCATCCAAGGTGCACAAAGATAGAGGAGTCCAGAGATCTAAACCAGTCTAGTGATGGTTTACTTGGGATAACTGAGAATAAGTAGTTGATTCTGGGCAAAACCATCATTTTTATTGAAGCAACCCTTCCCATAAGTGATATGGGTAGGGATTTCCATCTAGCAAGATCATCTTCCACTTTTTTAAAAAGTGGGATGTAGTTTAGCTTTATTAAATCTGCCAGTCTTAGTGAGACATTGATACCTAAATAGGTAATATTCCCTGACTGCAGTTGTGTATTAGTTGGATTCTGGACAGAACAATTGATTGGAAGAACTGTAGATTTTAACTAATTTATAGAATAATCTGAAACATTTGAGTAAGAGTTTATCAACCCGATTACCTGAGAGAAAGAGGTTTGTGAATGCTGGAGAAAAAGTAATACATCATCTGCATAAAGACTGATTTTATGTTCTATGTTATTGCATTTTATGCCTTTAATATTGTGAGTTTGCCTGATTGCTGCAGCTAGTGGTTCAATAAAAATAGCTTATACCAGTTCTAAAATATACCCTGTACCTGTACCTATACTTCTCAAGTGGTTTTCTACAGGTATAAAGGATAACAAAACAGTATTGTTGTTAAACTTTATAGCTCAGCATATTAAGCGTTTCCAGTCTTAAAGATAGACCCAAAACACTGTAAAAGAGCTGAGGACTTACAGCTAAAACATAATTGCTTTCCATTTACTGTAAGGGCCACTTCAGGCAGCAATGACTCAAGTAAGCATTACCATGTCAAGTGACAAAGGTAGGAAAAAGGGACTTGTATTAGTTGAGTCCCAAAGCAAGTACTGATTTTCTGTTAAGCCCTGTTTATATTGTTAAATTTAGATAAATTTGTATTTAATATTCCAGTTATTTTAGAATCTGTAATTGAAGCAAAGGGCTTTACATCTGAAAGCAGAAGGATTTTTTCAAGCGCTGTGAGTGACATGCTTGCCTCAGAGGGAACAACTTCTTCTATAAAATGCTCTGTTGCTTAAGTTCAGAGGAATGCGAAATCATTTTTGAGAGTAAGACGAGCAATGGCAGAGGAGGAAGTTCAGTATGCTTCAGTGGTGTTCAAAAATAAGAAACAACCTAAAATAAAATGTAAGTTATATATATTTTTTACTTCTGCAGAAGAAAACTGAACAACTGTATATTCTGTATTCTGTCAGGTTTTTTTCTTATTTGTTTGGTAATTTTCGATTGTAACAAAACAGGGGGGTTGAGGAGCTAGACTCCAAAGTTTGGTTCAAAAGAGGTGCTTTTTGGATGGGAAACAAAATGTCAAAAACCAAAAATGAACTGTTGTTTAGGACCCCTTTTATTCTCTGTTTTTATAAATGATCTTCCACTTGTAATTGAACATGCAACCATGGCAATGTATGCCGATGACATAACGTTGTGTTTATCAGAAAGAGATGTAGATCAACTGAATATTATGTTAAATACGGAGTTAGACTTGGTCATACAATGGATTATCGACAATAGATTACTGATTAATGCAGGTAAAACAATATGTATGATACTTGGGTCAAAATATTTTCGTAAGCCATCACTAACATTACACTTAGATATAGGAGGAAATGTGATTCAGCAAGTAGAAGAAATTCATTTATTCTGTGCAATTGTGGATAGCTCACTGTCTTGGAATAGCCAAATAAATAAAATATTGCAAAGAATGGGTCGTAGTATGGGAATGATCAGATACTGTAAGAAATGTATTCCCAAATGGCTGATAAAACGGTTAGCCCAATCTCTAGTATTATCTCATCTAGACCATGCATCAGTTGTTTGGTCAAATACCAATGAAAATAATTTTAATAAATTGCAAGTTGCACAGAATAAAGTGGCATGTATCGTTTTAGGTTGTCCATATACAACTAATATAATCCCAATGCACAACAATTTGGCATGGTTAACTGTAAAATATAGATTGAAATATCTTTTATTATCATTTATTCGTAATATCATTGAAACAAAAACTCCTGAAATAATTTACAGAAAATTGTCATTTTTTGCTGATCAACATAATTATTGCACAAGACAAACCACTAGAATGCGATGTGTTCTGCCTTTAGTCAGAACTAATCAGTTTCAGAGAGCAGTTTTTTATCGGGCCATGTTTGCATGGAATGGAATACCAGGATTTCTGTAGTCACAAAATAACAGTAAATGTTTTCAAAAGAAGTAAAAATTGTTAAAAGAGTCTTGATACGGGAAGAGTATGGTAATATGGAAAGATGCATTATAGTTTGTATTGGAGAGCTATTTATGGTTTATATGTACAAATGTATAGCAGTTTTTGTTTGTTTATTTAGTTAATTGCATTGGGCTATTGTAGATTATCTCTAGGTTGTGTATGGGTGTGTGTGTGTGTGTGTGTGTGAATAATGTAATAAAATTATGAATTATGTAAATTTGTGATGTAATGTAGAGGAGACCCCAGGAAGAATAGCAACTGAGATTTCAGGCGCTAATGGGGATCTTAAAAAATGAAATGAAATGGAAAAAAAAAAACTCAAAGGCCCTCTCCAATGAAAAAGGTTAAAAAGCCTTTATTGTAATGGCTTGGTCAAAAAAACCTTCCAAAAAACTCCAACGCGTTTCGGCTACATGCCTTCGTCTGGGAGTTAAACAGATCTCAAACAAGAAATAATGTGTTTCACAAGTTTATTATCTGGTGAGGGTGCTATATTGATGATATATGTCTGTTTTGGTCTGGATCCGTAACAGAGTTGAATGAATTTGACGGGTATCTGAATAGCATCAACCCAAACATCAAGTTGTCTTTGGAATATGGCAAAGTATTAATTTTCTTGATCTGACAATTTTAAAAGATAATCAAGGAAACCTGCATACATCCCTGTACAGAAAACCGACAGACAGAAACACAATTTTACATGCCAAAAGCTTCCATCCAAATTGGCTTAAAGAGAATGTCCCTTATGGGCAGTTCCAGGGAGTGAAGAGGATCTGTGACCAAGATCATATCTTTGAGTGCAAATCTCAGGAGATGATGGCACGATTTAAAGAAGGTGGATATAGAATCTCCGCTCTCCAAAAAGCTTACACCAGAGCCAAACATGTAGCTAGGTCATCAGTACTACAAAGGAATACATTGAAACAAACAAAAGAGTGGCGTGTTTTTGTCACTACGTACAGTACAGAGGCTGAACATTTAAAGCTAATCATACAAAAAAACTGGGAAATTATTGAAAGTGATGAGGTACTAAGTCAGGTCTTAGAAGATGTCCCACCCTACAAGATAGACTGGTTCACAATTATCTTACACCAGAAGATAAACAAACATGGTTAGGCCCGAGGCCCTGAGGGTCTTACAAATGCCATTACTGCAACCACTGTGCTAATGTAAGAAAAAACAATTTTTTTTATGAAGTTGGCTCCCAAAAGAAATTCACTATTAACTATTTCATAAACTGTCAAACAACCTTTGTAATTTATAGATTGGAATGTCCTATGTGTGAAGTCTTTTACTAGATAGACTGGCGGAACACAAGTACGCAATTCGTACAGGAAACATCAACTATCCCATGGCAAGACACTATATGGAACATCACAATAGTGATCCATCCACCTTACAGGCCTGTGGGATTGACCACATTCCTCTGTCCTTAGAAAAGGCAATAGGCAAAGACAGTTGAATCAACGAAGAGCTTTCTGGATATATTGCTTAAGGGCTACTAAATATCCAGGCCTGAATGAGGTACTTGACTACAGTGTGTATCTTTGATGTTTTGCTTCTTATGGTTTTTAACCCATACACATTTGTATTTTAACCTTTTTGTGTACTGGAATGTTTCTTTCATTTAGTCTTACTCCTCCTTTCCACCGGACGCGTAAGCGGCCCGTTACAGGAGCAGCATGTTTCACTTTCGTATTCTGCTGCTTGGCCCTTTCCACCGGGTGCGTATGAGGCGCATAGAAGCAGGGAAGCAGCTGTCACCGAGAGCACGAAATCACGCGAGATTAGCAAAATCACGCGTGGTTTCGTCAGTAAACACAACAACCATAGACATATATAAACGTCTATGACAATAATAACCAGGAAAACACAACAACATGGCTCCAAAAGGTTGGTGTTTTATGTTATGTCCATTTTATATTCGCCAATAAGTTTATGTTATGTCAGGGAATATCCAAAATCGCTCATTTGTGTGATGACACACAAATGAGACCCTCCCGCAAGGTACTGACTTCTCACCGGCTGCACAGGTAGTGACTTTTTTTTAAAGTAAAGCAACCGCAAAGCAGCACGTTTCTTTCATTTTGAAAATTTCCGGTGCCGAGCCGTATATTTCCTGTCTTCCCCTATCCAAAATGTAGAAATGTACGTGTTTCAGAGGCGTACTGCGTAGAAAATAGGACTGCCGCGTATATTTAGAAAAGTGCTGCGACATGTCGCTCCTCAGACGCGGCAGACTGTGCTGCTTTCGCCTCTGGTGGAAATGGTTCTATTGACTACAGTGGTGGCTATCAGCTGCGTATGACGTGCTGCTCCTGTAACGTGCCGCTTACGCGTCCGGTGGAAAGGAGGGGTTAGAAGTGGAAATGGTGACACCTGCTGTCTTTTTTGTGTACTAACAATTGTAACCTGAGGACCTGTTAAGAGATGGAGACTTTTGATTGGTGGACTGCTAGTACATTAAAAAACTGTTCTTGTTTGAGATCTGTTTAATTCCCAGACGAACGCATGTAGCCGAAATGTGTCGGAGTTTTTTAGAAGGTTTATTTGACCAAGCCATTACAATAAAGGCTTTTTAACCTTTTTCATTGGAGAGTGCCTTGAAGTTCATTTCTGGTTTTGAAATTCTCGATTGTAATATGAATAGATTTTACTGATATCATCTTCTAAAATGTACAGTATTAATTCACAACATAGTAAAAAAATAAGGAGTAAGTCCCTGCAAATACCAAATGTGCGAACATGAATATAGTACAATAAAGGATGTTTGAGTCTATCTCTGAAGCTTACATTTTTTAAAGACTGAAATTGTTATAGCAATTCACAGAGAACCACAGGTTTGTACAGTATGGTTAATGTTAATGAACAAAATTGTTATAACATATAAAGAATCCTACACTGTTAGCTTGTTAATGCTCTCTAATAACTATTAACCTCAAAGTCTATGTTCCCATCATAAACAATTTCCGTAAAAATATTGGTTTTGTCACATTTCCCATCTGATGATCACTTCATGACTACAATAAACATAATCTTAGGATTTAGCTTATAATTTAAATATTCAATTTTGGTTTGTAAATACATTTTACTGCAATGAATATGCTGAATAATACTGACAGTTTACAACAAGGAGAAAAGCTGGCGTAGATTCCCAATCATCCACTCCTTAAGTGCTTGAGTAGAAGGCAACTGGACTTATTCTATTTCTTCTTGAACAATAAGAGTTGACCTCTTCTCTTATTTATTAGAGCACTTAAAATGGCAAAAAGAGATTCCTAATCATTTAAATTTCAATAATTACAGCTCAAAAAGAGGAAGAAGTTGTTTACGATAAAGTAAAAGTGCGCAACGAAACATCTCAGCAGTCTTCTGACTCAAAAGGTAAGTTGTAAATCAGTTAAACTTTTTAATATAAAGAATCTGTTACATTGGTTCTCAAACTCCAATCATTGATAGCTGGCATCTTACAGCATCTGCACACAGAGACACATCATCAGATCATTAGCAGGACTCTGTAGAGCTTGACTAAATGCTAAGAAGGTAATGCAGCTGTTTGTTCGAGGTATGCTGAAGCAGAGATATGTCTACGATAAGCTCATTAGAAAGGCTCTGTTCTGGGATGCCCTCTGTCAATCCAGTGCAGACGGTGGGGTACAGAGGAACTCTAGCTAATGTAACGTGACTCTTGGACAAAGTCTTCCACCCCAATGCATGGAGCTGATACTGAATATGTGAGATCCTTCACTGACAGACTGATTCATCCAAGGTGCACAAAGGAACGTTACCGCAGATCCTTCCTCCAGGCAGCTGGAAGACCGTGTAACCATCACTGCTCCCAATAAACTCAATAAGTGTTTACATTCCTGCTGTCATTTGCACAGTTTTTCAATTGTTTTAATTAGTCTGTTGGTTTTTATGGACAAAATATATATGTACCTCCTCCACATTTTGTCTTTAAATTAATTAATTTAATCTGAGTATGATTATTAAAACAAATGTACAGTATTATTTCTCCTAAATTGTAAGTTTGCCTTTTCTGTGCAGTCTGTTATTCTTATTTTTATATATTTTACCTGTGTGTGAAACTGAGAATATATGTGTGTGTGTGTGTGTGTATGTGTGTGTGTGTGTGTGTGTAGGTGTTCATGTATAGCTATACTTGTGTGGACGAACCTTTGACAGGCCACCAGCATTGTGTGGACATTTGTAGTTGTGAGGACATTTTACCTGGTCCACACAATGTTTAACAAGCTATTAAACTCTACTAGTTAGGTTTAGAGGTATGGTGTGAATTAGGTTTAGGTAAAGGTTAGGGTTAGGGTTTGGCATATATCACTAATGGTTAGGTTTAGGGAAAGTGTCTGGGTTAGGCATAGTAAAATCAATGGAAGTCAATACAATGTCAACACAAGTATAGCAAGACGTGCGTGCGTGTGTGTGTGTGTGTGGTTGTTTGTATCTCTGTGTTGCCCCTGCCTCTTCCCCAGTGCTTCACACTTTATTGCTGTTTTTACTTTACCCAAATTCATGTCTGCTTTTGAGTAATGTTGTTACGTGTCATATGCTCTGTGTGTGTTTTATGTTTTTTGCTGTTTTTACTCTATCCCCTAATCATGTAAAGCACTTTGAATTACCTTGTTGTTGAAAGTGTGTTATACAAATGAAATTGCATTGCCTTGCCAATGACTACTGCCCATGACCCTGTAAGGATAAACCGTAGACAATAGATGGATGATTAAGCTTCACAATGTTAACTCAAATCATCAAGAGCAAAACAGGGAAAACAATCTTCCAGAAGAGATTAATTTATTTACTTTTTTTTAAACTGTTGCATTGGGATTGTGCTTTATAGTATAGTGATATGTGCTTCATGAAATTTAAAAAAATACTTGTTTTGGCTCAACAGGACTTCTATCAGAGAAAGAAGCGGAAAGAAAAAGCCACTACTGTCAGACGTTGGCTTGTTGTTTGGGAACGTTTTGTATCATCTTGGTGTTGGGAATCATAGGAGTCACTGTTTATCGTAAGTACTGTAGAGGAATATCCTGAATATGTTCAGAGATTCAAATCTAGAGGGTCAGAAAACTAAGTTAGAGTTTTGTAATTTTTTTCTACAACAACTGTATTTCAAAAAGTGACTCTTAATATGGATGGCTAAAAACTTAACTGAAATACATTGCAAAAGATTATGTTGAGTTGACATTATTTAATATGCATATTCTAAACAAACTAAATTTTACTTTAAGGATAGGAAAATGATAATATGTTAGAATTTAAATTCAGTCACTGGTTTAGTGTTTGATTTCAATGTAGGTTAGATTTCAGAGCAAAGCTTTTGGTGAGTTTTGTATTTCTTAAGCAATTTCTAACATGTTTAAAGCATTGAGATGGCCTATATTGCCCACACGAGTAGGAAAACTAATACTGAGACGATCTGAACTCTGTTAAAAATAATTAAAAAGTGACTTTTACCAGTTAAGTTACTACTATAATTTTGTTATTTTACAGTTGTATTGTTTCATGAAAAAGATCTAAACAAGCTAAAAGTAAGCGAGGCGGAAAACAAGAACTTAACGGCCCTCAACAGCAGATTTAGATCAGACAAAGAAAACTTAACAGACCGGATTGGAAACCTCATGCAAGACTATACTGTGTTAGAAATGAAGATTGGAAATCTGACGGCGGAAAACCAAGAGCTGAAGACACAAAACCAGGAGCTGGAGGAAGAGAAGAAAACCCTGAAGCAACAAATTGAAATACTGGATAAAAGACTGACTGAGCTTGATGTCAGTGAAGCTCAGAGGAGCATTGATGCCTACTGCCCCAAAGAAACAACCGGTATGATCAGATAATCTTATTACTAAAAACAACAAATAACATTTCACAGTTGTAGTTAATTATGTCTTTGCTGATCTCTGTTGTTTAAGGGAGGAAATGTAAACCTTGTCAGAACGGCTGGAATGTCTTCGAATCGAGCTGCTATGCATATAATAATGCAAAGGATTCTGAACAAAGAACCTGGGATGAAGCACAGAAAGACTGTATTGGAAAGTCTTCACATCTGACTGTTGTAACTAGTCAACAGGAAAAGGTAAACAGTCTGTTTAAACAAAAACTATGTTTTATGTAGAAACCATTGATTATATTTTTAAAGATTTTAAATGTCTCTCTTTATTCTTGACATGTTAATTTTAGGATTATGTCAATAGAATCAGTCCTGCTGAACAGGGGATTGCAGGATTCTGGATTGGCCTGAAAGTTGTTGAAACAAAATGGAAATGGATCAATGGAACTGAACTAAGCAATCAGTAAGAGACATGTACTTTCCTATCCTATGAATGACAAAATCAGTAAGCCTATATCTAACTAATGTTTTTTTTCTTAGGACCTGGATGAGTGAGGCTGCAGTTGGTGATCTGTGTGTAACTTCTCTTCAAGACAGAGGATGGAAAGCAGAGAGGTGTGATCAGAAGATGGCCTGGATCTGTGCAATGAAGGCTTTATCTGTTAAATAGGCTACATTTAAACTTCCAAAGGACATCAGAAAATATTTGAATGTAAATACTGGTAACATGATCAACTTTTTACTGTTTTAATCTGGCACACTGTAAACATGTTGTATGTTTGTTGAGATCGGCTTACCCACCTTTACCAAAGAGTTTTGAATGTAGGTTAACATGTTCTTCTGGTTTATATTGATCCTTTTTAACAAGTAATATGTATTTTTTGTGCTCGTTACATCCACTGACCTCTTGGGGCTCTCTAACCAGGAGAGAGCCTCCTTTTTGTTTGTTTGCAGGCCAGCCACCTGTTATCGAAGTTCTTTAAAAAAAGAGATGAGAGAGATTCCTTCAGATTCTTGGAGGTTTTAATACAGACTTGGTTGATCAACACAAGGAGGTACAGCGTTAACAGAGAAATATGCTATAATGACCTCCCTTCCAAAACAAGACACAGGATTATATAGGTTCAGTAATCAAGAGTCTATCACCTAGGACATTACAAACAAACATTTCTCAGTCGGTAGGCATTTGACTCATTAGGCGTAGAAGATTTGATATAGAAGCATAATCAATGTATGTCAGGACGTTCTTAGACGTAAAAGAGAGTTGCCATGCCAACCCAGGCTGTAAGAGTCTGAATCAGCAGGTTTGACCTGACCTAAATTCATACAGTGTCACATAATCAGATTGGTCACCATATCATAAAGAAGAGACACATAGTAACTATCAGTAACTATCAGAATGTGAACTACACAGAACAGAACATTACATTTCTTCCACAATACACCACACCCTGATGCACACCAGGAGCAACTTCCCCCTCATCAGTGGACTGTATAAAAGCCTCCAAACACCCAATGCCAATCCCTTTCCTTTGACATGGGCATTTGTCTATTTGTGTATGGTTTGAGATCCCTGAGTAGAGCTTGATTTTGGTGAACTGTATTAACATGTGGCATTTTTTTGTTTGATTGGAAGTTTAGTAGGGGTTTCTCTGCCATTTTCTTTAAATAGTTATTTCCTGTTTTGTGGCCAGCCAATGAGCTTAGGCAGTGTACTTTTTTGGCTAAGGTAAGAGCTGTTCTTTTCTAGTTAGAGTTTTTTTTTGTTTGTTTGTTTGTTTTTTTGTGTGTGTTTTTTCTGGCCTTGTTGAACCCTGAAGTTTATTCCTTTTTTGTGATTTTTGTAAAGTGTTTGACTCTCAAACTTAAATTAAATCACTTTTATGTTGAGTTAAATTTTTACGTTTTTGTTCAGTAAAATTATTTTACACATTTTGTGTTACACCCTGTATCCCCTAGATTGCCATTTAAGGGTCATAACAGTGCCTTTTTATTTTTGATCAAATAAAAAAAATGCTATAAGAATGAATGTGCAAAAATAAACACTGTCTAGACTGAAAAACAGAAATAAAAACCACAGTCTGTCGCTAGTTGTTTCAAAATGGAGATTCAAAATCTGAACTACAGGGAGTGTAAGGACTTTAGAACTGGGGTGATGTGTTCTACTCTCCTGGTTCTAGTGAGAACACAAGCAGCAGCGTTCTGGATCAGCTGTGTTTCTCCTCTCTGTATTCAGTTCTTTTGTTTTTAAATGTGATATCTGTCCTCATGGTTTTAATCCAACACAATGTGCTGTAATTAGCTTTACCCTTATCAGGAGCAATGAATAAAGTAAAGCTGAAATGTATGCAACAAATAAATCTGCAAGCATTCTGTGTGGAAAAAAAACTACGCTGTGTAAAGCAGCAATGTTTTCAATTTCAGATTTTTTTAGTATTATTACTGTTGATTCTAATTTCATGTAAACATGTTTTTCCCCCTTCAATCACATTATTAAAATAAATCATGAATCTTTATGTAAATTTTTACCCCTTTTTTATCTGTTCTAGGTGGAAATGTTGCCAAAAAAACATTTTCAGACAAATTCCCAGATCAGTGGAACTTTATTCTAGAGGTTAAACAAAAGTGCTTTATCTACATAAACATGCTGTAGTGTCATTTTCTGACAAAAGGAATGGCAATTAAAGTTTATGAGATCAGTTCCTGATTACACAAAATAAAGCTGAACAAGTACATGATTATTTAGTAAGAGTTAAACAATGTCTTTTCTTTGGCCAAATTCTATATTACTATACTATGTTAGCATTGGGCCTTTGGGTAAGTATTAAAGGGGACATATTATGCCTCTTTTTAAACAAGTTGTAATAGGTCTATGGTCTGCGCAAAACATCCTGATGACATCCTTAGAACAAAATCCCTCACATAAAACAATCTCACCAGCTCAAATCTGTACAATTTCAGTCCCTTTCAGAAAGAGCTTAGAGGGCTCTGACACTTTTATGCAAATTAGCGGTTGCTGGCCAAAGCGACCATCTTGTTACTAGGCTGCGGGTTTGCCACACATGAGAATGACATGGAATTGGAAATGGTAGGCGGGGTTTGACAGGTGTGGCAAGGCAATTTTATTTGTATAGTACACTTTCAACAACAAGGTAATTCAAGATGCTTTACAAGATTAAGGGGTAAGATAAAAATAGCAGTAAAACACAGACAAAGCATATAAAGTAAAAACAGCAATAAAGCAAGAAGCACACACAAAACATATGATACATCAAAACAATACTCAAAGGCAGCTCTAAACAAATGAGTTTTTAGTTGTGATTTAAAAGAACTCAGTGTCTTAGCAGCTTTGCAGTTGTCCAGAATTTGGTTCCAGATTAGAGGAGCATAGAAACTGAAAGCTGCTTCTCCATGTTTGGTTCTAATTCTAGGGATTATTAGTAGACTGGAACTAGAGGACCTGAGTGGTCTGGTGGGTTGGTATAGTAACAGTAGGTCTTCAGCATACTTTGGTGCTAAGCCATTCAATGATTTATAAACTTGTAAAAGTATTTGGAAGTCTATTCTCTGAGCTACAGGGAGCCAGTGTAAGGACTTTAGAGCTGGGGTGATGTGCTCTACTTTCCTGGTTCTAGTGAGGAACACGAGCAGCAGCGTTCTGGATCAGCTGCAGCTGTCTGATTGACTTTTTAGGCAGACTTGTGAGAACGCTGTTGCAGTAATCAATTCGACTAAAGATAAATGCATGAATAAGTTTTTCGAGGTCCTGTTGCGACATCAGTCCTTTAATCCTAGAAATGTTCTTCAGGTGATAGAAGGCTGACCTTGTTATTGCCTTTATGTGACCCTGGAGGTTAAGGTCTGACTCTATTACTACACCTAGATTTCAGGCCTGATCAGTAGTTTCTAGGTGTATTAACTGAAGCTGTGTGCCGACTCTTGATGGTTCCTCTTTAGGTCCAAAAGTAATTACTTCTGTTTTGTTTCTGTTCAGTCGGAGAAAATTTTGCGACATCCATCCATTGATTTGCTTGATGCATTTACTTAGGGTTGGGATGGGTTCAAAGTCACCTGGTGACATCGTAATGTAGAGCTGAGTATCACCTGCATAGTTATGGTAGCTAATCTTATTGGTTGTTATAATTTGGGCTAGTGGGAGCATGTAGATATTAAATAAGAGGGGGCCCACTGAGCACTGAGGTCCAAAAGTACTAGCACTGGGGTTCCACAACAGTCTGTATTTATGTGGAAAACTTTGACGAGGGCAGTCTCAGTGCTGTAGTGAGCACGGAAAAAAGACTGAAAAAGCAGTTGGTCATTGTTAGGAAGCAATTTTACTTTTGAAAAACAGCTTTTTCAATAATCGTACTCAGTGGCGGTCCTTCTTACAGGCGACATAGGCGCTTGCCTAGGGCGATATCTAGTTGGGGGCGCCAAATATGCGGCGAGAAAAAAAATTATGTCTATTTTTTTCAACGGTTTTAGATAATATGATTTTGCACACAATGTTTTATTGTTAATTTATTTTTTGTTTGGATTCTTTAGTGTGCACTTTTTGTTCTCAGATGTTGCACTACAGTTCAAGTTAAACGTCTTTTTTGTATATTTATTATTGAACAGCTTTATTTTTTTGCACATGTTGTTATATTGTTATTGTTATACTATCATTATCTAAATAAATGTGCAATTCTTTGGACATGACTTCTTTTTTCGTGGGCAAGGGGCGCCATCAGTCAAGCTCGCCTAGGGCACCAAATGGTCTAGGACCGCCACTGATATTAGTTATGAATGGAAGATTTGAGATTGGCCTGTAGTTCTGCATTAACGTGTTGTCCAGATTATCATTTTTTAGCAGTGGTTTAATAACTGCTGCTTTTAATGCCTGTGGGAAGAGACCTGACTGGAGGGATGAGTTCACTATTTGAATCAGATCAGATACTATGACAGGGAAAACTTTCTTAAGGAAAGCTGTGGGTAGGATATCAAGACAGCAAGAGGAGGAGCTTTATTGGTTAATAATTTCTTCTAGGTTTCTTTTAGTTTAATTCATGGAATTCTTAAATTTTCTTTACATTGGTGTAAATTGGTTATAATATTGGTAGTCGGTTCCGTTCTGGGTGCAGACCGACCGTCTAATTGTTAAAATATTTTCAGTGAAAAAGCTGGCAAATTCATTGCAGGTCCTGGTAGAATTTAGTTCAGAGGGCTACAGTCACTGGAGGATTAGTTAGTCTTTCCATTGTTGCAAACAGAGTCCGTGGCGTGGATTATTAATGTTTCTGTTAATGATTTCAGAGATTTCGACTCTCCCTTTTTTCACTATGTACCAGTGGATCGCTTGTCCATGGAGACTTCTTTCTACCTAAGACTACTTTCACTTTAGTTGGGGCAATGGAATCGATGATGTCTGAGATTTTCGTGAGGAAATTATCTACCAGCTTATTTACTGAGTTGGAGTTGGGAGATGAAGGGCATGTGGTGGAAGGGTAAATACGTTTAAAAGTTTCAACTGTCCCCGAGAAAATGCTTTTTTACAGTTGTCTCAATGTGGCTAGATATTTTAGCAGAGATGGTACTTTCAAAGAAAATACAGAAATGGTCAGATAATGCAATATCAATTACCGAGATGTCGGATAAATTTAAACCTTTGCTGATAATTAAGTGCAGAGTGTGTCATTTATTGTGTGTTGGTTGTTTGACATGCTGGGTCAGGCTGAAGTTATGAAGAGTGTCACTTAATGTTTTTGCTAGTCTATCTTGGGGGTTGTCAGTACTGATGTTGAAGTACCCCACAATGATTAATTGGTCATGATCGATACATATTACGGAAAGAAAGTCACTGAAATCATTAAAGAATTTAGAGTTAAGTTTTGGGGTTTATAGAAACTTAGAAAGACAGCTTTGTTAGGCTCATCTATCTGGGTGGCTAGGTATTCGAATTGAGTTTATGAAAAATTGTGGCTACGCCTCCACTTCGTCTGTGTTTCCTGCTCTCGCTTAAAAAATTGTAATTTGGTGGAGTAGATTCTATCAATGCAGATGTTTGATTATTTACATTTAACCAGATTTCTGATTAAAAAAGGGTGTGTATATTATGATAAGTGATGAATTTATTGATTAGGAATGACTTTACTGATAAAGACCTGATATTTAATAAATATCAATCCAGCTCTTTTGGTTTACCTTGAACAAGTGCTTGGGCACATCCAAATATTTTAAAGTCATTAATAAATGGGATCAGTCTACTGTATCTTTCATCATTTCCTTTAGGGACTGGTCCACTGATAAAGATGTTTATGTTAAGTCAATCAAGTCTCTGTAGATCATAGAAGTCTCTTTTCAGAATCTCAGGTTGTTTCTTGGCTACATCAGTTGCTCCTGAATTGATAACAAGCTTTTCCAGTTTAGGGTGCTGTAAGATTGTCTGGATTTTTTTCTGATATTTCTCTCACTGTATTCTTGGGGCAGCTGACAATGCTAGTGTTCTGGCTACAAAAATCTTCAATACCATTAATTGATCCGTCAGTCTAATACAGTAACTCCAGAGGCTGGGTGTATGAAGTAACTAAGAAAAAAGCTAAGAAAAGAAAATAGAAAGAGAGAATAAAGTAGAGAGATCAGGAGAGATCAAGAGAGGCCGCTCCTCCTTCATTAGCCAACACGCATGATTGTGGGACGAGGTTTGACAGAGGAGGGGCGGTTATATGCAAATTTGAATGATTTTGACTTTGCAATAAGGCCCTTTTTCAAACAGCTTCTAGAAGAATAAAAACTTTGACAGCAAAAATAAATAAAAAACTGGACGGATAGTTTTTATTCATGTTTGGAGTGTTTATAGAGGCAGCAAAGACCCAAATTGCAACACAAAAGGATGAAAAATAGTGACATTTGCATGATACGTCCCTTTTAATTCACGGAGCTGACCTACCTGGTCATGCAGAATTATCCTCCAAAGACGCATAGTAATAGGAGCAATCATGCATCATAAGCTAAAGAAATGGATATGAAATTATACTATTGTCATTCAAATTTGAAAAATGTAACTATTTAATACAACCAATAAAGGTGATTGATTGCTTTCTGTTGAGAACCTAAAAGTCAGAAATGGCAAAAATTTGTTGATCAGCAAATTTGACCAAGATGTTACTTCTCCTGAACACTGTTTTGGGGCAAAATAAAGTGACAAGTAGTCTTTTTGTTTTCAAGTAGAAAGGATAATTCATGTTTTGTTTACACACTACAACTACAGTACATGACAACATCACAGCAGCGATACGTTTATTATATGGTGTAAAGCAAAATAAAAATAAAAAATGCTCATGGAGTATAAAAGGCTTCTTTCAGTATCAATAAATGTCAGAAGTAATTTCTAATTATGGACCGAAAAGAGTCTACCACATTAGCCTGAGATTGGCACATTAAATGAAAATTGGGAGTTTGGATGAATAAAATACAATTTTATTTCTCTATTTGTTGCAATAAGACCAGGTTTTGGGTCTATCTATGTTTGAAAATGCTTGGTGTGATAAGCATAATAACCTATTAAAATCAGATGTAGGTGCACCAAAGTCTGCTTTACAGTGATGGGTTTGATCTGGTTCTATTTCCTATAAAATTAAAGAGAAAGCAACAAGTGTTGGTATTAAAACATGAACACTATATGTTAAACAGAACATTTTCTTTGGCAAGAAAATTTTGATTTGTCGGTAATGATTTTGCCCCGTTTATATTTAATTAGGAAGAAAGAGAGAGCCTGTTATTGCAGAAATACTCAAATTATGCAGTTGATGGTTGTATCAGAGGTGGACAATAGACTAATAACAGAGAGCAGGTGGATTTTGAAATTCTCTTATGCCTTCATCTGTTAAGGTAGCAGCATCAGAGTCAGTGTCTTAAAAAGCTTAACAAGCTGATGTAGAAGGCTGGCTCTGTTCTGAGGGCCGCTTTGGAGCCTCATTGTGCAAAGACAAATGGGTCAAGAATGCTTTTTGCAGATGACGTGGTCCTGTTGGCTTTATCAGAACATGATCTGCAGCTTTCGCTGAACCGGTTCATAGCCAATTGTGAAGCTGCTGGGATTAGCATCTCCAAATCCGAGACCATGGTCTTCAGCTGGAAAACGGTAGGTGTTAGATGTGGTTCTATTTCCTAGCGGTATTTATGTTTTTTTGTAGAATTTATCTCATAAATTCAAAAAAAGTTAGCTTATTAATTTTTTTTCTTTTCAAGTCAATGTCATATGCTTCTGTAGAAGTGTACCTATAATGAAAAATAAAGACCACTCTCATCTTTTTAAGTGGAACAACTTGCACAATCGGTCGCTGCCAAATAGTTTCTTTGTCCCACTGTATACACAGTTTGTGTGTAGTGCATCTGTGCTGATAGAATACAAAACCTATAGTTAGGATTTATTGACTGATTGATTGATTTGTTTAATCTATTAATTCACAGACAGTGTTAAGTTAGAGTCAAAGATCCGCTTTTGGTTGGTAAAAAAATAGGCGCCCCTATGGTTTCAACCAAAGCGGGATGGTGTGACTTTTATATGCTTGAAACTCTGGGAGAGAAAAAAAAGTAACTAACCTCTTCCCCATTTGAGACCATAGGGCTCAAACTCTTTGTTTTCTGTTTGTATTCCAAAAATAATTTCTCATCTAGTTGTTTGAAATTACTCTGACTCTACTCTCTAAATTCTGATTGTTTTATATTCTAATATGCTCTCAATGCAAGAACTCTATGGTGTGTAAGTTTTTTTTTTTCAGATCAGGCAATAATGCAGATGACTTTCATAAATTAAAAAAGCAGAAGTGTCCAACTACCAGAGCATGAAGGTGACTTGTGAGTAAAAAGAAATGCCTTCTTCTTCTAAAAAATACTTTCTTGCTCAATATCTGTGGAGCTTTTATTGACTAACCAGACAGAGTTTTACAATAAGACTATGGAGATGAAGGAGGATGAGGTTTAGTACGCGTCAGTCGTTATCAAAAGCAAGAGACAGCCAAGAGATGAGTTTTGGGTTGATGTTGGAAAGTTAAATTAAGCTGTGTGGGCTATATAGATGAGAAGTTGAAATTAGAAGAAGTCAGAAGAAGGATGGTTTTTGATAATTGTGAGGAATTATTTGATACAGATATCTATCATAAATAATGATCTATGATTGTAATACATGGGAAATAAGGTGATTTTTCAAGTAAGCTTTTTCTAATGGAAATGTTTAAAATATTTGAATCTGTAAGATTAGGATAGGATGTGACTAAACTGCGGCAGGAGTTTGAAGGAGAAGCTGACTGAGACAGATAGGCACGGGGCAATAGAACGTTAGGTAAAGACAGGTTGCGACAACCTGAATATAGCATAAACAAGACGCTCATATGATGCCAGGGATGAGACAGCAGGGATACTGTAGCAAAAATAGCAATGAAGTTGTTCCAAGCAAATCACAATAGATCAGTGGAGCAGAAGGGTGTAAAACCACAAAACATGTCACTGCAACAGTAAATTTAAAAGCAGGAGCTTTTCAGTCAGCATTTTACTTTAAAAAAGTTAACATTTAGCATTTTTTGTTTTAGCAGTATAGGTGTAATATTACCTGAGTATTTAGGCACTCTATCTCACTAATAGGGATCTTTGAATGGACGTCACGGGCCCCTACGCTCTCTTGAAATCAATGTTTGGGTTGTTGTGGCTTGGTGTGACTTCAATCGTTCTGACTATAACTTATAAGCCTGTTACTTCCAACCATGTCCACACCTGAAGAAGCCTTTTGGATGAGAAGTGAAGTGTTCAGAAGCACACAAGGATTTGTACTGTTACACTGTTGCAGTTCTTACAGAACAGTTGTATGTTTGCTTTTTTAAATAATGACCTACCCTGCAGACTTATTGCACATCACCATTAGTTTATCAGCCAAGTGTGTGCTTGGGAACTCTCCGAATTCTGCTTGGTTGTCAATTATTTGCATCACAGGCAGTATAAGATCTGGCTTCGAGAGCTTGGAGTAGCTGTCGCAGCATTCTGTGACGTTTCTGTTGGGTGTGGGTGCTTTATAATTCAGTAGCGGACCGATAGATAAAGACATATGGAATGATCACATCTTCTGGACACAACTGTAGCACAGCCTGGCTGTGGTCCCGCAGTCCCTAAACGTTACATATCGGATTTAGAGGTTATTTAAGGGACAATAAAGGATTATTCTATGTAAAATGTTTAGATGCATGTGCTTGTTTTAACATTGTTATTGTGAATAAAACGGTCTGTAATGACAGAAACAGCTGACTCTGATGAATGCTTTCTTTTAACCTGCTCACTAAAGCTCCATGAGGCCTGATGCTGTTCCTGGGAAACACAAATGGGATCATCATTTCTAAGTTCACATTTAAAACAACAGAACAGATATATCAATACATTCTCTTTAGTCAATATGGCTTTCTGAAGTGGAACAAACTATTGTCTGTTTATATTCATTTGCTTTTAAAGTCATAAAAATTCAAAAACAGTTTATTGATCTCAGTGGGTTGCAGACCTTTGTCTGGTAAAAAAAAAAAAATGGTTCAAAGCTACAAATATTACATCACCGTTTAAAAACAAGACAACTTTGATTTTTGATAAATATCTACGAATGGAAATTTTCCAGTCATATTTAAAGAATCACAATTTTATTTATATGTTTAGGTTTAAAAAACAAACAAAAAACTTTTAGATTATTATCATACACGTGGATATATTTTCTTCTGCAGGATGTTGATATTTAAGAGAAATCATGTGAAATAAACTTGATCAAGACCTGAATTTAACACCTGGATCCAGATCAGGACATCACTTATATGTACAGTATTGACGGTCAGTATATTTCACACCAAAGTGTACTGACCAACAGTCACAGTAGAGGTGATATGTACAGTACAGTTTTCATGTTGCACATCAGTGATGATGGAAAGAAATACCTACAGCATTTATTTATTTTGGACTGCTTGCATTATTTAACCCACTTTGGGATGGTGTGACTGTTATATGCTTCAAACTCTGTGAGAAAAGAATGAAGAGCAACTCAATTCTTCCTCTTTGTAGACTGCAAGGCTCAAACCCTTCCCTTTTTTTAAAGTTCCAAATAGAATTTCTCAGCTATCCCTTTTGAACTACTGTGACTCCACTCACTAAATTCAGATTGTTTTATTTATACAGATATGCTCACAATACAAGAGGTCTGTAGATCCAGGTCAGATAATAATAGAAAAGACTTTTCTAGTTTTAAAGAAGCGGAAGATTTACATTATCAGCACATCAAAGAAACCTCAGAGTAAACGGAAATGCTTACTTCTCCTAAATAATGCTCTGTTGCTCAATATTTAAGGTACTTCTGTCGACAAACCAGACAGAGTTTATCAGTAAGACAGCAGAGATGGCAGAGGATGAGGTTCAGTATGCTTCAGTGGTTATCAAAAGCAAGAGACAGCCAAGAGGTGAGTTCACAGCTGATGGTTTTTGGATGAGAGGCGAAATATCATGAATAAATAAAAGAAGTCCAGTTGCGTTCTAATTAAGAACTTATGATTTTGTCCAAATTGTAGTTAAACTGTTGCAGAACTTACAGAACAGCTGTATGTTTGTTTTTTTTAGAATAATGACCAGACCTGCAAACTCAGCAAAATGTGTGCTTGGTAACTGTGAATTCTGCTTGCTTTGTCAATTGGCGACACAGAAAGTGAAAATACTCCATCTGACTTTCACACAACTGGATGTTAATCCATTTCTAGAACTAGGAGTAGCTGTTGCAGAGTTCTGTGAGGGATTTATTGTGATAGGTGTGAGGGGGTTATTATTGATTAGCGGACCAATAGGCAATTAGCTCACCACATATACAACTATAGCAGGCAGAGTGTGGTCCGCAGTCCTTAAACTGGACATGACAGATCTAGTGAGACAGTGTAAAGAGAAATGGTCAAAGACCGTTCACAGAAATAGTGCTACACTATTGGTTAATAAGTGTTGCACAGGTAATTCTTATTGTTAACAATGGTCCCTACACTTCCAAATATATCCGAATTAAAGTTAGATTTGTCGACATTTTTCGTAATGAGAAAATTTACTGCAGTAACTTTTTGCACATTTCCACCTGGGCCAATTAGAGTGGAGAACACACATGGTTGGTATTTTCTTAAATTAAAATGTGTGTAAAAGGATCTATATGTTCAGGTTTTAACAAGCATGTAATTTTAGGTGGAGGCTTGTTTCATAAATGGTGTGATAAAGTGCAATGTCAGATATTTATTGCTGGTTTCCTCTCCCTTTCTGAGTAATGACCAGCTCTGTGTCGGTTTGCTGATATTTTAACTGGCTTCCCAGTCTGAAGATATGCAGATGGAAGAATAGACACTGACCAAAACTTCCAGTGTCTTTACACCATTTAAACATTTAATAATAATAATACATTTTATTTAAAAGCGCCTTATCAGGACACCCAAGGACACTGTACAAAGCAGATGGAAACATTAAAAGCAGTAAAATAAGTTTTTTAAAAAACAAAGAAAAACACATAAATAAGACAAGTACTGCGGCAGGACATCATTGAGCTGATATGGGTCAGGTGGAATATGACTGTCTGAACTGAAGAGTTTTGAGTTTAGATTTGAAAAGGTGAAATGAGTCCATGGTACGGAGGTCAGGAGTGAGAGAATTACAGAGATGGGGAGCAGAGCGACTAAACGCCCTGCTCCCCATTGTGACAAGACGGGCAGGGGGGACGGAAAGCTGGCAGGTATGGGAGGATCGGAGTGAACGGGTCGGGATGTTTAAATGGAGGAGATCGGAGATGTATGGAGGAGCCACGTTATGAACTGCTTTGAAGGTGATGAGAAGTAAAGATGATCCTCTGTTTGATGGGAAGCCAGTGAAGTTGTTGCAGGATGGAAGTGATATTGATGAGTGACGGGGGTCAGAGTTCATTTGATAAAATTAACTTTGTAACAAATAATGACTTTCGAACCTACATTTTTTTTCAGCTGAAAAAGAGGAAGAGTTGGTGTATGATGAAGTGAAGATAAATCAAACTGTGCAGCAAACGTTTGACAACAAAAGTAAGTTGTTCAAAAAAGGAGAAAATGCGACAATAAAATCAGTGTTTGTATCAACTTTGCTCTGAATATAGACTGTGGTATAAACACAGTGCAGCATTTGACACTGTTGACCATGAGATACTATTAAAACAACAGGAGAAATAAGTCAGACTCTCAGCTAAATTGAACAGTTTCAATATGGAGAAAAATGTACAAAAAGCAGGTTTACTTTGCTGTAGTTAAGATTTCTCCACATAAAACTGTGTTTTGTATATTTTCTGATTATTCTGCTGTAGTTATGTCAGACAAGGAAGAAGAAAGAAGATGTTGCTATCAGAAGTTGGCTTTTTGCTTTGGGAGTCTATGTCTGATTTTGGTGTTGACCATCATTGGAGGGTGTGTCTTCTGTAAGTATGTGAAATATAAAGATCATGAATGTGGTTCTATGTTTAGGACAATCAGAAGCTCAGATAACGTTCTCACCCAAAAAACATGATGTAATGTAGGAAGTTGGAACGCAGCCTACATTTTCCAGAGACATGAGTCCCCTCAGCTTTATTTGTAAAATATTCAAAAGAGAGGCTTAAAGTAATCTGCTTTTGTGTTGAAAAAAAATGACCATCATCACTAATCCTTAGTTTAGAAAATCATGAAACCATAATAAAACAATTGAGAAAAATCACGTTCCTAGGATTAGAAAAAGAAATGTTAGAAAATTCAGTTGTTTACTTCCATGGAGAGTAAGAGCATTCAAAAAAATGTAAATTAAAGTCGGACAGACAGTAGGAGTTGTAACAGTGTAAAAAACAAAATTAACATCTGTTGGTTTTGTTAATAATATTGTAAATCACATATTTATAAAGACTATGAGGAATGTAACATATTTATGTTTTGCAGTTGTATTTCATCACAAGAGTAATGACCAGGAGCTGAAAGCCAACAAAACATTCCTGCTGGAGGAAATTTACAACCTGACAAACCTCAACAACAAACTCAGCTCAGAGTTCAAAGAACAGGTTCACAATCTGGCACAACAGAAACAGAACCTTATTGCAGAACTTAGTCAAGTTAAAGAGAAAAATAAGAACCTCACAGATCAAATAGAAACCATGGAGAAAACTTGGAATGAGCAGAACATCAGTCGAGCTCAGTGGAGCATTGATGAATACTGTCCCAAAAAAGACATCGGTATGTTCAGATCTACTTGTGGTAAATTATTACCCATAATAATTATTATATTGGCCCGTCCAAATGTTTATTAGTTGATCTCTGTCGTTTCAGTTAGAAAGTGTGGTTCTTGTCAGAAAGCCTGGACTCCCAATCAGTCCAGCTGCTATGCAGTTAATAATGCTGAACCTCCAAATCAGAAAACCTGGGAAGAGGCACAAGCAGACTGCAGAGGAAAGAGTTCAGATCTGACTGTTGTTGGTGATAAAACGGAAAAGGTAAAGACAGCACTGGGAAACTGTTTATAGGAATTAGCAATATATTTTTGACACAAAATGTTGGTCATGTAAGTGAAGTAAATATGTCATAATTTTATCTAATTCTCCACAGACGTTTGTTGATGGCACTAGTTGGGTTAATAACGAAATCAAAGGATACTGGATTGGCCTCAGAGCTGCAGAAGGCAAATGGAAATGGATCGATGGAAGAGAACTGACCAATCAGTAAGAGACACATTATTTCTTAAACTTTGTATGAAACAAATCCATCAGCCTTGATCTAACTGATGTTTTTTTTCCTTAGAGACTGGATACAGCATCCTGTAACTGATGGTCAATGTGTGACTTCTCTCCAGAACCGAGGATGGACATCAGTGAGCTGTAATGAAAAGAACGCATGGATCTGTGAAAAGAAGGCTTTATCTGTTTAAACATAAAGGATTACAATTTCCAGAACTTATTTAGAAAATCCTAAAATATATTAACATGTTAGTGTTTTTCATAAGGTGTGAGCAGTTATATATTTTAAATTATTTTAGCAGCTAAATAAATAATAATATAGTTGTGGCATATGTATAGTCATTGTTATTATCTAAGCTGTAAAATTGCTTTGCGGCTGCATCCCACCTTTATTGAACATATGTCATTAGTAATCTGAGGTAAATCCCAGAACTCAGAAAAAGTATCTCTCCTCAGTTGGCACACAATATTTATTAATTTAACAACTTTAAAATACTTTTCTGCCGTTTGGTTCTGGACCAAATGCTCAAAGAAATATTTAGATGTATGGAAACGATGTTGAGGACCGCTCTAGTTCCTGTTGTAGACAACTGATGATTTGTAGCCAGCAGAGGGTGCTGCATTACTCCTTAAAGGAGGCTGAGGTGTTAAAATAATTAGATATGTTGAGGTGATGTATCATGGAAAATGTTTAGATGCATGTTCTTGTTTTAAAATTGTTATTGTGAATAAAGTTAATGTCAGTAATGACAGAGACAGCTGATTCTGCTGAATGTTTTCTTGTAAGCTGCTGACTAAAGCTCCACCAGGCCTGATGTTGTTCCTGGGAAACACAAAGAGGATCATCATTCCTTTGATCAAATCATATCTGCTCCTCAAACTAAGGCAAGATGTTTATTCACTTGAAAATAAGATTTTCTTTATCATTTTACTCCTTAAATAACGTTTTTTGGCACCAAAAGTATGTTCAAGAATGTCTCTTGTTTTTACTTCTTATACTTCCTTCTCATCACTGTCCTCATACTTTGTTCAGAATATTTGATTTATGTAGGAAGATTAAGACAATAACATGATTATTCATAAATTATACAAATGATAAGAAATTCTGCAGAAAATAGCTTCTCCCTCAGAAATCCTGGGAAAACAAACTGTGGAAGGAGACCAAATTAGTAGTTTTAATTTTAATTTGATGTTTATATTCCCATCATTTCATGAAAATGCATCAATAAACTAAAACGAAGTTAAGCAAACCAAAATCTAATGCAACAAAAAAATGAAACTAAAAGAGACCATAGATAGACAGGGAACAATGTATTAGCTAATGCAGAGAAAAACGTGTTGAGTTTTGTTACCAAAGAAAGTCAAAAGATATCCTTGCTCACAAGACAAAATGTATTATATATCATCATTATTATGTATTACACGTTCATCTAAAAACAGTTATTAACAGCTAGGTCCCACCGCAAAAGTGGGCTGACAAAACTTTCAGTGGCTTGTAGCCCTTGTCTGTTCAAAAATGCAAAGAAAATACAATTTTGCACAATAAATTGATTTATTCTATTCACTCTCTCCTTACAGCACATATTGATAATGTCCAATAAAAGGTGACTAGCCTGTAGGCTACTTGTACAGCGCTTTACCTAGTCCTGAGGACCTCAGAGCATTCAGTCATTCACCCATTCACAAACACAGGAGCGGGCTGGCCATAGGGAGGTTTGTAAAATTTTTACGGCCGGTCTCTTCTAGGGCCGATGGGCGGGACGTTTTTTTATTTTTCTTAGTACTCCAATTAATTATTTCTATTTCCTTTCAAACTGTTGTGATTTATTTGATCCAGAGATTGCTGTACAAACACAAAATATGATCCACAGACCCTGGACTAAGATGTTTTCTCCATTCTTGAATCACCAAATGAGCAGCAGAAAAGTGTCTCTCTCTCTCATTGGATGCACTCGATTCCACAAAGTTTGGAAATATTCCAGCATGGTTTTATGTTGCAAACAGAGATGAGTGGAGTACCCAAAACTTACTTCAATTCAAGTAAGAGTAGCACTAAAGTAAAAGTATTAAGTAGCAGTCCAAGAACATACACAATATTAAAAAGGCGATTCAAGCACTGAATGACTGATCAGAACATCAGATCAGTTCTGGCACTGATTGCTTAAAATGATTTTAACAGATGGACAAAAATATAAGGTTATGTGCAAATTCTGGTATTTTAAAGAGTACAATGAAAAAATGAAAACATTAAAATATAATGACCAAATAACAAATTTAAAGCATAAGAAAAACTTTTTTAAATCCAAATTTTCAACATGTAATGTATCAAATTAAAACTTACAATAGGTCATAAATCTGTGCTGACAGGGTAAGGAGCAACACTCTAAAGTGTTTACAAATGGATCAGCATAGATAGAAAATAGCATTAGAACCAAAAACACTAGTCAAGTAAATGTAACTGAGTAAATGTAACTAGATACCCACCTCTGATCATGATGACATGGAAACATATTATTAGCCTATTATTATCTTAAACATGTTATTAATTTTATTGGTAGTATAAAAACATAGAAGTATATATTTTTTAATTATGGTTCCACCTACATCATTTGGGTGATCAGATAAAAGGCCTCTAAGAATCAAGCTGCCGGGCTGAATTTTAACACCAGCCCCCCCCCTGCACTTGGGGCACGCTGACAGAGGCAAGACTGGCGTACACGCTGGCGCCACCCGGCCTTCTGACCACCACCAGAAGGCAAGGTGGGTGAAGTGTCTTGCCCAAGGACACCGAGATGGATGGAGTGGGGTTTCGAACCTGCAAGCATCCGGTTACAGCACGAGCTTGTTTATTTAGATGAAATGGCAAAATGCAGGTAGGAAACAGATTAACTGTGTCAGACCTGTGGTATTGTACTGAGAAACAAAGAGATGAAAAATGAGTCAGTGACCCATTTGGAATCATTGTGGAAATTCTTACTTTGTTTAGTGCATGGGTTCATTTACCTTTACAATCCTGAAATCAGTTTTAGCCCTCAGTCAAGCTAATAATAAATGGTTTAAAACTACAAAGTTACATCACCTTTTGAGAAATGACAACTTTAAACAGTGATAAATATCTAACATCGGAAAATTGTCGCGTTAAAAGAACCACTATTGTATTCCTTTTTTAGGTTTTAAAATAAATACAAACACAAAAGATTTACAAAAAGTGTGCCCTCCCCAAAGTCCCTACATAGGTGTCTCATTAGAATGTTATAAGTGGGAGTGTCTAATGGTACAGTAAAATTGGAAACCAGGCCACCATAGGATAGCGGAGATGGAAAAACCACCTCAGTGACATGCCCACACCCCAAGGCCCTACATGAGTGGTATAGTGATGGAGTGGCCGGACAGAGGTGTCCGGGGATGGGGAGGGAAAGACTGGGGGACAAAATGCTTTCACACGGAGCCAGTGCTGACTGATAAATCCACCTCCCATTTTAAAATAGGATATTTGTAAGTTTCTGATACTTGGCAGCCACATCTGCCTCTTTTTGATGAGGATGAAGAGGAGGAACGGAGGCCTGTAGGGAGACTGGGGATGGTTGTAACACACACACACACACACACACACACACACACACACACACACACACACACACACACATATATATATATATATATATATATATATATATATATATATATATATATATATATATATATATGGTGGTGTAATCAATAGGTCACATGTCTCTGATTTGAAAATGGTGTATTCTAGAACCAAAAAACGATTTTTCAGATAAGAAACTAAAACTTTTTGGTAAGAGTGACACATCTAAAAAGGTGTATAATTGACTGGTCTTCTTTTTACTGCATGGCTAGGCAGTGGAAGTGTTAAACAGACATGGGTGTCCCTGCAGATGTTCTCCAGACGGCAGCAAGGAAGTAATTTATCGAACATCTGTGAGACGAGTCGCCAAGGTCCACAACATCTGCCAAATATTGTTAAGCTGCAGAAAAGCTAAGAGAATGTTAGTAGTTTTGGAGATTAACGTGTGCCGGCTCTTTTCTTTTCAGCAACATAGTCTCACTCACAAAAACTCATACTTCTTCTGAATATATTTAACCAGGTTTAATTAAGTTTTCAGCGAGTAGATGGTACAAAAAACAGTGTTGTGATCTCAGTCTTAAGCAAAATTTGTGCATAAGAAGAGATCCTCACCACAAGAAAATAATGTAATTTATACATATTCTAGGCTCTTTCCGGTCACGTAGGCAAAAGCTCTTATCGTGTTATCTGTAAAATGTGTAGTCATACTGACTTTTACTGATACTGGAAATGTTATTTTCTGGTTGTCTGACAAAGCTAGGGATGCATGCATGATGCTGCAAAATCCAGACATCAGACTCATTGGCCTAGGTGTTGGGGACTTGCAATGTATATACTTCCGTTTTAACACAGAAGTTAATAGAGCCTACCTCTATGGAACACCAAACTACTCAAAATTAAATAAATAAAAAAACCATTGTGAAATAAATATCTGGATAACAATTAATGACAAATATATAACGTGACAATGAAATTGTGAAAAAACTTAATATATATAAAATTCTAAGTTCAATAGGATGAAATATTTTTTCATTTTCCTTTAAAAATCTGTTTATTAATATAATACATTATTTTAAACTGGAGCAGGAGATTGATAGGGGGATTGGTGCGGCATCTTCAATGATGCGAGCGCGGTACTGGTCTGTCGTGTTGAAGAGAGAGCTGAGCCAAAAGGCGAAGTTCTTGATTTACAGTTCAATCTACGTTCCTACCCTCATCTACGGTCATGAGTTTTGGGAGAGATTGACAGTACGAGATCACAAGAAGCATCTGAAATGAGTTTCCTCCTCAGGGTGTCTGGGCTCTCCCTTTAGAGATAGGGTGACCGAACTTTTCACCCTGGAGGGGCTCGGAGTAGAGCCACTGCTCCTCCACATTGAGGGGAGCCAGTTGAGGTGGCTCGGGCATCGGGTTAAGATGTTTCCTGGACACCTCCCTGGTGAAGTGTTCAAGGCAGGTCCCACCGGGAGGAGACCCAGAGGAAGACCCAGGAAACCCTGGAGGGACTATGTATCTTGGCTGGCCTGGGAATGCCTTGGGATTCCCTCAAGGAGCTAGCTCAAGTGGCTGGGAAGACAGAAGTCTGGGTCTCTGCTTAAACTGCTGCCTCCACAACCCGACCCCGGATAAGCGGAAGAAAATGGATGGATAGATGAAGAAATACAATGCACACCCTTGTTATCCTTTATTACCTCACTGTACTGTCAGTGTGACTTGAATTGCTTAATCACTAATTTCTCAAGATGCGATAAAAAACAGAACTTTACTTGAACTGTATTCAAAGACAGAGAAAAATTGGTTCTCACAGTACGACAGCAGACAAATCATTTTCTGTACTAGTTGTATGAATATTGCCTATATGATTTCTTTTTGCTAAGTGCCAGATAAGAGGGAGATTTTTTTATTGTTGTCTTTTAAGTCAGAAGTCATCATACCCTTTTTAGGTATATGGTAAAGTTACATTTAAACATTTTGGATTCAGTTTGCTGGAATTTTTCCCATTTGCCCTGGTGAAGGCTGCCTGGCTTGTGCACACTTTTCAGCTCTGGCCATGCATTTTCTGTGGTGGTGAGGTCAGGGCCTGGAGACAAACACCCCCCTACCTAACAGTTAGACTGATATTCCCAGCAGTTTTGTCTAACAGTGCCAATCAAACTTTCTGCTTTTGTACTAAAAGAAAAGAATAATACTGAGGACATGAACTTCTCTGCTTGCTTTAAACTTTGCTATAAAGCCTTCTACTTTGCTTTATACTGATCAATAGGTTCATGCCCTAATTGTTCAGAACAATCAGTTACACTTACAGGCAAACAGAGGAATGAAGCTTAAGCCTAAAGCATTCTGTTCCTTTAATTTTTTTCTTTCAGACTATTGTACAGACAAGTAGCGAAAGTAACACAGGCATGTCTTTCATTTAAATTGAAGACTTGTTTGCTAATACTTTGTTTCTTAAAAAAGAGAAACATCAACTATACAGTGCTTTAAAAGTGACTGCTGCTACAAAAGCTAGCTTTGGTGCTCAGTAGGAGAGCAGGTATACTATTTTTAGAGGCAATAGTCCTTCTTGTCGAGGTAGCGGGCTCATTTGATGAACCTTGGGACATTTATTGCATGACAACCCCCCCTGCTTCTTAATGTCAAGCTACTGATGCTAATGCTACTAATAGGCAACTCCTGTGGAAATTCATGTCTAATTTCACAAAATTATTAAAATATTCAATTCAATTCAGTTTATTTATATAGCGCCAATTCACAACAGATGTTATCTCAAGGCACTTAACAAGAAGTAATTTTAATACATTTATACAAACATTTAGTTATCAGGCTCCTCTCCTGTGGAACCAGCTCCCAGCTTTAGTCCGTGAGGCAGACACTCTGTTTACTTTTAAGGCCAGGCTTAAAACTTTCCTTTTTGATAAAGCTTATAGTTAGAGTGGCTAAGGTCATCCTGAGCTATCTCTGTAGTTATGCTGCTATAGGCTTAGACTGCTGGAGGACAGACTTACCAATTTTCTTCACTCTGCTACTTCCTTTTCTCCTACGACTCTCCAGTTGTATTACAGTACATTCTGTTATTTCGACTGTTAACTTTGTTTTCTCTCAGTGTTTTTCTCCCCATCGAAGATACACCTGGTCTGGTATCCTGCTTGGCTGCAATGCCCTGTTGGACGGGGGTCATCGACTGGGATGATCCTCTCAGTAATTGAACATCCACTGTGTCCTGTTATCAACTTTTTACTTTCTGTAACATAGAAAGTTCTCTTATATCGGATCTTCTGTTCCTTCTGTGTTCTGCTCTGTCTTCTCAAACCCCCAGACGGTCGTGGCAGATGGCCGCTCCTACTGAGCCTGGTTCTGTTGGAGGTTTCTTCCTGTTAAAGGGGAGTTTTTCCTCTCCACTGTCGCTACATGCTTGCTCAGTATGAGGGATTGCTGAAGGATTGCTGTGGTTGGAAATCTGCCCAACCTCACGCCAATGACTGACGCAATCTGCTGGGATTCCTTAAATAGGAAACTTTTTAACTGATTGGAATGTTTGTATAAATGTATTGAAATGACTTCTTGTTAAGTGCCTTGAGATGACATCTGTTGTGAATTGGCGCTATATAAATAAACTGAATTGAAATTGAATTGAATTGGAACATCCAGCGGCCACTATGCAGGGGCCCGGGGGGTAGCAGTGACGAGCCCACGGGCCCCGCCGGCTAACCGGCTCTCCCGGTCAATGGACCGGGAGAGCCGGGGCTCAGGGGCAACCCACCCCCAGCAGGGACCCGACAAGGGACCGGCCGACGAGGGGCTGCAGGGGCCGCGGCCGGCCGCCACGCGCCGCCTCCACCCTAGGCCAATACCCACCGCCAACATCCCAGCGCCCCACCGATAGCCGCAGGGGACGGACAGCATCCCCAGGCCGGGCTCAGCCAGCATCTGGACACCAAGTTGTACCAGCTCCCGGGTCCCGATCCCGCGCAACGCAGGGCGCCGAGACCAGGCATCCAACGAGGGCCAGGGCCGGTCCAACCCACCAATGAACCGGCCACGCACGGTGCGCACAGAACAGGTGATCAAACGAGCAGAGACGCCGGATCCGCATCCCGCCGAGCCACCGAGCAGGCACCACCCAACAGTCCCAAACCTGGCACCTCTAAAAGAGGTGCCCCAACCAACCAAAGGAAGATATCGGCCCAGCGCATCGGCCGACCGACATACCGGCCCCCCCAGGCCCGGCCAGGCAAGCACCAGGTCCGAACCGGATTGACCACCGATGCACCGGCATGCAGGGGCCTCCGTCACCGGCGGGGAGTGACAGAGGGGAAATAGGCCCCCCATTAAGTGTAAGGCCTGAGGTGCGCCAGGCGAGGGGGCAGACCAAGATCCAACCTGACAGGTAGACAAAGACATACAGACACAGTCATACGTTCCCTCACTCTTAAACACATACGTTCTCACTGACTCACCAAGACACCCAAAAAAATTACGCTGTACCCTGACTCACACACCCCATACACACTTTATGCTCCCAGGTCCAGGTTCCGATGCCCCAGTAGACCCACCAGTCCCCGGACCCGGGAGATGGACCCCCTACCTTCTAGGACGGAGACAAGCAGACCGCCAAGGGCCCCACAGTGGCAAAGCAGCCCGACAGCCCAGGACCCCGACCAGACCGCCTGTTACTCCTCCCGACCCCAACCCCTGATGGCCCGTAGTGAACAGGGGTGTGAAAAGACCCCTAGCCTCCATCCTCCCGCTCGAGTATGGTGTTGATGCGTGTTGTTATAATGTGCATTTAAAACAGAGGGGTGGGATGTGGGGAAGGCAGCCACACATCCCCCAACCCCCACCCCGAGCCCTCAGTGTCTATATGTGGTTTAACAGTGGGCACCGGCACCAGAGGTGAAGCTGATTGAACCGCTCCCCCTCTGGATGCCGAAAAGTGTGCCCACCCCAAAGTCCCTACATGTGTCGCGTGAGAATGTTATAAGTGGGAGTGTCTAAGTTGTATATTAAAATTGGGACCCAGGACACCACGGGATAGCGAGGAGGGAAGCCTGGAAGTGATCTCTCTTTTTAATATTCAACAGAACTCTTGCTGCCGCATTTTGGATCAACTGAAGGCTTTTAATGGCATTTTGTGGACTTCCTGATAGTAAAGAATTACAGTAGTCCAGGCTTGAGGTAACAAATGCATGGACTAGTTTCTCAGCATCACTCCTGGACAGGATGTTTCTAATTTTAGCAATATTACGGAGGTGAAAGAAAGAAATCCTAGAAACCTGTTTAATATGGGATTTAAATGTTAAGTCTCGGTCAGAAATAATGCCGAGGTTCTTTACGTTATTACTGGGGGCCAATTTAATGCCATCCAGATGAAGTGATTGACTAATCAGTTTCTGTTTAAGAACTTCTGGTCCAAAGACAGCAACTTCTGTTTTGTCAGAATTTAAAAGCAAAAAGTTTAGTGTCATCCATGTTTTTATGTCTTCCAGACATGCCTGTAATCTACCTAACTGACTGGGTTCATCAGGATTTATGGATAAATATAGTTGTGTATCATCTGCATAGCTGTGGAAATTTATCCCATGCTGTCTAATGATTCTACCAATTGGGAGCATATATATGGTGAACAGAATTGGTCCAAGCACAGAACCCTGTGGAACTCCACAAGTAACCCTTGAGAGTGAAGAAGATTTATCATTTAGCTGAACAAACTGGAATCTATCAGACAAATATGATTTAAACCAGCCTAGTGCTGTTCCTTTGATCCCCGCCACATGTTCAAGCCTTTCTAAGAGAATATTATGATCGACTGTGTCAAAAGCAGCACTGAGATCTAACAAAACCAGAACAGACACAAGTCCATAATCTGAGGCCATGAGAATATCATTAGTAACCTTCACCAGTGCAGTTTCAGTGCTATGAGGAGCTCTAAAACCTGACTAAAACTCTTCAAACAGCTCGTTACTGTTTAGATGCTAACAGACTTGATTAGCAACAATTTTCTCAAGGACTTTGGATAAGAAAGGAAGGTTAGATATAGGTCTGTAATTCACTAAGTCATCTTGATCAAGGGAAGGTTTCTTGAGTAAAGGTTTAATTACAGCTATTTTAAATTCCTGTGGTACGTATCTGTTTACTAAGGATAGATTCATCATATCCAAAATGGGGCCAGGAACCAAATGGAACACTTCTTTAAAATATGTGAATGAGATTCTAATTGTTGGGTTTAAAATTAGTTTGTAAACTTTATTTTAGACAAAAGGTAATACCAGTGTCAGGAGCTCATCAGACCTATAAGGTTCCAGATGTGCATCATGAGTGCCCTCTTGTCATTGGGTGAACATCTGCATGAAAAGTTCTCTCATCTCTCTGCGCTCTGTCATTGGTTCCACCATGCCAGCACCTCCAGTCTGTTCAAGGCATGATGTCTGCCATCGATCCTGTTGACTAAACTCATGTCAGTCACCATCTCTGCCATGCTAGTGGGGATCCAGCCTGGGTCTGCATCTGAATTATTGCACAGACCCCTTTTCGACTTCATGACAACCATTGCAGTCCTGTCATCCAATTCACGGTGTGGCTATAAACTTAGTTCAGTACGGTTAGATTGTGAACTATGAACGTGATTTAGTTCATTCTAACCTAGATGAGCTGAATTTACAACTAGTTTTTGTTAAGGGTTTTCTGACACAATGCTCGTTCTCATGCTTGCAAGCCCAAATGCAAAAAACAGTTTAAAATCCCCAATTCTAGTATCATCAGACCAAAGAACTGTACCCAAAAAAATGTAAGTCTTTGTTGCTGATTTCCTTGTTTCCTTGTTGAATGGACTGTCGTTATAAGACTCATTTCATTGTGGATAATGAGTCTCGTCAGGGACTCTCATACTTATGTAAAAACACCTTGATGATGACCTGAATTTAACACCTGGATACAGATCTGGGCATCACTTACATATACAGTGTTGTAAGTCAGTATATTTCACAACAATGTGTACTGACCAACAGTGACACAAGAGGTGTCACTGTGGGGCAAAAAAATATTTGGCATCCACCAATTGGGCAAGTAGTCCCACTTTGAAAAGATGAGAGAGGTCTGTAATTTTCCTCAACTGTGAGAGACAGTATGTAAAAATAAATCCAGGAAATCACATTGTATGATTTTTTTTTAAAGAATGTATTTCTATAATTTTTTGTATTTCTATATATGCAGCACCTATTGCCAAGCAAGAATTATGGCCCTCACAGACCTGTTACTTCTTTAAGAAACTCTTCTATCCTCCACTCGTTACCTGTATTCGTGGCACTTTTGTTTGAACTCGTTATCCGTATAAAAGACACCTGTCCACACCCCCAACAGTCAGACTCCAACCTCCACCATGGCCAAGACCAGAGAGCTGTCCAAGGACACCAGGGACAATGTGATTTTCTAAATTTTTCTTTTACATCTTGTCTCTCACAGTAGAAGTGTATGGAAGCGTATTCTATTCACTTGAAAAAAATAAAAAGTTCGTTTTTTCTTAATTAACCAGATAAGTTTTACAAAAAAAATAAACAAATACCACTCTGTTTTTCTGAATTACCGAGATATGTTTTATAAAAAAAATAAAATGCCGCTTTATTTTCTGAATTAAGGAGATAAACTGTGTGGGGCATTCAATGGCAATGCCCTGCGATAGACTGGCGACATATCCAGGGTGTACCCTGCTTATCCTTTGCAGGGCCGCGGTGGCTGCAGCGGTCATTAGGCGAAAGGTGGGTTACACCCTGGACTGGACGCCTGTCCCGTTTGTTGAGTTTAATTCACGTTTACTTTGTTTTGGGATTGAGAGACTGGGAAATACTCTTGTCTCTAAACAATGTCGGTATAACCCCCAGACGGTCGTGGCAGATGGCCGCTCCTACAGAGCCTGGTTCTGTTGGAAGTTTCTTCCTGTTAAAGGGGAGTTTTTCCTCTCCACCGTCGCTACATGCTTGCTCAGTATGAGGGATTGCTGAAGGATTGCTGTGGTTGGAAAGTCTGCATCAACGGGGCCCAACCTCACGCCAATGACTGACGCAATCTGCTGGGATTCCTTAAATAGGAAACTTTTTAACTTATTGGAATGTTTGTATAAATGTATTGAAATGACTTCTTGTTAAGTGCCTTGAGATGACATCTGTTGTGAATTGGCGCTATATAAATAAACTGAATTGAATTATAATTATTAGGCCTTTTAGTTGGTCAACTTTGTTTAGACACCTGAGGAATTTGCGGCTGTTCAGGTTTACTGTCTCATCGGGTTTTCCGGCCTCCACACTTTATCTCGTTAATTCAGAAAAACAGTGCTTTATTTATTTATTTATTTATTTTTTCAAGTGAATCCAATACACTTCCATAGAAGTGTACCTATGATGAAAATTAGATACCTCTCTCATCTTTTTAAATAAAATAAAATAAAATCAAAATTAATTTTATTTGTAGAGCACTTTTCATGATAAAATCAGCACAAAGTTCTTTACATGATAAAAACAGAAAAATATACACAGAAAATACATTTAAAGCTAAATGAATCATACACAACTAGTTAAACTGTCAGCACACACAAGACCCACACACACCCCTTCACTGCAAAAACACTAATCAATCTGTTCCTATCTCTTTAAGTGAACATACAATAAGAATAAACATCTAGAGTGATACCACTGTGAGAAAACAATATTTGGGAGATCCATCCACACTAGAAGCCACCCCATAGCCACAGAAAAGTCTCCATCGGGTCCGCCATGATCAGGGCAGGCAGGTATCCACAGCACAGCCATAAGGCTGCAGTGCAGAGCCCCGCCCACCACCACAAAAGCGACCCAAATGGCAGCGACCTCCATGGCTAAACTGGCAGGGCTCCCAGCGCGAAGGATCCCCATGAAGGAAACACTGGAGTTAGTCTGTATAAAACAATTCTTGAAAGCACTTTAGTAACATATAATAATAATAAAAAAATATAAAAAATAAATAGATAAACAATAATAAAAATAATAATAATTGAAAATAAAAACATAAATATAATAAAGAAAAAGATAAGAATAGAAAATTAGATAAATAAAATAACTCAACTAAAAGCGGAACAACTTGCACAATCAGTTGCTACCAAATAGCTTTTTGCCCCACTGTATACAGTTTGCATGTAGTGCGTCAGTGCTGATAGAATGCAAGACCTATAGTTATGATTTACTGACTGACTGACTGACTGATTGATTGATTAGTTTAATCTACAATTAATTTACAGACAGTGTCAAATTAGAGTCAAAGATCTGCGTTTGGTTAGCTAAAAAACAGGCATTCCTATGGTTTCAACCAAAGCGGGATGGTGTGACTATTATATGCTTGAAACTTTGTGAGAGAAAAAAAAAGTAACTGACAACTTCCACCTTTGACACCATAGGGCTCAAACCCTTCATTTTTCATTTATATTCCAAAAATTATTTCTCATCTAATTACTCTGACTCTCCTCTCTAAATTCTGATTGTTTTATATTCTAATACCCTCACAATTCAAAAACTCTTTATGGTGTGTAAGTTTTTTTTGTTTTTTTTTTCAGATCAGGCAATAATGCAAATGACTTTCATGATTTTTAAAAAGCAGAATTGAAACTACCAGAGCATGAAGGTGACTTGTGAGTAAAGGGAAATGCCTTCTTCTTCTAAATAATACTTTCTTGCTCAATATCTGTGGAGCTTTTATTGACTAACCAGACAGAGTTTTACAGTAAGACTGTGGAGATGGAGGAGGTTCAGTACGCTTCAGTCGTTATCAAAAGCAAGAGACAGCCAAGAGGTGAGTTTTGGGTTGAGGTTTTTTTAGTAGTCTGCTAGCTAACATGCTGCTGTCTGTGTTTGTGGTTTTGTGATAACTGTCGGGTGTTATTTAAAATGTGGCTTGCGGTAGATGTATATTCACATGTGCACTATTAAAATAATGTGAGGTCATCTCATTATCCCACGTTGAGGTTTCTGGCTTTGAGTGAAAGAGGAGTAAAGTTTTAAGGAGTAGGGCCTGCATATTGTCATTTATCTAAATTAAGTTGAGCAGAGACTAAACATAAAACTATGTAACATTTAAAAGATAGTGTTTTTCTTGTATATAAGCTTTCTAGTTTAAGGCTAACATGCAGAACCAATCAGTGGTTAGGCGTTTCGAAGTCAAACTTTGTAATTAATAATACAAATAAAAAAACAAAAAATAACAGCAGAAAACGACTTCAATACAATCTATGAGGTTGCGCTTATGTGATTTTTCTTATGTGTTTTGTTTTGTAAACCTTGCTTTAATCATTTTCCTTATGTATCGAATCATAAGAAAGTCACAGGAAAACTTTGATGTTGGAAATTTAAATTAAGCTGTGTGGGCTATATAGTTGACAAGTTGAACTTGGAAGCAGTCAGTAGAAGGATGATTTTTGATAATTGTCAGGATTTTTTTATGACAGATATCAATCATAAATAATGATTTATGATTTCAATACTTGGGAAATAAGGTGATATTTCAAGTAAGCTTTTTGGAAATGTTTAAAATGTATTAATCAGTAAGCTCATGGTAGGATGTGACTAAACAGAGACAGGAGTGGGAAGGAGAAGCTGACCGAGACAGATGGGCATGGGGAAACAGAACGTTAGGTAAAGACAGGTTGCAACAAGCTACAGTCACAACCTAGCAAAAAGAAGATGCTCATACCATGTCAAGGATGAGGCAGCTGACATAGCAAAAATAGCAATGAAGTTGTCCCAAGCAGACCTCAACAGATCAGTGGAGCAAGAAGGGTGTAAAACCACAAAACATGTAACTGCATCAGTAAATCTCCACTGAGCACGAAGCAGCTCAAATCAGACCTGTTCCAGAAGAGTTGTGGCGCAGCCATCTCCTAAACTTACGCAGTGAGTCTGATTTTTACGCAAGCACGTCAATGTCAGCAGTTTAGATCGGACCAGACAGGAAATCATATACAGCGCCAGTGTGAAGCATCCAGCAAATTCCAAAATGAAAGACACGTGCAGTATTCCAATGGCTTAATTATGAAAAAAAAATGTAAACACTGGTGACACCAGGTTTGAAGTCAGTCGGCTTGTGGGTCTAACTTGTTGGTTTTATGATTGAAGACGTGAAGTCAATCTTTGAAGTTTAGAATCCCAAAATTTATGCACATGATCCCAGTGATCATTTTTACAAGGACAAAATGATAAAAGAATAGGCATGGACAGAAATGTATGCAGTTTTGGGAATGGATACTTTTTAACATAGAATTCAATTATTTTCCTGCATATTACCCTTTAAGTTATGCAATTACAATTCTTCTGTTATGTTGTGATCTCTTGGAACGCATTCGCAACCGATGTGAGCCTGAAACGCTTCCGGTAGGAAGGGAAGCTCTGCCGAGCTCATGGGAAAAACGCGTCTGTTACATTACGCTACGCTTACGCCTCCGGTGGAAAGCAAGGGTCACTGTTAACAACTGTTCCTACCATTTCAAATACATTTGAATCAAGGTTGTATTTGTTTACATTCTTCATTATGAAAGTAGATACTGCAGTAAAATATTTTTTTGTTTATTTTTCTTACACATAATATATGTAAACGATCTATATGTTCAGTTTTACTATGTATGCAGGTTTTCGTTTGAGTAAGTTTCTTAAAACGTGATAGAGTACAACGTCAAATACATCTTGAGAGACACACCTTCCTTTTCTGAACAAGGATCACCTTTGTCAGGTTGCTGATATTTTACCTGACCTCCCAGTATGAAGACATGCTGATGGAAGAAAAGACACTGATAGAAACTTCCTGTGTCAAGCAAAAAAGATCTTTAAACAATTTAAACATTTTATAAAATTCATTACGTAACAAACAGACTTTGGAACCTTCTGGGTTTTTTCAGCTAAAAAGAAGGAGGAGGTGGTGTATGATGAAGTGAAGATAAATCCAACAGTGCAGCAAACGTCTGACAAAAATGGTAAGTTGTTCAAAAAATAAGAAAATGCAATAATAAAATAACAGCTTGTGTCAACTGTAAAGGTTTGCAGTAAGTTTTAATTCAGATAATCTTCATCAGAAAGGAAGTGATTAAATTCAAATTTTAAAATGTTAAACACTTCATTGGTTTCCCTGGAAACCAAACCATATGATTGAGCTTTTTCTCTTGTTTTGATTCAGTTAAAGAAATTGCAACTTTTCTAATGTGGAAACCTAAAATGTCAAATAATGTATAGACTGGATGCCTATACAGTTGAACTATATATTTGATAATATTTTTTATTCTCTATTATTACTAATATAAGACCTTCTCACATCTGATAACAATCTAAACACTAAACTAGCTGCTGAACAGTGAGTAGTGTTATCTGTGGTATTTAGATAGATTCGGTTAAAGAAATTTTAACAAACTGAGTTTTTATGACAGGTTTTATGGCTGCTGCAAAGTCTCCAATTTACGAATGGTTCTTTCCCAAGTTGTTTTTTTTTTAGCTGTAGTCTAATCACTACTGATATATTGAATCTGTCTATGAATAGTTTGCAGTTCATACTGGACAAAATATTAAAAAAGGCATCTAATGCCTTGTCCACAAGTAGCCAGGTATCTCACAAAACAAAAATATTTTTCTACCTTTGGCCTGTCATCCACACGAAAATGCAAATTTATTTGCCAAGTTGTTTGTTACATCTAGTTTGAACACTATTTTATCCCTTAAATTGGTTTATGCAAGGAATGCTTTGCAGTTCATACTGGACAGAATAAAAACAAGGAAGAAACCAAAGCCCAAATACAAACTTCAAAAGACTTTCACAAAGCCTGAAGAGCCTAAAGCCTCAGGTCGACTTTAAAAAGTATAAGAAACTCTCAGAAAGGCAAGGCAATTTTATTTGTATAGCACACTTTCAACAACAAGGTAATTCAAGGTGCTTTACATGTTTAGGGGATAAAAATTAAAAACAGCAATAAAGCATAAAACACACACAAAGCATATGAAACGTAGAAACATTACATGAATTTAGGATAAAGTAAAAACAGCAATAAAGCATGAAGCACACACAAATCGTATGATACATGTTTTCAAAGTTTGAGAGAAACTCAATATGAATGAATTTGGGATAATTCAAACATCATGTGAGTATTGTAGGTCTGTTGACATGCAGTCACATACGGTCACAAATTACACAAAAATGAGTGCCTTACTGAATGTTTATGACAATCGATATCAACCAACAATAATAATTTAATTTTTTCATTTAAAAATTAAACTCGCTATTTTCACTGCAACCTTCCTTTGCTAGATGATGACATTTTGTAACAGTTTAAAATTGAAAAGTTTGAATATGAAAAAAAAATCACACTTAAGCAGCAGAAAGTCTTTCATGATTAAAAATGTTCTATTATATATTTTGTGATTAATCTCTGCAGGGCTTTTGTCAGACAAGGAAGCAGAAAGATATTGGTATCAGAAGTTGGCTTGTTGCTTTGTGGGTCTATGTGCAATTTTGGTTTTGACCATCATTGGAGGATGTGTTTATTGTAAGTATGTGAAATATAAACATCATTAGTAATTCCCTCAGGGCCACCAGAAGTTCAGACAATGTCCTGAATCATGTGAGTCCCCTCAGCTTTATTTGTAAAATAATCAATAGGGAGGCCTTAAAATAGTTGTTAAAGTGATCTGTTTTTGTGATCAAAATCATATGACAATACTACAAATCTTTTGCTTTGAAAATCATAAAACAATAATAAATAATTTTTAAAATATTTATATTTATATTATGGTCACACACAGAGATTGTTAGGAACTTCATGGAATAAAAAAAAGTAAATTGATGTCAGAAGAACGGTAGAATTTGGAACATGTTTAAAACTAAACAGAATAAATGTCTGTTTTTTTATTAAATAATGGTATAATATGTAACATTTCCATGTTTTGCAGTTGTTTTCCTTCACAAATATAATGAACAGGAGCTGAACCAGCTGAAAGCCAACCAAGCAGCCCTGCTGGAGGAAAATACCAATCTGACACAACAGACACAAAACCTGACCTTAGAACTTAGTCAAGTTAAAGAGAAAAACTACAACCTCACAGATCAAATAGAAATCATGCAGAAAAAAGTCAGTCTAACTCAGTGGAGCATTAAAGAATACTGTCTAACAAGAAACAACGGTATGTTCAGATCTCCTTATGGTAAAGATTACCTTCAATAATAATTATATTGGTCAGTCCAAATGTTTATTAGTGGATCTCTTTTTCAGAGAGAAAGTGTGGTTTTTGTGAGACAGGATGGGAGTACTGTCGGTTGAGCTGCTATGCAGTTAATAATGCTCAACATGAAAATCAGAAAACCTGGGAAGAAGCACGAGCAGACTGCAGAAGAAAGAATTCAGATCTGACTGTTGTTAGTAATGAAAAAGAAAAGGTAAAGACAGAGTTGGGAAACTGTTTCTATAAATTACAAATATATTTTCAACACAAACTGTTTGTTATGTGAGTGAAGTAAATATTCTATCATTTCATCTCATTCTCCACAGACGTTTGTTGATGGCACTAGTTGGGTTGATAAGAACATTAAAGGATACTGGATTGGCCTCAGAGCTGCAGAAGGCAAATGGAAATGGATCGATGGAAGTGAACTGACCAATCAGTGAGAGACACATTATTTCTTAAACTTTGTATGAAGCAAATCTATCAGCCTTGATGTAACTGGTCTTCTTTCCCCCTTAGAGGCTGGATACAGCAGCAGCCTGCAAATGATGGTCAATGTGTGACTTCTCTCCAGAACCGAGAATGGAGATCAGTGAGCTGTTATGAAAAGAACGCATGGATCTGTGAGAAGATGGTTTTGTAACTGTAATAATTTAAGCTGTAAAGTTGATTTGTGGGTGCATCCAGAGAACAGACGTTGAGATAGTGGACTCTTATCACAACCTGGGTGTTTAAACATGAAATATTTCGATTTCTAGAAGTTATTTGGAAAAGCATTAAATAAAATATATTAACTGAAATGAAATAAAGTAGTTATTATAATTCATTTATAGTAACCATGATATAATTTGTGGTGAAATTGCTTTGTGTGTGCATCCCACCTTTAACAAACACATGTAATTAGTACTCCGAGTAAGATACCACAACTCAGAAAAAGTATCTATGTTTAAGTGGTACACAATATTTATCCATTTAAAAACTTTTAAATGCTGTCCCGCTGTTTGTTTCAGAGCTAAATACTCAAAATACTCAGATTGTTAAAAATGACGCTCAGGAATGTTCTGCTTTCTGCAGATAATTGACAGTTGATCATTTTTGCCCAGCACATGGTGCTGCATTACTGGAGTCATGAAATAGGTAGATATTTTTTAAATGTAGTTATTTATCATGTTCACTATCATGTTATATATCCCTTGCTTCTGTTTCGAACAAATTTACCCTTTGAGGGACAATAAAGGATTATTCTATGTTAAATGTTTAGATGCATGGGCTTGTTTTAACATTGTTATTGTGAATAAAACTGTCTATAATGACAGAAACGGCTGACTCTAAAGAAATCGTTCTTTTAACCTGCTCACTAAAGCTCCACGAGGCCTGATGCTGCTCCTGGGAAACACAAAGAGGATCATCATTTCTAAGTTCACTATAACAGAATAGTGATATCAACACATTCTCTTTAGTCAATACGGCTTTCTCCTGTGGTACAAATTATTGTCTGTTTACATTCATTTACTTTTAAAGTTATTCAAAAACAGTTTATTGATCTCAGTGGGTTGCAGACCTTTTTCTGGTAAAAAAAAAAAGAAAAAAGCTGGTTTAAAGCTACAAATATTACATCACCTTTTGAAGAAATCTACTATTGGAAATTTTCCTGTCATATTTAAAGAATCACTGTTTAATTTCTATGTTTAGGTTTTTTTAAAACCCACAAAACGTTTGGAGTAGTATGATACATGTGGATAAATGTTCTTTTATGGGATGTTGATTTTTTGAGGGAAATCATGTGAAATAAACATGAGGTTTATGACAGAGAAATGGAATATGAAAATAAGTCTTACCAGGGACTCTCATAATTACCATTTAAAAAATACCTTGATCAAGACCCAAATTTAACACTTGCATCCAGATCAGGACATCACTTCAATTCAATTCAGTTTATTTATATAGCGCCAATTCACAACAGATGTCATCTCAAGGCACTTAACAAGAAGTAATTTTAATACATTTATACAAACATTCCAATCAGTTAAAAAGTTTCCTATTTAAGGAATCCCAGCAGATTGCGTCAGTCATTGGCGTGAGGTTGGGCAGACTTTCCAACCACAGCAATCCTTCAGCAATCCCTCATACTGAGCAAGCATGTAGCGACGGTGGAGAGGAAAAACTCCCCTTTAACAGGAAGAAACCTCCAACAGAACCAGGCTCAGTAGGAGCGGCCATCTGCCACGACCGTCTGGGGGTTTGAGAAGACAGAGCAGAAACACAGAAGGAACAGAAGATCTGATATAAGAGAACTTTCTATGTTACAGAAAGTAAAAAGTTGATAACAGGACACAGTGGATGTTCAGTTACTGGGAGGATCATCCCAGTCGATGCCCCCCGTCCAACAGGGCATTGCAGCCAAGCAGGATACCAGACCAGGTATATCTTCTATGGAGAAAAAAACACTGAGAGAAAACAAAGTTAACAGTCGAAATAGCAGAATGTACTGTGATACAACTGGAGAGTCGTAGTAGAAAAGGAAGTAGCAGAGTGAAGAAAATTGGTACGTCTGTCCTCCAGCAGTCTAAGCCTATAGCAGCATAACTACAGAGATAGCTAAGGGTGACCTTAGCCACTCTAACTATAAGCTTTATCAAAAAGGAAAGTTTTAAGCCTGGCCTTAAAAGTAAACAGAGTGTCTGCCTCACGGACTAAAGCTGGGAGCTTGTTCCACAGGAGAGGAGCCTGATAACTAAAAGATCTGCCTCCCATTCTACTTTTAGAAATCCTAGAAACTACAAGTAAACCTGCAGTCTGAGAGCAAAGTGCTCTTATGTGTACAGTATTGACTGTTGGTATATTTCACACCAATGTGTACTGACAAACAGTCACACTAGAGGTGATATATACAGTTTTCATGTTGCACATCAGTGATGATTAAAAAATAAATGTTTAGAGCATTTATTTATTTTGGACTGCTTGCAACATTTCACCCATTTGGGTGATAGGACAGTGCAACTACAGCGACCTTGAGATTAAAAAAGCAGAAGTTTTAAATCATCAGCGCATGAAAGAAGCTTCTGCGTAAAGGGAAATGCTTACTTCTCCTAAATAATACTCTGTGGCTCAGTATTTAAAATACATCTATCGACAAACCAGACAGAGTTTATCAGTCAGACTGCAGAGATGGCAGAGGATGAGGTTCAGTATGCTTCAGTGGTTATCAAAAGCAAGAGACAGCCAAAAGGTGAGTTTTGGGTTGATTTATTTCTCATAGTCCGCCAGCTAACCGGCTGCTGTATTTATATATATATATATATATAAATACATATACACAACGCTCATATGTTATAGTCAGAACAGTTGCACTGATAGGGCTGTTTGGATGCGACTCCTAATCTCAAAGTTTGAGTCATTGTGACTTGTGGTGTGTTCACTTGTTCCGACTGTAAGTTTTAAGTATGTTACTTCCTACCATATTCACAACTGAAGAAGGTTTTTGGATGAGGGGCAAAATGTAATGAATACATAAGAGATGAAGTCCTTTTGAGTTGTATTTAAGCACTTAAGATTTTGTCCAAAGTGTACAGTAGTTAAACTGTTGCAGAATTTACAGAACAGTTGTATATTTGTTTTGTTTTTTTAGAATAATGACCTGCCCTGCAAACTCAGCAAATTTGTTTTTGGTAACTCTGTGAATTCTGCTTGCTTTGTCAAAAGTAAAAATACTCCATCTGACTTTCACACAACTGGATGTGAATCCATTTCTAGAACTAGGAGTAGCTGTTGCAGAGTTCTGTGAGGGTTATATTGGGATATGTGTGTGGGAGTTATTATTGATTAGCGGACCAATAGGCAATTACCTCACCACCTGCATACAACTATAGCAGGCAGAGTGTGGTCCGCAGTCCTTAAACTGGACATAACAGTTCTAGTGAGACAGAGTAAAGAGAAATGGTCAAAGACCGTTCCCTCCCCAGTCTTGTAAAATGGCACAGGAGAGAAATAGTGCTACAATATTGGTTAATAAGTGCTGCACATGTAATTCTTACTGTTATCAATGGTCACTACGCTTCCAAATATAGTGGGGTAAAAATGTATTTAGTCAGTCACCAATTGTGCAAGTTCTCCCACTTAAGAAGATGAGAGAGGCCTGTCATTTTCATCGTATACCTCAACTATGAGAGACAAAATGAGAAGATAAATCCAGAAAATGACATGGTCTGGTTTTTAAAGAATTTATTTGCAAATTATCGTAGAACATAAGTATTTGCTCACCTACAAACAAGTAAGTAAGATTTCTGGCTCTCACAGACCTTTAACTTCATCTGTACGAGGCTCTTCTAATCTCCACTTGTTACCTGTATTAATGGCACCTATTTGAACTTGTTATCAGAATAAAAGACACCTGCCCACAACCTCAAACAGTCACACTGCAAACTCCACCATGGCCAAGACCAAAGAGCTGTCAAAGGACACCAGAAACAAAATTGTAGACCCGCAGCAGGATGGGAAGACTGAATCTGCAATTGGTAAGCAGCTTGGTGTGAAGAAATCAACTATGGGAGCAATTATTAGTAAATAGGAGGCATACAAGAACACTGATAATCTCCCTTGTTCTGGGGCTCAACACAAGATCTCACCCTGTGGGGTCAAAATTATCACAGGAACGGAGAGCAAAACTCCCAGAACCACACGGGGGGGACCTAGTGAATGACCTACAGAGAGCTGGGACCAAAGTAACAAAGTCTACCAGTAACACATTACACTGCCAGGGACTCAAATCCTGCAGTGCCAGACGGGTCCCCCTGCTTAAGCCAGTACATGTCCAGGCCTGTCTGAAGTTTGTTAGATAGCATTTAGATGATCCAGAAGAGGATTGGGAGAACTTCATTTGGTCAGATGAAACCAAAATAGTACTTTTTGGTAACAACTCTACTTGTCGTGTTTGGAGGAGAAAAAATGCCGAGTTGCATCCAAAGAAGACCATACCTACTGTGAAGCATGGGGGTGGAAACATCATCCATTGGGACTGTTTTTCTGCAAAGGGACCAGGACAACTGATCCATGTAAAGGAAAGAATGAATGGGGCCATGTATTTTGAGATTTAGAGTAAAAACCTCCTTCCATCAGCAAGGGTACTGAAGATGAAACGTGGCTGGGTCTTTCTACATGACAATGATCCCAAACAAACCGCAAAAATACCAGCAACAGTGTGAAAACCTTGTGAAGACTTGCAGAAAACGTTTGACCTCTGTCATTGCCAACAAAGGTTATATAACAAAGTATTGAGATGAACTTTTGTTATTGACCAAATACTTATTTCCACCAAAATTTGCAAATAAATTCTTTAAAAACCAGACCATGTGATTTTCTGGATTTTTCTTTCTCATTTTGTCTCTCATACTTGAGGTATACCTATGATTAAAAAAAATACAGGCCCCTCTCATCTTAAGAGGGAGAACTTGCACAATTGGTGGCTAAGACTTTTATTACCCTACTGTTATTCCTGAATTAAAGTTAGATTTGTCTTCATTTTTCATTATGAGAAAAGAAACTGCAGTAACTTTTTGCACATTTCCACCTGGGTCAATAAGTGTGGAGAACACTTAGCATGGTTGGTATTTACTTAAATTAAAATGTGTATAATAAGATTTATACGTTCAGGTTTAACAAGCATGCAATTTTAGGCTGAGGCTAGTTTCCTAAATTGTGTGATAAAGAGCAATGTCAGCTATTTCTTGCTGGATTCCCATGAGAGACACTTTCCCTTTCTGAGTTATGTTCAGCTCTATGTCAGTTTGCTAATATTTTAACTGGCCTCCCAGTCTGAAGATATGCTGAAGGAAGAAAAGACACTGACCAAAACTTCCAGTGCCAAGCAAAAAATATCTTTACACCATTTAAACCTTTGTTCAAATTAATTTTGTAACAAATAATGACTTTTGAACCTACATTTTTTTTCAGCTGAAAAAGAGGAAGAGGTGGTGTATGATGAAGTGAAGATAAATCAAATAGTGCAGCAAACGTTTGACAACAATGGTAAGTTGCCCAAAAGAGGAGAAAATGCAACAATAAAATCATTGTTTGTATCAACTCTGGTCTAAATACAGACTGTGGTAGAAACACAGTGCTGATACTGCTGGACCTCAGTGTAGCCTTTGACACTGTTGACAATGAGGTACTATTAAAACAACAGGAGAACTGAATCGGACTCTCTAATACAGTACTTGGCTGGTTTGAGTCTTACCTAAAGAACTGGGTTCTAAAAGGTTGATAACAACACAAACCTACTGTAACCAATTAAACAAAAATTACTGCTTTGTTGTATCCTTCAGATAATCAGTAGTAACAACAATTAAATATTGAATATTTTATTTAAAAGTAAAACTCAATATTTTCACTGTCATCTTTCTTTGCTAAATAATGACAACTTATCACTTTTGTAATAGTTTAAAATTGAAATGTTTCAATGTGGTGAAAAGTACAAAAAGCAGGTTTACCTTGCTGTAGTTAAGATTTCTCCACATACAACTGTGTTTTGTATATTTTCTGATTATTCTGCTGTAGTTATGTCAGACAAGGAAGAAGAAAGAAGATGTTGCTATCAGAAGTTGGCTTTTTGCTTTGGGAGTCTATGTGTGATTTTGGTGTTGACCATCATTGGAGGGTGTGTCTTCTGTAAGTATGTGAAATATAAAGATCATGAATGTGGTTCTATGTTTAGGACAAACAGAAGCTCAGATAATGTTCTCACCCAAAAAACCTTAAGTAATGTAAGAAGTTGGAACGCAGCCTACATTTTCCAGAGACATGAGTCCCCTCAGCTTAATTTTGTAAAATATTCAAAATAATCTGCTTTTGTGTTGAAAGAAATGACCATCATTACAAATCCTTAGTTTAGAAAATCATGAAACCAAAATAAATAATAATAAAGAAATCACATTCCTAGGATTAGAACACAAAGATGTTAGACATTACTGTTGTTTACTTCCATGGACATATTTACATTCAAAAATGTAAATTAAACTCAGATGGACAGTAGGAGTTAAAAGATTGTGAAAAACAAAATTAACATCTGTTGGTTTTTTTAGAAAAATATTGTAACTCATATATTTAAAAGTCCCACATATCTATTCATTTCTTTATAAAGACTATGAGGAATGTAACATGTTGATGTTTTGCAGTTGTATTTCATCACAAGAGTAATGACCAGGAGCTGAAAGCCAACAAAGCATTCCTGCTGGAGGAAATTTACAACCTGACAAACCTCAACAACAAACTCAGCTCAGAGTTCAAAGACCAGGTTCACAATCTGGCACAACAGAAACAGAACCTTAATGCAGAACTTAGTCAAGTTAAAGAGAAAAATAAGGAACTGCAGAGAACAAAGAAAAACCTCACAGATCAAATAGAAACCATGGAGAAAACTTGGAATGAGCAGAACATCAGTCGAGCTCAGTGGAGCATTGATGAATACTGTCCCAAAGAAGACAACGGTATGTTCATATCTACTTGTGGTAAAATATTACCCATAATGATTATTATATTGGCCCGTCCAAATGTTTATTAGTTGATCTCTGTTGTTTCAGTTAGAGAGTGTGGTTCTTGTCAGAAAGCCTGGACTCCCAATCAGTCCAGCTGCTATGCAGTTAATAATGCTGAACCTTTAAATCAGAAAACCTGGGAAGAGGCACGAGCAGACTGCAGAGCAAAGAGTTCAGATCTGACTGTTGTTGGTGATAAAACGGAAAAGGTAAAGACAGCAGTGGGAAACTGTTTATAGGAATTAGCAATATATTTTTGACACAAAATGTTGGTCATGTAAGTGAAGTAAATATGTCATAATTTTATCTAATACTCCACAGATGTTTGTTGATGGCACTAGTTGGGTCAATAACAAAATTAAAGGATACTGGATTGGCCTCAGAGCTGCAGAAGGCAAATGGAAATGGATCGATGGAAGAGAACTGACCAATCAGTAAGAGACACATTATTTCTTAAACTTTGTATGAAACAAATCCATCAGCCTTGTTTTAACAGATGTTTTTTTCCCTTAGAGACTGGATACAGCATCCTGTAACTGATGGTCAATGTGTGACTTCTCACCAGAACCAAGGATGGAAATCAGTGAGCTGTAATGAAAAGAACGCATGGATCTGTGAAAAGAAAACTTTATCTGTTTAAACGCAAAGGATTACAATTTCCAGAACTTATTTAGAAAACCTTAAAATATTTTACCATCTTAGTGTTTTTCACAAGGTGTGAGCATTTATATATCTTTTATTATTTTAGCAGTTAAATAAAATAAAATATATATAAAATATAATATAGTTGTTGCATATGTATAGTCATTGTTATTATCTAAGCTGTTAAATTGCTTTGTGGGGGAATCCCACCATTATTGAACATATGTCATTAGTAATCTGAGGTAAATCCCAGAACTCAGAAAAAGTATCTCTCCTCAGGTGGCACACAATATTTATTAATTTAACAACTTTAAAATACTTTTCTGCCATTTGGTTCTGGACCAAATGCTCAAATAAATATTTAGATGTAAGGAAACGATGTTGAGGACCGCTCTAGTTCCTGTTTTCTGTAGACAACTAAAAATGTGTAGCCAGCAGGGGGCGCTGCAGCAGAAGGCCGGGGTGTTAAAATAATTAGATATGCTGAGGTGATTTATCATGGTAAATGTTTAGATGCATGTGCTTGTTTTAAAATTGTTATTGTAAATAAAGTTAATGTTTGTAATGACAGAGACAGCTGATTCTGCTGAATGTTTTCTTGTAAGCTGCTGACTAAAGCTCCACCAGGCCTGATGTTGTTCCTGGGAAACACAAAGAGGATCATCATTCCTTTGATCAAATCATATCTGCTCCTCAAACTAAGGCAAGATGTTTATTCACTTACAAATAACATTTTCTGAACATTCATAACATTCTTATTTCAATGCCAAAAAAGTGAACAAGTTAATGACATCATTTGACTTCTTAAATAACGCTTTCTGGCACCAAAAGTCTGTTCAAGAATATAATTTCTGTCTTGTTGTTATTCCTTGTACTTCCTCCTCATTACTTTCCTCATACTTTGTTCAGAATATTTGAGTTTCTGCAGGAAGATTAGGACAATAACATGAAAATATAGAAAAATGTAATTATAAATTATACAAATGTTAAAATATATAAATAAGAAATTCTGCGGAAAATAGCTTCTCAGTAATCCTGAGAAGACAAACTGTGGAAGGAGACCAAAATAGTAGTTTTAATTTTACACTTTGATGTTTATATCCCCATCATTTCATGAAAACGAATCATGAAACTCAAACGAAGTTAAGCAAACCAAAATCTAATGCAACAAAAAAGCGAAACTAAAAGAGAGCATAGACTGGGAACAATGATTATATTAACCAATGCAGAGAAAAACGTGTTGAGTTTGTGTTACCGATGAAAGTCAAAAGATATCCTTGCTCACTAGACATAATTTATTGCCTATCGCATTATTATGGATTATGTGTTCATTCAGTCATTCACAAACAGGGGCGGGCTGGCCATAGGGAGGTTTGTGAGTTTTTCCTAACGGCCAGTCTCTTCTAGGGCCATGGCCGGGACGTTTTTTTATTTTATTTAGTACTCCAATCAATTATTTCCATTTCATTTCCAACTGCTGTCATTTATTTGTTCCAGAGATTGCTGTACAAACACAAAATATGATCCACAATCCCTAGTCTAAGATGTTTTCTCCATTCTTGAATCACCAAATAAGAAGCAGAAAAGTGTCTCTCTCTCTCGCTGGATGTGCTCAATTCCACAAAGTTTGAAAATATTCCAGCATGTTTTTATGTTGCAAACCGAGGTGAGTAGAGTACCCAAAACTGTGTTCAATTCAAGTAAGAGTAGCACTAAAGTAAAAGTATAAAGTAGCAGTCCAAGAACTTACTCAATATTAAAAAGGCGATTCCAGCACTGAATGACTGATCAGAACATCAGATCGGTTCTATTGGCACTTATTACTTAACGGATGGATAAAAATATTAAGTTATGTGCAAATTCTGGTATTGTAAAGAGTACAATGAAAGAATTTTTTTTTTTACATAAAATTACCAAATAACACATTTGAAGCAATAGAAAAACTTTTTTAAATCCAAATTTTCATATATCATATACAGCTGTGTTAGAACAGGGTAAAGTACTAATTTTAATTAATTTCCAAATGGCTCAGCAGATAGGAAATAACATTAGAACCAAAAAGCTACTCAAGTAAATGTAACTGAGTAAATGTAACTAGATACCCACCTCGGGTCGTGACGACATAAAACATATATGTATATAAATATCTTACACATATTATTCTTAAACATATCTTAAACATGTCATTAATACGCAAAAATTGTCCAAATATTTACCTCTAGATTCTGAGTAATTGTTTTTTTAGTAATAAGTGTGTGATTATTAGTTTCTGGTAAAATAAGAGGTCAGTATTTAATAATGTTGTGAATCTCTGCCCTGTTATTAAACTTGAGAGTTTACACTGTAGAGCAATAGTGGTTTCACTGTGTATTGAAATGACTCCTTTTTTGCATTTACGATATCATTTTTTGATTCTTTACAACTTGAAGTATTCTTGACTCCTCTTCCAGACCCTCATTGTGTTTGTGTTAAAACTTGTTGCTGTATTTTTGCGTTCTACTTTTTCCCTTAAAAAAAAAAAAGTTCCAATAAAGACAAAAAAAACATGTTATTAATTGTATTGGTGGTATAAAAACATAGAAGTAACTTTGTTAACCTCATGCTTCCAATAGCATCATTTGAGTTTATTAGTTAAAAAGACTCTCCGAATCAAGCTGCCTAGGTGAATTTTAACACCAGCCCACTCCTGCACTGGTGATGGTAAACTACATCGTAGTCACAGCTGGCCTGGCGCACACTGACAGAGGCAGGGTTGCGTACACGCTGGCGCCACCGGGCCTTCTGACCACCACCAGTAGGCAAGGCGGCTGAAGTGTCTTGCCCAAGGACACAATGACCGAGACGGACGGGGTTGGGGTTTGAACCTCCGGTTACAGCACAAGCTCGTTTATTTACATAAAATGGCAAAATGTAGGTAGGAAGCAGATTAAATGTGTCAGACCTGCGTTATTTTAATGAGAAACAAAGAGATGACGACTTGATCAGTGAACCATGTAGAATCAATGTGAAAAGTCTTGCTTTGTTTAGTGCATGGTTCATTTACCTTTACCATCCTAAAATCCATTTTTGGCATCAGTCCTGCTAATAATTAACTGTTCAAAGCTACATCTCTTATGAAAAAGTCACATGGGCTTGAACATGTTCTTCACATGGGATCACATGTTATGCCATGCAGTACATGGTAAACCATATGTGTAGCATACATGGACTTCACATGTATGGTTTTACATGGGTTTCACATATTATCACATGGGCTTAACATGTAATTCCACATAGGTTTCACACATTTTGTTCACATGTAGGTTTCATGTGGAAAATAACATGTTTCACATGTTATCCCATGGGCTTCACATGTGAACATTCATTGGTTTTACAGTTTATTACCATGAAAATGTTCAGAATTCACAAACGAAATGTGTGCAAAGCACAGGTGGTCACATGTTTTTCACACATATCACCTGTTTTTAATATGTTTTCACATGTGAATTTCACATGGGTCAAAGATTTTTCACACGTCATCAAATGTGATTTTACCCATGTGAAACCATGTGGGGTTTTTTCCGTATGGGATATGTTAGATCCCCTTTTGAGAAAGGAGAACTTTAATTAGTGATAAATATCTAACATTGGAATCGTCGCCATTTAAAAAGAACCACAATTGTATCCCTTTTTTTAGGTTTTAAAATAAATAAAATAAACTTTTACAAAGAGATGATTGATACATTGTGTTCAATAGGATGTTGAAATATGTGGAAAATTATGTGAAACAAGCACAAAGTGTCCAACCCAGAGACAAGAAAAGTAGGTCTGAACAATAATACTGGTAGGCTACCGTTAGTTTCATTAAATTTAAAGCAATTATTCCATGGAAAAACTACTAGCCCTGGAGCCACCGATTGCACACTAACATGTTCAGTTCTCCCATTTATTCCTCCCGACTCAAGTCTATGATGTTAGTTTTACTACAAATGTTGAACTTGATGCAGCTGAAATATTTTTTTCAGTATTTAGCTATTTGTAAAAGAAAACGTATATTTAAAATGTGAATACTTCTTAAATGCAGGTTTTCTTTATATTTCATTTTGTGGATTAAAAACTGCTACTGAGGAAAGTGAAGATTTTTTTTTTGTATAGGTGATGAACTAGCACTGGTTCTCAGGTGGGCAAACTTCCCAAATGAAAAAAAAGGACATCACAGCAAAACACTTTAACTCTATAGTTTCATTAGACCATTTACCTCGGAACTCGGAGCTGGCTTTGATGTCACACCAGAGTAAACAGCGTTCCAGTTAACATAGTCAGATAAATCAGGATTCCAACATGGCAACGCCCAACTGGCCTTTGTTCACAGTACTTCTTAAAAACATTGTTTTAAACGGTACATTACATATGCAAACACCACTTTTATTTTGTTAAGTTTACAGATGCAGGCTCTACATGTAGATGAATGAAGATTTCATCATTGCTGAGAGGCCTTTTAGTCCATGTCGGCACAGGACTCACATCACTATGGATAATGAGTGTTTGGATCTTTTACCTGCTTCAATATCCATGCTCTCATGTCTTTAACCTTTCTTTGGGTTGATGCACCAAAATGAATCCATCTCGTTCATCAACAGATTGATGACCGGACATAGAATGGAGTTTTTGAACAGGTGTATAATTTAACAAATGAAAGTGCCATTTTCTGCCCCCAGAATTCTCTTCCTAATGTTTTGGTTGATTTCTTTAGACTTTTCTATATTGTCATTCAAGGAAGCATTGTTGCCTTGGAATAGTCACTAGTTTTACAAGTCACTCCCTGGGTAAATTGAAGCGACAAGTGGTGAATAAAAATAACCACATCGTCTCTTTGCAGAGACGTGCTATAATGTTCCAGTTAGCTTAGAATCTGTAACTGATGCAAATGTCTTTTTGAACTAAAAGCAGAAGTTAGTTTTTTTTAAGAACTGTGAGTGACAGGCTTGCCTCAGTCGATGTAACCACTTCTTCTATATGATGCTCTGTTTTTCAAGTTTATTCGAACTTCAGTTTGAGAGTGAAGTCCTTATAAAAAGTAAGACGAGAGATGGCAGAGGGGTATGTTTAGTATGCTTCAGTGGTGTTCAGGAATACGAAACAACCACAATCAAAAAGTAAGTTTTTTATATATATATATATATATATATATTTTCTTTTTTTACTAATTGATGCATTAGTAAAAAAAAAATATATAGAGGAAAAAAAACTTATTTAACTTATTCTGTTGGCTTTTTTTAATTTATGCAGTAAATTTTTATTATAATGTGGATAGACGTTCCTGATATCTTCCTCTGAAAAGTGTTAGTTGGCAGGGTAATAGAAAGGAAGGAGAAGGTTTGCTAAGAGTAATCTGTTATTGTTAGTCATGTTGAAATCATCTGATAGCCTATATTCTACAAAACAATTGTACAAAACAACAACAACAAAAATCTTGTGTAATCAGTGTATCAAATCAAATCAAATCAAACTTTATTTATGAAGCGCTTTTCATACAAGAAGTTGCATCACAAAGTGCTTTACAGATCAAAATGACCCCACATAAAACCACCTTCCCTTCCCTCCCCCATAGATTTAAAAGCATGGTCACAGTTATACCCCCCTCCCCCCAACCCATCTCCCATGCACACACACTGTTAAAAGAAAAAGTAAAAAAGGACATTGGGCCGAGTGCAGATGAACCATGCAAGGAAACGCCATCAGAGGAGCCATCTGCCCCGGCAGCAGTAGATTAACAGCAGCAGCGGAGGCACTGACACAGGGCACCCAGTGGAGGCAAGGCCAAGACCCCCACCTCCACCCAAGCTCCACCTGGAGAGCACCCAGGTAGCTACAGCCGACCACCGCTCCCGGGGCAGAGGGCTCCCACAGAGGAAACACTGGAACGGGGATTAAGATAAATTAAAGTATAAAAAGAAACGGTAAATTAATGTGCTAAGATTGAAAAGTAAAACTGTTAAAAATATAATCATATAAAACATCCAAAGCAATTAAACAAACAGTGATAAATAATAATCAGTTAAAAGCTAAGCTAAAAAGGTGAGTCTTGAACCTGCTCTTGAAAACATGAAAGTTCTCTGCAGCCCTGAGGTCCTCTGGCAGCCTGTTCCAGAGGTGAGGGCCATAAAACTGGAAAGACGCCTCGCCATGCTTGTGTGTCCTGACTTTTGGGGTGACAAGGAGACGGCTGCCAGAGGAGCGCAGAGACCGCGAAGGTTTATATGGTAAAAGCAGTTCAGAGAGATAAGAAGGCCCAAGACCATTAAGACACTTAAAAACCATTAAAAGAACCTTAAAGTCGATCCTGAAATGTACGGGGAGCCAATGCAATGATTTTAAGACCGGTGTAATGTGTTCCTGCCTCCTGGTCTTCGTCAGGACACGTGCTGCTGAATTTTGTAGGAGTTGTAAACCTGATATACTCTTTTTGGGAAGACCAGAAAGCAGGGCATTACAGTAATCAATTCTACTGGAGATAAAAGCATGCATCAGTGTCTCCGTATTGGCCCGAGACAGAATGGGGCGGACTCTGGCGATGTTCTTTAGTTGATGAAAACCTATTTTAGTGATATTTTTTATGTGAGGAATAAAAGTCAGCTCAGAGTCAAAAATCACGCCCAGGTTCTTCACTTGTAAAGAGGGATTAAAAGACAGTGATTGTAGTTTTGGTAAAAGTTTCTCTCTCTGAGCCTCAGGACCGATGACTAAAACTTCAGTTTTGTCCTGGTTGAGCTGGAGAAAGTTTTCTGCCATCCAGGATTTAATGTCTAAAATGCAGTTAAAAAGTGCATCCATTGGCCGTGTGTCATCGGGAGACATGGAGATGTATAACTGTGTATCATCAGCATAACTGTGAAAGTTAACTCCATGTCTCCTGATGACGCTGCCAAGAGGGAGCATATAAAGGTTAAAAAGCACTGGGCCTAAAATTGAACCCTGGGGCACACCACATGTAATCCTGTGGACCCTAGAAGAGCAGGTATCTAAACTTACCATAATGTGAGATAGGATGTGAACCATTTGTGAACAGCACCAGAGAGGCCAATCTGTTTTAAGCGGGTAAAAAAGAATAGTGTGGTCTACTGTATCGAAGGCAGCGCTTAGATCCAGTAGAACCAACACTGTCACCTTCTGAGCGTCATAATTTATTCTAAAATCATTTAAAATCTTCAGAAGGGCCGTCTCTGTGCTTTGTTTCACCCTAAAACCAGACTGAAATTTCTCCAGGACATTGTGCTCATTAATAAAATCATTAAGTTGAATTAAAACTAGCTTTTCTAAAACCTTGCTTAAAAATGGTAAGTTAGATACTGGTCTAAAATTATTAAAATCATTAAAATCTAAATTGCTCTTCTTCAGCAGGGGCTTCACTACCGCCCCTTTAAAGGCGGCAGGAAAGACCCCCGTCTGAAGGGAGCAATTCATCACGGTTAAAATCTCATCCCTAAAAGATTCATAAAATGGCTTAAAAAATGAAGTGGGAATCGGGTCCAAAACACAAGTGGTGGGCCTCACTGAGGAGAAAACTTTATCAAGAGTCCCAGCTTCTACCAGGACAAAACTGTCCAGCGTTTCCTCTGGTAGAGACACACATTCAGATTTGTCTAAAACCATGTTACACTGAGAAGATAAAATATTACATCAGATGGTGTCTACCTTCCCTCTGAAGTGGTCTGCGAACTCCTCACAAAGATTGTTTGAGGGGGTTTTCTGAAATGCATTAGTAGCTCTGTTAAAAAGTTTATCAATGGTGGAAAAAAGGATTTTAGGATTATTTTTATTGTCTGATATGATTTTTGCAAAGTAAGCATTTCTTGAATTTCTTACAGCATTATTATAGGATTTGAGAAGTTCTGTGTATAATTGATGGTTTATCGTGGTTTTATTTTTTTTCTCCATTTTCTCTCTGCCGCCCTGCAGTCCCTCTTTAGTTTTTTAAGATTGTTATTTCTCCATGGCGCTGCAAGTTTTGAATGTGAGCGTTTCACTCTAAGTGGAGCCAGCAGGTCAAGAGCGGACTGAAGTCTTCTGTTAAAATCACTGACGATAAAATCACAGGGGGCAGGTAAGAGAGTAGGAGGAAACTTTTGGAAAACTTCTAGAAAACCTGCAGCCACTTCAGGGGTTAGATGGCGCTTCCTGACAGTTCTCACAGAGGTCTCCTGCTGGATAAAACTGGTGATGTTAAAAAACACGCAGTAATGGTCAGAGACAGCCAAGTCAACAACACAGGACACACGGGTGGACAGGCCATGCGTGATGACCAAGTCCAGGGTGTGTCCTCTGTTGTGAGTTGGCTGCATGACATGCTGACTAAAATCCATATAATTCAAAATATTTAAAAATTCTGTTGATAAAGGGTCTAAAAGGTTATCCATGTGTAGATTAAAATCACCAGCTAAAATTATCCTTTCAAAGGAGTTGTACAAAATTGATAAAAACTCTGAAAATTCTTGAATAAAAAGTGCACTCTTTTTAGGAGGCCTGTAAACTGTGACACATAAAATCTGAGGAGTGCTAAAAACAGTTGCATTATATTCAAAAGTACTAAAATTATCAAATAAAACAGGTTTGGCAGAAAGCGTTGATGAACTAATAAAAGCAGTTCCGCCTCCCCTTTTGCAACTCCTCGTGGAATAAGTGAAGTTAAAATTTGGTGGGGAGGCCTCTGTAAGAACAACAGGGGCATCTGTACTCAGCCATGTTTCTGTTAAAAATAAACAATGTATATTATGATCTAAAATTAGGTCATTTATTATAAAAGTTTGATTCAGCAGAGAGCGGACATTTAAAAGTGCCATATTAATAGTGGTTGGAGATGGAGTGACTGTATGATCTACTGGGTGTAGGACTTTTGGTAACTGTTTGAGATTATTAGAGTTGCGTTTGCTACGTTTTTTATTATTTGTCCGCTCTCTGCTGATAATAACGGGTATAGATGATTTAGGGCAAGGTCCAAGTCCGATATGTGAATTACTGTTAAAATCAGAACTGAGTTCATAGGAGCAGGGACCAGCTACACATCAGGATGTGGCAGAAGGGGCATGGAGGGCAGGTGCAGCTGGGGCTGGTGTGGTAGACAGGGGGGGGGGGCGAGGGAATGCCAGGCTCATTGACAGCATGCGGGCACCCTGTCTATTAAGATGTAGTCCATCTGGACCAAACAATTGACTCTTGCCCCAGAAAATGTTAAAATTGTCCATAAAACCAATATTGTGCATCACGGTGGCAGAGGAAAGCCAGATGTTAAGAGATAAAAGTCTGCTAAAACGACCAATACCTCTGCCAACAGTGGGGGTGGGGCCAGAAATAAAAACAGACACGTGTGTATTTTAAAAGATTAAACAAATGAATAAAATCCAGCATCAGGAGCTCAGATTGCTGTTTACGAATGTCGTTGGTTCCAGCGTGAATAATAACTCTACTCACAGATGGGTGATGTTGGATATGGTCCAGGATCTGTTCAGTAATATCCTTTACGGTGGCTCCAGGAAAACACAGTGTGACCGCTCCTCTCATCCTTACATTCCTGATAATAGAGTCTCCAATGATGAGCGTGGTGGGCGGCTGGTCAACAAGTTGATGCTGGGCAGAGGATCTTTCACCGTCCAGGACCTTCTGGATGTTGGGCGGATTAGCTTCCCCAGGACTGCAGCGATGTGTAGTCGGCGCCGAGGGCTCGTTCCGTGGGTTCGGGGTGTAGTGGAGCACGCCTCGGCGAGTCCTGGGTTTAGCGCGACGTGGAGGGCTGCGGGAGTCCGGCTGCTGCTCCGGCTGCTGGGAGGGGATGGGCGGCAGTCCTGCAGAGCTGCGGTGTTTCAGGGCGTCCGGAGGGACAGTCAGAGGAGGAAAGTCGTGCTCCAGGGCACCGAAGCGGTTTGACAATGGGAGGCCGGGTGAAGGAGAGCGGTGGCGGCTGCTCCGGGCCCCCCCCACCGCGGCCGGTTCCGACCATGGACCAGACACCCTGGAGCACCGGTGTTGAGCTGATGGGGGCTTTTGGCTTTGCCCCCAGATGGAACCAGCAGTCCTCCTCTGCAGTTGTTGTTGCTCCTCCGGCGTTCGGCAGTCCGAGTCCAGCGATGGATTCCCCCTCCGCAGCTTCACCGGGCTGGCAGGGAATTGTGTCCGCCAGCTGAGCACTGTTGGCGGCGGCGAAAGTCCGGCCGAAGATGATGTCCACGTCGCGCTCGTGGTCCTGGATTTGATGGAGCGTGGAGATCCTCTGCTCCAACTCCAGAACTTTTTGTGTTAATTTAAAACAGCCATCACATCCGGGGGTGCAGGTGAGTGAAGGCATGACGAGATAAAAAGTAGTCCGTGCTCGGATAAAAAATGCCCCCGATAAAAACAAGTTGCTAAAAGTCAGTGGTGTTAAAATCGGTTAAAAACAGTCATCAAAACGATTTAAAACCAGTTAAAACCGTGTTTGTTAGGGAGCCGAAGTTTGGCAAGTCTCTCTGTAGAAGGACGCCGACGTGTAGTGTTTAAATGTCTTGTGCCAGTAGGGCACATGCAAAAGCATGCACAAGCAAACATTCATTTTTTGTTGAGCAATGTTTATACCATGATCTTTGCAGAGATGTGTCTATAATAGTCCAGTTATATTATAATCTGTAACTGATGAACAAATGTCTTTTTGAATTTATAGCAGAAGTTTTTTTTTTGTTTTTTTTTTGGCAAATGGTGAGTGACAGGATTTCCTCAGTGGATATAACCATTTGATAACTGTGATGCTCTGTTGGTCAAGTTTACTCGAACTTCAATTTAAGAGGGAAGTCATTTTTAAACCACTTCTTTATGATGCTCTGTTGCTCAAGTTTTAGTTTGAGAGTGAAGTCATTTTTAAAAGTAAGACGAGAGATGGCAGAGGGGTATGTTTAGTATGCTTCAGTGTTCAGGAATACGAAACAACCACAGTCAAAAAGTAAGTTTAAAAAAAAAAAAATATATATATATATATATACATACATATACATACACACACATACATATACATATACATACACACACACACACACACACACACACACACACACACACATATATATATATTTATATATATATATATATATATATATATTTCTACTCATGCATCAGAGAGGAAAACAACGTATTTAACTAATTCTGTTGGCTTTTTTTAATTTATGCAGTAAATAGTTATTATAATGTGGATAGACGTTCCTGATATCTTCCTCTAAAATCTTCAGTATTAGTTGGCAGGGTAATAGAAAGGAAGGGGTAGGTCCCTGCAAACACCACATTTGCAAAAAGTGAACCGCGTAACCAATAGTCTATTAGCACTTTCTTAAATACTGAAATTGTTGAAGTAATCCACAAAGAACCACAGGTATGTATGGTATGTTTATTGCAAAAAAAAATAAAAATCTTTTAAAATGTGAAAAATACTCAATTTTATGTAATTAATCCTCTCTACAAACTTTAATAACCGTGTATTCTCTTTATAAACAATCTAGGGGAAAAAAAAATTACAAATGTGGACCATAAACAGCAAAGAGAGAATCATTCAGGATATGACAATCCTAACCCCTGCTTTCCAACAAAGGCGTAATGCAAGGTTTTACTCGCGAGTTCAACGGTGTGTCCTCATAACAGGGAGCGTTTTAGAAGCGTATCATTTGTTGCGTTCCACCCTGCTGGTCCCGGGAGATCACGAAATCACAGGAGAAGTGTAATATGCGGGGGGGGGTGTAATTATATGTTGGTAAGTAGCATAAACTCAACATCCAGGGTAGTCCTGGTGTCACAAGTAGTCACGTTTTTGTTTTTTTCCTAGTCAAGCAAACGGAAATCTCCACGTATCTTTTACTTTGAAAATATCTGGATTATTTTCACTACTTCCGTGCCGGATTTTCTGTCTGGCCCAAACCTGAGATTGACGCATTTTAGAAGCGTAGAGCGTAAAAAATAGACCAGCCGCGTTATGAAGAGTGGATTGTGCCACGGATAGGCTAAACTCTGGCAAGCCGATTGAACATTTTATAGGTAGACTGGCTATGTATTCAAGATATCTACAAATCAATTCTTCTTAGTAAGAATTAACATTCAAGATATCCATAAATCAATTTATCCTAGTACAAATGAACATTTCGCCGATCTAAAATGTAATTCTTCCTAGGACAAATGACGTCACTTTTCCCATTCATGTGTATGGGGTTTACAGCTGCTCTTATCCACAAATACATTCTTCCTATCTAGAATTAACATTGTGGATAGGAGGAATTAAATTCTTACTAGGAGAAATTCTAATTTCAGATAGCAAGATTTCAGACTTTTCAGCCAGCTGTAGTACTTCCGGAGCAAAGTAACGTTAGCATGAGCTTTTGAGTTTTTTACCCGATTGCTGCAGGACCTCCCGCGGGTAACTGAGCAACGTACACCGGATTACCCAGACCACATCTAAGACGCCAGCATCATAAAAAGACAAAAGTTTTATTTTATGTGTCCAGCTACATAATCAAACTACGAAGGTAAGTCAAGCTTCTGCTTTGAGCTGCTGAATGTTGATACATGCTAGCGCTTTAATCAGCAAAGTTACCTCTGTGAGGAAGCAACCTTAACAGTGATAGGTTCACATTACAAGTCTTTTGTGTTTCTGAAATAAAATAGCCTAACTTCTGTGTTAATCTCAGTTTTAAACAGGAGAGTAAGGAGAGGTCAGGGTTCGGTCCGAGTGCTTCAGGTCCATGAGGAAAAGCCAGAAGTCATCCTGCAGGTGGTAAAGAGTCCTGAAGCAAGCCCCAAAAATACATCAGTAGGTCATATGATGGAAACCTAAAAAATGGAACATAGATTTAATAACACTAATAAATGTTCATAATTAACTAGACAACACATTAAACAAAACTTCAAATAAATGTATGTGCAAAAAATAAAAGATTAAGGAGTTTTGGTACTAAAATAGAGGACAAACTTGCTTATGTATCGCACATGTGTACCATTCAAATAGCATTTCAGATAATGCGTTTTAATCGGAATTATGTTACATGCAGTATTTCCTTCCATACTTGCTACTATTACACGCCAATAGTTATTTTAATAGAATACAAATACTTTTCTGTCTCTCCCGCTCTCACACACACGCCTGTGCACACGTTAACATAAGTGTCTAGACCTACCTTGTGAAGATAAAAACAGGAGCAGCTCCCTTTTTAACAGCCGCCGATCTGTTTGCACGATTTATGTTTGATGGTTCACGGATATCAGAGCCGACTACACCCGGGTATGAGGCGTTACAGTGACAATTCACCTCACTGTTAGGAAAAGTAAAAAAAAAAAAAAAAAGTACACTTTTTGCAAATGTGGTGTTTGCAGGGACCTACCCCTTCCTTTCTATTACCCTGCCAACTAATACTGAAGATTTTAGAGGAAGATATCAGGAACGTCTATCCACATTATAATAACTATTTACTGCATAAATTTAAAAAAGCCAACAGAATTAGTTAAATAAGCTGTTTTCCTCTCTGATGCATGAGTAGAAATATATATATATAGACCTATATATGTGTCTATGTGTCTTGACCGCGAAGCGATCAATACGTTATTTTGGCGGTGAAATGAGCACAACTCAGTTTTGTGAAATAAAATCATGAAGCCCTGTTTGCCCATAGCTTTTACTAAAACTATGTGAAGTTTGAATAAATCGACACGTAAAGTAAATAAGAAATGTGATCATTTCAACCCATGTTCGACCAAGCAGCCTTATCTTAAATGCACAACATCTCAACCTGTTCAGTTTGTAGCTTCCCATCGTGGTTAACTAGCTACTTTGCTAATTAAGGAGCTCAGCTGCAGGAGCTTCATCTACAAAATAATGTACAGAAATATTATTTTACTTACCGAAAAACTTACTTCTTGGACGGTCTGTTAGTGCAAGCAGTACCACAGCAAGCCATTTTTGTCCAATAAGTGCACGATTTATGTTTAAACATTAATAAAGTGAAAGGAAAGAGAAAGGAAACGGCCAAAGTATTAACATGAGTCCCAGGCTGAAGGCCTTCCCCGGAGCAAGCAGGGGGGTAAGCAGTCTATGGCGGCAAGCTGCTAGCCACCGTTAGCCACCAGCCTTAGTGCTGACGGCTCATCCGAGACCTGTCAATCAAAAGGACACGCCCCTAATTATTCATAATTTCAAGATTAAATTATGTCTTAACGGATCAGTTGGAAAAAAAATCACCCCCCTCAGAGTTGTCATGACGATAAACCTGACCTAATAAACCTAAAATGGTTTTTTAAACCAGGCTGTTAACAGGTTTATTTCTGCTGTGAAGTTGCCCTTTTTAACATGGGAGTCAATGGGAAATTGCTCCTTTCTGGAGCCAGCCCCCAGCGGATGAGGGGTGAACTGCAATTTTTGTTACTTTCGGGATGGCCTCAATTTTGAGCGGCGGAGTTTGCCCACACAGGGCTGTACCAAGATGGTGGCGGAGTAGACAGCCGCGTTTTTGAGAGCTCTCGGCAAAACCGCAGAATTCCATGATTTAAACTTATTTTACACCAACCAAAGTGAAACGATGAATATACAGCAGATACTTAAACCAGCAAAACTGCAGCCGAATCCTAAATCCTAAAATATTAGAAAAGCCAATAGACGATGCCGGTGAACACGACTACTGTGCAATGGATGTAAATCTGCAATCCAAACGTGACCGCGGACCAGACTCGACCCCGCCAACTCCAAGTAAGCCTTCAGGCACCTCAGTGGGAAATCCGTGGGAAGGAAAAAGTGTGGCAGAAAACGCTGCACAACGAGAAGAGGTGACCGGACCCTGAGGAAGATTGTGGAGAAGGACCAATTCCAGACCTTGGGGGACCTGCGGAAGCAGTGGACTGAGTCTGGAGTAGAAACATCCAGAGCCACCGTGCACAGGCGTGTGCAGGAAATGGGCTACAGGTGCCGCATTCCCCAGGTCAAGCCACTTTTGAACCAGAAACAGCGGCAGAAGCGCCTGACCTGGGCTACAGAGAAGCAGCACTGGACTGTTGCTCAGTGGTCCAAAGTGATTTTTTCGGATGAAAGCAAATTTTGCATGTTATTCGGAAATCAAGGTGCCAGAGTCTGGAGGAAGACTGGGGAGAAGGAAATGCCAAAATGCCTGAAGTCCAGTGTCAAGTACCCACAGTCAGTGATGGTCTGGGGTGCAATGTCAGCTGCTGGTGTTGGTCCACTGTGTTTTATCAAGGGCAAGGTCAATGCAGCTAGCTATCAGGAGATTTTGGAGCACTTCATGCTTCCATCTGCTGAAAAGCTTTATGGAGATGAAGATTTCATTTTTCAGCACGACCTGGCACCTGCTCACAGTGCCAAAACCACTGGTAAATGGTTTACTGACCATGGTATTACTGTGCTCAATTGGCCTGCCAACTCTCCTGACCTGAACCCCATAGAGAATCTGTGGGATATTGTGAAGAGGAAGTTGAGAGATGCAAGACCCAACACTCTGGATGAGCTTAAGGCCACTATCGAAGCGTCCTGGGCCTCCATAACACCTCAGCAGTGCCACAGGCTGATTGCCTCCATGCCACGCCGCATTGAAGCAGTCATTTCTGCAAAAGGATTCCCGACCAAGTATTGAGTGCATAACTGAACATAATTATTTGAAGGTTGACTTTTTTTGTATTAAAAACACTTTTCTTTTATTGGTTGGATGAAATATGCTAATTTTTTGAGATAGGAATTTTGGGTTTTCATGAGCTGTATGCCAAAATCATCAGTTTTAAAACAATAAAAGACCTGAAATATTTCAGTTGGTGTACAATGAATCTAAAATATATGAAAGTTTAACTTCTATCACTACATTATGGAAAAGAATGAACTTTATCACAATATGCAAATTTTTTTAGAAGGACCTGTATTGCAGTAGTACTTACTGAAATTAAAAATGATAACACAATTATTGGTCATATTAATAAATGGGAATTAATCAAATTTAGAATTCGAGAAATCAGCATTCAGTTTAGTAAAATACTAGCCAGAAAAAATAATGAAGTGGAAAGCAAATTATTACAAGAAATATATACATGCTGTAGCAATACTAATCTAAATTCTGAAGGAAAAAGCAGGCTAGTTGAATTACAGAACAAGTTAGATCAACATGATCTTGATAAAACACAGGGTGCTTTTGTGAGATCGCGAGCAAGGTGGATCGAATCAGGTGAAAAAAACTCCTCGTATTTTTTCAATCTGGAAAAAAGCCAACAACAAAAAAATTCCATCTGTTGTCTTTTAGTAAATGGAGAAGAAAAGAAGGATTCTAAAATCATACAGAAGGAAGTCGTCATGTTTTATTCTAAATTATACTCTTCTCAATTCTCAAAAGATGACTGTAATTATCTATTTAAAAATATTCATCAACTAATCCCACAGATGGATTTATCTTTAAAGAATTCTGTGATTCTGAACTTAGAATTGATGAACTGGATGCAGTTTTTAAGAAAATAGCCTCAAATAAATCCCCGGGCTCAGATGGCCTTACAGTTAATTTTTAGAAACATTTTTGGGAAGACTTGAGAATCATATTATTTGAAGCACTAAAAGAATGTATAGTTAAACAGGAATTGATGACCAGCATGAAACAGGGAGTAATTACTTTGATTCCAAAGCCCGGGAAAGACAAAAGGCAATTAGACAATTTAAGACCTATTACACTATTAAACACAGAATATAAAATGTTTTCAGGATCCATTGTACCTTAAAAAAAGGGATAGCAAGCATAATAAGTGAGACACAGTCAGGCTTTAAAAAAGGAAGATCCATTCATAATAACATCAGACTTGTTATAGATTTATTAGACTATAGTGATTTAATTGATGATAATGGATTCATACTCTTCCTTGATTTTTATAAGGCCTTTGACTCTGTTGAGCATGAATTTATCATGCAAACACTTCATTATTTTGGTTTTGGTGATCAATTTAAAAATATTATACATATGCTCTACTCTGATATAAATAGCTGTGTGTCTTTGGGACATGGGACTTGTAAAAGATTTGATATTAGGAGAGGAATAAGACAAGGATGTGGAAGCTCCCCCTTGTTGTTTATAATGGTTGCAGAAATTTTGTCTATTTTGATTAAGAATAGCTTGATAGAGGGTCTAGATTTAATGGGCAATCAATTAATTATAAGTCAGTTAGCTGACGATACAACTCTATTTCTTAAGAATGAACTCCAAATTCCAATTGCACTGCAAGCTATTAATATTTTCTCAAGAGCCTCTGGACTTCAGTTAAATTTAAATAAATGTGAATTATTGCCATTAAAAGACCAATCCATGCAATCATTATACAATATAAAGGTTAAAAAAGAAGTCAAATACTTGGGTATTGTGGAGACTAAAGACAAAATAATTTCTGAAAATAGAAACATAAAAGACAATATCGTAAATTGCAAATCATTCCTAAATAGATGGCTACGAAGAGATCTCTCCATATTTGGCAGAATATTGTTAACTAAAATGGACAGTTTATCTAGATTAATATATCCAGCTTACTCCCTTCCAATAGCTTCTCAAATAGTCAAAACTATCAACAAACTAAATTTTGATTTCATATGGCGAAATAAATATCATTATATAGCCAAACAGGATTTAATTAGAACCTATGAGGATGGAGGTGGTAATGCAATAGATTTTGATTGTATGAATGGTATGCTGAAAATTAGATGGTTGAAAAATTATGTTCAAAATCCAAACTCTTTGTGGTCCTACATTCCCAATCTGATTTTTGAAAAAGTAGGAGGAATACGTTTTTTTCTAAAGTGCGATTTTGATCTTAAAAAACTTCCTATAAAACTTTCGGACTTCCATCAACAGGTCCTTCTATATTGGAAACTTATCTTCAAGCACAATTTCACACCACATAATACACCAGTGTGGAACAATAGATATATATTGGTTAATAGAAAATCTGTTTTTATCTCTGAATGGTTCTTAAAAGGTGTCTGGGCTATTGCCCACTTCATGGATGAGGAAGGAAATGTTTTACAACATGTTGATTTCTGTGACAAATATCAAATTAGATGCACCCAAAAGAAATATAATCAGATTGTGAAAGTTCTCCCGCTATCCCTTGTTACTATGATTAAGTAAGATATAATATATACAAAAGTGACCCCTACCTTAAGACAGCTTTACATCAATGGTATTGACTTTCAAAATTACAAATGTAACAACAAATTTATGAGAAACAGTTTACTTAATTGTCAAATGAGTTCACTCAAAAGAGACTATATTCTCAAAGATTTTGGAAAGGAGATAATAAAAAAGATTAGATGTATATACTTAAAATACCCAGTCCCACCAAAAACGAAAGAAATTCATTTTAAAATTAGCAATAAGATTTATTCAACAAATGAATTCTTGAAACAGAGATTTTAATTGGATGTAGACAACTGTAGCTTCTGTGAAAGTGAACCTGAAGATTTGGACCACCTTTTTAGTCTTTGTGATGTTGTACAGAGGTTTTGGCTGGACTTTCAACAATGGCTTGTCTCCAAAGGAATTCAAATGATTAATCTAACAATTAATGACATTAAATTTGGAATTCATCGTAATAATTGCAATGATTTTGGAATTAACAATTTAATTTTACTAGCTAAACATTACATTCATAAATGTAGTTTTTTCAAGACCAAACCAAATATCACTCATTGGAGGAATGAGTTGAAACTGCATTATAAATCTTTATTATTGATTAACTCTAAGAATGCAGAGACATTGGCTTCCTTTATAGACAATCTTATATGACTACCCTTTTGCTTAAATGTGTTATTTTATATAAGTTTTTTTAATTTTAATGCCCCATGTTCCTTTGCTCCTTGTGTAGTCCTTTTGTGAGATTTATACTGTACCTAATTTTGTTTGTATTTGATGATTTAATAATAAAATAAATAAATAAAAACTTGACCGGGCGCTGCCATAGTAAAAAACAAAAAACAAAAAAAGTTTGCCCATACAGTCTATGGTCTCACCTGACGTCGCCTCATGAACGTGTCTCACCTGACGCCGCCGCCTCTTCTTTTTGTTTTATTGGCAGGTTGCAACTAGCGTCAGGTCTATTTCCGCCACCCACTGTGTAGGAGTGTGGGTCGTAGCGGGACAATATATGTAGTTAAAAAAAAACTAAAAAACACTAGCCTACATTCTTCTTATTAATCCACTTCCTCTTAAGGATTCCAAACCTAACCAATAAATAAATTTTCCCCCACTCAATAAATTATTTAAACTCAATACCCCATTTTTTTACTTTTAACTTTTCTTATAACATCTTCCTGTTTTCTATATACCTTGTGCAAACACATATTACATGATCCGCCGTTTCCCTGTCCTCTCCAAAATCACATCAACCTGTAGGATGTTTTTATGCCGCCTCAAGAACGTGTGTCAATGTTCAACCTGTTGGAGTTATTTTTTTCTCCTAGTAGGCTATTCTACAATTACAGAGGAGTTTAACATTCAGTTTGAAATTGTATTGACATTTAGATATCCAAAATTAGACTTTTTGAAATAACTGTAGGCAAAAGGGGTTTTAATCTGTAGCCTCTGTGTTAAAGAACCGTTATGATTTAACAACTCCACCATTAACACTGTTTTAAATGATTAACATTTAATCTGATTTTGATTTAAAAAATACTGTTGATACTCTTAAACATGGACTTATGACTTTATCTTAGTCGACAGAGGACGGTTTACTGTCAGGCAATTTATTACCCTTCTTAAACTCACAAATTACTGTGGATATTCTTATTGAATAGCCTTGTCTGCACAGTGCTTACCATTGACTTGTGTTGGCAGTGTCCAATTGAAAATTGCAAACAGGGGTTTAGAATGCAAGTCAGCTTTGTTTCATTGCATCCCAATTCACATTAACCAAAAAACAATTTGTATAGCTCTTTCCGTCAACCTTCTGTTGTCCAAAGTGCTTTATAAACATAAACCATCACAAGAGCTAATCACACTCAAGCAGTTACAGTAAAATACGGGAAAATGGATAAGTAATAAAAATAAAACATTAAAAAGATAAATTATTACCAGAATAAAATAAAATGTGTCACTGCATTGTGTCATTATAAGCCATCCTGAATACATGGGTTTTAAATTTAGCTTTAAAAAGCTGCAGATCCGAGAAGAGACGCAGATCAGGTGCCAACTTATTCCATAGGTTCAGAGCAGCAACTGAGAAAGCTCGGTCACTCCAATGTTTACATCTAGATGTGGGTACATTGAGTAGAAGCTGGTGGGATGATCTTAAACAGGGGTGTCAAAATCAAATAGACAGGGGGCCAAATTAAAAAATTACCAACAAGCCGAGGGCCGGACTGATCGAATGTTCTTTGAAAAAAAATACAATGATCACTCATAGTCGAGTGAACCAAATTGAACGTACTGAAACCCTAACATATATAATACTATATGATTGGATCGGACAAATAAAGCAATATTTTGTTATGGCTCTGTCAGTAATTTTTAATTTTCAACAGGCACAAAAGACAAATTTTATAAAATCCTTGCAACATGCACATTAAATGAATGAAGCGGTATTATTCAAAGCACCATCAGTCTATTTTCTCAGGGAAATGAAAAGTCAAAAGTAGGCTAAATTTACTTTTTATCAGTCACTCAACTGAAATATTTTTAAAATACAACTGGATTGAAACAAAATAAAGTGCAAAAATCCACTAATAAGAGAAAAACAACACTTTCTTCAAAGAAAAGTCACATGTGCAATGAAAACAAATATTTAACTTAAACTTTTCAACTTTAACTGAGTTTTTAACTTTACCTGAGTAAAAACAAAATAAACTGCAAAAATCCACTAAGAGAAAAACAACACTTTCTTCTAAGAAAAGTCACATGTGCAATGAAAACAAATATTTAACTTAAACTTTTCAACTTTAACTGAGTTTTTAACTTTACCTGAGTAAAAACAAAATAAACTGCAAAAATCCACTAAGAGAAAAACAACACTTTCTTCTAAGAAAAGTCACATGTGCAATGAAAACAAATATTTAACTTAAACTTTTTTTATTTTAACTGAGTAAAAAATCTAAATATGTTATTGCACAGTAATGTTCACTTGTTTGAGGCTGAGGCTGATACTTGGTGGTGTCTCATCTTTTGTACAAGTTCATCAAAGTTCGGGGTCAGGCTCTGAGCTGAGGATATCCTCAGGATCGAGTGAAGGTGTTCAGCTGTAAGTCGACTTCTGTGTGATGTTTTGTTCAGCTTCATCGAAGAAAACAGTTGTTCACACAGGTATGTGCTGCCAAACATAGACAGTGTTTGAGCAGCTTGAAGGCGCAGCTGGGGCATTGTTTCGGGAAGGAAACAGGAAAACTCCGCAGGACCCACTGCTGCATATTTTGCCTTCAGTGCGTCATTGCATTGGAGCTCAATCAACTCCATTTGGAGGTTTGGTGGTGAGCTTTCCACATCAACTGAAAATGGATTACTGAGCAATTCAAACTTGCTTTTTTGTGCTTCAAAGTCAGTAAATCGGCGTCGGAAGTCAGCGGCAAGTACACTAATTTTATCAGCAAACTGTGCGCTCGGGAACACACTGGTAGAGAGCTTCTCTTTCATGGTCTGACAGGTAGGAAAGTGGCTCAAGTTTTCTTTCCGCATTTGTGCCTCCCACAGAGTTAGTTTGGTTTTAAACGCCTTCACTGTACTGTACATATCAGTGATGACACGACCTCGACCTTGCAGCTGCAGGTTCAATGCATTCAGATGACTCGTGATATCACACAGAAAAGCCATTTCACACAGAAACGCATGATCTCTGAGTTGTGTTGTGTCTTTCCCTTTGCTTTCTAAGAACATACAGATCTCCTCGCGCAGCTCGAAACATCTTTGCAGCACCTTTCCCTGGCTTAGCCATCGCACCTCAGTGTGATAGGGCAAATCACCATGCTCTGTTTCTAACTCGCTCAGAAATACTTTGAACTGGCGGTGATTTAAACCTTTGGCTCTGATAAAGTTAACTGCGCGCGTGATGGTGCTCATTACATGTTCCATTTTCAAGGCTTTACCACACAACGACTCCTGGTGTATGATACAATGATAAGCTGTCAGCTCACCTGTAGCGTTTTCCTCCAGCATCTTCTCCCGTATTCTCGCCACCAGTCCACTCCTGTGTCCACACATTGCAGGTGCTCCATCTGTTGTTAAACCCACAAGTTTGTCCCAAGGCAGCTCCATCTCATTTATGCATCTTGACACCTCTTCATACAGATCATGTCCTGTAGTTGTGCCATTCATAGGACGTAACGCCAAAAACTCTTCTGTCACGCTCAAGCTGGAGTCCACTCCGCGGATGAAAATTGACAACTGGGCAATGTCAGAAATGTCGGTGCTCTCATCCACAGCCAGGGAATATGCGATGAAATCTTTTCCCTTTTTCACAAGTTGCTCTTTTAGATTGATGGACAGCTGGTCTACACGCTCAGCAACTGTATTTCTGCTAAGGCTCACGTTTAAAAAGAGTTGCCTTTTATCTGGGCAAACTGTGTCACAAACTTTAAGCATACAGCCTTTGATAAAATCCCCCTCTGTGAATGGCCGGGCTGATTTAGCGATCTCTTCTGCCACAATAAAACTGGCCTTGACAGCAGCCTCACTTTGTGATTTGGCTTTTCTGAATAGAGCCTGTCGAGATATAAGACCTCGTTTTAATTCTTTCGCCTTCTGTAGCCTTTGTTCCATGTCCATATTCTTGTCTTTGTCCGCATGTTTCGTTTCATGATGCCGTCTCAGGTTATACTCTTTCATTACTGCCACACTTTCTCCACACAGAAGACACACAGGCTTTCCATCTACCTCCGTGAACATGTACTCCGCCTCCCACCTTGTTTGAAACCCCCGGTTCTCAGTGTCCACCTTCCGTTTCGCCATTTTTGATGGGTATCTGAAAGTTGACTCTTGCTGTTATGATAACCACTGCTGATGAATAACGAAATGAGGCGGCCTTGCGCAGCATGCTCCCGCCTCCCGCTCGGCACGCCACCGTTGCATTATGGGAAATGTAGTTTTGGCGCGTGTGAAACACCAGCGGCCTGCGGGCCGGTTCTAATAATAAATTAATATCATCCCGGGGGCCAAATAAATTCCTCCCGCGGGCCGGATCTGGCCCGCGGGCCTTAACTTTGACATATGTGGTTTAGAGGATTGGCTTTTGTGTTTTAGCATTAGAGAAAAACTGTAATTTTAAAGCAATTATTCCATGGAAAAACTACTAGCCCTGGAGCCACCGATTGCACACTAACATGCTCAGTTCTCCCATTTATTCCTCCCGACTCAAGTCTATAATGTTAGTTTTACTCCAAAGGTTGAACTTGGTGCAGCTGAAGTTTTCTTATAGCACAATACTTTTTTCAGTATTTAGCTATTTGTAAAAGAAAACGTACATTTCAAATTTGAAGACTTCTTAAATGGAGGTTTTCTTTATCTTTCCTTTTGTGGATTAAAAACTGCTACTGAGGAAAGTGAAGATTTTTTTCTATTTTTTTCTGAACTTCATTCAGTCTGTACAGGTGATGAACTATGACCATAAATTAGTTCTCTGACCTGAATTTACAACTGGTTCTTTTTAAGGGTTAACTGACACAGTACTGGTTCTCAGGCGGGCAAACTTCCCAAATGTAAAAAAGGACATCACAGCAAAACACTTTAACTCTATAGTTTCATTAGACCATTTACCTCGGAACTCGGAGCTGGCTTTGATGTCACACCAGAGTAAACAGCGTTCCAGTTAACATAGTCAGATAAATCAGGATTCCAACATGGCAACGCCCAACTGGCCTTTGTTCACAGTACTTCTTAAAAACATTGTTTTAAACGGTACATTACATATGCAAACACCACTTTTATTTTGTTAAGTTTACAGATGCAGGCTCTACATGTAGATGAATGAAGATTTCATCATTGCTGAGAGGCCTTTTAGTCCATGTCGGCACAGGACTCACATCACTATGGATAATGAGTGTTTGGATCTGTTACCTGCTTCAATATCCATGCTCTCATGTCTTTTACCTTCCTTTGGGTTGATGCACCAAAATGAATCCATCTCGTTCATCAACAGATTGATGACCGGACATAGAATGGAGTTTTTGAACAGGTGTATAATTTAACAAATGAAAGTGCCATTTTCTGCCCCGAGAATTCTCTCCCTGATGTTTTGGTTGATTTCTTTAGACTTTTCTATACTGTCATTCAAGGAAGCATTGTTGCCTTGGAATAGTCACTAGTTTTACAAGTCACTCCCTGGGTAAATTGAAGGGACAAGTGGTGAATAAAAATAACCTCATCGTCTCTTTGCAGAGACGTGCTATAATGTTCCAGTTAGCTTAGAATCTGTAACTGATGCAAATGTCTTTTTGAACTAAAAGCAGAAGTTTTTTTTTTTTAAGAACTGTGAGTGACAGGCTTGCCTCAGTCGATGTAACCACTTCTTCTATATGATGCTCTGTTTTTCAAGTTTATTCGAACTTCAGTTTGAGAGTGAAGTCCTTATAAAAAGTCAGACGAGAGATGGCAGAGGGGTATGTTTAGTATGCTTCAGTGGTGTTCAGGAATACGAAACAACCATTATCAAAAAGTAAGTTTTATATATATATTTTTTATTTTTTTTTTACTAATGCATCAGAGAGGAAAAAAAACTTATTTAACTTATTCTGTTGGCTTTTTTTAATTTATGCAGTAAATTTTTATTATAATGTGGATAGACGTTCCTGATATCTTCCTCTGAAAAGTGTTAGTTGGCAGGGTAATAGAAAGGAAGGAGAAGGTTTGCTAAGAGTAATCTGTTATTGTTAGTCATGTTGAAACCATCTGATAGCCTATATTCTACAAAACAATTGTACAAAACAAGAACAACAAAAATCTTATTCTTATTTTAGCTTAAGGGATGTATTTGCTCTATTAACAGGCAGATACATTTATAACAGTGTAGTGTTTAAATGTCTTGTGCCAGTAGGGTTTATCATGAAAACACCTGTGAACTGATTTTTTAGAAATATCTTTTTCTCCTTTCATTGTTGTCAGAGAAACTTGTCTTAGCTGGCTTCTTTGTAAAAATGAACATAGTAGCATTTATTAAGCTTTTACATGTTACTTTTAAGTCGGTTATTATTGTTGCCATTAAAAATAAGACACTTAAGCTGAAACAGGGACCTTAAAAAAATACTTCAGAAATTAACTTCCCACTTTGAAAACTCATCTGCTGATGGCTCTGGACACATCATCAGTGATGTTTCCATGAATCATTTGGTGTTTCAGGTCTTTCAACATCATACACCTTCATCAAGGTGACCCAGCAAGTGTTGATCAGTCCCCAGCTTGTGTCCAAATAGGTAGTTAGCCCCACGACTCCACTGGTAGCCCAAACTGCACAATGTCTCGCTGCAGCAGGACACACCAATGTCCTGAGCATACATCACTAAAAGCCGACGGATACCCAAGATGGCAGCGATACGTATTTGCTGTCAAAGCTCAATAACTTTGGCTACTTTGTTGTTCCACATGTTCTTACGTGCAACCTCCATTCTTGCTAATGTTGACACTGCTACTATTGCGTTGTACTCTACTCACTGGTTTATCCCGTCACTCCCTGGGTAAATTGAAGGGACAAGTGGTGAATAAATATAATCTTATTGTCTCTTTGCAGAGTCGTGTCTATAATATTCCAGTTATCTTAGAACCTGCAACTGATGCAAATGTCTTTTTTAACTAAAAGCAGAAGGTTTTCCTTTACAGAACTGAGTGACGACTCAGTCCTTATAACTTCTTCTTTATGATGCTTTGTTGCTCAAGTTTTAGTTTAAGAGCGAAGTCATTTTTAAAAGTAAGACGAGAGATGGCAGAGGGGTACGTTTAATATGCTTCAGTGGGGTTCAGGAATACGAAACAACCACAGTCAAAAGTAAGTTTTATATATATATATATATATATATATATATATATATATATTTCTACTTGTGCATCAGAGAGGAAGTTGGGTTACTGACAAAACTTATTTAACTAATTCTGTTGGCTTTTTTTATGCCGTAAATCTTTATTATAATGTGGATAGACATTCCTGATATCTTCCTTTAAAATCTACAGTATTAGTTGGCAGGGTAATTCAAAGGAAGAGGTCCCTCAAACACCAAATTTGCAAAAAAAAATGCATAGCATAACCAATAGTCTATCAGCACTTTCTTAAATACTGAAATTGTTGAAGTAATCCACAAAGAACCACAGGTATGTATGGTATGTTTATTGCAAAAAAAAAAAGAATTCTTTTAAAATGTGAAAAATACTCCATTTTATGTAATTAATCATTTGTACAAACTTTAATAACCGTGTATTCTCTTTATATTCAATTTAGAGAAAGTAAAAAAATGAAAAATGTGGACCATAAACAGCAAAGAGAGAATCATTCAGGATATGACAATCCTAACCCCTGCTTTCCAACAGAGGCGTAATGCAAGGTTTTACTCGCGCGTTCAGCGGTGTCTCCTCATAACAGGGAGCGTTTTAGACGCGTATCACTGGCGAAAGCGTTCCTACCTGCTGGTCCCGGGAGATCACGAAATCACAGGAGAATTGCAAATGCATAACTTAAAGTGTAATATGCGGGGGGGGGGGGGGAGGGGGGATGTAATTCTATGTCAGTAAGTAGCATAAACTCAACATCCAGGGTAGTCCTGGTGTCACAAGTAGTCACGTTTTTGTTTTTTTCCTAGTCAAGCAAACGGAAATCTCCACGTATCTTTTACTTTGAAAATATCTGGATTATTTTCACTACTTCCGTGCCGGATTTTCTGTCTGGCCCAAACCTGAGATTGACGCATTTTAGAAGTGTAGAGCGTAAAAAATATTCCTAGGGTCTCATTTATAAAACTTTGCGTAGAATCATTACTAAAACCGTACTTAAGCTCAGCAACTTGTTTTTTACTTACGCCTAGTAAGTTTCCGATCTATCAAATTTAGAGTACGCACAGCTGCACGCACTTTCCGCTTTATAAATCCCACTCTCCCTAGAAATGTGCGCATGTGTTTTTGGATCATATCCCGCCTCCTACACACCCACTTTCTCCCATAAACGGTCCATGCAAAGTGTCTAGTGAATATTCTGCATCGACTTAAGGCAGCTAATATGGGTCGTTTCACGGGTAACCATGGCAACCGAGAGACGGAGAAAGTAGTTCCACAGAGACAGCTGCAGGCTCGTAGAGGCACGGAAAACAGTTTTATTTCAATCAATCACTCAATTACCGCTTTACTCAGCCGAATGCAGCCAAAGTGCTTCATATTAAAAGACAAAAATATTGTTGCAAAAAGAACATTTGTGACAAGAAGAGAGTAAAAAGATTAAAAAATTTTATAATAAAAGCAGCACAAGCAATAAAAAAGATAAAATAAAGTTTCAATTAGGCCTATATGATTACTTCTTGTAGCAACACTAAGACTGGGATTTAATAAACCAAATAAAACTAGATATTTAAAGCCTTACAGAAAAGGTGCGTTTTAAGTCTACTTATAAAAAGTATCATCCTTGCGAAATGGGGGTGTGTCTGTGTGCGCAAAGCTCTACAAGTGGCTTTCATTTTCATTTTTGCCGTGTCTCCTGCTGCGCTGTCAGTGTCCTCTGTGTCCACAAAGTGCATAAGCAAGATCCTTAGTGCGCTTAAAGTTGCACACATTTTTCATCACGTTTTTTTTCTATAAATCCCAAACTTTGCTTAGAAAGTTGCTTACATAGTTTTCAGACCCTGTTTTGTGCGTAAGCAAGCTTTATAAATGAGACCCCAGCCGTGTAAATGTAGGATATGGCCACGAAACACAATGTTTCTGAGGCGTGTCCGATTTGCTGCTTTGCAGTTGTCCTATTGATTTTAATGGCGGCTATCGTCTGGATGTTATGCTTCGCAGACGTTATGCTAATGGAAAGCAGGTGTAAAAATGATCACTGGTATCATAAACTGAGTAATTCTCCACTGCAAGGATTAAATTCTTGTTGTCCATGATAAAAAAACAACAAATGAGTCCCACAGACCGACTCACTTCAATCGTGTCACAGGTAGTGATGCTTTGTTTTTGTTTTTTTCTTAGTTAAGCAATCGGTAAAATCTGCACGTGACTTTTATTATGAACATTTTGGGATTTTCTTTTTTTCTTCACTGCTTCCATGTTTGATCTCCTAGGTTTGGGCCGATCTAAACTGCTGAGCTTGACACATTTTGGAAGCAAAGGGCGTAAAAATTTGACCTGTAAATTTAGGAGAGGGCCGCTACACGACGCCTCTGAGACGCTTCTGAGACGCTTCTGAGACGCGTCCTGGTGGAAGGTAGGAGTAACTGCTCAGTAGAGCACGACTGGAATTCTTCTCAGAGAAGAAGTCCATTTGCCTTTTACTTAAGCAAGATGGAAAGCAAGGAGAGATTCTTAATTAATTACATTTTAACAATTTCAGCTCAAATGGAGGAAGCAACTGTTTATGATGAAATAAATATGCAAAATGAAACAGCTCAGCAGAATTCTGACTCAAAAGGTAAGTTTTAAAATCATATTTTTTGTTTAAATAAAGAATACTGTTACATAAGTCCTCAAACTCCAGTCCATGATAGCTGGTGACCCACAGCAGTAGCTCCCAAAGTTGGGGTCGGGCCGGAGACCAGAGATGTCACGGTCATGGTAGGCAGACCCGCCAGAAAAGGTCTGCACCCCCTGCTGTCCTGGTGCGGAATTGCTTTGCAACAATGGAGAAGTATAAAAGGAAAACGTCTTAGTCGATACGTGTGAGTGTGGGTGTAATTTGCTGATGGAGAAGTATAAACTAGGCTTTATATGTGTCTCAGTTAACATCTGAATGAGGTCATCAGCTGGACTATAGAGTTTGACTGAATGCTAAGAAGCTAATGCAGCCATTGGATTCCATTGTGCTGGACCAGCGACACAACTAACTATTGCAGAACATCGGCCCTTGAGGACTGTTTTCAAACTTCAGAAAGAGATTCATCTATGTTTTCTTTGATGACTGTTGCATTGAGAATGCATGTTTATAGAATAATGCTTACTTTAAAAAGTTGCTTATCCGTACTTGCTGTTTTGCCTCAGCAGGACCTTTATCAGAGAAGGAAGCAGAACTAAGACGTCGCTACCGTCAGATGTTGGCCTTATGTTTTGGGACTTTATGTATCATCTTGGTGTTGGGAATCATAAGAGTCACTGTTTATCGTAAGTACTGTTTTAAAGAGAAATATCCTCATTATAGTATCTTTTCTAAAAGTCAGAAAATCAAATGATGTCTTTGTAACTTATTTAAATAACTGTATCAAATTTACTTTTATTAGAGGTGGCTTTAAATCTAACCAAAGTACATTGTAAAAGATTAGGTCAGATTTACATTATTTTATATACATATTTTGAACAAACTAAAGGTTACCTGACCGATTGGAAAACAATAATGTGCTAGAAATTATGTCTAATTATTGGTTTAGTGTCAGATTGTTAACTAAAGTTAAAGGCCAGTGAAATTCAGAGAAACAATTTGTTGAGCTGTGGATTTTTGTAAGTTTTTTTGTACATATTAAAATCAGTAAGATAGTTTATATTATGGATTGGAAAATTAATTTTAAACTTGATTAAAACTCTGCAAAAATCATTAAAATATTACCAGTTAGATTTCCACTATTTAAAAAACATATTTTATTGTCATTTTGCAGTTTCATGTAATAATGAGCTTAAATATATGATGCAGAAAATGAGAACCTAATGGCCCTTAACAACAAACTCAGCTCAGCGAAAACTTAATACAATTTTTAATCACATATTTTAAAATCGCATTTTTCCATTCATATGTTTATTAATACTATGTGGTACATAATATGCTTATGTTTAGCAGTTGTATTTCATCATAAGAGTAATGACCAGGAGCTGAAAGCCAACCACACATTCCTGCTGGAGGAAATTTACAACCTGACAAACCTCAACAACAAACTCAGCTCAGAGTTCAAAGACCAGGTTCACAATCTGGCACAACAGAAACAGAACCTTATTGCAGAACTTAGTCAAGTTAAAGAGAAAAATAAGAACCTCACAGATCAAATAGAAACCATGGAGAAAACTTGGAATGAGCAGAACATCAGTCGAGCTCAGTGGAGCATTGATGAATACTGTCCCAAAGAAGACAACGGTATGTTCATATCTACTTGTGGTAAAATATTACCCATAATGATTATTATATTGGCCCGCCCAAATGTTTATTAGTTGATCTCTGTTGTTTCAGTTAGAGAGTGTGATTCTTGTCAGAAAGCCTGGACTCCCAATCAGTCCAGCTGCTATGCACTTCAAAATGCTGAACCTCCAAATCAGAAAACCTGGGAAGAAGCACGAGCAGACTGCAGAGGAAAGAGTTCAGATCTGACTGTTGTTGGTGATAAAAAGGAAAAGGTAAAGACAGCACTGGGAAACTGTTTATAGGAATTAGCAATATATTTTTGACACAAAATGTTGGTCATGTAAGTGAAGTAAATATGTCATAATTTTATCTAATTCTCCACAGATGTTTGTTGATGGCACTAGTTGGGTCAATAACAAAATTAAAGGATACTGGATTGGCCTCAGAGCTGCAGAAGGCAAATGGAAATGGATCGATGGAAGAGAACTGACCAATCAGTGAGAGACACATTATTTCTTAAACTTTGTATGAAACAAATCCATCAGCCTTGATCTAACTGATGTTTTTTTTCCTTAGAGAATGGATACAGCATCCTGTAACTGATGGTCAATGTGTGACTTCTCTCCAGAACCGAGGATGGAAATCAGTGAGCTGTAATGAAAAGAACGCATGGATCTGTGAAAAGAAGGCTTTATCTGTTTAAACGCAAAGGATTACAATTTCCAGAACTTATTTAGAAAACCGTAAAATATATTAACATTTTAGTGTTTTTCACAAGGTGTGAGCATTTATATATTTTTTATTATTTTAGCAGTTAAATAAAATATAATATAGTTGTTGCATATGTATAGTCATTGTTATTATCTAAGCTGTAAAATTGCTTTGTGGCTGCATCCCACCTTTATTGAACATATGTCATTAGTAATCTGAGGTAAATCCCAGAACTCAGAAAAAGTATCTCTCCTCAGGTGGCACACAATATTTATTAATTTAACAACTTTAAAATGCTTTTCTGCCATTTGGTTCTGGACCAAATGCTCAAATAAATATTTAGATGTAAGGAAACGATGTTGAGGACCGCTCTAGTTCCTGTTTTCTGTAGACAACTAAAACTTTGTAGCCAGCAGGGGGTGCTGCATTACTCCTTAAAGAAGGCTGAGGTGACAAAATAATTAGATATGTTGAGGTGATTTATCATGGTAAATGTTTAGATGCATGTTCTTGTTTTAAAATTGTTATTGTAAATAAAGTTATTGTTTGTAATGACAGAGACAGCTGACTCTGCTGAATGTTTTCTTGTAAGCTGCTGACTAAAGCTCCACCAGGCCTGATGTTGTTCCTGGGAAACACAAAGAGGATCATCATTCCTTTGATCAAATCATATACAGGTCCTTCTCAAAAAATTAGCATATTGTGATAAAGTTCATCATTTTGCATAATGTAATGATAAAAATTAAACGTTCATATATTTTTGATTCATTGCACACCGATCGGAAATATTTCAGGTCTTTTATTGTTTTAAAACTGATGATTTTGGCAAACAGCTCATGAAAACCCAAAATTCCTATCTCAAAAAATTAGCATATCATGAAAAGGTTATCTAAACGAGCTATTAACCTAATCATCTGAATCAACTAATTAACTCTAAACACCTGCAAAAGATTCCTGAGGCTTTTAAAAACTCCCAGCCTGGTTCATTACTCAAAACCGCAATCATGGGTAAGACTGCCGACCTGACTGCTGCCCAGAAGCCCATCACTGACACCCTCAAGGAAGAGGGTAAGACACAGAAAGAAATTTCTGAACGAATAGGCTGTTCCCAGAGTGCTGTATCAAGGCACCTCAGTGGGAAGTCTGTGGGAAGGAAAAAGTGTGGCAGAAAACGCTGCACAACGAGAAGAGGTGACCGGACCCTGAGGAAGATTGTGGAGAAGGACTGATTCCAGACCTTGGGGGACCTGCGGAAGCAGTGGACTGAGTCTGGAGTAGAATAATCCAGAGCCACTGTGCACAGGCGAGTGCAGGAAATGGGCTACAGGTGCCGCATTCCCCAGGTCAAGCCACTTTTGAACCAGAAACAGCGGGCAGAAGCGCCTGACCTGGGCTGCAGAGAAGCAGCACTGGACTGTTGCTCAGTGGTCCAAAGTACTTTTTCAGATGAAAGCAAATTTTGCATGTCATTCGGAAATCAAGGTGCCAGAGTCTGGAGGAAGACTGGGGAGAAGGAAATGCCAAAATGCCTGAAGTCCAGTATCAAGTACCCACAGTCAGTGATGGTCTGGGGTGCCATGTCAGCTGCTGGTGTTGGTCCACTGTGTTTTATCAAGGGCAGGGTCAATGCAGCTAGCTATCAGGAGATTTTGGAGCACTTCATGCTTCCATCTGCTGAAAAGCTTTATGGAGATGAAGACGACCTGGCACCTGCTCACAGTGCCAAAACCACTGGTAAATGGTTTACTGACCATGGTATTACTGTGCTCAATTGGCCTGCCAACTCTCCTGACCTGAACCCCATAGAGAATCTGTGGGATATTGTGAAGAGGAAGTTGAGAGATGCAAGACCCAACACTCTGGATGAGCTTAAGGCCGCTATCGAAGCGTCCTGGGCCTCCATAACACCTCAGCAGTGCCACAGGCTGATTGCCTTCATGCCACGCCGCATTGAAGCAGTCATTTCTGCAAAAGGATTCCCGACCAAGTATTGAGTGCATAACTGAACATCATTATTTGAAGGTTGACTTTTTTATATTAAAAACACTTTTCTTTTATTGGTCGGATGAAATATGCTAATTTTTTGAAATAGGAATTTTGGGTTTTCATGAGCTGTATGCCAAAATCATCAGTTTTAAAACAATAAAAGACCTGAAATATTTCAGTTGGTGTGCAATGAATCTAAAATATATGAACGTTTAATTTTTATCATTACATTATGGAAAATGATGAACTTTATCACAATATGCTATTTTTTTGAGAAGGACCTGTATGTTCCTCAAACAAAGACAAGACGTTTTTCACTTACAAATAACATTTTCTGAACATTCATAGCATTCTTATTTCAATGCCAAAAAAAGTGAACAAGTTAATTTCATCATTTGACTCTACATACCCTACATACTCTACATTTGACATACATTTTTATGGCACCAAAAGTCTGTTCAATAATATAATTTCTCTTATTTTTATTCCTTCTACTTCCTCCTCATCACTTTCCTCATACTTTGTTCATTATATTTTGAGTTTAGCCAGGAAGTTTAAAACAATAACATGGAAATATTAAAATTAAAGACAAAAATTCAAAATTGTTTAATAAATTATACAAATGATAAAATATATACATTAGAAATTCTGTGGAAATAGCTTCTCCCTAATCCTGGGAAGACAAACTGTGGAAGGAGACCAAAATAGTTTTAATTTTACACTTTAATGTTTATATTCCCATCATTTCATGAAAATGCATCATGAAAGTCAAACGAAGTTAAGCAAACCAAAATCTAATGCAACAAAAAAGCAAAACTAAATAAGACCATAGACTGGGAAAAATTATTATATTAACCAACGCAGAGAAAACTTGAGTTTTTGTTACAGATGAAAGTCAAAAGGCATCCTTGCTCACAATACATAATTTATTGCATATCGTCATTATTATGCATTATGTGTTCATTTAACAACAGTTTCTTAACAGTTAGGTTCCACCCAAAAAGTGGGTCGTACAATGGGCTACTTTCAGTGGGTTGTAGCCCTTTGGTCAAAAAATAAATAAATAAATCAGAGAAAATGATATGAAAATTTGATACAATAAATTGATTTATTCTATTCATTGTCTCCTTGCAGCAGATAGTGATAATGTCCAACAAATGGCAAATAGCCTGTAGGCTACTTGTATAGTGCTTTATAGTCCGGAGAACCCCAAAGCGCTTCACACTATACATTTATTCATTCACACACAGGAGCGGCCTAGTCATAGGGAGGTTTGTGAGTTTTTCCTAACGGCCGGTCTCTTCTAGGGCCGATTCCCAGGAAGTTTTTTTAATTGTTTTCTTTAGCACTCCAATAGCAGTGGCGGTTGAGCCACTGTCATGATCCTGTTGTGTGCGTGAGCAACGCATCTTCCTTTATAGAAGATCTTTGTGAGCGGATCTGCCGCTGCGCACCTTTGCTGATCTCTACCGTCCATTAGCCTGCAGGGCTGCAGTTTACCCATGCATGTGATAAATAAGCCTTGCATTACTAACATTACAATTAATTATTTCCATTTTATTTTCAACTGCCATTTATTTGATCCGGAGATTGCTGTACCAAAACAAAATATGATCCACAATCCCTAGGCTAAGATGTTTTCTCCATTCTTGAATCACCAAATAAGCAGCAGAAAAGTCTCTCTCTCTCTCGCTTGATGTGCTGATAACATGAAGTTTGGAAATATGTTTTTATGTTGCGACCAGAGGTGGGTAGAATATCAAAATTTTATTCAATTCAAAAGTAGCTCTAAAGTAAAATTATAAAATAGCAGTCCAAGAAACTTCTCGATAGTAAAATTACCTAAAAAATTCAAGTACTGAAAAACTGATCAGAACGTCAGATCAGTTCTATTGGGACTGATTACTTAAATTGGTTTTATCAAATGGACAAAAATATAAAGTTATGTGCAAATGCTGGTATTTTAAAGAGTACAATGAAATAATTAAAACATTTAAATATAATTACCAAATAACACATTTAAAGCAGAAGAAACACTTTTCAACAAAATGTATTAAATGAATACTTACAATAGGTCATATATATATATATATATATATATATATATATATATATATATATATATATATATATATATATATATATATATATATGTGTTAGGACAAGGTAATGTGCTTCCGGTAACTATGGATAGTGTTCATGTAATTGATCTCCAAATGGCTCAGCAGATAGAAAATAACATTAGAACCAAAAAAAACTACTCAAGTAAATGTAACTAGATACCCACCTCTGGTCGTGATGACATAAAAACATTTTATTAGCCTATTGTTATCTTAAACATGTTATTAATCTTATTGGTAGTATAAAAACATAGAAGTATATTTTTTTTAATTATTGTTCCACCTGCATCATTTGAGGCCTCTCCAAATTAAGCTGCCAGGCTGAATTTCTACACCAGCCCACCCCTGCAGTGGTGATGGTAAACTACATTGTAGTCACAGCTGGCCTGGGGCACGCAGACAGAGGCGAGGCTGGTGAACACGCTGGTGCCACCGGGCCTTCTGACCCCCACCACTAGGCAAGGCAGCTGAAGTGTCTTACCAAAGGACACAATGACTGAGACGGACGAAGTGGGGTTCAAACCAGGTAGCCTCCGGTTAAAGGACGAGCTCGTTTATTTACATAAAATGGAAAAATGCAGGTAGGAAGCAGATTAATTGTGTCAGAACTGTGCTATTTTACTGAGAAACAAATATATGACAACTGGATCATTTGGAATACATTTGGAAATTTTTAAAGGAGTCATGACCTGTAATTCTCACTTTTCCATGAGAAAAAAGGTATGTTATGATTGCCTAACGATTATACACTGCCCGGGAAGCCGATATTTAAAAGTGAAGCGTTTGTATACCCTTGGGTTCGTCAACCAGCCCACGTGCACGTGCACTCAAATACGTGGTTTTAATTTCTGGCCGACTTGACGTCAAGTCGGCACAGGATATACCATGTGCAGACATCGCAGACCGACCTATGCTGCAGGAAGCCCGCCTCGCTCCTCTCCCCCTCATATTCAGTCGAGCGCCGCCATTACTGAATTCTAGTAATGGGAATTCCAGCTCTTTTTGGAGAGCCAGTTCTTTTGGCTTGGCTCACCATAAAGAGCCGGCTCTTTCGGCTCCTCAGATTTTTTATGTTGCTTAAAGTGTATTTATTACCAAAATTAATGCAAAACGATGTGTACCAAATGTACCAAAACAAGCAGGGGGGAATGAAAAAAATAAAAACAACGGCTCCCAATGAAGAGCCGACTCTAATCTTTCACTTCAAAGAGTTGGCTCTTAGAGCCGGTTCGTTCGCGACCGACACATCACCGATTCGAAGTACGAACTCCACCGTGAAAGAAGGAGAAAGTTTCTTCACGCAATGATGCATTAAGAAGACATATTCGTGTCAGCCTTTTATTTTAATCAGCTAAATCAGCTAAAACCATTTCTACCAGAAACGTAGTGCACACGTGAGTTGCTCTGTTGTTGACTGCCAGAGTCAACATGGAAATATTTGTTCCATTTTTTTTATGCCGGAATCCTTTACGAATTTGGGACCATATCAGGCAAAGTTTTGGAAAAGGGGCCATTCCAACAATCAGAGACTTGCCTGCAATTGAAACGGTAAGGCTGTGTTTTTATTGCTCTGCTGTGTGTAACAAACAGCAGCTAACTGCTAATGTGGCTATTGTATGCTAGCGGGAGTAGTAGATATGGGTTAGATATGCTGAAGCTGCGGTGTCAACCCCCCTCCTTCCTGCCACCAATCAACGTGCCCCTCATTTGCATTATTACAATGCCCGTCCACGACAGCCAAAATATCGCATCAGATCTCGCGAGACAATAATGCCTTCAGAAATAAGGGTCAGAGGAGCTCTGTGTTTATTATTTTCACTTTTTTTCAACGTTTTATTTTTACAGGGCCTGAAAGACTATAATAGAGCGTGGGCATCCAAGATAATACTAGGTTATGACTCCTTTAAGGCAAGGCAAGGCAGATTTATTTGTATAGCACACTTTCAACAACAGCGTAATTCAAGGTCCTTTACATGATTAGGTGATAAATTAAAAACAGCATACAGCATATACAGAGCATATGACACGTAAAGTACATAATAAAGTATGAAATGCACACAAAACATCTGAAAAATTAATATATTACTCAAAGGCAGCTCTAAACAGATAGGTTTTTCGCCTTGATTTAAAAGAACTCAGTGTTTCAGCAGCTCTGCAGTTATCTGGAAGTTTGTTCCAGATTAGAGGAGCATAGAAGTTTTCGAGGTCCTGTGACAACATCACTCCTTTAATCTTAGAAATGTTCTTCAGGTGATAGAAGGCTGACCTTGTTATTGCCTTCATGTGACCCATATAGCTGTATTAAAGTTTGAATATGGAACATGAACACTATAGCGACATCTAGTGGGTCTAAGTTGTAGCTACAACAATATAAAAATAATTCCCGCTGTTGGGTTGCCTGGTTCGCTGCTGATATGCCCAGTGACCAGCCTGAACCGTGTCCAGTGAGGAATGTATTTCAGAGCAATTTAACTGACAGCTAAAGTTAGCGAGTGAGTTAGCTTACCATTCAGGGGGAAAGTCGCCGTTCCTGCGTGTGTTTGATGCCGTGGACATGTTTTATGTGGGTCCATCTAGTGTAGGCTTCTCCTAAAACTACTCTAGTTTCTGTTCTTCTCTGGTCACTCCTCTCCTGAGACGGATAACGATATCTCCTCCAGGGCTCTGAAGCTGCTGCTTGACTTGCAGATTCAGCCATTTTTCCCAATACCAGCCGAGTTGTACCGACCACATAGTTGGATCATAGAGACTGTATCTGGCACCCGGCGGCCGCTTCTGGTGGTAGGTGTAAACATTACGTCATTGTCGTGCCCGTTAAAATTTATATTTTATTATATTTAAATTCTATTTAATTCTATTTTAATTCTATTTTATTATATTTTAATTCAAATGATTTCATTTTGCACCATTTGAAACACCAGTGGAGGTATTATTATTATTTATTTTTTTTAAATAGCTTTTTATGAAAATGTTCAATATTCCACCTTTAACTGAAGCTGTGTGCTGACTCTTAATCGTTCCTCTTTAGGTCCAAAAATAAATACTTCTGTTTTGTTTCTGTTCAGCTGGAAAACGTAATGGCACATCCATCCATTGATTTACTCGATGCATTTACTTTGGGTTTGGATGGGTTCAAAGTCACCTGGTGACATAGAAATCTAAAGATGAGTATCATCTGCATAGTTATGGTATCTAATCTTATTGGTTGTTATAATCTGGGCTAGTGGGAGCATGTCGATATTTAATTGGAGAGGGCCCAGGATGGAGCCCTGGGGCACCCCACATGTGATTTCTGTTCGTTCTGATGAAAAGTTTCCTATTGAAACAAAGAAGTCCCTGTTCTTTAGATAAGACTCAAGCTAGCCAAGTACTGTACCAGAGAGTACGACCCAGCTCTCCAGTGGTTCTAATAGTATATCATGATCAACATTGTCAAATGGTGCACCGAGGTCCAACAGAACCAGCGCTGTAGTTCTACCACAGTCTGTATTTATGCAGATGTTATGGAAAACTTTGTCGAGGGCAGTCTCAGTGCTGTGGTGAGCACGGAAACCAGACTGAAAAACATCAAAGCAGTTGGTCATATTTAGGAAGTTATTTAACTGCTGAAACACCGCTTTATCAATAATCTTGCTGATAAATGGAAGATTAAAGATGAACCTGTAGTTCTGCATTAACATGTTGTTTTTCTTCTTTAGTAGTGGTTTAATAAAACTACATATGTTACATCACCTTTTGAAAAAGGACAACTTTAATTAGTAGCACAATGTTTCCAACCCAGAGACAAGAAAAATACATCTGAACAATATTGCTGGTACTGTTAGTGTCAGTAAATTTAAAGCAATTATACCGTGAAAAAAATTAAAAACTACTAGCCCTGGAGCCGCTGGTTGCACACTTCTGGTCCAGTGTAACTCCAGAATTTGAGGCTTAAATCAGGATTCAATCAGCATCCTCTCAAGTCTTTTGCTTTTATTTCATTTCATAAAATACTTATCGCCGAGGGAATGAATCCATCTCGTTCATCAACAGATTGATGACCGGACATAGAATGGAGTTTTTGAACAGGTGTATAATTTAACCGATGAAAGTGCCACTTTTCGCCCCAGAATTCTCTCCCTGATCTTTTGGTTGATTTCTTTAGATTTTTCCCTACTGTCATTTAAGGAAGCATTGTGCTTGAGTGGTTGCCTTGGAATAGATCTTCTGGTCTACCTGTATTTAACTCAAATGCTGCTATTTAAACCATCAGATGCTTACAGAGCCATGACATCGGCCTTTCCCAAAGTGGTTAAAGGCAAAGCAATCCTACTGTACGTAACAAAGGTGAGACCAAGTCATTGTTTTTCAAGTTTTAAGTAAGTCTCAAGTCCCGAGTCAAGTATCAAGTAAATACAAACAAATCAGAATCAAATCTCAAGTCAAGTCCCAAGTCTTGTATTTTGAATTTCAAGTCATTTCGAGTCATTTTTAAAGCAACATTGCAATTATATGTTCAGTGTAAATTATAGACCATGTGTCCTTTTAAAAATCTGTAAATAAAATAATTAATTTGATTAATTTGATTGGCTGTGCTGCAGGTCTCTTGCACGTGTACATAGACAGGGGCGGACTGGGGCAAAAAAGTGGCCTGGGAATTTAGTACCTGACTGGCCCACTCAGGGGCTGGTATGGCAGATGATGGCTGCGGATGCTGGAGGTGGATGATGGTGAAGGACGATGAAGGCAGATGATGGCAATGGATGGTGGTGGGCTCTGGCGACTGTTGTGCAGTGTTGTCCTCCTCATTGCTAGATAAGAGAGTACCACTATGTTAATAGGGCACTTTAACAACACTGTCAGTGGGATATCAGTGAGCCCAGCCGACCCAGGTCAAATGCCAGACTCAGCAACGCACAAAGACCAAGACCTAGGAGCCGTGTCCAATGCCCAAAAACTGATCAGGTCCAGAATCGCCACCCATCCACTGCAGCCAACAGCGCAACACCCCAGCACGCAAACAAGGCAACCCCCACCCCCAGAAATAGGCAATGAGAATTGGTCAATAACTTTTTTTTCTCTCTCAACTGTTGCACTCCTCGCTTAAGTTTCTTCTCCGTTTTTGCAGTGCTGATTACAAATTGAGCTATGGTGATGTCATCAATATAGTCTATGCCCACCTACAAATTGAACACACTGTCAAAGCCACATGTCTCTGAGTTTCAAACGGTCTATTTTGGTACCAAAAAACTATTTTTCAGATAAGAAACTAAAAATGTTCATCACAAATATTTTTTGTAGATACAATTTTTTCCCTTACATAAGCTAAAGTAGTAGTTTCTCTAGTTTATTTTGATGTGTTGCATTAGTGCTAGCTATGAAGCTAGTTACAAAAAACTACCTTTTCAATGGCTGCCTGGCATGGGGAAGGTAACAGATCTAAAAAAACTTCCCCTTTATATTGACACTTTGTACTGGTCTCCTTTTAACTGCATGCCTATGAAGTGGAAGTGTAAAATAGACATGGGTGTCCCTGCAGATCTTTTCCAGAATGCAGCAGCTGGAGTCATCCATGGAACATCTGTGAGAAGGGTTGCCAAGTTCCACAACATCTGCCAGATATTTGAGTTACCAGTTAAGGTTTTGTTGAGTTGTGTTCGACTTAGATTTCATCCGAGCACAGTTCACTGAGCAACTCAGATGGTTCAGACAGGAAGCTGAACAAGCTGAATACAGTCTCTCACTGTGAGCTCCAATAGTTACGGAAACAACAGGCAAATTTCTAATCAGCCAATCACATGGCTGCAACTCAGGCTGGTGGTGGGGGTATAATGGTATGAGGGGCATTTTCTTGGCACACTTTGGGCCCCTTAGTACCAATTGAGCATCGTTGCAATTGTGGTGGAAAATTGTTATGCAATTAGGAATTAAGTGTATATTCTCTGTTTAGTGAATGCATCTAGGGTAAAATGACAAGCTTATTGTTCCAGCTTAATGTTATGAGAAAGATATATGTGTCAGGTCACCAGAGAGACAGACGCCGGGGCAGTAAGATAACAGTCTGGCCTTCGGATGAGCTGCTTTATGCGTTGCTATGACTCGCGTGAAGCAGTTACTCTGGAGGCGGGGTGTGAACGTTGGAGAAGACGTCTACAGAGATAAACAATGATTGCTGAATACTATTTAAGCGGTTAGTTAGAAAGGTTGGTTAGGGTGATGCACGAGTAACTCTGTCTCCTCCGTGTCTGGCCAGACATGTTTTAATTAAATACTTAAACACCTTCTTGGACTCAAGTCTTCTTTATAATGGAAACCCTGAGATACTATTTATTTGCCATTACACTTGGCGCCCAACGCAGCCTCAGCGAACAGAATGGACCGGCAGGGACAGGGTCAAGGGAGTTGCTAGCGTCCTGGGAAAGTTTCTCCCAGCCTCTTACCTCCAGTAGCTGTTTGGGAGATGGAGGCCTTGAAGCGTCTCTGTCGGCCCTGCTGTCGCCTGAGACAGAACCTGGTAAGACTGAGTCCTTTTTAAATAAATAGTGATAACAGAATTTTATTTGCACTCTCAGGAGGTGAAATATTTGCTAGCGGTTTCGTGTTTATTTACTTACACGCGGTAGATTGATTGATTACTTAATATAATATATATACTTATATATAATTGTATGGGTAATTATTTAATCAAGGTTAAAGAAAGTATCGGGTTTTTGCTCCGGGTTTTACCTGGGAGCACGGCAGTTGGACAAGTAGTCAATTAATTAAATTGATTGATTATTTTCCGACGAGGGTTTTTTTAAGCTTTTATTTCACTCAAGGAAACTAGAAAGCGATGGGGGAGACGTCCTTCATTGGAACTGGGTACCCAGGCAGACAATCGGGTCTGTAATCTAGCAACACTTCACCTCCAGACAGTCCAATATGTCGACAGAAAGAAAAAATAAAAATAAAAAATAAATAAAAGAATTAATGGGCCCAGGGGAGGAATTTGGATAATCTGAAAGGAAATCTAAAAGTGATGTAATTTCTTTGTGGGTTTTTTATGTGGTTTTGTTTATTTCTCTTTTATTTACTCTTGTTTGCTTCTTCCAGAACTGGAGTGTTTGAGCATTAAGATCATTTGTTTGATGGCTTGGTATAATACAGAATGTCACACACACACACAGTTATTGTTACACATTCCATGGTAGGACTGCTGATGAGTTTCTCTGAGTTGTCCTGTGTTTTTCTTCAGGCTGGTTGGGACCCCTGCCTTCGGTCCAGCGGCGCCTGGGGAGGGCCACAGAGAGCCCTAGTACCTCCCCCACCCTTGGAATAAGGGGTTTGGCAGCCATAACAAAGGCGGAGGCCGGACTCCGGCCTGAATGCGGGCTGACAAGTGGGCAGAGGGGAAAACTCTTGCTCAGGTGAGATGAGTTATTTGGGGGCTGTGGTCCCTGGAACATGGCGATTGGCTGGATCGAGAGGGGGGGGGGGGGGCCCTGGGCCGGCCAGCCTGCAGATGACCCAGCGAAATTCAGGCAGGACAAAAACACACACAGCTCAAATGCAACTAAGAAATGCTTGCTGACTGATGTAGCTGTATTTTATCTCTGTGACACCTGCCTATGACACACATACATACACACTCCCTTAGGAAAGTAAATCTTGTTTTGTTTTTGTTTTGTTTCTGCCAGAGGACCCTTAGAGCAAAAGGGGTCTCGATGGAAGCAGGCCATAATTTCTGATTCTTTCTATTTTCTATGTTGATCTAAATTTTGTTTTGTTATTGTGTTGTAATTTGTAAGGGAAAGTTGATGTGCAACTAAACCAAATTTGTTTGTTTTAGACAGACGGGGTAAAGCAGACAGAGAAACTGCTACGGCTCTGATAGGGTGATGATTCGTCATCCGGTGAGTTTAGTCTAATAAGAGCTTAAAGACGGTGTTGCACACAGTTATCTGGTAAATGGTCTTTTCTTTTCTCTCCTAATGCTCTCTGTCAGGAGAGTCCACATTTTATTTTATTTCATTTTGGTTGGAAGTTATTTGATGGAATTGTTATTACACTAAGTACAAGTTTCCTTAGCTGTCGCAGCTTGTGTGCACTAACTTAGAAACGGAAACGTTCCCATTTTACGACTAGAACAAATAGCAGAGTTGATTGGGGCATTTAGAGTAGGTTGTGAATTATACCCTGACTGACTTAAATTTTGACTAAGCTGACTGACAGTGAAAACATATTTTCCTTCCTTTCTGGGACAATTGGGCTGAATTGTTTCCTTGTATTTTGGGGTTTGTTGTAAGGAAGTAATAAATCTTAGAACTATGAACATTAACTAAAGTAACTTGGACCTTTACAGCAACACTGCTTAGATTTCTCCACAGTTGTGAAGGACAAATTTTTTATCAGCTTGCAAGGCGCTAATGTAAACAATCGCGAGACTTTAAAATAACAAGACTTTGCTGTGAGCAGCAACAGTAAAACAACATTGTTTAGGCTATAATTTGAAAACAACTAAAAAATAAAACTTTAGGTTTCTGCTGGGTAACATTAAAATAAAGATGACTGGTCGTTAGGCTACTTAGGTCTTAAATAAATGAAAAAAAGATAAATACTAATCTTATCTGGGGAATATTCAAGCGTCAGAGCAGTTAGTGGGCCTTATTAAAAATATTGCTTGGAAAATTACTGAATTGATCTCAAGCTGTGAAGTATTATGTGTCTCCTTCCAGGATAAGGGGCAAGAGGTCAGGAAAGGTTTGATCCTAGAAATCTGATGGTTTTGTCACTCTGGTGGGTAAACACAGGAAGTTATATAAGGGGGTCTTAATATAAGGCACCTGATTTTGTAATTAAAGGGAAGTCGTCTCACTGTTTTAAGTAAATATTGACATGCCTGAAATGCTTTTTTGGGGGCCTTCAATTATAACAATACAGTGGTCCTGTGAGTTTGGAATTTTGCTTATGACAACCAATGCAATTTTCAATTTCAACTGAATCAGAATGCAAATCAGACTGGTTCTCATTCTTTTTTGTTTTTTTCTAGATTGGACTGACCACTTTGTCCACAGGGGAGGAGTCATGTTCGAGGTTCGACCCAAAAAGGTATGGACAAGTGGCTTGGGAGGTTACCTGTGCGTACCTGAGTTTGGGGGCTGCTTATATATTTTGGCTTATTTGGGGCTATGGTGAAGGGAATTCAAATTCTAACATTTTCTCTTAGACCTTACAAGGGAGGCTAAGAAGTGTGATCCCCTGTAGCTGTAAAAACACTCTGGGGACCCGTTTTCTTTAAAATAAATGATGAAACGTAATAAGAACATCAAATGTTGGAATTTAATTGCTTGTTTCCAAATGAATGGGCATACTGAATTACTAATATTGGACACTGTTTAGCCAATTGTTTTACTTTCTTAGTAAAAGCAAATCCAACTCAAAACGTAATTGTTCGTCAACAGTGACGTATCACTTTTCAAATTAAGAACGCAAATAAAATATAATCACTTGGTGTTTATGGGTAAAAATCTAATCCTGAACTATAGATTTCACAGTTAGTTTTGTTGCAGCTCTCTTGGCTTTTATCAAAGCCTAAATTATTTGAGGCCTGTTGTGAGAATTTTTCTGCATAGCATTTTTTATAAACGAAGATTTGAATGACTTAATGTGGAAAATTATGTTGATCATGTTAAAGGTTAAGTCTCTGTGTTAACTGAGATACTATTTTGAGATATGTATTGTTATGTTGAACCAACATGTGAGAAGCTCAAGGATACTCTGTGTCTTGGGTCACCAATTGTGAGATGTGTCTGCATGCTGACTGAAGGACGTAGGAACCACTCCATTATCTGCACTCTGACCCAGAGCGTCTAAGTGGTGCCTTACTAACGAGGTTAAAGTTATTCTATCTTACTGAAGACAGACACCCTATCTATGAAGGAGGAGTCTTAGTTTTATTAATTTCTATACAGTAAGATGTTAAGATGTGGGTGCAGGTCAGTTACTGCTATGCTGTATGTGCTAAACACCGTGTTGATCAACAAGCCAAATTGAAGCTCTTGAACTAAGAAGGAATCCTTTCTCGTCATTGTTAAATAATATTTCCATAATAGGCTTTTTAATGCATTTGACATGCATTTAGTATCAGTGGATTGCTCGGGATCTCAGGATTATAAATATGTCATCGCTCTATCTGAAAAACTAAACGCAACAGATCTAGAAAACTGCAATCTTAACATCAAGTGATCTTGGGTATGAATAGATCAAATAAAACAGAGAATATTCCAATTTAAAGCATAATGAATGATGGATGATTAGTATGATCTATTTTGGTGCATATGAGTCAGATTTAATGTTTAAAATAAACTATATTATCTTGAAAACTTGCTGTAGTTTTAATGGTGATAATATAATAATGATTGATTATCTAAACGTGACTCAGTGATTTACTAGAGAATAAATTCCTACATCAGTTTTGAAAACATATTTGCTGGAACACATTTCCAACAATCATTAATAATGACATTTTTCTGTAAGGTGCAAATATGAATAAACATTCTTTAGTCTATTTGATTTATTACGCTAGTTTTTCCAAAGCAATCCTTCAAATTAATGTGAGAGATGGAAATTACATTTACCTCATCAATCTAATATTTGAGTATTTTCTAACCTGAATCCATATTAATTTTATAGCCTATTAAATGTGTGAGCTGTACTCAGTGAGTTACAGCGGGGGTAAATAATGAACAAAGGTAAATGGTAATATAACATTTGAACTATTGTAACTGATTAAAACTGGTTCGACCTAAAACTATAACACTGTGTTCATGAGATAAGGGGCGGCCGCGTTTGGCCCGGGAACCTTAGCTTGAAAACGTTCTTTTAAGATTCTATGAGAAACGATGCAATTCAGCAATAAACTAGATGAATGATGGTTTCTATGTTTAACTAATACTTTTGATAAACGTAGCCTACTCCGCAGTTAATAGAAATAACACTGAAAACGCACCGTTAGAATCGGATATATTGAAAACCAACTCCAGTTAATACAGATGCGAGTGGCTGTATGAAAGTATTTCAGTCTTTTGAGTAATTTACAGAAAACGAATAGAAAACAACGCGGGTAAAAACTCTAAGGTTAATCTTAGCCAGCGAGTTATTAACTACAATGTGGTAAAAATGATCTGAAATAAAGTCCGTTGCAGGTTTAATGATTCTCTTGTTGATAATCAGCTAATTGAGCCACAAGCTTCTTTCTTACGACCGATGTGCTGCGATTCTCTGGTTGTAAACAATCACAGATCCCGACACTGATGAAGCGTTAATAGCTCTGCGGCTGGAAGTCTAAAATAGGAACTTGAACTTGTTTTGACGAAAAGTTTAGTCTTGAGTTTTCAGTTGCTTCCTGGATGTTAACGAGTCCGGGTTAGTCAAACTGTTTGTTTTTTGTGAAAAACCACTTCCTGTTTCAAACCTGAGCTTTCCAAATTAAAATATAATGTAATATATGTAATGCTTAACTTCATGAATCATGCTTTTATTTTCCCAAGAAGGGGAACTTCTGCTGCACCGGCAGCAAAGTGACAGATAGAAGCATTTAGATCATAGACTGTATATAAATTTAGATTCACACAAAGGAGGTAGAAATCATAAAACAAACTTAGGAGTAGAACATTAAATGATAAAGAATAAAGCTTTAGCCATACCTCGACCAAAACGAACTTTTCCTTAATGATAGTAATGTTTAATAAAAATGTTAAATAATAATGACACATTTGGGATACACTAGGCTACCTGTGTCAGCTGAATATGATGTTCTTCTGTACAGCACCTTGGTCGGCCTCGGCTGAGTATAAACGTGCTATATAAATAAAGTGGTATGGTATATGTGAAAATTATGCATTTAGTGCAATCTTTAAGCCAACAGGTGTGACCTACACACACACAGTGGGGTTTAACTTGGTTTCTATTTTTTAAAATTTACGTTGCTTCATTAAGACAAATGATGATAAAAATAGATTCAGAATTTCGGTCACTGTTCTAAAGACGGGAAAAATGTGGAAAATATTCAGTTAACACCTGTGTGCATTATATGGTATAGATCGCATAAAAACAGGGTGTCAGAATAAAAAATGTGAGACCTACTATCAACTATCAAACCGCAGTAAATTCTATTCAGTTGTAACACTTTTTGATGTTTGAGGGGGTTTTTGTGTGTTCCTTTTAATAAAAGATTAAATGAAACAGGAGTAACAAGGCTAATTTAAAAATATAAGCTGTCTAAAATACTGAGTAGAGGTAAAAGTGGGCAAATAGATAATTACTCCGGTAAAGTATAAAGTATAGCTCAAGTCCTACACAGAAACTGCAATGAAGAAAAGTTTCTTTCGTAAGCAAGAGTATCAGGTACAGGTAAAAAGGTTACTTGACATCGTTGTTATTAAAATAGAAGTGGCATACTCAAATCTGAATGTGCAACTGAGTTAGATAAATTGAATTAGAGATGTTTTACAGTTGTAGAGGCTTTAAAATTGTGCATTTAGAATAAACGTATTATTTTTTTCAAGGAGTTAACAGAGAATAAACTGTAAGAAACAGATGAGCAAATAACAGCAGCAGAGATATTAATTAGGTAAATAAACTGTGTCCTGAGTAAAACAATTTTAACTAAGGTGGTTGCAAAGATAATCCTTACTGTAACATCAATTAGATTCTGGAAAAGCAGGGTCTGAAGAAGTTGTCTAATTCAATTCAAAATACTTTATTGATCCCAGAGGGAAATGAAGTGTTTTGTAGCTAATGAAAGTAGGACTAAAATTCTTAAATACATTACGTAACTATGTGGTGAAATTATTAGTTTGTTTTGTTTTTGCAAGGCAAGGCAAGGCAATTTTATTTGTATAGCACACTTTCAACAACAAGGTAATTCAAATATAAGAACCTAATTGCGAACCTAAATGATTGGGATATGATCATCTGGGGGTTGAAGCTGCAGCAACAGCAGCAGGATACACATGTTCTGAGGTTATGTCTTATGCATGACCTTTAACCTACTATGTTTCTTTTCTTGACACTGGAAAAGCGGTTGAAGTTATTGTTTCCTTGTTTCTTGATTTTTAAGGCATGTGCAAGACGATGCTTTAAAAAAAAGCGGGAGAATTGGATTTGACAGTAATTGGAACAGATTTTTAAGGGATTATGAAGAGAATTGTAACTTGCAAGTAATTGAGTTTCTAGTGAATCATAACTACGTCATAAATTAATGGGGTTTTTTACTACCTGGACTTGACATCTGACTTCATATTCCATTTCGGTTTGGGTTCAGACTTGTAGTACATATTGTGACTGGGAACTTTAAAAAGTTTTAATTTGATCTGAAAACCTTCTTTACTTCTTGCTGGGAGGAGTTGATTCTTGGGATTTTTTGCTCTCACAAGTTGGAATGGTTGGTTGTCTTTTTCTTGGCGTGGATTTAGTAAAGATTGATTTGGAGACATTTATCTTACTTATAATCTAGCTTCAGTTGATAAGGTTTGGTTCATTAACCAGGTTGTGAGTTGTTTAGAATTGCTTTTGCACACAGTTGCATCAGGTTGATCTGAAACCATACTCCGAGGGTGTGGGTTCCACTTAATCACTTGTCATAATCATCCTATTCATCTTTTGTGAATTGGCTCACCTATGTTTGAACATCAATGCTCTAATACCTAATTAGCTCAGCTCCCAAGGGTCGCATGGGGAGGTTCTCACTGGAGGACCTTCTGAGGGGTGACCACTCTCTCCTTTCTGAGGAAGGACTGATCGGTGGCTACGGGTCACTGGATGCTGGCGGAGGCTGACTTCATGGCAACAGACAACAAACAGCGCAAGGGAAGAGTATACATTTCAACATCTAGTGTTGATGTAATACCCTCTCAAGTGTACTGGAAGATGCTACATAATTTCTCCTTTGTTCTGTGTTTTATCTAGAACATCCTGACCGATGACGAGACCTGTGGATGGCCGCCTCTGGGGCGAGGGGCTGTTGAGATGACATTTTGCCCACAAGAAAATGGCGTAAGAAGACCCTGTGGGTTTTCGGTCTCAATGCACAGGAGTCTCAGCAAAGTCATCGGGAAGGATCTAATATTTGTCACTGTGAGCTAATTCCATGGCCAAGCATGTCTCATGTCTGATTGTAATTTGTGTTTTGAACATTGTCTTTTTTTTTGATCAACCTACCAACCTTTTAGGGAGATTTGTGATAGCACTTTTGAATTTTCCTTTATATTTATGGTATTATTTAAGTTAATAAAAGCAGGGAATTGTGGTGGAAAATTGTTATGCAATTAGGAATTAAGTGTATATTCTCTGTTTAGTGAATGCATCTAGGGTAAAATGACAAGCTTATTGTTCCAGCTTAATGTTATGAGAAAGATATATGTGTCAGGTCACCAGAGAGACAGACGCCGGGGCAGTAAGATAACAGTCTGGCCTTCGGATGAGCTGCTTTATGCGTTGCTATGACTCGCGTGAAGCAGTTACTCTGGAGGCGGGGTGTGAACGTTGGAGAAGACATCTACAGAGATAAACAATGATTGCTGAATACTATTTAAGCGGTTAGTTAGAAAGGTTGGTTAGGGTGATGCACGAGTAACTCTGTCTCCTCCGTGTCTGGCCAGACATGTTTGAATTAAATACTTAAACACCTTCTTGGACTCAAGTCTTCTTTATAATGGAAACCCTGAGATACTATTTATTTGCCATTACACAACGCCACAGCTCACCTGAGTATTGTTGCTGACCATCTCCATCCTTTTATGACCACAGTGTACCCATCTTCTGATGGCTACATCCAGCAGGATAATGCGCCATGTCATAAAGCTCGAATCATCTCAGACTGGTTTATTCAACATGACAATGAGTTCACTGTACTCAAATGGCCTCCACAGTCACCAGATCTCAATCTAATAGAGCACCATTGGGATGTGGTGGAACGGGAGATTCGCATCATGGATGTGCAGCCGACAAATCTGCAGCAACTGTGTGATGCTATCATGCCAACATGGACCAAAATCTCTGAGGAATATTTCCAGTACCTTATTGAATCTATGCCACGAAGGATTGAGGCAGTTCTGAAGGGGGTAATAAATATATATATATATATGTATGTATGTATATATGTATATAGTTTGAATGTAGTGCATCAGTGCAGATGGAATTAAGCATTTGTAGATTTTATTTACTAATCCTTTGCTGACAGAGCTGAGTTAAAGTAAAAGATCCGCTTTTGGTCTGCTGAAAAACCGACACTCCCATGGTTTCCCCCACTGTGGGATGGTGTTACTTGTCTATGGGTGAAACTTCATGATTAAGAAAACAGAGTAACATCTTCCTCCTTGGAGACCGTTCTATATTTAAACAATTTTTCAAATATTATTACTTAGCTAGCTATTTAGAGTTAATGTGACTCCCCTCACTGAATTTTGATTGTTATATACATACAGATATGCTGACAATACAAGAGCGTTTTATGGTGAGAAAGTTTTTTTTTTGTCAGATAAATTGAAAAGGCAAATGACTTTAAAAAAAAAGCAGAAGTTCAAAATCCTCAGAGCATTTCAGAGACTTGTGATTTACAGGAAATGTCAGCTTCTCCAAAATAATGCTGTAAAAATATTTACGGTACTTTTTTCGACAAATCAGATGAACTTAAACAGTAAGGCTGCAGAGATGTCAGACGACGAGGTTCAGTATGCTTCTGTTATCAAATGGAAAGGACGGCCAAAAGGTGAGTTTTGTGTTTGTGTTTTTAACAGACTGCAGACTAACATAATAAAAAGTCTGCTCTTACAGTTGGTTTAGCACTAGAAAAAAAATGTGTTTAATGAAATGGGTAACTGGATTATGCTTTTGTTTGTATTTTTATACAGTAATTCATGCTACAAATAAACCAAAAATATCCTATTAAAACGTTTTCCTTTATTCATTTTTAGGAGGAACATTATTAAAATAACTTCAAATGAATGCAACATGAATAACACAAAATGAATAAAAAAGCCAGATCTAAATCAAAAATTGATCTGAGATTTATAATCTGAACACAAACGAAGTTCAGACCTTCAGCTGGTTCCTGAACCTACAGAGTTGAAAATTAATGTGAATAATAACAAACCACTGGTTTTTGAAGATTTTTGAAGATTTGAGAAATCATCTAATACTTTCATTTTCACCATTGACATGCACATTAAATATTCAATCAAAAATTAATTTAGGATATTATCACTTGAGGCCAAGAGCAACACTTATTGCTTGGTTGCTGTATTCAACGTGACTCTATTTAATATTTATAAATATCCTCATACAGTGATCTCTGGGTATTGACATTTCAAATATGGATAGATATTTGTCTTGTTACTTAGATTTATGGTGATCGTTTAGTGAACAAGACAAACGAAACTTGAATCGCTGAACAAATGAGTCCAACTGGAGGAAAGAACATGAATTTCATGTTCAACTCACTAGCTTCTGTGGTTTATGAATATAACAAGACACAGTGACTCACAACATTCAGGTGATGATCTTTATAAGTCAGGAAATGATAGAGGGGAAAAAAACGACTCTCCTAAACCTGTCTATTTAGAGCTTTAGCAAAAATCAAGTGGAACTGTGACAAACAAGGCTGGATGAGGACCGATGTTTATCTTGTCCCCACAGCTCACTGTCAGAGAACTGGAGAAAAGAGAAGCATCTTGGGTTAACACAGTCTTTATAGAAACTTTTTGAAATTATCTGCATGTCAATTTATTGTGTGGAAGGCACGCCAGAAAACCCTTTTTGAACCTTTCATCTCAAATGTGAATGAGTGAAGATGGATAAACGCTACTGGAGCTTCAACTAGACCTGCATGCTTCAGTCAAAAAAGAGAAGCCAAACAATTCAACTGAGTCTGATCCATAAGCAAAGGGTGAATACGTGGTAGGTGGAGGATGTGTGGGCTTGTTTCTTCTGCAAGGGTCCTTCTTAGAATGTGTTTGGGGAGATTTAGAGACGACTCAGAATTGTTCTGGCTGATTAGGAGCAGGGGTGACAAACAAGTGACCAAAACCTTAAAAATGGAGCAGGATGGACAGTCAGCAGACATGAACCTCTGGATTTATTTAACTTTCGTAGACCAGCTAACAGCAATGCATCATTTTACATGCACTTAATCACTACTGAAGCAACAATATAAATATTCCCGTGTTCATCCTGTTACATTTGCTTCAAAAATAATTTTGAAGATTAATTTTGAATAATTAATCTGTGTCGTCGCGAAATGAATCCTAATGTGCTGTAGCAGCTCAGATTGTGTTAGCGTGCGTTGCTCACCTGAGCTCCACTGCCCCGGTAAAAATGGCTCTGACGACCATGACTGAACATTGGGTATTTTTTCTACAATTCGTCTGTGAAACTACACTTTAGGCATTTTAGTGGCACATTACAAGCATTCAGTGCAGCTCCTCATTTGTTTTGTGGGCAGTGGCTGCTTTTAAAGTGAGTTCATCCAGGTACAATATGGGGGTAAACCCGGACATTTTATGATATATAAATGAATCCCATAATTTTATGGCCAAAAAGGAGGACATGTCCAGGCAAAAGAGGACGTATGGTCACCCTGTTATACAAGTTTGTTGCATATTTTGCATTCTTTAACACTTTTTTGATATTTACAAACCTTAGATTTTTTGGCAGGAATTCCTTCTTCACTTTCATCCATCTCTCTTGTTTGCTGTTTCTGTTATGTTCCCGCCAGTGTTGCCAACTGTCTCCAATAGAAAGTAGCTGAAATTCCCCCAGAAAGTCGCTAGATGACGTCATACGCTAATTTGCATAATGATGATGTCATCACGAGATGACGATTGAAACAAAGAAGGAAAAAATTATATTCAGATTAGGATTTGATCATACAGGTTAAATAATACATTATTTAAACATTATTTAAATAATACATTATTTAAACATTATTTAAATAATACATTATTTAAACTGGGGAAACATGCTACAGGGAAATGTGACTTCTGTCTTCCAGAAGAGACTGTGGAACATGTTCTGTTATTTTGCCTGAAGTATATTGTTGAGCAAACTGGTAGCCGACAAAATTGACAAGATATCAAATTGCAACTGGACATCAAAGACCTTTAAAAAAATGTAAAGTTCTGAAACATACATTTGCTGAGATATCTCAAGAAGATGAAATTAATACAGAGAATATAGTTGTTTGTTTTTTAGTACTTTGTAAAAAATAAGTAGGGCATATTTAGCATGCATCAAATGTTTCTTGCCAACCGCCATCAAACAGAAGTTTATTGCTTATGATATTATTTTCAGTGGGGGGTTTTTGTCATAAGTTTTAAATGTCCTACGTTTTTGAACTCACTATACGTTTCGAACGTTCCTTGAATGCACCACAGGTGTGAGATGCAACTGTACAGACAAGCTTCTGGGTTAATTCCTGTTGAAAGATCGGTTTTATATACATGCAGATTTATTTTTTACTTTTGAATTAACATTAACTACCAAACAACTTTGTTTGTGAGTGGATGAAATAAACCAAAAAAGGTTTATGATTGGTCATTGGACATAGTCTGATCATGCAGCAGATCATTCCCTTTGGGAAGGAGCAACCTGGGTCTCTAAAATGCAGGAAATATCGGCGACAAAGTTTCACAGAAAGTAGCTAAGGGTGGTCAGAAATGTCTTTATACGATTATGATTAAAGACACGCTGACAAAAGAAAAGACCCTGACAGATAATTTCATATTGTAAACTATTGTTAAAATTCATTATGTAACACAAAGACTTTTGAACCCTTATATTTTCCAGCTAAAACAGAGGAAGAGGTTGTTTATGATGAAGTGAAGATAGCAAATCCGACGGTGCAGCAAAAACCTGACAACAATGGTAAGTTGTTTAAAAAATAAGTAAATATTAAATTAAAATCATTGTATTAGTGGCAACACAAAGGTATGAAACAGGTTTAGTGTTTTTCCTCTTAAGCTCACTATTCTTACTATAGCTAGGGCAATCAAGGGTTGTCAACAACGCCACCATGGAAATTTCACCAAAGGAAATAAATAACAGCATCACTAAGGTGTCATTCTAATATTAATGAGGCAGGAGACGTGGTTGCACAATACAAAAGTCAGATTTATTATTTCTAATTTACAAAATTTAAAAAACAATCACAAACTCAACCATACTGGGAAGTTAATTTTTAGTGTGCAGGACTGAGTTTTACCAGCAGTGCAAAGAAGTCCAAAACAGAGAGATGGATTCAACTCAAAAAAAAAAAAAAAAGTAAATGGATCATTATAGGAACTCGATCATGAAGAGAACCCAGCACCAACCACACACAGAGCACAAAGGAACCCTGAAGACCCATCATTTCTCAGTCTGAACACAGAGGAAGTGGATTCAATAAGGTTATACAACAAAATACATTTAAGAAAACAATTGTTGCGTTAAGAAAATAGAAAAAATAAAAATAAAAATAAAATGGCAAAGCAATGCTGAGTGCAGCTGAGCCAAGCAAAAAAAAACCTTCTGTAGATTGAACAAAATGTAGCTACCTCATCTGTGGAACGCCAAAATGCTCAAAATTAAATAAATAAATAAAACCTTATGATATAAATGTCTAAATGAAAAAATAAGAAACAAATATATAATGTTACAATAAAACTGTGAAAACAACTGAATTCACTTGAAATTTTTAGCTCATTAGTATGAAATATATTTTTTCATTTTCCTTTAAAAATGCATTTATTAATATAAAATAGTGTTCAATGGTAAGTGTTTTCCTAATAATAGATTTTATTGTTTAGCCATTTTTATTTAATTCGATCGGTTTTTATTCTAAAACATATTTTTCACAAAATCAGCTTTTATTTCATTATGATGTTTCTCCTAGTGGCTTATTTATTTCAAAAGGACACTTTTCAACTTCATGAGTTCATCTGCCAATCAGGCTCAGTGGGTGGGGCTTTAATGTATCTGTGTTTTAAGATTTGTAAATTACTTTTTATGTACAGTAAGGAACACAAGTATTTAAACACCCTGCAATTTTGCAAGTTCTCCCATTTAGAAATTATGGATGGGTCTGAAATTCCCATTGTAGCTGCATTTCCACTGTTCTCTTGACATCATAGACTTTAACTTGCGGCTGAGTCTAGGCACACCGGATCTAGTCACTAAACCCCAACCCAAACTATATTACATCTTCAGTTCTATAGCATGTTCCTTTAAGCCTCCGGCTGTTAACCTGCAGGGGCAACGTTATCATCCTGTCTACCTAAAAAAACGGCAGCTAACACTGACGACAACAGCATTGAAACAAAAATAGGAGTCATACAGTGATAGTAAAAAGACAGTACACCCCTTTTCAATGGTTTTACGGATTAAAACATTCTAATGAGCTAAGCATTTTTTATTAATTCAGTTTTTACCACACTTTCTTTGTCACATTGAATATTTGTCTATTATTTGTTCATGTTGATATGTATTTCACAAGATTTTGTTTATTTATTTAATTTTGATCATTCTGGCATTCCTTACTCATCAGCCGACCTGAACACACAAACACAACTGATTGGACAACAGGCAACAAAAGATGCCAGGACATGCAACCAAGTCAGTGAGCTTGGAGGGGGAGGTGACAGAGCTTCCGCATACACACAGAGCCCCAGCTACTCAGTTATCACAGGCTCAGCTTAATAAACTTTCTATGACCCACTGTAGACTATTAGACGGAAATGATCTGCATTCATTCTTACAATTGCAGCGGTATTGAAGCACCACGCACTGACCCAACATGACTCCCCTTAAAGCTGCTATGGCAAATCTGCAAAACAAGATAGCTTAAAACATTTTGTAATGTCTCTTTAACAATGAATGTTCTAACATAGTATAGCCATAAATATCTTGTGGAGATTAAAAAAATAATAATAGTAACGGGGTTATGTCGCATTTATCTAAAATCCTCATCCAATAGCAAGGCTCGGTCCAAAACCAATGATTGGACGATCTGGTTGTCCGTTTCCTCGGACAAGCGCACCTCTGCATTTACCTGGGTCCTCCACTTGTTACGGTGCTCCTGCGTTTTGCAACATACCATCACTGGTGTGAGAGGTTCTCCGCTCAATAATGTCAGAGAAAGAGAGACAGCCGGCTGCTACAAAGTACCAGACTCCCAAAAAGAAAGACGCCATTTGAAATTGTGGAAAACCAAAGACTGGTGACCAAACTATGACTGGTGTTTTTTGCTTTCTCGTTTACTGTGACAATGCGTGTTTCCATATCAGGGGGCGTGGCCTTGGGATAACAGCCGACACAAAGGGTGTGAGTTCCCTGACTGTGTTAATGTTAAAAAGTTAGCTTGTTTTGCAGATTCAGTATAGCAGCTTTAAGCAGCCCAGGTATTATCAAGGTGGCTATTGGCTAAAAAAAAGAATTCTGTAATCAGTGTTACCAAAATTATTACTACAGTTACCTGATCTATGGTTAAAAAGCCATCTGGAATATTCTTAATGTAGGATTATTTTGGTTTAAAGTTTTAGAAGACTTGGGAGAAGCCTTTTCAAAAATAAAATCCTCTTACAGGTTAAGGTTCTTGCTGAGTGATTTTTTACTCCATTGTATGTACAGTGAGGAACATAAGTATTTGAACACTTTTGCGATTTTGCAAGTTCTCCCACGTAGAAATTATGGAGGGGTCTTAAATTCACATTGTATGTGCATTTCCACTTTGAGAGACGTCTTTTTTTTATTTATTCAGGAAATCACATTGTCTGATTTTTAAATAATGTATTTGTATTTTATTGCTGCGCATAAGTATTTGAACACATGAGAAAATCAGGGTTAATATTCGGGACAGAAGCCTTTGTTTGCAATTACAGAGGTCAAACGTTTCCTGTAGTTCTTGACCAGGTTTGCACACACTGCAACAGGGATTCTGACCCACTCCTCCACACAGATCTTCTCTAGATCTGTCAGGTTTCGGGGCTGTTACTTAGCAACTCTGAGTTTCAGCTCCCTCCAAAGATTTTCTATTGGATTTAGGTCCGGAGACTGGCTTGGCTACTCCAGAACCTTTATATGCTTCTTACGGAGCCACTCCTTGGTTATCCTGGCTGTGTGCTTAGGGTCATTGTCATGTTGGAAGACCCAGCCATGAGCCATCTTCAATGCTCTGACTGAGGAATGGAGGTTGTTGTTCAAAATCTCACAATAAATGGCCCCATTCATCCTCTCCTTAATACAGTGCAGTCGTCGTGTCCCCTTTGCAGTAAAGCACCCCCAAAGCATGATGTTTCCACCCCAAAGCTTCACAGTAGGGATGTTTTTCTTGGGATGGAACTCATCCTTCTTTTTTTCTCCAAACACTGCAAGTGAAGTTTAGACCAAAAAGTTCTATTTTGCTCTCATCTGACCACATGACTTTCTCCTGTGCCTCCTCTGGATCATCCAGATGCCCATTGGCAAACTTCAGATGGGCGTGGACATGTGATGACTTGAGCAGGGGAACCTTCCGTGCAATAAATGATTTTAAACCATGATGGCGTAGTGTTCTACCGACAGTAACCTTTGAAACTGTGGTCCTAGCTCTCTTCATGTGATTGCCGAGCTCCTGCTGTGTAGTACCGGGCTGATTCCTCACCTTATCATCAGTGATACCTCACCAGGTGAGATCTTGCATGGAGCCCCAAACAAAGAGTTACAGGACCTTCTCCTGTAACAGCCCCACTTTCAGTTAATCATACAGTCACTTCATCTCCAATCACCATTAATATGGGACTTTTTAATTCTGACTTATATGGATTTTAGCCAACATGTCATGCAGCCAACTCACAACAAAGGACACACCCTGGACTTGCTCATCACGCATGGCCTGTCCACCCGTGTGTCCTCTGTTGTTGACTTGGCTGTCTCTGACCACTACTGTGCGTTTTTTAACATCACCAGTTTTATTCAGCAGGAGACCTCTGTGAGAACTGTCAGGAAGCGCCATCTAACCCCTAAAGTGGCTGCAGGTTTTCTGGAAATTTTTAAAAAGAATCCTCCTATTGTTTTACCTGCCCCCTGTGATTTTATTGTCAATGATTTTAACAGAAGACTTCAGTCCACTCTTGACCGGCTTGCTCCACTACAAGTTAAAAGTTTAAAATCTAAAGCTGCAACGCCATGGAAAAATGAAAACCTCAGAAAAAAAAGAGAAATTGTAGGGCGGCAGAGAGAAAATGGAGGAAAAGTAAAACCACAATAAACCATCAAATATACACAGATCTTCTCAAAATATACAACAATGCAGTAAGAAATTCAAGAAATTCATACTTCTCCAAAATCATCTCCGAGCATAAAAATAATTCCAAAAACCTTTTTTCCACCATTGATAAACTTTTTAACAGAGCTACTACTGCATTTCCTAAAACCCCCTCAAACACTCTTTGTGAGGAGTTCGCAGACCACTTCAGAGGGAAGGTAGACACCATCAGATGTAATATTTTATCTTCTCAAAGTAACATGGTTTTAGACAAATCTGAGTGTGTGTCTTTACCAGAGGAAACGCTGGACAGTTTTGTCCTGGTAGAAGCTGGGACTCTTGATAAAGTTTTCTCCTCAGTGAGGCCCACCACATGTGTTTTGAACCCGATTCCCACTTCCTTTTTTAAGCAATTTTATGGATATTTTAGAGATGAGATTTTAACCATGATTAATTGCTCCCTTCAGACGGGGGTCTTTCCTGCCACCTTTAAAGGGGTGGTAGTGAGGTCCCTGTTGAAGAGGAGAAATTTAGATTTTTATGATTTTAACAATTTTAGACCGGTATCTAACTTACCTTTTTTAAGCAAAATTGTAGAAAGAATTGTTTTAATTCAACTTAATGATTTTATTAAGGACCACAATGTCCTGGATAAATTTCAGTTTGGTTTTAGGGTGAACAACAGCACAGAGACGGCCCTTCTAAAGATTTTAAATTATTTTAGATTAAACTATGATGCACAGAAGGTGACAGTGTTGGTTCTACTGGATCTAAGCGCTGCCTTTGATACAGTAGACCAAACTATTCTTTTAACCCGTTTAAAACAGATTGGCCTCTCTGATGCTGTTCACAAATGGTTTACATCCTATCTCTCAGACAGGACTTTATGGTAAGTTTAGATACCTGCTCCTCTAGGGTCCATAGGATTACATGTGGTGTGCCCCAGGGTTCGATTTTAGGCCCAGTGCTTTTTAACCTGTATATGCTCCCTCTTGGCTGCGTCATCGGAAGACATGGAGTCAACTTTCACAGTTATGCTGATGATACACAGCTGTACATCTCCATGTCTCCCGATGACACACGGCCAATGGATGCACTTTTTAACTGCATTTTAGACATTAAATCCTGGATGGCAGAAAACTTTCTCCAGCTCAACCAGGACAAAACTGAAGTTTTAGTCATCGGTCCTGAGGCTCAGAGAGAGAAACTTTTACCAAAACTACAATCACTGTCTTTATATCCTTCTTTACAAGTGAAGAACCTGGGTGTGATTTTTGACTCTGAGCTGACTTTTAGTCCTCACATTAAAAATATTACTAAAAAAGGTTTTTATCAACAAAAGAACATTGCCAGAGTCCGCCCCATTCTCTCTCGGGCCAACACGGAGACACTGATGCATGCTTTTATCTCCAGTAGAATTGATTACTGTAATGCCCTGCTTTCTGGTCTTCCCAAAAAGAGTATCTAAGGTTTACAACTCCTACAAAATTCAGCAGCACGTGTCCTGACGAAGACTAAGAGGCCTGGAGCACATTACACTGGTCTTAAAATCATTGCATTGGCTCCCCGTACATTTTAGGATCGATTTTAAGGTTCTTTTAATGGTTTTTAAGTGTCTTAATGGTCTTGGGCCTTCTTGTCTACCATATAAACCTTTGCTGTCTCTGGCAGCTGTCTCCTTGTCCCCCCAAATGTCAGGACACACACGCATGGCGAGGCGTCGTTCCAGTTTTATGGCCCTCACCTCTGGAACAGGCTGCCAGAGGACCTAAGGGCTGCAGAGAACTTTCATGTTTTTAAGAGCCGGCTCAAGACTCACCTTTTTAGCCTAGCTTTTAACTGATTATTATTTATTACTGTTTGTTTATTTGCTCTGCATGTTTTATATGATTATATTTTTATCAGTGTTTTACTATTTAATCTTACCACATTAATTTACTGCTTATTTTTATACTTTAATTTATCTTAATCCCCGTTCCAGTGTTTCCTCTGTGGGAGCCCTCTGCCCCGGGAGCGGTGGTCGGCTGTGGCTGCCTTGGTCCTCTCCAGGTGGAGCTTGGGTGGAGGTGGGGGTCTTGGCCTTGCCTCCACTGGGTGCCCTGTGTCAGCGCCTCGGCTGCTGCTGTTAATCTACCGCTGCCGGGGCAGATGGCTCCTCTGATGGTGTTTCCTTGCATGGTTCATCTGCACTCGGCCCAATGTCCTTTTTTACTTTTGCTTTTAACTGTGTGTGTGCATGGGAGTTGGGTTGGGGGGAGGGGGGTATAACTGTGACCATGCTTTTAAATCTGTGGGGGAGGTAAGGGAAGGTGGTTTTATGTGGGGTCATTTGAATCTGTAAAGTACTTTGTGATGCAACTTCTTGTATGAAAAGCGCTTTATAAATAAAGTTTTATTTTATTTTATTTGATTTCTCCCAGACCACAGCAGGACTCTCTTACCCAGTGCACAGCAAGAGCTTCACACAATGGCTCATGCTTACAATACAAGTCAGACCTTTATAATAAAAATGTTAAGTGTGTTTTAAAAATTTGACTTCATAGTTAGCTTGGCTTACTTGGCTGTTCATGTTTCTCCACAGTTACAATGAAATATGTATAATTACAATAGTGTTAACACTCTATACAGGTCAAGAATAAGATCTTTGTCATTTTCATTCTAAGTGGGATGATGTACTTAGTTAAAAAGTATTCTCACAGAAATTTAAATACTGTAATTTGATTCTTTTAATAAACTATGTAAACTGGATGGATGTGATGCTGGCATGACCACAGTGCACACATCTGATGTTGCTCACAATGGTCAAAGGGAGCGCTCAGGACGTTTGTGTGTTTGCTCAGACACATGAAAAATTAGAGGGAACATTGACCGGGAGGACACCACACTCACAGTTTGATGAAGAATGGCCCCCCCTTAAAGCGCAAAAACACTTCTACACCTCCTCCGAAGAAGAGAAAACAGAAGAAATTCCAACCCAAAAAGGAGACAATACTCCACTTAAAAACCCACTGAAAAACAAATATGCAGCCCTGAGTTCTCTGAAAGACAACGCAGCCCCCAGTACCAGCCAAGGTCACCAGGTGAAATCCAGCCACATGAAGAAAGTAAGAACTCACCCCGCAAAAGTTATATATTCAACATCTCTGTAATCGATATTTCATTATCTGACCATTTCTGTGTTCTCTTTGAAAGTACCATCTCTGCTAAACTATCTATCCACAATGAGACCACTATAAAAAAGCGTTTTCTCTGGGACAGTTCAGTTGAAACCTTTAAACATATTTACCCTCCCACCAAATCCCCCTCATCTCCCAATTCCAACTCAGTAAACAAGCTGGTAGATAATTTCCTCATGGAAATCTCAGACATCATTGATCCATTGTCAGACTAAAGTGAAAGTAGTCTAAGGTAGAAGTTAGGAATATTTTAATCGAAAAATACAACAATAATCATCTTTTTTTTAATCACTAATGTTTCCTGTTTTGATTTCAATGCCATTGTAGTTTCTACTATATTTTTTTATTATTTTATTTTCTATTATCCTGTAGGACATTCTTTCCTCTAATAATAACCTAAATCTAGACACCAATCTAACTACTAAAAAATGCATGCTGTTGTATTTGGCATTTACCATAATTCTGTTAAAGAAATTGCAACAAATTTAGTTACTATTACAGGTTTTATTGCTGCAGTTAAGTCATTTTGTAAAATTTTGAAGTCCAGAAAAAAATAAAATAAAACAAAGCCCAAAAAGCAGGTTTACCTTTCTGTAGTAAAGTTTTGTCCTCATAAAACTGTGTGCTTTATTTTTTCTGATTAATATCTGCAGGACCTTTGTCAGACAAGGAAGCTGAAGGAAGATGTTGGTATCAGAAGATGGCTTGTTGCTTTATGAGTGTGATTTTGGTGATGGCCATCATTGGACTCTGTGTCTACTGTAAGTATGTGAATCATAAAGATCATGAATGTGGTTGATGTGTTGGGATAATCAAAAGCACAGATGGTGTCCCAAAAAAACTGAATTCATGTGGGAACGCAGCCTACATATTCTGGAGACATGAGTCCCCTCAGCTTCAGGCCCGTCACCAGTGAGCAGAGCTGGAGGCAGTAAACATGATACTTTGATGTGGTTATATTGTTGGTCGTGTTTCCAACATGCAACAGATTCAACAGTCTTGACAACTCTGTTAATCTGAAATGCAGCCTGAAGTCGGTCAGTTTATTGACTATACATACCTCTGATTTTTGGATGTCTGGACAGATTTTCAAAGTACAGTAAACCATTGCAACCAACAATCCTTTCTTCTCCCCTTTTCTCTCTCATTACACAAGCTTTTTATACATTCTGATTATGCATTAAACTGTGTGATAAGGAAAGGAAAACTGGAAACATCTGGATTGGGGTGTTTTCACAATCATTCCAGGAACTGACTCTCCAGGAGGATATTTTTGCCAAAAAACTGACAGGTCATTTTGACCTGGCAACAAACACTGCCTTGCAGGAGCCAGACATCCGAGGACAGTTGAATCACAGAGCACTTTTCTACCCCAAGAGCATATGTTCTTATACATGTACCACAATAGTATGCCAAAATGCACATTATAGGATTACAACAGTAGTTTTGATGAAGAATTTATGAGAAATACACTCAAGGAAGGAAATTACCTAGGTCTTTAGCGGCAGATTAAGTTGGATTGTGGATGTAAGACTTTTTGGTGACTAGCTATTTTATTGAAGTACATTTATTGGACCGTTGCAGATTGTGGATTGGACCGTTTTGATGGCTTTGTTCTATAAATAATATGTGGCTTCAAAGGTTGAGTTGCACATTACCTTGCTTTCGGAGTTGTTTGAAAAAACTGTTTACTGTGTCTACAGTTATGATTGTATCCTTGATTGGCATACACTGTTAAAATCACATCAAACTCAGGTTTCCTAAGATATATAATATGTACATAGAAAGGGTGCTGCAAAAAAAAACAAACAGATTTGACCCAGTATGTAACGTACAGCCAACGGGGCATAAAAATGTTAAAGGATTAAATAAAAAGACTGGGCCCCCTCAGAATAAGCCCCAGCGCCCCAGCTAAATTCCTTTGTCTGTTCAGCTTTTGGGGAGACCGGGGCTGGTTGTCCCATGGGTTGGTTGCAGGCAGCACAATCCGGACTTTCAAGCAAAATGTTGTCTGTAAAGGTTAATTTTCTCTAGGATTTTGTACTTTGACATAAGGCTAAATAGTTGAGATATTAGTTCAGAAAATCAACTGGGGAAACATTTAAAAGACCCAATAAATAGATTTCCATGCATTTTGTGCATTAAGAAGAAAGTTGGGAGAACCTTTTTGTGTTTAATATAAAAAAACTGCTTTGTTCAAGGGTATATTTTTCAGTACTATATTTCAATTCAATTCAATTCAGTTTATTTATATAGCGCCAATTCACAACAGATGTAACATCTCAAGGCACTTAACAAGAAGTCATTTCAATACATTTATACAAACATTTCAATCAATTAAAAAGTTTCCTATTTAAGGAATCCCAGCAGATTGCGTCAGTCATTGGCATGAGGTTGGGCAGACTTTCCAACCACAGCAATCCTTCAGCAATCCCTCATACTGAGCAAGCATGTAGCGACGGTGGAGAGGAAAAACTCCCCTTTAACAGGAAGAAACCTCCAACAGAACCAGGCTCAGAAGGAGCGGCCATCTGCCACGACCGTCTGGGGGTTTGAGAAGACAGAGCAGAGACACAGTAGGAACAGAAGACCTGATATAAGAGAACTTTCTATGTTACAGAAAGTAAAAAGTTAATAACAGGACACAGTGGATGTTCAGTTACTGGGAGGATCATCCCAGTCGATGCCCCCCGTCAGACAGGGCATTGTAGCTAAGCAGGATACCAGACCAGGTATATCTTCTATGGAGAGAAAAACACTGAGAGAAAACAAAGTTAACAGTCGAAATAACAGAATGTACTGTAATACAACTGGAGAGTAGTAGGAGAAAAGGAAGTAGCAGAGTGAAGAAAAATGGTATGTCTGTCCTCTAGCAGTCTAAGCCTATAGCAGCATAACTACAGAGATAGCTCAGGATGACCTAAGCCACTCTAACTATAAGCTTTATCAAAAAGTAAAGTTTTAAGCCTGGCCTTAAAAGTAAACAGAGTGTCTGCCTCACGGACTAAAGCTGGGAGCTGGTTCCACAGGAGAGGAGCCTGATAACTAAAAGATCTGCCTCCCATTCTACTTTTAGAATTCCTAGGAACTACAAGTAAACCTGCAGTCTGAGAGCGAAGTGCTCTGTTAGGAACATATGGAACAATTAGATCTCTGATGTATGATGGAGCTTGATTATTAAGGGCTTCGTATGTAAGAAGAAGGATCTTAAATTCTATTCTGGATTTAACAGGGAGCCAATGAATGGAAGCTAAAGCAGGAGAAATTTGATCTCTCTTTTTAATATTCATCAGAACTCTTGCTGCCGCATTTTGGATCAACTGAAGGCTTTTAATGGCATTTTGTGGACTACCTGATAGTAAAGAATTACAGTAGTCCAGCCTTGAGTAACAAATGCATGGACTAGTTTCTCAGCATCACTCCTGGACAGGATGTTTCTAATTTTTGCAATATTCCGGAGGGGAAAGAAAGAAATCCTAGAAACCTGTTTAATATGGGATTTAAATGTCAAGTCTTGGTCAAAAATAACGCCGAGGTTCTTTACGTTATTACTGGGGGCCAATTTAATGCCATACAGATGAAGTGATTGACTAATCAGTTTCTGTTTAAGAACTTCTGGTCCAAAGACAGCAACTTCTGTCTTGTCAGAATTTAAAAGCAAAAAGTTTGGATTCATCCATGTTTTTATGTCTTCCAGACATGCCTGTAATCTACCTAACTGACTGGGTTCATCAGGATCTATGGATAAATATAGTTGTGTATCATCGGCATAGCTGTGGAAATTTATCCCATGCTGTCTAATGATTCTACCAATTGGGAGCATATATATGGTGAAAATAATTGGTCCAAGCACAGAACTCCGTGGAACTCCACAAGTAACCCTTGAGTGTGAAGATGATTTATCATTTAGATGAACAAACTGGAATCTATCAGACAAATACGATTTAAACCAGCCTAGTGCTGTTCCTTTGATCCCTGCAACATGTTCAAGCCTTTCTAAGAGAATATTATGATCGACTGTGTCAAAAGCAGCACTGAGATCTAACAAAACCAGAACAGACACCAGTCCATTATCTGAGGCCATGAGAATATCATTAGTAACCTTCACCAGTGCTGTTTCAGTGCTATGAGGAGCTCTAAAACCTGACTGAAACTCTTCAAACAGCTCGTTACTGCTTAGATGCTCACAGACTTGATTAGCAACAATTTTCTCAAGGATTTTGGATAAGAAAGGAAGGTTAGATATAGGTCTGTAATTCACTAAGTCATCTTGATCAAGGGAAGGTTTCTTGAGTAAAGGTTTAATTACAGCTATTTTAAAATATTTTGGTACGTATCCGTTTACTAAGGATAGATTCATCATATCCAAAATGGGGCCAGGAACCAAATGGAACACTTCTTTAAATAATTTGGTTGGAATTGGGTCCAACATACAAGTAGAAGGTTTAGATGAGGCTAATATTTTTGATAATTCCGAAAGCTCGACTGAATCAAAACAGCCTAAGCACAACTGAGGTTCTACAGTTCTTTCCGATACTGCCTCATTTACTGAGGAAGAAGTAATCATTTTTGGGAGGATGCCAATGATTTTATTTTTAATAGAATTAATTTTATTTATGAAGAATCCCATAAAATCATCACTGCTAAGAGCTAAGAGCAAATGTCTCTTGAAATATGTTTGCATGATGAACAATATACATTAGAATAAAAAAGTGAGACAACCATCCCCGTCTCCTCTATTAGTGAAATAATAACTATAATAAAATAATAACAATAACAATAGGGAGGCCGAGAAACAGCTTTTAAGGTAACCAGCTTTTTTCCTAAAAAGATTACCAAAACTACAAATCTTTAGCTTAGAAAATCTACCAGTCTATCAGTTGTCTATACTCTCTTATCCTTGCAGGGAAAATCTTATAACATTATTAAATCATGAAAAAATGTCAGATTTTTATTTGGTTCCGGTATTTGAAACTAGCACAGATGGATGTTAGAAGCTGTAGTTGTTCACTTCCATGGCAAGCATGGACAAACATATCTATTTAAATTAAAGTCAGATAGAAAGTAGAAGTTGGAAAATGTTTAGAATTCTAACTAAAACAGAATTCATTTCAAATTTGAAAATCCTGTATATGTGTCTATTTCTATTTTACCACTGTAGGGTACATAACATGTTTATGTTTTGCAGTTGTATTTCTCCACAAGCATGATAAACAGGAACTGAAACAACTGAAAGCCAACCAAACCTTCCTGCTGGAGGAAATGTACAACCTAACAAGCCTCAACAATGAACTCAGGTCAGACTTCAACCTCCAGATTCACAACCTGATCACAGAACTTAGTCAAGTTAAAAAGAAAAACCAGGAGCTGCAGAGGGAGAAAACAAACCTCAAAGATCAAATACAAACCAAGGAGAGAACTTGGAATGAGCAGAAAGCCAATCTAACTCAGTGGAGCATTAATGAATACTGTCTCAAAGGAAACGACGGTACGTTCAGATCTCCTTGTGGTCAAATAATTCGGTTAATTATAATTATATTGGCCAATCCAAATGCTTATTAGTTGATCTCTGTTTCAGATAGAAAGTGTGGTTCTTGTCAGACAGGATGGGAGTACTGTCGGTCCAGCTGCTATGCAGTTAATAATGCTGACCATGAAAATCAGAAAACCTGGTTAGAAGCACGAGCAGACTGCAAAGGAAAGAATTCAGATCTGACTGTTGTTAGCACTGAAAGAGAAAAGGTAAAGACAACTGAAAAATTCATTCATGTGGCTCACAAATATTTTCAACACAAACTGTTGGTCATGTGAGTGAAGTCAACAGGTAATAATTTGATCTCATTCTCCACAGATGTATGTTGATAGAATTAGTTGGGCTTATTCATGGCTTGAAAGATACTGGATTGGCCTCACAGCTGTAGAGGGGAAATGGAAATGGATCAATGGAAGTGAGCTGACCAATCAGTGAGAGACACATTATTTCTTCAACTTTGTGTAAAACAAATTTTTCAGCTTTGATCAAACTGATGTTTTTTCCTTAGAGAATGGATACAGCATCAGCCTGCAACTGATGGTCAATGTGTGACTTCTCTCCAGAGCAGAAAATGGAAATCAGTGAGCTGTAATGAAACGAACGGATGGATCTGTGAGAAGAAGGCTTTATCTGTTTAAACATGAAATATTTATATTTCTAGAATTTATTTGGAAAACCTTAAATTATCTTAAAATTTTGTTGTTACATTTTTAAGAGCTAAACGGATACAGTTTATCAGCAGTTATCATATAATAAATATATAATAAATAAACGGGTACAGTTTATTAACAGTTGTCATATAATAAATATGTAATTGTAATATCTTTATAGTAGTTGTAATAATGGCTGTAAAGTTGCTTTGTGGATGCATGCCACCTTTATTGAATCTAGATATTTTTATATGTTGGGTTGATGTAAAATGTTTAGATGCATGTGCTTGTTTTGATATTGTTATTGTGAAAAAAACTAAGGCCTGTAACGACAGAGACAGCTGACTCTGCTGAATGTTTTCTTGTATTCTGCTCAATAAAGCTCCACGAGGGCTGAAATTGTTCCTGGGAAACACAAAGAGAATCATAATTTTACATTTAAATACACAGATTAGCTACATCAACACATTCTCTTCACACTGATAATAATAATAATAATAATAATATGGGGTTTGATCTACTTTTAAAAAGTAAGGAAACTTTTTGCATCATTTTATCCTGTAGATCATACAAGAGTAGTCTTTGTTGTACAACAATTAATTTTTCAAGTAAAGTCAACTTACTTTTGCAGGCGATGTCAACTTAACTTTGTAAACAAAGGCAACTCAACTGTTGTAAGTTGCCTTCACTTGCAAAAGTAAGTTAACTTTACTTGCAAATGTAAGTTAACCTGACTTGCAAAATGAATACTGTACATACAAAGACAACTCTTGGTTGATCTATGTGATAAAATGATGCAAAAAGTTGCCTCACTATTTCTCTGTAGATAAAACACAATATGTTTTTGTTACGGTGAGCTACTTCATTCTAGTATGTGATCTGGGTGTTGGTCAATCTGTCCAGTATAAAAATTGACATTTTGGCCTCATGGTGCTGTAGAAACAAATGACAACAAAAAGAGGGTGAATTCCCTGGTACAAATTGTGACAGTTTCACGAGAGGGAAGGTAAGGTCAACACAATCAAGAGTTCACAAGTAATCAAAATTGACATTTAATTGCAAATTCCCACAAAACTCATGTCATACATGTACTGCCACTGAACTGGGCAATAACTGAGTGTACTCTATAGAGTTTCAACTATTGGTTGTTTAATTGCCAAGTTGCCAATTACCCAATTCATCAAATTTTTTTAATGGATTTTTAATAACCAAACAACACATTCTGAGTTCCATCTTCGGCTTCTGGAAACATTTTACCATCAAAAACCAAGTAATTGAAAAAAGACAGATTGTACAATAATTTATATTATTTTTAGTTGCAGCCCTAATACTGTATACTCAGCAACAATGCTCATATTATTCAAACAACATCTCACATTACTTATTCAACTTAACAAAATGGATTGTTTATCTTGTTTAACAGTAGTTCCAGATGTGTGGTAATATTTTAGTATAATTTATGTCATGGAACATAAAATATACCAAAGACACTTTGATAAGAAAATAAGACCATAAACTCTATTATACTGACAACATAGAAACACCTGAGATGCCAGCAGCAGACGCACCATAAGACAATGCTAATGACCCAACACATAACTCATGGGATTTGCATCCTATTACTTACTGGTTCTTCTAATCTAAAGGGAACTTCTGCAAACATGTTCTACAAAACAAACAGCAGACAACTGATGGAAGTTACAGTTCAGTATTTAAAATTTGGAATTCCTCAATAACTGCAGTTATTGAGGTTTTTTGCTGGTGGACAAATGATTGTCTCTTTATGTTTAGTTACTACTGTAACCCCAAATTCTGGACCCTTTCTCTAAGGCTGAGTTGAGCCACCCTACGAAGGAAGCCTCTTTCAGACAGGATCCAGGATTTTGTTTCTCTGTCTACGTGTGATGACCAGAGTGATTTAGAAAACCACCTCCTAAGTGCTCTGGAACTCAGACTAAAGCAACAATATATCTTCCAAACCAACGCTGACTCAGCGAACACAGCCAAGATAACAAAATAGTGCCTTTGAATATCCTATGGTGACACACTCATAGTGACATGAAGCCACATGAACATCTCGGGAAAAATCAAAGAATGTCTGCGTACCAATGCTCTTCAATGCTGTTGAAAATGTTTCTCACTTTGTCATTAAATGGGTATTGTGTGTTAAATTTGAAGGAAAAATTATTTTAATTCTTTTTTTAAATAAATGACTACTGACAGAAACACACATCTGGATATTGTTATCTGAAAACTTAATGTTTCTTCATATGAAGGCAAAAACACTACAAATTATTGGTACATTTTTGTTTGTTTGTTTCTTCAGATTTTCCATACTAAAAACACCTTGTTAATATTTCAGTTACTTTACAAAAAGAGCTTGTTCAAGAACTAAACATTTAGTTTTTTAAGGCTAAATTACAATAACTTCTCAGAACAATAAGATCTCTGTAAACTAACTTTGTGAGAGCGTTCATTGGGTGAAATAAGCAGGTCAGATTTATCACTTCAGTGCTGAGATGTTGTGAAAAACAGGATCACTAAAATTTAACTAAATAACTAAAAATAACATGAAAAGAATAAGAAACCGATAAGAGAAAAAAATAGAATATGTTATTTTTGTTTGCTATAAGCATAATATTGCTGGAGTTGGATGATTGAAAGTAATCTAAGTAAAAAACTTAACCTTATAGTCAACAGTAACTACTTGAATTGGTCACATCAGCAACGGAAAGGAGGACTTAATATATGGAGGACTGTCTCTGCCAAAATTTACAATAAATAAACAAAGGTGGAAATAAATATATTGGTAAATACAATTGAAAATAAATAAATACATGTGGGAATAAATACAAAAATATTTACTTTCACTTTTTCCCCACATCTATTTATTTCCACATTTATTTAATTATTTCCACATTTATTTATTTACTGAAGTGTATTCTAATGATAAATATAATGTTACTGTAAATCTTTGGAGAAACATCAAGTAAAATACCTGATAATGCCTATCAAGGATAGGCGTTTGTGTCACTTTCAGGAATTTATTTCTCCAAAATACTAAGAGGTGACAGCAGACTCTCTGTATATTATGTTAAAGGGTCATCTATACTGTAACCAGAATAAATATTTATTGATTTAACTGTAAACCTTTTGGAGATAGACCCAGGTATAGTGTATCATAATCATTAATAGGTAATGCTCATTTTTTCCATCTGTTGCTTGTTAAAACATCAATTTCATGTCCAGCCATACTCGCAAGATAAAACATAATTTATGCAGTTGTTTACATTAGCATGGATCCAATAAAATCTTTTTTATTTATTTAACAAAGTTGTTTATGTAATTAAAGTAGACATTTTTTTTACAAGGCAGAATAAATGAAACAATGTCTTCACTTATAAGTAATCATGCAAAACTTCTTAAACTACTAAATAAAGCTAACATTGACACAACGTAGGGTCATACTATTTTCTCTTTAGACATGTCAGCTCAGCTGGATTCATCTGCTGACATTACAAATCAGTGGCGTCATCAGCCGATTTTCCCAGGGCTTCAGCCCCGGATGTTTTAAGTCTGTTTCCCTCACCAGCAACAGGCTCACAGTTCCCTCAATCACTCACAACGGGCCAGCTTTGCTCTACTCTGATCAGCGCTGCCACTGACTTGACTCGGTGTCAGGTTACAGTCAGGTTACAGTCAGTTATGGCAAGCCATCAGTATCAAAAATAAGGCGTGTATTAAAACTTTATTCAGGTACTAAAGTCCATGGTGCATGTTAACGCCTTGCCATACACCGGCTTGCCATAGTCAGTATGTCGTGTCACTGCACGATCTGTTCAGGAAGCCCAATTCGTACCATGAGCCCATCTGCGCATGCGCGCAAAGAACTACTTCCGGGTAGATTTTTTTTTGTTGTTGTTTTATTTTTCATTTGTTAATTCATATTTACAGATCAAGGCCATTTACACTTTACAAATAAAAAGAAATAGATAGGCAATCTTGCTGAACCATTATACAAAAAGGATTAACAATATAACAAAACAAAAAAAAAAAAAAACATCTCTGGGAATTGTCTGATCTGGTATATTAACATGCTGCATTCGTAATCTTAACAGCTTTCTTTTTTATCTGATATATTTACTTAGTGATGAATTGACTTGCTGCATTCGTAATCTTAAGCCCGTCTCCGATCACACGACCGGCTTTCCTATAAATAATTGCTCTAAATGACTCCAGAGGTTTTTGCTATATGTGCAGCGGTAAAACAGATGAATAATAGTTTCTGGTTCTATATGACAAAAGTAACAGTTAGAGTCAATGTTTAATTTAAAGAGCGCAAATCCATCCATCTTGTACCGTCTGGAGAACTAAACACCTCAACGAAGCAGCAGCAGCATAATACCGGACTAAATGAACACATTGCAGCCCTTGGCAGGTGGAGCGAGGTACATGTTTTAACCGGTTCTTGATTGTTAAATTGATATTTCGTTGTATGTTATACTTTGTTTGATTCATATTGGACTTTATATTAAGGATAAGCATCTAAGCAGATGTGTTTTGTGATTAATTTTATGGTGTATTGGCACTATTAAAAATGAATTTTTAAGTAAAATAAAGGTAAAACACCCGTCGAGGCTCTCACTATTTCTTCCTGGGTGACTGCTACACTAACAGAAATCAATGGATCATAGAAAAGTTACGAAAAAAAAAACTGTTGTTACTCCTTAGCTTTTTCTAGAAAGAGGCCAAGGGTAAGAATTTATCTTTGTAAAATGAAGTGATTCACAAAGGCAAACTCTGGCTTATGCATCATTTTCTTTAGCTGTCCTGTTGGTAGCAAACTAGTTCTCCTTAGTAAGCACATCGACTAAAGAAAGCAATGAAAAAATTACTAATACAAAAGCAACAAAATAACTTTTTAATAAAAATATATAAATATAATTGCAAACTTGATGTGGGAAACACTAATACAGCAATGTTTACTATAAAATTGGATTTATTTTTGTTCTTTTATTTATTTATATATATATATATATCTATATCTATATAGATAGATATATATAAGTATATATATATATATATATATCCTCCTGCAGACAGTATTCCCCATTTGATAAATGCTGCTTTAGACAGGAAGGCTGAACGCTTCCACTGTTGTTGAACTTGTTGATTTGGTTTTATTGTCCACTTGTTTGTATTACATTATTGTATTACTATATATGCGACTTGTTTTCTGTTGGTTTGTTGCACATTTTGAGTTGATTGAATAATTTTGTAGAAGGAAGCAAAGATGAGCTGCAGACAGAGAAGGAGCCAGCAGCAGCAGAGCTGTTCCAATCAAACATGGACATTTGTCCCAGTTATTAAAGTATAATGTTTTAATGCTAGAGATCGCTAACCAAGTAAACACTTTTGTAACCCACTTGATCCATCATGACTTGATGTTGCCCAGCTGTTTGCATAAGGATATTTAGTTTGTGTTTTGTATTATTATTTTAAAATAGTCATAGTTTGCACACTTAATTCAGATGTCATGATTTTGTAGAGGGTAGGAGAGATGAGCTAAAGAGAGGAGCTGCAGCTCCAGCAGAAGCATCATCATGTGAACTGGCAATAATTAAATATTCTAACATTGTTTCATAGATTGTTAATAAGAAAAGGTTGTTTAATTCAAACTATCATTAAACCTATTAAAATATAGATAGAAGCTAATTCAAAACGAGTTAATAACAGTGCATCATTGAAGACATAATAAATGACATAAGTAAAGCTTTGCTTTACATTATTTGCTCATTTACCATTTTGGCATTACTGACAGAACCAAACAGACTATCCAAGACAGAACCAATGATGAGAGGGAGAAGAGAGACAGCAGCTGGAGATAAAGACAGCAATAGGTGAATAGTGTATGAATGAGTATGTGGACGGTTTGTGAGCAATCTAATTCTAAATAAAACATTTTTTTGATAGTTCACTGGTTGAAGGAGAGAGATGGAAAAAAGCAAAGACAAATGGGAAAAAGAAAGGGACAAGGGAGACCAACAGAAGCAAGAAGAAAGATTGATCGAACTAAATAATTGTTTGGTTTGGCTATTTTCAGATGTAATTTTCCAAAACACAAAAAACTGAACATTAAATGTTAAATTGAACATTAGATGCAAAATTACAAAATAAATTGTATATTAAATTCACATTACACTGTTTTAATATGCATGCATTATACTTTAGGCACCTTACTATGCTATAGTCTATAATCTACTGTAACCCTTTTTTTCTTACGCAAGTTTCACATCTTGTCTGGGCTAAGCCCAGGTAATCCTTAAAGGCTGGAGACGCCCCTGTTACAAATGTTACCACCGACTGCAGCTGTCAAGATGAATACGTAACCATTACCCACAAAAATCAATCTAAAAACACAAATGTGACTGCTTGTTATCATTCAACGATTTTTTTTTTTTAAGTTTGACTTTATATAGTTAAGGAAGTTTATATACACCCAATAAAAATACACACCGATTTTTTGCGCACTGTCTGAAGTTAAATCAGAACTAACTTCTCTTGTTTAGGTCAGTTAGAATTACCAAAATAATTTCTAAATGCCACAAGAATGACAGAACAAATATGTGAGGAAATTCACCTAAAATAATTCAGTTAGCGGATGACACTGCGTTACTGTTAAAAATACAAAAGAAATTCCAAAATGCCATGAAAACACTGTCTCTGTTCTCCCAAGCTTCAGGACTAAAATTGAATAAAAACAAATGTGAGATAATGACGATTCGTGATACTAAAGAATCTAACATTTTCAACACTACATTTAAAAATGAAACATTTAGGAATAAGGCTTAACAAAATATTATGGATAGAAATGACACTAATATTCAATCTATAATTGAGAACAACAACAAGATTTTAAACAGTTGGCTGCAAAGAAACATTTCAATATTTGGTAGAATTCTTTTAACAAAAATGGAGAGTATTTCAAGATTAATTTATCCAGCATACACTGTGGCTATCCCTGACACATACATTAAGAAAATTATTCAAATACAATATGATTTTATCTGGAATAATAAAAAAACAATTAATTTAAAAAAAGACATAGTTAAACCTATTGAGGAGGGAGGGATGAATGTCATTGACTTAGAAGTAATGAATTGTACTATTAAATTGCAGTGGCTTAATATATTTTATAAAAAACAAACACAAAATCTGGTTTACTATCCTTTCATATCTTTTTCAGAAGGTTGGGGGTATTGACTTTCTTTTAAAATGTGATTTGGATTGTCTTAAATAACCTATAAAACTTTCCGAATACCATAAACAGGTGTTACTTTACTGATTCAAACTCACAATTTCAGCCCACACTCCTCAACTATCTGGACTAACAGATTTGTTCTTTATTAACGAAAATCTATTTTTTATAAAAGTTGGATGGACAATGGTGTTTGGGCCATTGTCCAGCTGATGGACTGTAATGGTACATTCTTTGATCACACTGACTTTAAAATCAAATACAATTTAGACTGCACCTTGACAGAGTACTCTGGAGTTCTCAATGCCATTTCCCCAATTGTTATTCGGATGATCAGGGAAAGTTTACAATATTCCTCAATTATACCACAGCTTCCAAAATTGTTTATCAATAATTCTTGTTTCACAGACCCCAAATCTAATAATCCAGTATTAAGAGCAACCCTGTCAGATAAATTATTTCCCCTTCCTGCCAGAAGGAAAATTCTTTCCTAGACTTTTTTTAAAAAAAAGGACACTTTTATCACAAGATCATGTTTTTTTCTTTTCCCTTACTACCCAAAATGAAAGAGATCCGTTTTAAAACAATTAATAGTATATATCCATGCAAAGAACTTTGACGTATCAGATTTAATATACAATATAATTTATGCCCTTTATGTAAAAATGGTATTGAAACCCAGAAACATCTTTTTTATGATTGTAATTTAGTAAACATTTTTTGGAAAGATTTGTACTGCTGGTTTTCTACACAAACAAAAAACAAAAAGGCAATAATCTTTTATTTACATATAAGAATATTTAATTTGAATTTATAGATACAGATAAACATATTCAAGTTTTAGTTAACAATATGATCATTTTAGGAAAATTCTTCATTCATAAATGTCGTGTTCTGAAACTGAGCCCAAATTTTTTTTTTTATGACTAATTTATTCTGTAAGTCCCGTCAAAAAATAAAACTATAAATGCAATACAATGTTGTAATTATCTATCAGTGTTTTTGAATTAATGCCTTTTTTCTTTCTTTTTTTTACATTTTTATTTTATGACTTATTTTCTGTTACTTCCTTACATTTATACTGTGGTTTTTTACTGCTTAGACTCTGTTCCAGTTGTTTTTTGTTGTTTTTTTGCGAGAAGTTGTAATGCCATACGTTTTGTTCTGTAATTTTGTAATTTTGCAAATGTCAATAAAAAAAAAGTTATGTGTGAACTGGAGTCTTGGAGCTGACCAATCAGTGTTGGAATACACTTCAGTAAATAAATAAATGTGGAAATAAATACAAAAAGTGGAAACAAATAAATAACTAAATGGGGGGAATAAATAAGTACATTTTGAATTCAATAAATAAATGTGCAAATAACTATAGCTATATATAAATAAATGTGAAACTAAATAAATGGGTAAATATAATTAAGAATAAATAATACTGTCATATATGTGGGAATAAATAACAAATTCAATCATGTATTTCCATATATTTTTATATATTTATAACTGCAGAGAACAGTCAGGTCCTCAGAGAGGATCATAGGTACTGATCTTCCCTCCATTCAGGACCTGTACCAGTCCAGGGTCAAGAAGCGGGCCAGAAAAATCACCACAGACCCCTCACACCCTGGCCACAATCTGTTTAGGCTCCTCCTGTCAGGCCGGCGTTACAGAGCGTTGTACGCCAAAACCACCCGACACAAGAACAGTTTTTCCCCCAGGCTGTCGCTCTGATGAACTCTGTGTAGTCACAGAGTGTGAGTCCATTCACATAACAATAAACTATAACTCTGCACTGCTGTACATACTCACTGTAAAATAACCCCGGTTTGGTGTATATATTATCCTTTATTATTTATTTGTATTTATTTCTTTATTTCACTTATTTAAGTTCTGTACTGGAGAGAAAAGTTGCCGGAGTCAAATTCCTTGTATGTGTCATACTTGGCCATTAAAGCTGATTCTGATTCTGATTCTGATTCTGATTCTGATTTTTTATTTTTTATTTTCATATTTACTTTATATAATTACAAATGTATTTCCACATTTCTTTCCACATTTCTTTCCTTTATTTAATTTACAAATGTATTATCTCATCTATTTATTTCCACGTGTATTTATTTGTCAATTTTAGCAGGCGTGGTCCTCCACAATAACATGTTTCCTACTCAAGAGTAACTATACTATTTCGCCATCAGAGGGTGCTGCATTACACTTTTATTAGAACTTTAAACTTGGGCTACTTTCAATTTAATGATGATGTGCTTTAACCAGTTTCACAGTAAATGCTGAGGAAAATGTGTTGAATCTCTAGTTTCTCAGAGCAGCAATGAGAGGATAAACATTTACAGACTTGAATGGGAAGTTGTGTTTTTGAATATGACCGTTCTTTCAGGGTAGAGATTTCAGTGCTTCTGGTGTTCTGTAAAACTGTCAGAATCTGTTTTTTTCAGGAATTAGCTCTCATCCACAATATACAGATAGGATGATTAAAGCACACAGAGACACAAGGTATCAAATACTCCCTCAGGTCAAATGAAATTAAAGAGCATATTGCAGGTTAAATATTTTCTAAAATGCCTATAAAATGTTGTCCAAAAATACTATTTCAAATGTTTAGAGTTTTTTTTTTTGTTTTTTTTTTTACAGTACATAACACCACAAAATGTAATTAAAAAGTTTCCTAATCTGGACGTGTGACGTAAGCAAAGGGAGTCATATGCTTTGCGCTACCTCAGCTCAGTAGTTATCGGGTAGAGCGTTGGTGTTAAGGAGAGTCAGTGTGTTCACTCTTTTTGTATTGGGTGCATTTGTCTTAAAAATTGTAAATTATTGTGTTTGTGGAGGCTGTACAAACAGCAGGCTGTCAGGACATCGAGTCCACAAGTGTCCAAATAAAAACCAAAACTGAGCCATCTTCAGTTCCTAGGTGTGTTTTGTGCAGCTGAAACTTCTGCTTGGGGTACGAAAAACGCGGTCATTTGTCATGGAGGACCATCCCTACCAAAATTGATGATAAATAGATAAATAAATAAATGTGTGAATGAATAAAAAAATATTTATTTATTTCCACATATAGACTGTATATATAGACACCTATATATAGACTGTATATAAATCTGGATATGTATAGTGGAAATACATGATTTCTTATTTATTCCCACATATATTTATTTATTTTCAGTTGTATTTACCCATTTATTTCTATATTTCTATATTTATTTACAAATGTATTTTTTATTTCTCTATTTATTTATTCATTTACAAATTTATTTCCAACTGTATTTATTTATTTATGTATTTATGCAGTTATTTATTTATTTCCACATTTATGTATTTATTTATTTCTATATTTATTTACAAATGTATAACCTCATTTATTTAATTCCACATTTATTAATTGTCCATTTTGGCAGGGATGCTCCTCTATGCTCCTCCATTTTTTTTATATGAATTCAAAGATATAGCATAAGCTTCAGACCAAGGAGGGAGGGAGCTCCCAAGATGTGTGCTAAATGCTGACTTTGTCCCTGTAAAAATGTGTTAAGTTCTATGTTCGTGATTTATCAAGCTTCTAGAGAGTGCAACATCTTCTCAGGAGTAAGATACATCAGAGCTAGGTGAGATGTTACATGACAAAATTGCAATAAAACCCAGATGTCTTATATGAGCATGAGGAAAACACAAGGTGTTGATTTCATAGATCATTAAAAATATGTGGTCAGCTTTGTGCTTCGAAAATGAGTCAGTATTAATTTTGTGTTCAACATGTTCATGTCTAACCTCTTATCAACTTTTATATATATTTTTTAATAACTTATCATCGATTAGGTCAAAGATCCTTTTAAAATGATCACATTCTTGATCCCCAAATAATTTATTCAACAACATTTTGGAACTTTAATTTCTTGTGACAACAGAATAAACAGCTTACACAGATCTTTACAGGGGTATATTAAAAATGACGTCTTGAATGAACATGAACAATTAGCTTTCAATCAGGGGTATTAATAAACATTGGTTTTAGACATAATACAAAAGTGTTTTTTGTAACATTGAAAGAAATGGACACGGAACTGACAATAATACATTTGTTATTACATGATGATAAATTGACAAGTTTATTTCCTAACTGGTTACAAATTAGTTTCCTAACTAGGAACCCATTTCATCATAATTCTAATCTTTAAAAAATGCATTCAGTAGTTATTCATTAGGTAATGATGAACTAGCAGTTTGTCTATGATTAGTTTTTCATCAGTCTTTAAGTAAAAAATCTTTTTTTGAGGCCCTTACAATGAAGAGTTACTCACAGTTTGACCAACAGTTTAGATTTTATAGTTGTGAACTGTCTCTTACTGAAGTCTGTGCTTTAGCAAGGGCTTCCTGGGATGAGAAAACTAATCAACATCTATGCAGATCATGATTAGTTTTCTCATTTCAATGAGGATACTTGAATTTTATCAGTTGCCAAATAGATTGAGACATGCTGTCATTTGTTTGCTCAAACTGTGAATCATACTTGATTGTCATTGCCCCTAGTGAAATTTTTGACAGGGCTGCATTCTAAAGTTGGCTCCAGCTGTCTAAATTGACTTTTTAGGCAGACCTGTGAGGACGCTGTTGCAGTAATCAGTCCGACTAAAGATAAACGCATGGGTGATTTTTTTCGAGTTCCTGTTGCAACATTAGTCCTTTAATCCTAGAGATGTTCTTCAGGTGATAGAACGCTGACCTTGTTATTGTCCATTTGCTTAAATTATTACAGTTACTATAAATTAATTACAATTATATTTATTGTTATTTATTACACAACTTCTGAAAGAAATGTTACACTAAAATTTTATGTAATTAATTTTAAGATTTTCCAAAAAATCTGAAACCTTCATGTTTATAACGATAAAGCTGCCGTCTCACAGATCCATGCGTTCCTGTCATTACAGCTCACTGATCTTCATCCTCTGTCCTGAAGAGAAGTCACACATCGACCATAGATTGCAGGCTGATGGTGTATCCAGGCTCTAAGAAAAAAAAAACATCTGTTAGATCATGGCTGACAGATTTGTTTTACATCAAGTTTAAAGGAATAATGTGTTTCTCACTGATTGGTCAGATCACTTCCATCGATCCATTTCCCTGCTACAACTCTGAGGCCAATCAGAATCAGAATCAGAATCCAGTATCCTTCGATGTTGTTATTGGCCCAACTAGTGGCTTCAACATACATCTGTGGACAATTGAGATAAAATCATTTCATATTTACTTCACTTACATGAACAATATGGAGGACTACAGGGGTAATTGGAAAAGCAATACAGCATTTTGACGATGAGTGCTTAATAGTGAATTTAAAATATAGATTGCTAAATATAATTTCAAATTCAACAATTAATCCATAAAAAAAATACAAATTTGAAAAGCATTTTGTAATTACACATTTTCTGATAGCATGTCTTACCTGCAGATAAAAAAACATTTGGGTTCCCAGAAGTTCTATCCAGATTTTGTGCTTTTCCGTGCATTTTTTAAAAGTTTCAACGTCGACACCGGGTGAAGCCTGAAGGAGAACTGTTGATGAGAAAAGAGAGCTCACTGCTTACCCTTAAATGTTCCATTTCTTCTTTTATGAGGTGTTGAAACGTCTTCTCATGAAGCTTTAGTTCACTTTTCTGCTTCGCTACAAGTACGCTTCTAAATAAGTCATTTTCAGTTGACATCATTCATAGAAACAAACAAGCTAAGCTAAAAAGAGTGACATGGATGATATTATCCAATATATGGCATGGGTTCCAAATGGTGAATGGTCTGTATTTGTAAAGTGCTTTATCTAGTCCTGAGAGCCCCAAAGCACTTCATACTACAGCCACAGCTGGACACTGACAGAGGTGAAGCTACTGTATGCTGGTCACCACCAGGCCCTCTGACCATCACCAGTAGGCAAAGCAGTTAAAGTCCTCCTTAAGGAAACAATGACTGAGACTGACAGAGCGAGGGCTTGAACCGGCAACCCTCCAGTTACAAGATGAGCTCCCAGCTCCTGAGCCACTGTTGCCCCAGGCTCTAAATGAACCTTGCAGAAACCTAAACGTCTTCTTTAAAATAAGGATGTTGGTAACTTCTGTTTCTTGCATAGTGCTGCAGCTAAGTGTTTGAGTTTGCAGGAAATATATTAACACAAATCTTCTGTTAACACTTTCAAAAAAGTCTTTTAGCCCACAGTAAACCCAGAAAGTTTTCACAACATTTCACTGTGCCCACATTTTGTCTTGTCACAGCCTTGTTTCAAAATGGATTGCAATCATTTTCCCTCAAATGTCTACACACAATGACCCTTAAATGACAAAGTGAAAAACATTTCACAGCCTTTGCAGAACATTGCATTGAAAATGTTTTGCTCACAGGTACAGCCTTCTTGTGTATGTCTCAACAAGCTTGGCACACCTGTTTTAGGGAAATTTCTAAGGGTGTGCCAAAAAAATCGATTCACACAAGAATCTAGATTCTCATTTGCAACAATTCAGAATCGATCTGAAATGTCCAAGAATCGATTTAATTAATAAATAAAATCAGCTGGCTGTTTGCTGCCATTTTTGTAACTAGCCTATACGGGACGGTTCATGTCCAGTTTTTTTCATGATTTGTTGAAAATCATGTATAATCAGTTGCACAGTTTACAGTTCTATTGTTGCAAGAGACACTGTCATGAACATTTCAGAGACAGGTAGCTTAGAGGTACAACTTTTCATTTTGAAAGAAGCACTTTATTTTCATAACTTGTTATTCTTTAAGTTACTGAGTCTGACTGAGAAATATAGATTTTTTTGGGCCAAAAGGAACCTGGGTCGCAGGTTCAGAGAGGAGACATTGGACCAAACAGAAGCTGTTATTGTTGCTAAAATGGTCGACCTGAGACAAACCACAGCAAAATCAGAACGGTCCATTCCAGCTGCCAGTCAACAGCGTACCACACAGACATTAGCGGAACATGCACAGCCAACCAATGCAAATTCAGCTGAGAGAGCATCTACCAGCAGAGGAACAACCAGCAGACGGTCGACCGGTAGGGATCCACTACGTGAAATAGGAGAACCAGCATCCTGCCTTGAAGGAGACGTCGCACCAGACAGCTCTTCTGCCAATCTGAGGGTGGTCACAGCTGAGGTTCATGTCCCACCACCAACAAAACGTGCATCTAAGAAAACAGTTTCCACGATGACAGATGCCACCACGAGGGATTGGTCTCCCCTTTTCGATAAAAGTTTTGAGGGCGAAAGTTATCACTCTGGATCTTCAATTACCAATCAACATGGGGCTGATCCTGAGCGTTCCACACAGAGGGAGCAGAGGGCAAAGCGAACTGGCAGACTGCCGCTAAGAACCCCTGACATTGAAGCGGGTACTTCTACAGATGACTCTCCTCCCCCTCCTCCTCCTACTTCAAAGCCGATCCAATCCACACCACCAGCATTGGAACTGAGGGAGGTTATGGTGGATCTCACAGAGCCTGAAGGTCATCGGGAACCACAGCTCAATAGTGGTGGACCTCAAGCCTCCCTTCCTTCAACCCGGATTAGACTGGCTCCCATCAGCATCCAAAAGCTGAAGTCCAGCATCCAGACACGCCTACAGGTGGAGACGGTAGAAGAGGATTCCTCCACGCCACCTTCGTCACCAGAGCCTCAGATCTGTACACCAACAAAGCACCCCAACACTACGAAGAAGCTACAGGACTGGAATCTCCACATCAAAGAAAAGTGGATGATCATGAGAGATTCCAACGAGTCCAGACTGCCACCATTTGCAGCAAAAGATGTCCAAATTGATAGCTTTCCTGGAGCTAAATGGTGCCATGCAGAGGCTCTGCTGACCAAGGCCACCTCTGACACCACTGTTGAGAAACTTGTGCTATCCTTTGGCTTGAACAATAGATGCCAGAGGGACAAAAAGACACCGGTGGCTGAACTGAAAAGAGCGCTGAAAGCTGCAGAGGAAAGGTTTCCTGAGGCGCACATCTTCATTCCAGCCATTAATTTCTCCTCAGGTCTCCCCCAGAGGGAGCAGACCATGCTCCACCATCTGAACAGCTTCATTACAGGTTTGGAGAATCACTGCCTGATAATGACTTCTGCACAGAAAAAGATCATGTTCATTGGAGTAAAAAAACTGCAATGTGTACGCTAAAACATTGGAATGATTATGTAAACTGAACATCCCCACAAGCCCGGAGCCACGGGAGGGGGTGAAAGGTGTCATCAATCTGTCCAAGAAATGTAAGCTTTCTGATGCACAGCTCACTTTAAGTAAATGTCTTAACTTTATTCCCACCATAAATTGCAGTTAAACTCTATGGTTTCAGTGCAAACATGATATTCATCAATATCACAGAAGGGTAAAATTAGCCATCTATTATGGAGAGAATTCCATATCAGAGTCTCAGCCATTTACCCCAAAATCTGAATGGATGCCCCCACTGGGCCAACTCCCTCCTCAGGTACTTGCTCTTATCAATTCTGATATGGACTTTTTCCAAAAATAATTTCATCCTACTCGAATTAAAGCCAACCTAAAACCAGAAGAATTTAAAGCTATTAAAGAACTAGGAGAAAATAAAGAAATGATTCTAAAACCAGCAGATAAGGGCAGTGCTGTGGTTGTCTTGGACAGAAAACAATATCTCGAGGAGGGATATAGACAACTTAATGATAAAAAATACTTTTCCAAATTGGAAAAAACAATTTATTTGGAAACCATTCCAATTGTTGAAAAAAATCTTTAATAATTTACATCAGAAGAAATTCATTAATATAAAACAAAAAAATATATATTTATTGGGCTCTTCTGAGCCGAGGGCAAGGCTCTTTTACTTTGTTACCCAAGATCCACAAGGATCCAGCCAAGTGGAGTATACCATTCCAGGTGCCTCCGGGGCGACCAATAGTATCTGACTGTGAGAGTGAGACCTATTACACAGCAGAGTATCTAGACTACTTTTTAAACCCTTTGTCCACTAAACATCCCAGTTATATTAAGGATACGTATGATTTTGTTGACAAGGTGAAAAACATACAAATTCCTGAAGGATCCTTTCTGTTTTCTATTGACATAGACAGCCTGTATACAAATATAGACATTAGGGAGGGAATGAATGCAGTTAAAATAATTTTTATGACATATCCTGATAAAAGAAGGCCAGACAAAGAGCTCTTGCAGCTGTTGGAAGTGAACCTCACTCAAAATGATTTTGAATTCAATGGATTTCTTTTTGCAGATAAAGGGTACGGCGATGGGGAAAAAGTTTGCCCCTGCATAAGCCAATATTTTTATGGCTGAGTGGGAGAGCTCTGCCTTACAGAAATGTGAAAAGAAACCTCTTCATTATTTCCGTTTTCTGGATGACATTTGGGGCATTTGGCCACATTCTGAACCAGATTTTCAGGACTTTTTAAAGACTCTGAATAATCACAATGTCTCTATCAAACTGAAATCCACCATAAGCAAAACTTCAATTGATTTTCTGGATACTACCACATATAAAGGACCAAATTTCCAACAGTCACAAATTGGATATTAAAGTATTTTTTAAACCCAGAGATACACACGCTTTACTGTTCAAGACAAGTTTTCACCCAAAGCATACCTTTGCCGGACTCATCAAATCTCAGTTACTCCGATTTCATAGGATTTGCAGTCAACAGTGTGATTTCAGAGAAGCAACTAAAACGTTGTTCTCCACTTTGACCACAAGAGGGTACTGTCGCTCCTTCTTACGAAAATGTTTTAAATCCTTTCCAGAAATCAAACCTATAGACGTTTCCCCTCTTTTGCTTTTTGTCACCACATTCTCGCCAACAACAACCAAAATGATCAGAGTCATTAAAAATAATTTTCAGAAACTTACTCAGGAAACCCAAATGCTCAGGGATTGTAGGGTGATTGGAGCCTTTAGAAGGAAGAAAAATCTCAAGGATTATTTAATAAAGGCCAAAGTTCCACCCTTAAAAGAGCCTAAACCCAGGGGTCAAGGGCAATTATTTCAGCACCGTAAATGGTTGCGTAGTTTCTCTAACAACAATGTGTTTTTGTCACAATGTAAGGGCAGTCCACGCTCTAAGAATTGTGTCTACCTGATAACATGTAAAAACTGTGGAATACAGTACGTGGGGGAGACAGGAAGCACATTATTAGTTAGATTTACACAACACAGACATAACATTGTAAAGAAAAGGAACACACAGACACATTTGGTTAAACACTTTGTATCCCATAGTTGGGAAGCTGTCTCGGCCACTGTGATTCAGGCTAACCCCAGGTGGACGGTTGGACAGAGACGAAGGGCTGAAAGGGTCTGGATCGCCAAGATGGATACCAGATACCCAAAAGGTCTAAATGAAAAATCATTTTAATGGTTAACACCCTTCAGGGAGAGGGGTGTGTTCAATTTGCTAGGCCTGCATTACCAGACCGCTCTTGTTCCTCTCCTCTGATTTTATTTCATTTGATAGTACATTATGTTATGTTGATTTTACATTCATTTTTATGGCTTTCCTACTTATTCCCTTACCCTGACATTCAAATCCCTAATCCTAAAAACTCCAGAAATTTTATCAAATAGTAAACAGTAAATTCATATGGGTTAAAATAAATAAATATATAATAATTAAAAAAGATTCTCATATAACAAATTAAAAAAGAACATTTGTTTATTGTAAAAGGAACATTTTAAATTAAGATATTTTAATTCCTGGAGCTGGGGGGTCCAGGAACAGTGATGATCTGTGCATTACAAATTCTTTGTTTCCCCCAATTTCCACCAGGCGCCGGAAGCCGTTTCGCCATCCAGCAAAAGTAGGATCGATTCTATTTTTGCCGGAGCAAGTCCGCAGTCAATCTACACGAATCACGAAGCACCAACAGGATATAGAACAACCACATTTCTGGGTGTTTTTCAAAATACATCAATAAAGACGGACTCAAATTTTTTTGTATCCATTGCTATATTAATATAAACCGTTGTATATTTATACACATGTTGTCCAAAATATCTTGACACAGAATAACAGAGAATAACTGTTCTTTTCTGTTCGTCTTCCACAAAATTAAGAATTTTGTTCTGACTTCCGTATTTATTACTGGCTTTTATCGCGAGATCTCGTAATTCCCACGCATGCTTCTTTGAGCACCTCTGGGCTGCGGAGCGGATCTGGAGCGCATGCAGTGGAAATTGGGGGTAAAACTCCGTATTATTCACAATATGCAAATGTCTCGCCTCTGATTGGCTAACAGCAATGCAACTGCCTTTAAACAAATAATTAACTTAACTTAAGACAAATTCCAACAGTTTCTTCCTAAGCTCCTCTTTCTTGGGTAAAAAATGCAACGCTGATGTACTATGTCCACGAATAAACCAAACCAGATCCTGTTCTGCCATGCTGTGAAGTTGCTAACAGTTATGCCTTTTTTCCTCTAGGGTCGGCTT